>CM056051.1:172049453-173249453 GCA_029574335.1 Rana kukunoris | reverse complement strand
CCCGGACCATATTGCTGTCCAATGACCAGAGCACTTTTTGCGATTCGGCACTGCGTCGCTTTAACTGACAATTGCGCGGTCGTGCGACGTGGCTCCAAAAATAATTGGCATCCTTTTTTTTCCCACAAATAGAGCTTTCTTTTGGTGGTATTTGATCATCTCTGCGGTTTTTATTTTTTGCGCTATAAACAAAAATAGAGCGACTATTTTGAAAAAAATGTAATATTTTTTACTTTTTTCTGTAATAAATATCCCCCAAAAATATATAAAAAAACATTTTTTTCCTCAGTTTAGGCCGATACGTATTCTTCTACATATTTTTCATTAAAAAAATCGCAATTAGCGTTTATTGATTGGTTTGCGCAAAAGTTATAGCGTTTACAAAATAGGGGGTAGTTTTATGGCATTTTTATTATTATTATTTTTTTTACTAGTAATGGCGGCGATCAGCGTTTTTTTTTTCAGTACTGTGACCTTATGGCGGACACTTCGGACACTTTTGTAAAGAGGAACAGCTGCGCTTAAGATAGTCTGATGAAGGGTAATAGGACTAATAAAGATGTGTGACTGCAGCCCCCCCTAAATATAACTCCCCAAAGGGGGTATATGAGAAAACAGAAGAAGTGGTGGGGGTGATGGCGCTGTCACTGATATGTTGTTTGCTGGGCCAGTAACCGAACCCAATTGGGTAAGTATAGGCTTCAATGGGACAACATTCCCCAAAAAGTACACATGCGTGCAAATCACCGCGCAGGCAAAAAATTATTAGTAATAATGGATGTGTGTAAAAACTGGTGGTAGTGCCTATATAAACCACCGGGGGTGTAAAAATATGATATACAACTGTAGCAGGTTGAGCTATCCGTGCTAAAGGCTAATATGAAGTTTACAGTAAATACACAAGAATTATTATTTTTTTTACTAGTAATGGCGGCGATCAGCGTTTTTTTTTCAGTACTGTGACCTTATGGCGGACACTTCGGACACTTTTGACACATTTTTGGGACCATTGGCATTTTTTTAGCGATCAATGCTATAAAAATGCATTGTATTACTATAAAAATGCCATTGGCAGTGAAGGGGTTAACACTAGGGGGCGGGGAAGGGGTTAAGTGTGTTCCTATTTGTGTTCTAACTGTATGGGGGGGGGTGGCCTCACTAGGGGAAATCACTGATCTTCTGTTCATACATTGTATGAACAGAAAATCAGCGTTTCCCCCGCTGACAGGAACGAAAGCTGTGTGTTTACACACACAGCTCCCGTTCCCCGCTCTGTAACGAGCGATCGCGTGTGCCCGGCGGCGATCGTGCCCACCGGGCACGCGTGTGGGACTCGGGGGCGAGCGGGGGGCGCGCACGCGGGCCGCCGGCGGTGCGCACGCGCCCCCTAGTGGCCGTCGAAAGTGGCGACGTAGAGCTACGAGCTCTCGCGCAGGAGAGCCGACCTGCCGCCGTATAACTGCGGCGGCTGGTCGGCAAGCGGTTAAGCTAGTGCATAAATGACTTTCCACCGCTCGGATGATGGTGGAAAGCATACTGAGGAGAAACAGGAAGTGAGATATTCAAACAAAGGAAAAAAACAATTAGAAGGCCAATCAAAGGAAAGGGTAAGTGAACCAACAATGCACTAGCTTAAAGGAACCTATTTAGAAAATAGAAGACGAACCTTTACAACCCCATTAAGGCCAATGCACACGTTAAGAAAATCAGATGGAAAAATTCATACCAGGAGCTGTCTGACGATTTTCGGATCGTTTAGTACGGTTCCAGCAGACAAAAGCTTGATGTACAGACTATAATTATTTTTGTCGGATGTGAACTCAACGTCCGATTTTAATTTCATTAGTGAACGATTAACCCATACCAAAGACTATTTGTGTGAAAAAGTATATAAATTTAATTTGCGTACAATGTTACATGACCAAGCAATTTACAGTTAAAATAGTGCAGTGCTGAATAGCTCTGGTACTTTGGTCATGAAGGTAGTAAAACCTTCTGGAGGTGAAGTGGTTAAAATTGCATCAGCCAACCCTGAGTCCCTCACATACTTTTAGGGGTCAGGGGGTGCTACATATACCCTGTATTACTTCATTGCTTTTTAACATTTTAAATGGGGGTAGGTTTAAAAATCCCATCCTTTCTTCTGCTTTTTCCTCTCCTCTCCTCCTCATCGTAGCGTCAAACTGAAACATTTTCTCAGGAGAGCTTCATATTATATTAATAAATATAAAAAAATTGTGCCCATGGTGCTTTACTTCACAATAAAAATGTAATGCCATATTGCAGTGGGCAGGTGATGTTGCTGCAGAATGTGACCCATTTAAGTGAATGGGGAGGCAGTGCAATGAAAACTGCGTGTAATGAAGACCTGCAGTGCAATGATCTCCCTGCTTCTGCTTCATTCATTCAAAGGATCTGTGTTGTCTACCCTTCTCCTGCTGCTCCTTGACTATAACCTCACTAGTCATCACAGGACAGAACTTACATACGAAAGAAAAGTCCTGCTCCATTCTAGATTGATGACTTCACACTGAAACAGAGTGCATGATAAGTTAGAAACGGGAATTGTAATTTATAGGCAATGCAGGCGATGAGTCCTTTACTCTGTGCTTGCCTTTTTTGAGCACAGCTTCCACAATACAGAGTCACTTTAATCATTTAGTCTTGTTATAAAAAAATACCATTGTCTTACTCAGATTTTTTTCAACAACGTGAATTTTTCTATTTTTATTTTCTTTATCTTACTACCAAGTATTTTCAGATTTCATAATTTTTACTTTTTCAGTGGATACCCCCTAATATTAGCAAGGGGTTTTAGCATTACTAACAAGGGTTTTAATGTAAAATTAAAGGGTGGGAGAGAGACAGACAACCTGCACATGTTTCTAAACTTTATACAGTCTACAAGGCAATTTTTATAGTTGTAATCTATGTAATTATTTCTCGTAGCTGAGGTCCTTCTTCACTCTTAATAATTGTGATGCATTTTGCTGTTCTCTTTCTAATTAAATGTATTTCCTGAGGATTGGTGACCAAAACTGAACTGCATATTCAAGATGAGACTGAACCAATGTTTGGTAAAAGGGTAGTATTATTCATTTACCTCTTAAATGTATGTGTTTTTTAATGCGTGAGAGTATTTTGCTATTGCTAAATCTGTGATCTACAAGTACCACATTTTTCTTTCATTACCCTTCTCCTAAGTTTTCAACAATCACTTTAGTGTGAGCTTCTTAGCACTTCAAAGGTTTTCTTACCATAATTTTACCATGTGGGCATACCATCCCAAATTCTACCAAAGATAGCAAAACATTTTTTTTTTCCAAAAACAAAAGGGGACCTTTGAGGCTTCGTACTAAAAATACAGCAGCAGAATTTCATATAAAACAATCTGCCAGACCATTGGGGTAGTATACCTCATGACCTGTACCTGCGGCGCTTTCTGTGTTGCAAAGACTAAAAGAACTTTTAGCCGATGGGTACAGGACCATCTCTACTACATAGATGCAGGATTGCTATACACACACCTATCACCAAACATGTGGGTTTGATGCATGGGTATGGTCCAGGGGTTATCTCTTTTTTTGTCCTTGATCAGGACCCACGAGGTGGCAACTTTGATAATAAAATTCTTAGGCAAAAAGCCCGGAGGATCCATAACCTGAGAGCTACAGATCCCCTGGTTTAAACACTGCCCTTTTAAAATTTCAAAAATGACTCCTGCCCACTAACTCTCTTAGATAGGAAGCAACTAGTTGGTGTCATATTGTCGTGGTTGTCAATTATGTTCATATTTGTGTCCGAATATGTGGGTCTGTATTGCTTTAAATGTCTTATACCATCATGTTTTGTATGCCATCGCGGTTCGGTGTTTAGCTACATTTTCTGTATATATGTGTACATTATATGTAACTTGCTTTCTGGCACTGCCTCTGGGGGAGGTCTTTTGTGCTTTGTCTGTATTGTTTTATTTGTTTTGATGGGGTACTCAGGTGCCCAGCTGGTAGGGGGGAGGTCTTTGTTTTCCCTTTGTCCTCCCTCCATTGGGTGGGTGTGCTTTGTCTGCCCCTGCTCATCGTGCTTTGCTTGCTCAACCTCTTGGATGGCTGGGTCATCGGCGCCCTCTTGGTGTGGCAGGCACATGTGCAGCAACTGGGCACCCATGCCAGACATGATGTCAGACGATGGCTGGTTGGTGCCTAGTAATGTCAGATAATTGTTGCTGCCTTGTTTGGTGAGACTATTTAGGGGGGAGCAGTGGCCACAATACATGCTGCTGCTGCATGCTCTGCCTATTATGGATGTCTTGCTGTAAATCTAACTCTAGAGTACCTTAATGATGCGTTAGCCCCTTTTCTTTGCAGGGGACTAATAAAGACTAGTGTATATAGGTACACAAGTGTGGTGCTCTATGCAACTGGACACTTGGGAGGTGTTTATGAGGGCACTTATATGTGCTGAATGTGTGGTTTTGTTAAGATCAGTCATTTGTATGACATGGGAGCTTTTGTGGGGCAGCTACATGGATAGTTCTATGCTTGGTGATATAATGTGTGGAGGGGGGGGGGGCTTGTCCTGATGGGTCAAGGGTTTGGTTATGTGTATGGGGTGTGTATGTGTCTTTTGGATTGGTGGCATCTGGTGTGAGTCCCTTGTCATTATTGTGTGTGGATTGAATGTAGGATCATGAGTGTTTTATGAATGTTGTGCCTGTGAGGTCAGGATATAGGGATTGGCTGGTAGCATGTGGTTGTAGTTGTACTACGTATATATGGGAGTACTTGGTTAATTGTATCATAGCTTTGAGCTAGGAGGAGTGGGTTGTGTCCCTTTTCATGTAGAGGGATTTATGCTTCATATGGCCCATGTGGATGGTTTGATTGACTGTTTGTTGGTTAGTTTGTGGGTGTTGGTGTGGTTGCTCTGATACCTGATGCTCCCTGCTTTGTTTATTAGTGATTAATGGTCTTCTATAGGCGTACTTAGAACTATGTTATTTTTGAAGCTGTGACGGTGTGGTTGATCACGACCCTTACTTCCCCTCTGAGTGGTTCAGTGCCCAGTATGACACTGCCATGCTTGGATGCTAAGGGTGTGGCTTTCAGACCTGTATATAAGGTCCTCTTGAGATTTAGTGGTTGACATAAATATGACAGACTTTTTGGTAAGCCTACTGATATATATATATATATATATATATATATATATATATATATAATACAGTAGCTCACACAAGTGAGTGCACCCCTCACATTTTTGTAAATATTTTATTATATCTTTCATATGACAACACTGAAGAAATGTCACTTTGCTACAATGTAAAGTAGTGAGTGTACAGCTTGTATAACAGTGTAACTGCTGTCCCCTCAAAATAGCTTAACACAGAGCCATTAATGTCTAAACTGCTGAGTACAGTTCTGAATTGTTATCTGCACAATTCAGAATTTCTGCATGCAATGTTTGTTATTCTTTAGACCTGAGAATACAAGTTCACTTTAAACAGGTTCTCAAGCATATGATAGGAAAATGTAAATTGTCTGCTTACATCAAGAGCAGTTTTATGTAAACTTAAGTTTACAGAAGTTTTCTAAATCAATTGCCCCTATTTTAAGTCAAAACCTGTCACAAACATGGATAATTGAAACAGCATATAATAAAGCAAAGGCTACTTGTAATGAAATTTAAAGGGTCACTAAAGGAAAAAAAAAATTGGGCTGAAATGACTGTTTACAGGGTATAGGGACATAAAAGTTAACTGATTTATTTTAAAAAAATTATTAAAAATAGATAAAAATCAATCATATAATCAACCTACAGTTCTAGTTTCGTTTTTGCTGTTATTTTCTTGTCTCTCTGATGTACAGAGCCAGACAGCCAATAGAGGGCAGTGATGGGTTGTCTAACACCCCTCAGCCCAATCTACTTTCAGTTTACACACAGTAATCACACCTCCTTGATTAGTGACCACAATGAGAAATCTCCCAGCACTGTGGTTATAAGGAAACAGACAACCAGGAAGTGTGGAGATCAAAGCAGGATTACAGCAACATCAAAGCAAAAAACGAACAATGAGGACATGAAAACAGCACTGCAGTAAGGTAAAGGAAGCTATTTAGCTAAAAAAAAATCCTTTAGTGACCCTTTAACCACTTAAGGACCCCCGCACGCACATATACGGCCACAGAATGGCACGTACAGGCACAAGGGCGTAAATTTACGTCCCCGCCTGAGTGCGGTTCAGGGGTCCCATCGGGACCCCCTCCGCGGCGTGCGGGGGTCCCCCTACCTCTGGGAGCGATCCGGGATCTGCGGGCGGATGTCCGTGATATCCGCCCCCCGCGATCGCTCCCAGCCAATGGGAGCGCGCTCCCAGCCTGTCACTTCCTCCTCCTGTGTTTACACAGGAAGGAGGAAATTATGTATTCTCTCATCGCAGCGCTGTTTCCCAGCGCTGCTGATGAGAGAAGACATCACAAGTAAGTGTGCACCAACACAACACTGACACACACTAACATAGGCATATTAACCCCTTGTGATCGCCCCCCCCACCCCCCTGTCACAGTGTCACTGAATGCAGTGATTTAATCACTGCATTTAGTGTCAGCGTGACAGGCAGTGTAAAAAACAGTTAGTGTTAGGTTCAGGATAGCCCCCCCACCCCCCCTAATAAAGTTTTAACCCCCTGATCACCGCCCTAGTTAACCCTTTCACTCCCTATTGCCAGCGTCACTAAGCGATCATTTTTCTGATCGCTGTATTAGTGCCGCTGTTCCCGCTAGGTAGCTATTTTTTTTTATTGCGATTTTTTTTTTTACTAAAGACATGTGGCTAAATAAATTTTGGCCTAAATGTTTGACTAAAATTTAGTTTATTTGATTTTTTTTTTAACAAAAAGTAAAAAATAGTGTTTTTTTTTCAAAAATGTCGCTCTATTTTTGTATATAGCGCAAAAAATAAAAATCGCAGAGGTGATCAAATACCACCAAAAGAAAGCTATATTTGTGGGAAGAAAGGGACGCAAATTTTGTTTGGGAGCCACGTCGCACGACCGCGCAATTGTCTGTTAAAGCGACGCAGTGCCGAATCGCAAAAACACCTTGGGTCATTTACCAGCGTATTGGTCCGGGTCTTAAGTGGTTAAAGAAAGACAGTACAGTGTCAATACAATTAAATACAGGAGGGTTAGGCCCTGTTTATGAGAGCTTACAATTTAATAGATTATGAAATCCACATGCCACCAGTTATATGCAAATGTTGACTTTTTTTATACATATATATTTTTTCATTTAGTGTAGGACCTCACAGTCCAAAAGGGAATATTTTGGAGGTAGAAATAGCCAGTAAAAGTTGTCTCTACATCTAGATCTACTAATTGTAATGATGTGCAATTTTTAACACAAGTAACCTTTGCTTTTCATTTCTTTATTATATTCTTAGTCCTAATTGCCCAGATTTGTTACAGTTAATGTCCCACTAAGGGCTAATCTTTTATTTACCGTGCATATCAAATACAAAACATATGAAAACAGTTATTGTGAATTCAAAAAAAGTAAGTATCTTATAAGATCCACAACATAAATATGAACACTCATTGTAAAGTCTCTTTTTCCATATATAATGACAGATAATGCTGGGCAATAAATGCAAGGTTTCCAATTGCAAGGATAGTTGCTGAACAAGGTGAGTTTTTGTGAAAGAAGTACAAACATAACAAATAAGTGCATTTATAGTGAAAGCTTTTTATAGGAACCTTTGTGAAAGTGTTTTTACTTACTTGATTAAGGTGTGCTAGCCCCAAGGAAAGTGATACATACTTACTGTAACCGGCACATTGTAAATTAAGTACAAGGAAGCTGGCATATCCCACTTGATGGGTGTGTCAAACAGTGAATAGTTTTCTTAAAAAGTTGTGTATGTGATAGAGTGGCCTCTGCACATGGAGTCCTGGGTGCACGCCAATAAATGGATGGATAGAATTATCAAGGCAAGTATAAGTGGCCTGAGACCCATCGTTTAAGCTCTTTGCAATGTCTCGATGGCTCTGCAATAAGATTTAATGTTTTTCTCACAGACATCAAATCAGACTTAACAAATGCAGATGTGCTGGCCTCATAGAGTAATTTGCCTCTTATATGTGGATATAAAGTTAGATAACATAACTGAAACTTATTAAAAAAGGATTGCAGATTAGGTACTGATATCTAATCTATCTCTGATGCCTGAATTCATATTTCCATGTTCCTGATGAACCTGCCTTCTTCCTTCTCCACCACAACATGCTACCACAGAAGACAAGAACTGTCTTGTAAGTACTTTGGTGGATACCACCAAAGCATGTATCCCATCTCTTTGGCATAGGCAAGACATGCCATTTTTCCAGGTTAGTTGGCTTTTGATGCTTTATGTCTCCCTCTTGTGGAGATTTAGTATCATTACATATATTGACTCACATTGCCCATTATACTCAAGTTTTTCAGGCACTGAGCAAGAACTTGGGAACTACGCAATATTTTATGTACAACCTTTGGATTACTAATGGGCCCTAGGGGATCAGGGCTATCAGTTTGCTGTTTGCAGCCATGTGCTACAATGTGAGGGAGGCCATACAGGAGTACAGTGGCTCTACATTGTGTGTACAGAACCATCCTGTTTGACATTACTCCTCTATACCATTGGAGAATGTTTCACCTTCTTGGGTTGTTCAAACACCACCAGGACATTGTCAGCACAATTTGTGTATATGTGACTAGTAACCCTTATCACTATTGGATCCAACTATGCAGCAGACTGACATTGGGGATATGCAGATTTTACTCCATGATAATTGACAGTTTATACATCTTGGCCTCCAGAGGTGCACAAGCTATTCATTCTTAAGAGGTTTTGTGGACTGAAGGCTATAACCCTCAACACTATATGTATTATTTCACAATTGCCACATGCCTCTGTTATCTTGGTCTTATTCGTGGGTCTGCAATAGGTGGACTTGGCTTAATGCAGGGAATACATGAAGGTAAAAACAACTTTTAGCCTTTACAGCCACTTTAAATGTATGGTGAACCTCTCGTCCACTGTTAAGGGCATTGAAGACGTTTTTCATCGGAAGTGATTATTTTGGGATCCTTATATACTGTATTTGCTGCAGAGTACAGCAATGTTCTGACCTCAGGTAAAAAGGAAACTTTTGACTAGCCCTAAATTATTCTCGGAAGTTTGGACCTTGGTCCACATTGGGCATAATAAAACCAGGCTTTTACTCTTCTGGTTTCCCCTTTTCCTCTTTTAATTCCCTTCATATCCCAACACTTTGTTAATCATGCCTGTCCTCCCCTTCCTCAGGTTTCTCATTTCCCTCATGCCCTCCCTGATACTTAAATTTCTCCTCATCCTCCCTACCATGATCCCTCTTGATTAACACAACCTTTACTTTCTTTCCCTATTGATCTTATACACTTCTAGTTCAAATCCACATGTAAACCTAGCTTTCGGATTTACAGAAGTGTTTCTGCTTTCTATTTTTTTTAAATAGTTTTATTTCCCTTACACTTAATAACAATCAACTATGACACTGTCATGGACGTTTGCTTGATACTGATCAGGGATCAGACAGACAAACAAACCTGCTAATTATTGATGGTTTAGATATTTATCCCGCACAATGGAATATTCTGTTAATGGATATCACTCTATGGTGAGTTTCTATTAAGCCTGAATTTTTGTAACATGACTAGGTCACCATTTTGATGCTACGATTTGTATACTTCCTTGTGTCTACGTAAAATAAAGAATCTATAAAAATAAAGAATTTATATTTTCTTAAGCAAAACTGGAAACAAGTTGGTTATGGGTTACTGCACTTTGGACATTGTTACTACTTTTGGCACAACCTTATTTAAAAAGTCCAATAATGACTGTGAAAACTACTACATAAACACAATCTGGTATAGTAAGCTAAATGCAAGTTGCAGTTGAAAAGCAGTTGCTTCTAAACTGAATATATTTTACCATCAAATAAGATTACAGTATCTTAGACCTCATGAAACAAAAGAACTTGTTGCCAGTGCCACAGGGAGTCAGTTTTGCTTGAAACAATGCAGCAATCTTTCTTACTGAAGTGTACTTACCTGGCGTCTTAAGGCACGTATTTGGAAACTCAGCATAATTCTTTGCAAAGAATAAACATGGCATAAGTTCATTCTTAACTACCTTGGATGCAGATTAAGACTCTGATTCCATCCCTATAATTTTACAACAATGAAAGCTTTCATGCTGCTAAATATTCTGATTACAGAAGATAGCATATATACAATAGAATGTAATGCAGCATATGTTTACTGGAGTAATTTTGCAAAAAAAAAAAGACATTTTACCATTAAACAAAAGATATTTTAGTCCTTAGTGAGGCAGAACAGCTTGTTGCCATAATAAAGTTTGCTTTGCTGGAAATAATGCAGTAATCTTGCTTACTGAAGGTTACTTACCTGAAGCCATCAGACACATACAGTATATTTGAAAATTCAGCAGCTTTCTTTCTTTGCAAAGAATAACATGTCATAAGTTTATTCTTAAGTACTTTGAATGCGAAGTAAGCCTCAGGTTCCCTCCCTATAATCTTTTAACAATGAAAGCTTTCATTCTGCTAAATATTCCAATTATGAAAGATAGTATATAATGCAATAATTTTATACTGGAGTAATTCTTTATGTACATTTTAACAGGTTTTTCTGTGTAATTATGATCACATGTAGGCAATTTATACTTCTCATAAATGTTTTATTTAAATGCATTTGAAAGCTGAACACCAGGATAAACAAAAATCCTTCATCAATTGGAACTGCCTTCACACTGCAAGAGTTAAATGCTCATTTATGTCTAGGGTACCTAAACAAGCACTTTTAACTTACCCCATCCCAGACTCTTGTATCCAATGGCCTCATGCCTTCTGTCATCATCAAGTACAATTCAGAGTCTTTAGCCCTCATTGGACGTGAGGATGCAAAGGGACAGTCCAGAAACTAGAACATAGGGAAGTAGAGGATAATTTCTACTGCCTGAGCAGCAGAAGATCAGGTACTTTAAGTAAAATGTTTTTTCAAGTACTCTAGATATAAACAAGCATGTAACCTTTAGAGTGCAGGGGTAGCCCCGCTGCAAGGCTGGATTTTTGTTTTCCTTGGAGAGAAAGTGTATGTAAACCCTAACAATAAACTTCTGTTCAACAGAAGTGGAGCAGTGACTGATTGTTTTGGACTGATCAGGCTTTCACAGGATGCTTAATTGCTTCACCCTGCCTTCTGCAAAGCTCCAGAACATAGGAGTGACGCATGCCAAATGAAAAGTCTTTATGGGCCTCAGCCAATCCCTGGGGAGGTGTGCCCAATAGGTGGCTGTAAGGCGGATAAATAGTCTAAGGTCTGGAACAGTCTGTGTCGTGTGCAGGGGGAGAATTTCCCAGCTTGAAGGGTGCAGACACCCCGGCTGAATTTTTAGGGGTTTTTTGTTTCTGTTTATTGAACCCCAGCTGACATTTACCTGGCTTCATCAAGGCCCTAGTTATGCTAAACCTGGAGGGGCTGCTTGCTAAAAACCTCTGAAGCAAAACAAGGGAAATTCACCTAGCGCCCAGTCTGGAGAGTTCAGAGAGGAAGCATCTGTCTGATACAGGAAGAAGGCATCCACGTTTTCAGGGGCCTTGTGAGTACAGACCTGATTGCAGGATCTGGGTGACTGTTGCTGTTGTAAACCCTTGTGCACTAATCCTAAGGCTTGCCTGGCCCGGAACATTGCTCATGGTGTCTCAGTGCTGTCCTGAGCTATTACTGAAGGGACTGTCCTAAGAAGTAGATGCAGGGTGAAGAATGTCCTCCTTTTACTGTTCAATGATCTGGATTTTCTCACAGTTCCCTGTGTATTATCAAAGTTTAGCAATAAATACAAGGAAAAGGCAACCAATAGACTATTCATTAAGCCAGAAGAGTGATTGATTGAATGAATGATTGAATGAATGAAAAATACTTAAATACCGCGGCACATGCGAACTTAATCGCCTCTGGGCGCTCGTTGTTCCTTTCTCCTTTGATATCACAAGAGATGAGTTTTGATCTTTCTTCTGAAGGTCAGGTGGTTCTCCTCCAACCGAATGCTGGTTGGTAAAGCGTTCCATAGTCTGGGACCTTGGAGCGCAAATCTTCTTTCTCCTTTGGACTTGAATTTGGCTTTGGGTATCTGGAGCAGATTTTGGTTGGTGGATCGCAGAACGCGATTGGAGATGTGAGCTTTTATCTTTTCGCATAGATATTGGGGGGCCTTCCCATGTATGCACTTATGCGTCAGACAGAGTGCTTTAAAAGCAATTCTGTCTTTTACTGGCAACCAATGAGGGATCTCAACGAAGGTGAGATTGAATCCCATGTCTTTTTCCCAGTCACAAGTCTGGCGGCCGTAATTTGAATGACTTGCAGACGAGAGATTTGGTACTTGGGGAGTCCGAGATAGAGGGCGTTGGCACAGTCCAGTCTGGAGTTGACAATTGTTCCCACCACGACTGCTATGTCTTCTTTAGGAATAAAAAGAATAAGTCTGCGTAGTAGGCGCAGCAGGTGGTGAGCTCCGCTGAATACTGACCCTATTTGTGCGTCCATTGTCATGTAGGTGTCGAAGGTGACTCAGAGACTTTTGACTCTGGAGCTAGGGGTGATGATTTGGCCCAGAATGGGCAGGGGTTTCCAAGTTGTTGCCAGTGGATTCTTACAACTGGCGTGAAACAGGAGAAGTTCTGTGATAAAGCAGTTTTTTGGCTACTGATGATTTCAAAGAGAGGGCGAAGATAGATGTTGAATAGCACCGGTGACAGAGGGGATCCTTGAGGGACTCCGCATGACACAGTGTGTTTTTCAGAAGTGAAAGGTCCCAATTTCACTATTTGTGATCGGTGTTCCAGAAAAGAGGAAAACCATGATAAATCACCTTCTGCGACTCTGGCTACTTCAGCTAGCCGAGTCAGTAATAGTTTGTGGTCTACGGTGTCGAAAGCTGCGCTTAGGTCCAACAGAACCAGAAGACAAGATTCTCCTTTGTCTGCGGCCTCGAGAGCGTCATCCCATATTTTAAGCAATGCTGTTTCTGTCCACGTGCACGGGACAGAAACCCGATTGAAATGGATCAAGTAGATTGTGGGTATCTAGATGCTGTTGCAGCTGTTGTACCACTACTTTCTCCATTGCCTTGGAGAGGACGTTTAGGCCTGTTATGAGATGGCGGTGAGTTGGGTCCTTGGGGTCTAGGGTGGGTTTCTTCAAGATGGGTTGGATTGTGCCCTCTTTCAACTGGGAGGGCACTATGCCTTCCTTGAATGACTGGTTTATAAGCTGCGTGATAGGCGGTGCCAGGATATCAGCACATTCCTTCAGCAGTTTAGTGGGGATGATATCATTAGGCGCTGTGCTGTTTCGCAAAGTACCGATGATATTTTTTGTGGCATCGATGGAGATGGGTTCCAGAGTGAACTTTGTTGATTGTGGTGAATTTCTATGGGTATTGTGTGAATGATTGAGGGGGGGTGAGGGGGGTATTGTTTTGCTGAATGCTTTCTTGGATTCTCTCAATTTTGTTAATGAAGTGATCCGATAATTCATTACAGAATTCTTGGGTATCTGAATTGGGGGCTTCAAGACAGACTGGATTCATGGTCTGAGTGACCAGCTTGAAGAGTTCGCGGGGGCGATTTATGGCATTGGTGATGGCATTGGAAAAGTGATTTTTTTTTGGCTTTGAAGATTTATTTGTGGTATTTTCTCGTTATTGCCTTGTAGATGGTGAGGTTTTCCTCTGAAGTGCTTCTTTTCCAGGCGGCTTCCGCCCTTCTGCGCTCTTGCTTCAGTAGCGACAGCTGGTTGTTAAACCAGCCGGAGTTGTTTTTCAGGATGCAGGTTTTGCTTTTTGGCGCTATTAAGTCGGCTGGCTGACTGTAATAGGGCTGTGTTTATGGCATCCAGGGTTTCTGAGGCTGTTTTATGTGGTTGGATTGTTTTTATTTTATTCTCTAATGTAGTTTTGAAGAGTTCTGAATGGAGCTTCTTCTGAGATCTAGTCCAGTGTGTTGTCACTGGCTTTGGTGTTTTTGATAAGGGGGGATTTTGGTAATTATGAATTTAATTGCATGGTGATCTGTCCATGGCAACGGTTCATTTTCCAAAATGTTTATTTCCAGATCTTGTCTGAAAATTAGGTCGTGCGTGTGACCTGAAGCATGTGTGGGCCCGCATACTAGTTGCTGTAGCCCTAATCCTTCCAGGTGGTCAATACAGGCGTTGGCCACCGGATCCTGTGAGGAGTTGGCCCAGAGGTTGAAATCCCCGAGCAGCAAGCCTCATTTATTGGTGACCCCTCTTTTCCAGCAGCTTTCCCTGACCCTGGAGTTTTTGCCCTTTGGACCTCAAAGGGTTTAGTGACCCTGGACTCTTTGCAGAAGGATGGGGTGATACACGCCTTTCAATCCTTACAATCCGTCCATTCCCTCCCTAGATCTGAATTTTACAAATATTTGCAAATTAGGCATTTCTTCAACTCACATTTTCCTGGTTCCTCTATTTGCCCTATTAATACATTTTAGGGCCTTTGCGGCCCTTCTTCCAGAGAAAGGGGGACCATCTCCCATCTATATAGTCTTCTGGGCGGTCTCGGCCTCCCAATGAAATCTATGGCTATGCTTGGCTGGGAGATGGAGACAGGAGTGGTTGTTTCCCCTGAGGAGTGGTCAGACAGGATCTATAACATGCATAAGTGTACAAAGTCTGTGGCGGTGAAGGAGACGGTGGTGAAGTTACACACCAGGTGGTATCCTCCTTTTACTGTTCAATGATCTGGATTTTCTCACAGTTCCCTGTGTATTATCAAAGTTTAGCAATAAATACAAGGAAAAGGCAACCAATAGACTATTCATTAAGCCAGAAGAGTGATTGATTGAATGAATGATTGAATGAATGAAAAATACTTAAATACCGCGGCACATGCGAACTTAATCGCCTCTGGGCGCTCGTTGTTCCTTTCTCCTTTGATATCACAAGAGATGAGTTTTGATCTTTCTTCTGAAGGTCAGGTGGTTCTCCTCCAACCGAATGCTGGTTGGTAAAGCGTTCCATAGTCTGGGACCTTGGAGCGCAAATCTTCTTTCTCCTTTGGACTTGAATTTGGCTTTGGGTATCTGGAGCAGATTTTGGTTGGTGGATCGCAGAACGCGATTGGAGATGTGAGCTTTTATCTTTTCGCATAGATATTGGGGGGCCTTCCCATGTATGCACTTATGCGTCAGACAGAGTGCTTTAAAAGCAATTCTGTCTTTTACTGGCAACCAATGAGGGATCTCAACGAAGGTGAGATTGAATCCCATGTCTTTTTCCCAGTCACAAGTCTGGCGGCCGTAATTTGAATGACTTGCAGACGAGAGATTTGGTACTTGGGGAGTCCGAGATAGAGGGCGTTGGCACAGTCCAGTCTGGAGTTGACAATTGTTCCCACCACGACTGCTATGTCTTCTTTAGGAATAAAAAGAATAAGTCTGCGTAGTAGGCGCAGCAGGTGGTGAGCTCCGCTGAATACTGACCCTATTTGTGCGTCCATTGTCATGTAGGTGTCGAAGGTGACTCAGAGACTTTTGACTCTGGAGCTAGGGGTGATGATTTGGCCCAGAATGGGCAGGGGTTTCCAAGTTGTTGCCAGTGGATTCTTACAACTGGCGTGAAACAGGAGAAGTTCTGTGATAAAGCAGTTTTTTGGCTACTGATGATTTCAAAGAGAGGGCGAAGATAGATGTTGAATAGCACCGGTGACAGAGGGGATCCTTGAGGGACTCCGCATGACACAGTGTGTTTTTCAGAAGTGAAAGGTCCCAATTTCACTATTTGTGATCGGTGTTCCAGAAAAGAGGAAAACCATGATAAATCACCTTCTGCGACTCTGGCTACTTCAGCTAGCCGAGTCAGTAATAGTTTGTGGTCTACGGTGTCGAAAGCTGCGCTTAGGTCCAACAGAACCAGAAGACAAGATTCTCCTTTGTCTGCGGCCTCGAGAGCGTCATCCCATATTTTAAGCAATGCTGTTTCTGTCCACGTGCACGGGACAGAAACCCGATTGAAATGGATCAAGTAGATTGTGGGTATCTAGATGCTGTTGCAGCTGTTGTACCACTACTTTCTCCATTGCCTTGGAGAGGACGTTTAGGCCTGTTATGAGATGGCGGTGAGTTGGGTCCTTGGGGTCTAGGGTGGGTTTCTTCAAGATGGTTTGGATTGTGCCCTCTTTCAACTGGGAGGGCACTATGCCTTCCTTGAATGACTGGTTTATAAGCTGCGTGATAGGCGGTGCCAGGATATCAGCACATTCCTTCAGCAGTTTAGTGGGGATGATATCATTAGGCGCTGTGCTGTTTCGCAAAGTACCGATGATATTTTTTGTGGCATCGATGGAGATGGGTTCCAGAGTGAACTTTGTTGATTGTGGTGAATTTCTATGGGTATTGTGTGAATGATTGAGGGGGGGTGAGGGGGGTATTGTTTTGCTGAATGCTTTCTTGGATTCTCTCAATTTTGTTAATGAAGTAATCCGATAATTCATTACAGAATTCTTCGGTATCTGAATTGGGGGCTTCAAGACAGACTGGATTCATGGTCTGAGTGACCAGCTTGAAGAGTTCGCGGGGGCGATTTATGGCATTGGTGATGGCATTGGAAAAGTGATTTTTTTTTGGCTTTGAAGATTTCTTTGTGGTATTTTCTCGTTATTGCCTTGTAGATGGTGAGGTTTTCCTCTGAAGTGCTTCTTTTCCAGGCGGCTTCCGCCCTTCTGCGCTCTTGCTTCAGTAGCGACAGCTGGTTGTTAAACCAGCCGTAGTTGTTTTTCAGGATGCAGGTTTTGCTTTTTGGCGCTATTAAGTCGGCTGGCTGACTGTAATAGGGCTGTGTTTATGGCATCCAGGGTTTCTGAGGCTGTTTTATGTGGTTGGATTGTTTTTATTTTATTCTCTAATGTAGTTTTGAAGAGTTCTGAATGGAGCTTCTTCTGAGATCTAGTCCAGTGTGTTGTCACTGGCTTTGGTGTTTTTGATAAGGGGGGATTTTGGTAATTATGAATTTAATTGCATGGTGATCTGTCCATGGCAACGGTTCATTTTCCAAAATGTTTATTTCCAGATCTTGTCTGAAAATTAGGTCGTGCGTGTGACCTGAAGCATGTGTGGGCCCGCATACTAGTTGCTGTAGCCCTAATCCTTCCAGGTGGTCAATACAGGCGTTGGCCACCGGATCCTGTGAGGAGTTGGCCCAGAGGTTGAAATCCCCGAGCAGCAAGCCTCATTTATTGGTGACCCCTCTTTTCCAGCAGCTTTCCCTGACCCTGGAGTTTTTGCCCTTTGGACCTCAAAGGGTTTAGTGACCCTGGACTCTTTGCAGAAGGATGGGGTGATACACGCCTTTCAATCCTTACAATCCGTCCATTCCCTCCCTAGATCTGAATTTTACAAATATTTGCAAATTAGGCATTTCTTCAACTCACATTTTCCTGGTTCCTCTATTTGCCCTATTAATACATTTTAGGGCCTTTGCGGCCCTTCTTCCAGAGAAAGGGGGACCATCTCCCATCTATATAGTCTTCTGGGCGGTCTCGGCCTCCCAATGAAATCTATGGCTATGCTTGGCTGGGAGATGGAGACAGGAGTGGTTGTTTCCCCTGAGGAGTGGTCAGACAGGATCTATAACATGCATAAGTGTACAAAGTCTGTGGCGGTGAAGGAGACGGTGGTGAAGTTACACACCAGGTGGTATTTTACCCCGGATAAATTACATAAAATCTTCCCCACGGTTTCTGAACATTGCTTCAGGGGTTGTCCTGAGAAGGGGACTCTTTTGCACATCTTTTGGAGCTGTCCAGCCCTGGGGGACCTTTGGCAGAGGGTGTTTGATAAGGTGGTGGAGATCACTGGAGTTAGGACTCCACTGACCCACCAGATGTGCTTGTTATTTGCAGAAATACCTGGCTCCACCCTGGCTAAACAGAAATGATCTCACACTCTCTTCAGTGCAGTCCATTGGTCCATTGCCCTGTTTTGGCGGGCCCCTGGGGTTCCTTGGGAACAGGTTATTAAGTGTATGGCCGCTATCCAGATCATGGAGAGGGTCTTCCATACCATTATGCACGTTTATGACTTGAAATGGGGGCCTTGGTCCCCGTGACTTTCGAATCACTAGATTGGTCTGCTCCCTCCTTGCTCCCGCCCACATATTTATGCCTAGGCTAGTACTTTGGATAGTGTCCTCCCGTAACCTGCTCTGATTTTCCTTTTTCGATATAGTATCGATTTTGATGTCGTTTTGTTATCTTTGGGTTATTTGTTTTGTATCTTCGTTATATATATTTTTTTCCTGTTATACTGTATATGATCCGAGCAGTAGCCTCATAACAGGTGGAGAGGCCCTTGTTACCCTAGGTTTATAAGCTGTTCTCCCTGTCCTGGCTGACGCCACCTGACGCCCAGGTTATGTACAGTAACTGCTATTATGCACCTGGACCATGTGGGTCCATTGCCTGTGATGATACTTTGTTACATGATACTCACATTGTACTTCCTTCACTGCTTACTTAAAGGAACACTAAAGGTTCGTTTTTTATTAGATCAATTGATTGCTGTAAGCTAGAGAATTTTAATATCACTTACCTCGTTTTTCCTTTTGACCTCCAAAATACAGTAATCCAGGTTTGAAAATGCCATTTCCTGTCTCTCCTCTTCTTGCTTTCCACCAGCACCTGCATGGTGAAAAGCAGAATGTTCTCACCCCCTCCCTATGACTACAGCCCTGCGTGAAGATGCTCTCTTAACCCTCACAGGCATGGAGGCTAAGCCTGATGGGAACTGTAGTTCCCATTAGGCCGTGATGTAGCAAGAATGAATGCGCACCGCAAACCAGGAAGTCAGTGAGAATAACGATTCAGGAGTGACAGAGGTGAATAAAACAGCTCGATTTCAACAGGTATCAAACTAGTTATAATGCAAAACATTACTTTTTACTTTATCAGCTACTGTCAGACTTTAATTTAAGAGGAAAATATTTTTGTCTTTACAACCCCTTTAATGTTCATGCTTTTATTTTTCTCAATAAAAACGTTTGTATTAAAAAAAAAAAGAAATCCCCGAGCAGCAAAAGGTGTTTGCTGTTAAGAGTATAAGTGGAGATAAACTCCGTCAATGATGGTAGAAGCTGCGATTTTGGACCCGGTGGTCTATAGCAGAGAAGAATGTGGACGGTCTCTTGGGGACTTGTTTGCAGTTGCAGAGTGAGGGTTTCCATGAATGGAAGTGTGTTCTGAAGGGCTGGTTGTGGATTGTTGTGTGTCTGGCTGCCACTGCACTAGTGGAAGAGGAACCTGTGGCAAATCAACAAGCCATTTCAGTGGTGAGCACTACATATAAACCATTGAAAGTGTTTTACTTATTCAATAGATAAAAAAAAAAATACAAATTTGTTGATCCGGCCAGAAATCAAGTGTCCTCCTAACTTCTTGTTGTCTCTGCCTGTGCTGTACTGAAATCCTAAGCTGTGTTTTCCGCCTAGCATATTTCTCTCTGTGGACTCTAGGGTGACAATGCTGCTCCTCTATAGAAACAGTACAGTGAGCGTGGGTACCCTAGGAAAGAACCTGTGTTATTGGCACATGAAAATAAATGAAAATAAAGAAAAAGAAGCCCAAACAAAAAGAGAACAAATGCATCCACCACATATAAAGACTGGTAAGCTGCGACATGTATTTTTGTTTTTGGGTTTAGATATACAGTCATTTTATAATGTAAATAATGTCATAATATACAGCTATCAAAGCTCAGGCCTCATCAAAGTGTGCGAAATGGCAACTCTCTGTGCTACCTTTAAAGTTACTGATTACATTCCAACTAGGAATGCTGCTGTGCAAAGTACAGCAACCCAAAGCAATCTCCAATATTTAGGTTTTTGGAAGTTGAATGGGCAAGAAGGGGAGTTTGCATGTGTTACTATGATGTTCTATATATGAAGTCCTGTTGGTGTTATTTTATTATATCTGGCAAAATTGTTCCTTTTTAAAGCAAATCTCTTGAAACATTGCAGCACCAGGGCAGTAACCTTAAAGAACATTGCAATAGCCAAAAACAACTTGATGCTACAGCCAATTATAAAGAGGAACATAAAGAAACAACAGTTTACCAACAAGGAACAAAAGTGTAATATACTGTAGAGTTCAATAAGGTGTGATGGCAGTTTTCTCCTGTGTTTAGCAAGATGAGATCTAAGCTGTGAAAGCCTCTTCCCTCCGCACATATTGGTTTACTAAAGGAGTAGAACCCGTTCACTGAGCTTAGTAAATATTGTATTCACGTTGAATTCCCAATGATGTTGCTTTTTCCTTGCACGTGATTGATTATTCAGCGTGAACAGGGCTTAACTGGTTTGCTGAGAGGACAGTTACAAATTTCTTTAGTGAATCAGCCCTATAATGTATGTTTTATTTATTTTTTATTAAAATTCTCATCTCTTTGTGATGATGGACCTAGTTTGTTTGGTAATGACAATAGATAAGGACATTCTACTAGTTTCCACGGCAACTTACATTGTCAGCAGTAGTTAGTGCCATTAAAGAAAATGTCAAAGTGTAATTTGCCCAATAGAAGCAAAACAACTTGTTCGGAATGTCAGAAGTGCAAAGAGCACAAAATATATCCAAAAAAAAAACAAAACACTCATTAACTCATGGTTTTATCTCCTGTTTGGTGCTTCGTTGGCACCACTAACATAACATTTGCCTACCTGGCAGTGTACACATATAGTAATGTTTACCCCTAGAAGGAACAACCAAAACCATTTGGCCCTTACTCCTCGACCGTCTCTACTAAACAAAAAATAACACACATTTTTTTTTTATACGTTTTATGTCTATTCTCTTTTTGTATTCATTTTAATAGAGGAGAATCACAGATTTCATAAGAGAAGAAACATGTACAATCAAAACACAATCAACACTGTTCAAGGACAAAGATCAGAGAATCTGTAAAACATCTGTGTTTTTACACTATTATTTTTAGAATTCAAATAAATAATGCTTAAGGAAACGCTATGATCTAAACACTTGTAAAATGACGTTGTACCTTGTCAAATACTTTCAGTGTCTAAGCAAGCTATGCTAGACAAAACATTTTATTGGGAAAGTAGATAGCTTGGGTTGCATATAACTTGCCATACGTAATAGATTAGTTGTCTCATCTAAATATAATTATATGCAGGACAAATGACTCTTCCTTCTATAACTTTTACAGACAAGGTGCCAGTTACCTGTGCTGTCCAAAAAAATTGTATCTGGCAGACACCCTGACACATAATGCTATTACGTATGATATGACATTAACAATTTTCGTGAGCTTCTGGATCATCTGCAATGGGGAAAATTGCTTTTCATACATCAGTCATGTCTCAAGCACGTTTGGAAATATATTAGTTAAAGGAATGCTTCAGCTAGTTTATGTCATATTGAGTGGCAAAAGAGGTGCGTTCATTAAATATGCAATTACTGACTTATAAAACAATTCAACAGTCAATATAAAAACTCTGATTAATGACATTGCTTTGTGATAGCTTAGACAGAAACCCCACCAGACAGTGTAATTGACAACATGTGAGGGAAAAAGAGATATGGGGGTGTTTTAGGTAGTGTGGCAATTTTAGCACTGTGACAGAATCTATTCAGCATTTCACCGTTTTTTGAGGAAATTCATTTGTCTTATTTTCTTCCTTAACTGATCTGCTTGTCCTGCACTTGTCTTACATAGAGCTAATAGGCTGTGACATGCATACTGGTACTAAACTGGACCCTCTACAATTACAAAAACACATTTAAAACAGAAATTGATCTGCTTTAAAACTATTCATATTAATTAAACAAAAAACTATTACTAATGGGAATGTTTACTGTTTATCTAGTCTCATCACCTTAAAGTAATCTATAGAAATGTTGCATTATTGTGATCATTGGCCTAACCTTTATTGGTACCATCAGATTCAAAAGTCAAAGCATAACTAAAGTATTATTTTTAAAGACTGGGAGCAGGCAGGAAATGTCTCTTTTGCTGGCTTGCAGTCTTCCTTGGAATGTACAGAAAGCTGTTACATTCAGGCACAGGTCCAGTGTGCCAAGATAACTGAACTCCTGTGGATGCAAAGGCATGACACCATCCTACGTGGCCAATGAAAATGGCCACAGCACAGCAGCCAGAAGAAGTCAGGCAGAAGATTCCAGTGTCGGAGATGCTCATCAGACTGTTAAAGAAAAGGTAAGTATTGCAGACTTTAGTTCAACTTTAAAGCACAACTCTAGCCTCAACTGCTTCTGTCCATTCTTCTTCTGCCAGTCTGCCTGCCTGCATTTACTTTTTTACTTACACCGTGTGCCTTTGCATTTTCAATAAAGGATGTTGCAACAAGCACACTTCCCGTATATGTGTCTAAACTTCTTTCTTACTATCTTGTTCCAGGTCAGTAAATCACTGCATGCTAAGTTAAATTTGTCAGGAAGCAAACCATTGTAGCCATGGCATGTGTGTTACCCTGTCCAGCTGCAGTGTTAGAATTGTGGTAGGTGTTGGGCGAATCAACCACCTGTGTTTTACTCACATTTGCCACCTGTGTGAAATAGCCCAAAATTATATGAAAATTAATGAAAATATTCACACAATAAACTTAGCGAATATTTACTTTAATTTACTTTAAATATCCAATCATGTGAAAAAAAATCCCTGCTTACTTATTTAATCTGCATGCCATTGGATAATTAAAGTGCATATTCCCAAATTCATTACTAAGTTAGTCTCCATTTGTCAGATATGCTAGTAACATTGTCAGTAACTATACCTCAATTCTGTGTTTTAATTGCACAAAAACTGCAAAAATCTCACTAGCCCTAGTTAGCTTGTGTATTTGTGATTTGACGTTTATTTATAGCATACATATAAATGATAAAATCCTTAATATTTTTTTCAGCTATTCTGTTTGTAGCTTTGCATTCGTGGAGTAAAACCAAGCTAATGACATCTTTTGAAGTTATACTGGTACCCAGTAGGACTGTATATTATGATTTAGACAGTCTAGTGAAGCCAGTGAGGAAACATTGGTAATCCATTAGGGGCCTGATATTGTACAAAGGTTTGGAACCCATATTCTAATGCCATCTACATCTGAAGCTTTAGACTTGTTTTTAGTTGGAACTGGAACAAATTAAACAATAAACATATTTTTCTCTAAAGTGTTGTAGAACATTTGTTTTGGATCTAGAGATTATTTCACTTTCCATAGGTTTTTATTGACAAAAATGTAAGGTACTAAACATGGTATACGAGAACTTTTTGAAATTGCCAAGAAAATAGTAGACATCTAGAATGTAGCTGCAGAGAACATAGAAACATCCAACAGTATAAATAGCATATTAATAAACAAAACGAGTTGCCTGTAGGTATCATTGGGAATGCTCAAAGAAAGGACCCCAATTCTTGACTACTAAATAGCTCTCCACTAAATAGCTCTAACACTGATGGATGGACATATTGTACCCACAGGGTCCATATCTGGGAGAATTTCTTTTGCATGTCTAGAAGAATGTTGGTCAGTTTCTCATTGATAAAGAACCTGTCAATCCAATGACGAACTTCCTCAAAGAAAACAAACTGTTTCTTTCAGGCTTTAGCAATAGTCTGTTTTGCCGTTAACAAAATGTAGGTCACCAATTTGAATTGGGCTCTAGAGATTATTTCAACAAACTGTATAAGGTATAAACCTAAAACCTGACTCCAGGAAACTGAAAAATTATCCCTCGCTGGGGGGCTGCACCCATACTGCAAGGATTAGTTACTCATTTAGTTTTGTTACAGAGGAGAAGTTCTTTTACTTACCTGATCCTCCACTCCTTTGGCACATAGCACTCCCTTATGTTCTAGTGGAGGACTGTCCCTCTGTGTCATTGCATTCAATTCAGGGCTTCAGATGTAATGAGGTCAGGACCTTAGATCGCTGGAGCATAGGTCACTGAAGTGGTGGGTCTAGAAGTGTGGAAGAGCAGAGAATCAAGTAAGTAAATCTTCTTTAACCACTTAAGACCCGGACACATACGCTGCTAAATGACCCAAGGTGTTTTTACAATTCGGCGCTGTGTCGCTTTAACAGACAATTGCGCGGTCGTGCGACGTGGCTCCCAAACAAAATTTGCGTCCTTTTCTTCCCACAAATAGAGCTTTCTTTCGGTGGTATTTGATCGCCTCTGCGATTTTTATTTTTTGCGCTATAAACTAAAATAGAGCGACAATTTTGAAAAAAATCACTATTTCTTTACTTTTTGTTATAAAAAAAATCAAATAAACTAAATTTTAGTAAAACATTTAGGCCAAAAATAATTCAGCCACATGTCTTTAGTAAAAAAAAAAAAATCGCAATAAAAAAAATAGCTACCTAGCGGGAACAGCGACACTAAAACAGCGATCAGAAAAATGATCGCTTAGTGATGCTGGCAATAGGGAGTGAAAGGGTTAACTAGGGCAGTGATCAGGGGGTTTAAAACTTTATTAGGGGGGGGGTGGGGGGGCTATCCTGGACCTAACACTAACTGACTTTTACACTGCCTGTCACACTGACACTAAATGCAGTGATTAGATCACTGCATTCAGTGACACTGTGACAGGGGGGTGGGGGGGGCGATCACAAGGGGTTAATGTGCCTATGTGTGTGTGTGTCAGTGTTGTGTTGGTGCACACTTACTGTGGATGTCTTCTCTCATCAGCAGCGGTGGGAAACACCGCTGCGATGAGAGGTGACATCATTTCCTCCTTCCTGTGTAAACACAGGAGGAGGAACTGACACAAAGGGGGAGCGCTCCCATTGGCTGGGAGCGATCGCGGGGGGGGCGGAAAACACGGACATCCGCCCGCTCGTCGGCGATCGCTCCCAGAGCCAGGGGGACCGCCGCACGCCGCGGAGGGGGTCCCGATGGGACCCCCGAACCGCACGAAGGCGGGGACGTAAATTTATGCCCTTGTGCCTGTACGAGCCATGTTGTGGCCGTAAATGTGCGTGCGGGGGTCCTTAAGTGGTTAACAGGTACCCTAGACCTAAGCGTGCAAGTAACCCTTGAAGTGTGGGTGCAGCCCTACTGCATGGTATTTTTTGTTGCAAACTTATAGTGAAAAAGTGTGACAGCCACTGGCAGCTGGTAAAGTTTTAGGATGGGGATGTCAGACCCGCCCCTCCTTTTTTACCCATTCCACTTATAAGCCACACCCCTTATAGCATCCACCCACTTCGTCCCCAGTATTCCACTTGCTTCCACTCATAGTGTCAGGGGTATACAGCTCAGCATCACAGGACAGAGTATACAGCCCCAGCATCACAGGACAGAGCATACAGTCCAGACTCACAACAGAGTATACAGCCCAAGAATCACAGCAGAGTATACAGCCCCGACTGACAGCAGAGCATACAGCTCAGAATCACAGCAGAGTATACAGTCCAGACTCACAGCAGAGTATACAGCCCTAGAATCACAGCAGAGTATACAGCCCAGACTCATAGCAGAGTATACAGCCCAGAATCCCAGCAGAGTATACAGCCCAGACTCACAGCAGAGTATACTGTCCAGAATCACAGCATACTGGTCATCACTGTTTACATCATTGATTATCATCACATTGCATCACTGACCATCATCCCACTACTGATCATCAATGATCACATCATCAATGAACATCAAATTGCTGGAACACAGTGTGCCCTTGTACACTTTGTGCCCCCTAGAGTCCATGAGGTTATATCTATACAGGCTGTGACAGCCCAATGACCTAAAGTACATAGACAGGGCTGTACTCACCACCCGCACTGTCTGCCGGGACACCACCTGATCAGAGGACGTGTCTGCTGTTGATGGGCTGAGGAGCCAGTTTCTGGGACTTGAGGGGAGTGTCTCCCTTCATCTTCATGTATAGTAGCTCAGGGAAATCCTGCAAGGCTAGCCTGCCAACCATAGCTGCCTGTGCGCCAGGCTGGGATGGAGGTGTCAGTGTAGAGAGGAGAGGGCTGTGTGCTGTCTTACCAATTCATAAATAAAAAGCTCCGCTCGGGCCGTGTGTTTCACAGAGCTGCTGACGTCACTTCCGGTGTATCACTGGCACAGGGAAACCGGAAGTGATGTTACAACTCAGAGGGAAAGCAATGTCTAGGCACCCATAGTAATACTACGGGGCGGAAGTATTCTGGCACACAGCATTGCGCCACAAGGCAGCTGAAAACATTGCAAATGAAGCATCTCGCCTGCAATCATGTGATTGCATAGACATCAAATTTCCCATAAAGCACTGTGTCCGGCGCTTGAACACAGTGGACTTAAAGGACCTTTTTTTTTTAAAAGGGCCTTTTTTGTGACTGCCTGGGGGATGGGCCACCACTGGTGACAGCGTATCCTTAAAAAGTTAATTTGTGGCAGCATTCCAGTTCACAACCCCCTTTTATTCAATGTAAGATTTAAATTACTGATGCCCTGTGATTGTATGAAATGGAATACAGAACATAGGCTGTATGCTCGAGGCTAATTATAACAAGAATAGGAATGATCTGAAGCCTTTGTATCTGACATGTGCATTAGAAGTTTTGAATTGTGCTTCTGAAAATGTTTGACTCTGTTTCAATGCTTTATTGCTCATCTCTAATCAAAACTTTTTATTGTTTAGAACAGATTTGGGGATAGTAAATATTTCTGTTGTTTTTGACAACATTCATCTCACTTCCTGAGCCTGCGAATACAATACAAGAAACAAGAAGAACAGTTGCCACCAGGAGGGCTAAAGAAACAGTAATAGTAATAATAAGTTTTCCTTGTCAAAATATCTTTATTGAGAAGATAATGGTTCATTCAAGATCAGTGAGTAGATAGAATACATAAAAAGCATATAACATGTAAACAAGAACATTGTACATCTGATGAGGCATTTTTTCCAGTGGTCTATAAATGGGTAAGTATGTTGTGGAGTCCATATGGTTGTTTTTGCCTGACCTGCTATAAGGTGCCTCATCTGTAATGAGCAGTCCTGGAAATGATAGGGCTTATAGTTCATGCAAGTGTACCAATGCGTACATCAGGGAGCTTCAACAGTACCTAATAATAAAACTATATTAATAACATTAGTAACAATATCTTTCCAGACTGTCGCCCAAAATGTGGGGAGACGGGAGGAGGGTAGGAGGGGGGGGGTGAGGGGTGTCTGCAGGAGTGGTCCGGATTTTGTTGTCTGTTGTTATAGTAAGTGGAGGTTTGCTAAGGATGGCTGGGCTACCATGGCAATATAACAGCATCAGTATTTACACTGGGTAGAACGTAGTTCAACCAAGGTTTCCATGAACTTTCATATCCGGCTAACGTGTCCTGGTCTATTGCCATCATTTTGGCGTGTGCCGATGCTACATTCATTCTGTTTATTGTTTCGCTGAGGGGTAGATTAGGGGACTTCCACGCTTTAGCCAGTGTTTGTTTTGCGGCTGTGGTAAGCTGTAGGATTAATTTAAATTGTTTGTGTGGGATATTCCCCGGTTTCAGGTTCAATAATGCTAATTTAGGATCAATTGGAACTTTGGTTCCCGTGAGTTGGCTTATTATTTAAAAAATTTCCGACCAGAATGAGTGCGCTGTTGGGCACGACCACCAGATATGAAAGAACGTTCCTGGGGAAGAGCAACCCCTGAAACAGTGATCAGGGTAGTTTGGTACAAACTTCGTAATTCTGGTAGGAACTAGATACCACCTTGTAAGTACTTTATAGTTAGTTTCGCACGCTATTACATTTAATGACGCTGATTTAGTGTTGCTCCAAATTTGATTCCAATCTGATGTATCTAGTTCTTGATCAAGGTCCTTTTCCCACTTGCTTACGTAGGAAAGTTTCTCTGTTGTGGAATTGAGCAGTAGTTGAGCGTATACTATTGAGATCCTACCCCTGGTGGGGGGGTCATTTGTACAAAGCTTTTTAAAGGCAGTTAGGCGAGGGGGGTGGGATACGGAATCAATGTATGGTTTGAAGAAATTCTTTATTTGTAAATATTTGAATAGTTCAGATTGCGGTATGTTGTATGTATCGCAAATATTGGGGAAGGACTTAAACGTCGATGAGTCCATTAGCTTGTATAAATTTGTGCAGCCCTTCTTGGCCCATTCTTTAAATGAGTTGGGATATACCCAAGCCGGGTAAAATGCTGGGTTTTTGTGAAAGGATAAAAGTGGAATGTGAGGGGATAGAAGTTTGTTTTTGGTCTTCAATTTGTCCCAAAGAGAGAGAGAATGCTTAGTAATGGGGTTGTGAATAGTTTTACGTGTTTTGGGGGGGATCCATAATATGTTTGAAATTGAAATAGGGTCGCAGTCCACCGCTTCGATTGATACCCAAAGGGGTGGATCTCGTGTGGCGTGGTATTTCACTAAATCAGTTAATTGCGCTGCTCTATAATAGTTCATGAAGTTGGGTAGCCCCAGTGCGCCATTAGCTTTTGGTAGATGTAAAATTTGGTGTTTAATCCTTGGTCTGTAATAATACGTTTTCATTCTACTGGAGAGATTTCCGGTCAGTTCGGTCTCAACAAAAAGTGAACTAAAATCTCTCCAAAGGAGTAGGAGACCATAAATATATCCTTTCCCCAACTGGGGTTGGGCTACCAACAGTTGTTGGTAGTTTAGCAGCTAAAGTGAAAAGGTTTGTAATCTCTTTCAAAAAGCTGAACTAAACTCAACTTAAAAGCTGCAAGCAGTATTTTCACATTAACAGACGCATCATAAAGGTTTCCAGACACTCGCAGGTAGGCCGTTGCTGGGCGGTGGGTGGGATTCATATCCTCCACCCCCTCTTCACAAGTAAAGTAAAGTTGAAGAAGAAAGGAGAATAGCAGATTCAGTCGTAATGATAGGAAACAGTCCTGCTCCCAAGCTTAACACTTCTTTGTGCCACTCCTGCCGGAGTGGGCTTAGCGTACCTGGACAGGCCTCTCTCACTGACCTGGCAGCCGGAGTATCACTCTGACAATTGTAGGATAAAGTCTCTGCCACAGACCCTCCTTGGTGAACTTGAACTTGAGAATAAGTCTCTGCCACAGACTCTCCTTGGTGAGCCTCAGAAAGATACCTCTGCCACAGGCCCTCTCTGGATTGAATTCTTGGAGATATCCCTCCTTAGATGAGTTACTCCTGGATCTCCTTCAACTTGTCGCCCAGGTACCGACTGATAGGTAATCAATCCCTCAGTGTCCGGCTACCTTAATCCCCAGTGGTTTGTCCAGGCCCTTTTGGACCGCCAGCCTCTCAATGGCGCTCCTCAGACTGACTCCCCACTGAACAGCAGTACAGCTTGGGATCCTCAAAGTGGGAACCCAGTCACTCACTGGGTCCCCGTCGCTGTTCAGATGCTCCCGGCCAGCATAGAAGTGTTACGCTTGGGAGCAGGACTGTTTCCTATCCTCATGCCTGAATCTGCCAGCACCCAAACCTTATCTCCACTGCTGCCACCTGCAGCATCGGGCTGGAAGAACACCCCAGTACAACAGAATAAGCCTGCAGCACTAACTATACTCTGATCTTACCCTTAAATTTGGCTAGCACCGGTAGCATAAAGTACACAGGTGCTACGTGTGAATACAACATGTGTGGTAATGTTGCACTGCCAAGATGCATAGAGGGGCCCAAAATTTTCTTGACTACCCATCACATTTTTGGAGACCCTGGAGCACTAGGACAGTGGAGACTCCCACAAAATTACACAATGTTGGAAAGAAAACACTCCAAGGTATTCTCTAAGAGGCATAATGAGCCTTTTAAATTTGCCATTTTCTTTTGCCACAAGTTTTTGTAAAATGCAGGGGAAAAAAGAAAATGAAAATGTATTTGTAGCACTACCCCCGTAAGAACTGCTGGTTTAGATTTGAGTTTGGCATGTTACCTCTAAGTTCAGGGGTAGAAAGTCTATAGAAATTGCAATGTGCACACAAGATGTAAGACCTTCAACTGTTTTTTTTTTAGGTTTTATTTTTGCTGCATAAAACTTGTGAATAAAGTGGAGAGTATAGAGAGAAGGTGAAGGTTCAGGTATGTGGTACAAAATGCACAAAATGATCTAAAGTTCCAATCAGTCAGTCACCACTCCCTCTTGCATGGGTATTGCTCACCTGGATAGACCCCTCTCACATGGCCTAGCAGCCGGGATGATGTACGAACCAGTATGAGAACAGTCTCTGCCACAGACCATCTGATAATGATCATGGATAGCCAGGAATCCTCTGCCACAGGATTTAAGTCCCGAACTTCCAGCCTTACAGTAAAGAGCCTTTAAGTCGATCCGGCGAACTGTAAGACAAGTAGAGCTGTGGATCCCCATATAACAAAGTCACCAGGCCTATTCCAAGACATTAGCTTGCTTTGCTTGGTCTCCTCCAGGGCATGTCCTCCCCCGGTTTCCTCCGTTAAGCGCTTCCCTCACTTGGATGGACAGCTTGGAATCCCTTTTAGAATCATAGGCCCCAGCCAGCATAGCTGGGCCTACTCAATAGAGATGCAGCCTCGGACCAACGTGGTCCCAGGGCCGGAATCACACACACATACCTCGCGCCAGGAGGGCCACGAGGCAAAGGCCCCCGAAAAATGGCATCTGCCCCTTAAGTACCCCTTCCCGGCATGCAAAGCGGGGCACCACTCTCACTTGGCTGCTGCCGAGAAGGGTCACCCAATACACTATGGTTTGCTTGTGTTCCAACATTGGCCTGAGGTGGTAACGCCACCTATAGGCAACAGTGGAAAATCCTATCAAACGCAACCATAGCCAGAACAGAGGCTAATTTAATGAAATTAAACAAAGTCTGAGCCCACTATTGGCTCAGACACCCTCTGAATTTAGAATAGCGCCCCAGTCATTGGGAGCAGGATGCTACATATTTATTTTTACATAAAGTTAACACACATTATAGGCATACTTTGAATTAAACCCCAAAACACATTCGCTCCTTCTTCTGAGTATAGGAATATCAGATGTATGAGTCTTTTCACAGCCTAGCCACACAGAGGGGCCTAAATTCAAGGAGCACCTTTAGGCTTTCTAAGGGCATAAATTATGCATCTAATTTCCTCACTACCAATCACGTTTTTGGAGGGACTGGAAAGTGGAAACACTCATTAAATGAGCACATTTGGGGAAGAAAACCTGCAAGGTGTTAACTAAGAGGCATCGTGAGTCTTTAGCCAGCTACTCAAGTTTTTTGAAAATGCGGAATAAAAATGAAAATTACCATATTTATTGGTGTATAACCCTGATGCACTCAATGGGGGGTGTCAGGCCCGGTCCCTACCTCTCTTGGCCCTGGAACAGAGCTGCCTGCATAGTCTAAAGTTGAGAAAAAAAAAAACATTTGCCAGCCCCTTCTCATACACTGCTCCTCCTGTGTCACAGTGTCATTGTAAAACAAAGCTTCTAAATATCTCAATAACTCTGTTTTTTTTTCTGACTGCTCTCCTCCACTTTTGAGTGTAGCTTTAGATTGGAGGAGGAGAGCAGTCACATGGACAATCTATGTAATGTCAGAGGGGAGCAGTCATGTGACCAGGTCAGTGAAAAAAACGAGCTAATGAGGTATATGGAAGGGCGTAGAAGGGGCTGGCAGTGATTTTTTCTTAACTGTAGAGTATGCTGGCAGTGCTGTCCCAGGAGACTGGGGTCTCTTGGGAGTGCAGGGGGCTGTGTACTGTGCAGGGGGAGGGGGCTGTATAATGATGGGGGCTGTGTACTTGATGGGGTCTGTATACTGAATAGGGGGCTGTGTACTGGGGAGGGGGTTGTATACTGGATGTGGGGCTTTTTACTGTGCAGGGGGAGGGGGGCTGTATACTGGATGGGGGTCATGAACTGGATGGGGGGCTGTGTACTGGGGAGGGGGGCTGTATACTGGAGGGGGGGTTGTGTATTGGATGGGGGTTGTGTATGGTGGCGGGGGGCTGTATACTGGATGAGAAGCTGTGTATTGGATGGGGGTATGTACAGGGGAGGGGGGCTGTGTACAGGGGGGGCTGTATACTTGTATGAACAAGTCCCTAAGGGGACACAATGACTGCTACAATGGTTCTCAGGGACACTGTAATTGATGTGATGGGGATCAGGGACTCTGTAACTGGTGTGGCCGGGATCAGGGATACTGGATCTGGGTGACAGCCATTAGAGACAATTTGACCAGTGTGGCAGTGATCAGGGACATTATAACTAGTGTGGCAGTGATGAGGGACAACATGACTGGTATAGTGGTGATTAGCGACACTGTGAGTATGTGGCAGTGATAAGGGACACTAACTTGCGACAGTATTTAAAAAAGGAAAAAAAAATCTTTACATACTGTCACCAGAATAGTGCAGTGTAACCATAATGACACTGTACTACGATGGGGAGTTTTTTACTTTTTTTTTTTTTTTACACTATGCTTGCTGTGATAATCACTGCAAATGCAATCATTTTTAACTTTCATGAATGCCTTTCATTCATGACTATTATTTTACTCTTGTGGGTATTTTGATTGGCTACAGTTATTACATGGTACAGGTTTGCTGTGATTAGCACAAATATCATATGATCACAGTGACCGATCATAGAGATCAGAATAGTAAGCAATGCCATCATGAATGAAAGCCATTCATGACTAGGGATGAGCCGAACACCCCCGAGTTCGGTTCGCACCAGAACGTTCGAACAGACCGCGGGTTCGCACGAACATTTCGAACCCCATTGAAGTCTATGGGACCCGAACGTTCGAATTCAAAAACGGTCATTTTAAAGACCAACATTCAATTAAATGTTGGAAAACGTCATTCAGAACCCGGGTCTTGCCCCAGGGAACATGTATCAATGGAATTTTTTTTTTTAAAACGGCCGTTTTTTGCGGAGCAGCCATTTTAATGATGCTTAAAGTGAACAAAAAAAATGTTTTAAATATCACACCTGCTGGGTGTCTATAGTAGTGGCACGTGTTTAGAAATGTCCCTGCACAACATGAAAGGACCAAAAAAAAAGTAATTAATGCTACTTGTGCAAGTTCTGTGTGGCAACATTATGTTGAATATTTTAGCGGTGGTGGGGGGCCATTATTGTTGTGTGAAAGACATTTTTTAGAAAAAAGGGCACCCCTCAAACATACTGTAATTGGAGCGCAACAAGGAGCCACGTGCAAAGTATTGCATCAAAAATTGTTATTAGGCGCCCCTGTTAAACAGGGGCAGAAAAATTGTGCCTTGGGCACAACACAACACTTGCAACCCCTCCCAATAACTCCAATTGGAGCGCAACAAGGAGCCACGTGCAAATTATTGCATCAAAAATTGTTATTAGGCGCCCCTGTTAAACAGGGGCTGGAAAATTGTGCCTTGGGCACAACACAACACTTGCAACCCCTCCCAATAACTACAATTGGAGCGCAAACAAGGAGCCACGTGCAAATTATTGCCTCAAAAATTGTTATTAGGCGCCCCTGTTAAACAGGGGCTGAAAAATTGTGCCTTGGGCACAACACAACACTTGCAACCCCTCCCAATAACTCCAATTGGAGCGCAACAAGGAGCCACGTTCAAATTATTGCATCAAAAATTGTTATTAGGCGCCCCTGTTAAACAGGGGCTGAAAAATTGTGCCTTGGGCACAACACAACACTTGCAACCCCTCCCAATAACTCCAATTGGAGCGCAACAAGGAGCCACGTACAAATTATTGCATCAAAAATTGTTATTAGGCGCCCCTGTTAAACAGGGGCAGAAAAATTGTGCCTTGGGCACAACACAACACTTGCAACCCCTCCCAATAACTCCAATTGGAGCGCAACAAGGAGCCACGTTTAAATTATTGCATCAAAAATTGTTATTAGGCGCCCCTGTTAAACAGGGGCAGAAAAATTGTGCCTTGGGCACAACACAACACTTGCAACCCCTCCCAATAACTCCAATTGGAGCGGAACAAGGAGCCACGTGCAAAGTATTGCAACAAAAATTGTTATTAGGCGCCCCTGTTAAACAGGGGCTGAAAAATTGTGCCTTAGGCACTGGTGGCGGAGCCCAGAAACACAACATTTCTTACTAGCTATCAGCAAGAAAAGTGAGGAGGAGAAGGATATTCCATCAGCAGCATAAGAGGACAGTCACTCAGCATCAGCAGTCTAAAAGGGATCCGACATTTCAACAAAAAATATATTATTCATTAATATCAGCATCAGGTGCTTGGTAGCTGGTGTTGATCCAAGCCTGATTCATTTTGATGAAGGTCAGTCGATCAACAGAGCTGGTGGAGAGGCGCACCCTGTGATCAGTGACAAAGCCTCCAGCAGCACTGAATGTCCGTTCTGAAAGAACACTGGATGCAGGGCAAGCCAGTAGCTCAATTGCGTACTGGGCAAGCTCTGGCCAGTGATCCATCCTCAAGACCCAGTAAGCCAGAGGATTTTTGGTGGGGAAGGTGTCCAAGTCGGATCTTGCCCCTAGGTATTCCCACACCATGTAAAGCAGACGCTGGCGATGGTTGCTGGAACCGGTCAGACCTTGGGGCTGCGGACTAAAAAACTGCCTGAACGCATCGGTCAGGCGACCACCTTCTCCACCGCCCCTCCTGTGACTCACCGAAGCCTCAGCAAGACGTTGTCCAGAGCCAGGTTTTGGTAATCCCCCCGGTTCTGGGAACGCATTGCACAGACCCTTCTGCAAGGCCTCCCGCAGAAGTTTCATCTTCTGCTCCCTCTGCGATGGCAACATAAGGTCCTCAACCTTACTCTTGTAACGTGGATCAAGGAGAGTCGCCAGCCAGTAATGATCCCTCTCCTTAATAGCACGTACAAGAGGATCCTTACGCAGGCTTTGCAGAATCAGGGAGGCCATGCAGCGTAGGTTTGCTGAGGCATTCGGGCCACAGTCCTCTGGGTCACTGAGGACGACAGGATCCACAGGCACCTCATCCCAGCCACGTAAAACTCCACGTGCTCCTTGGGACTGTAAATGATCCCTTGAAGACTGCTGCTGCTGAGTGCTAGGCTCCACCTCCATGCTGCTGATACAATCCTCCTCCTCCTCCTCATCCTCTTCCTGTGTGCTAGGTGGGCAAGCAGGACCACTGTCTGGGTAAAGGGGGCCTTGAGAGGTAAGGAAGTCCTCCTCTTCCTCCCTCTGTTCTGCCTCAAGGGCCCTGTCCATTATTCCACGTAGCGTGTGCTCCAACATGTGAATAAGAGGGACAGTCTCACTGATGCATGCACTGTCACTGCTCACCATCCTCGTGGCCTCCTCAAATGGTGACAGGACAGTGCATGCATCCCTGATCAAGGCCCACTGGCGTGGTGAAAAAAAACCTAGCTGCCCTGACCCAGTTCTGCTGCCATATTGGCACAGGTACTCATTGATGGCCCGCTGCTGCGTGTGCAGCCGCTGCAGCATGGCCAACGTTGAGTTCCATCTGGTGGGCATATCACAAATTAGGCGGTTCTTGGGCAGGTTGTATTCCCTTTGGAGGTCAGTCAGCCGAGCAGTGGCATTATATGACCTCCGAAAATGCACACAGACTTTCCTGGCCTGCTTCAGGACATCCTGCAAGCCCGGGTACCTGCCCAAGAACCGCTGCACCACCAAATTGAGGACATGCGCAAAACAGGGCACGTGGGTGAGTTTTCCCTGTCGCAGGGCAGAGAGGAGGTTGGTGCCATTATCGCTGACCACCACTCCAGGCTTCAGCTGGCGTGGCGTCAACCACCTCTCAGCCTGACCCTGCAGAGCTGAGAAAATTTCTTCCCCAGTGTGACTCCTGTCTCCCAAGCACACCAGCTCTAGCACCGCATGGCATCTCTTGGCCTGCATTCCTGCGTATCCCCTCGTACGCCTACGGAGCACGGCTGGTTCGGAGAAAACATCCCCACAGGAAGAGGCCACAGAGGAAGAAGAAGAGGAGGGGGTGGAGGAAAGAGGTGTGTCACAAGCAGTAGTATTTTTTTGGAGGTGTGGTGGCAGAACAACCTCCAAAACTACTGGACCTTGCCCTGCGTCCTTCCCAGCTGCCAGCAGAGTCACCCAATGCGCCGTAAAAGACAGGTAACGTTCCTGTCCATGCCTGCTGGACCATGAGTCAGTGGTAATATGCACCTTACCACTGACCGCCCTGTCCAGCGAGGCATGGACATTGCCTTCCACATGCTGGTAGAGAGCCGGAATAGCCTTCCGTGAGAAAAAGTGGCGTTTTGGTACTTGCCACTGAGGTACTGCACATTGCACAAACTCACGGAAGGGGGCAGAATCTACCAACTGAAAAGGTAGCAGTTGAAGTGCTAGCAATTTTGCTAAGCTAGCATTCAACTGCTGGGCATGTGGATGGCTGGGATTGTACTTCTTTCGGCGCTGCAGCAGCTGGGGCAGGGAAATTTGCCTGGTACTATCAGTAGATTGACCGCTACTACTAGCTTGTGACACACCTATTTCTACACCTTCACTGCAGGCTTCAGAAAGGACTGGGGGTCTACTGGGGTTGGAGGTCCCAGAAGGGCAAGGGGGGTACGCTTCTGTCTTTGGTGTGGGTCTTTCTGGTGTGCTTGCCAACGAGCTGCATGGCAGGTCGACATATGTCTGGACAAGCATGTGGTACCCAGGCGGTTGATGTTTTGGCCATGCGAGATACGCTTGCGACATAAGTTGCAAATAGCAAAGGTATGATCTTGTGGACATGTTTCAAAAAAGGCCCACACCAAAGAACTGTTGCTGTACCGGTCAGACACAGCAGCGCCATGCACAAGCGCCGTAGATGTGCGCTGCAATGCAGTGGGTGTGACCTTAAGCTGACCCCTGGAGGGCATCCTGCCTCTTTGGAGATGTGCCTGTGCCTCGTCGTCCTCCTCCTCCTCCTCCTCTCTCCTATCAGGCACCCAGGTAGAGTCAGTGACCTCATCATCCCCTCCCTCCTCATCACTGTCAACAACCTGGCAGTATGCTCCAGCTGGGGGAACATCATCACTGACAAATTGCTGTCCCTCTAGGCCACCCCCTCTCCCTGGGCTCACATCAATGCCTTCCTCTATCAGTGTTCAGTCATCGGAGTCTTCAAAACGCTGCGCATCTTCCTGCAGCATGTACCCCACACTGTGTTGAAACAGTTCGGGGGACTCCTCAGGAGGACATGGTGGTACTAGGGAAGTATTGTGTGAAGCCATTGTGCAGAGAGAAGAGGACGCCTTGGCAGCTGCTTTGCCAGATAAACTTTGATCTGTCTGTGTGAGAGAGGATGAGGAGGATGAGGACGGCTTGGTCATCCACTCTACTAATTCCTCTGCATGTTGAGGTTCAACACGGCCAGCTCCCGAAAAGGACGAGCGGCCACGGCCACGGGCTGAAGAGGATGCACCACATCCACTACCAGCGTTACCTCTACATGCAGAGCCTGCTTGTCCTCCTGACTCTCTGCCTCTCTTTGTTCTCCTTCCAGACATATTGAAGTGCTCAGGTGGTATGTAACAGCACAAGCGGAGTGACACCAAATGCGCTCAGGTGATATATAACTGCACACGTACAGTGGCACTATCTATGCTCAGGTGGTATATACCAGCACACGTACAGTGGCACTAACTGTGCTCAGATGGTATATAGGAGCACACGTACAGTGGCACTATCTGTGCTCAGGTGGTATATAGGAGCACACGTACAGTGGCACTATCTGTGCTCAGGTGGTATATAGGAGCACACGTACAGTGGCACTATCTGTGCTCAGGTGGTATATAGGAGCACACGTACAGTTGCACTATCTGTGCTCAGGTGGTATATAGCAGCACACGTACAGTGGCACTATCTGTGCTCAGGTGGTATATAGGAGCACACGTACAGTGGCACTATCTGTGCTCAGGTGGTATATAGGAGCACACGTACAGTGGCACTATCTGTGCTCAGGTGGTATATAGCAGCACACGTACAGTGGCACTAACTGCGCTCAGGTGGTATATAGGAGCACACGTACAGTGGCACTATCTGTGCTCAGGTGGTATATAGGAGCACACGTACAGTGGCACTAACTGTGCTCAGGTGGTATATAGGAGCACACGTACAGTGGCACTATCTGTGCTCAGGTGGTATATAGGAGCACACGTACAGTGGCACTATCTGTGCTAGGTGGTATATAGCAGCACACGTACAGTGGCACTATCTGTGCTCAGGTGGTATATAGGAGCACACGTACAGTGGCACTATCTGTGCTCAGGTGGTATATAGGAGCACACGTACAGTGGCACTATCTGTGCTAGGTGGTATATAGCAGCACACGTACAGTGGCACTATCTGTGCTCAGGTGGTATATAGGAGCACACGTACAGTGGCACTATCTGTGCTCAGGTGGTATATAGGAGCACACGTACAGTGGCACTATCTGTGCTCAGGTGGTATATAGGAGCACACGTACAGTGGCACTATCTGTGCTCAGGTGGTATATAGGAGCACACGTACAGTTGCACTATCTGTGCTCAGGTGGTATATAGCAGCACACGTACAGTGGCACTATCTGTGCTCAGGTGGTATATAGGAGCACACGTACAGTGGCACTATCTGTGCTCAGGTGGTATATAGGAGCACACGTACAGTGGCACTATCTGTGCTCAGGTGGTATATAGGAGCACACGTACAGTGGCACTATCTGTGCTCAGGTGGTATATAGGAGCACACGTACAGTTGCACTATCTGTGCTCAGGTGGTATATAGCAGCACACGTACAGTGGCACTATCTGTGCTCAGGTGGTATATAGGAGCACACGTACAGTGGCACTATCTGTGCTCAGGTGGTATATAGCAGCACACGTACAGTGGCACTAATTGCGCTCAGGTGGTATATAGGAGCACACGTACAGTGGCACTATCTGTGCTCAGGTGGTATATACCAGCACACGTACAGTGGCACTAACTGTGCTCAGATGGTATATAGGAGCACACGTACAGTGGCACTATCTGTGCTCAGGTGGTATATAGGAGCACACGTACAGTGGCACTATCTGTGCTCAGGTGGTATATAGCAGCACACGTACAGTGGCACTAACTGCGCTCAGGTGGTATATAGGAGCACACGTACAGTGGCACTATCTATGCTCAGGTGGTATATACCAGCACACGTACAGTGGCACTAACTGTGCTCAGATGGTATATAGGAGCACACGTACAGTGGCACTATCTGTGCTCAGGTGGTATATAGGAGCACACGTACAGTGGCACTATCTGTGCTCAGGTGGTATATAGCAGCACACGTACAGTGGCACTAACTGCGCTCAGGTGGTATATAGGAGCACACGTACAGTGGCACTATCTATGCTCAGGTGGTATATACCAGCACACGTACAGTGGCACTAACTGTGCTCAGATGGTATATAGGAGCACACGTACAGTGGCACTATCTGTGCTCAGGTGGTATATAGGAGCACACGTACAGTGGCACTATCTGTGCTCAGGTGGTATATACCAGCACACGTACAGTGGCACTAACTGCGCTCAGGTGGTATATACCAGCACACGTACGGTGACCCCAAATGTGCCCAGGTGGTATGTCACAGCACACGTACGGTGACCCCAAATGCGCTCAGGTGGTATGTCACAGCACACGTACGGTGACCCCAAATGCACTCAGGTGGTATGTCACAGCGCACGTACGGTGACCCCAAATGCGCTCAGGTGGTATGTCACAGCACACGTACGGTGACCCCAAATGCGCTCAGGTGGTATGTCACAGCACACGTACGGTGACCCCAAATGCGCTCAGGTGGTATTAAACAGCACACGCACAGTCAGAGCGACTGCGTTTCTGTGCAATTCAATAGCCCACTTGCATTAACAGCAACTGCCTTTCTGTGCAAATAAATAGCACACGTGCAGTAACAGTTAATGCGTCTATGTGCAATGAACTAACACGTGTACACTAACACGTTAGAGCATCAAGCACAATCTCCTGCCTGACAGATACTAATAGCAGAACTAGCTAAGCTATACAGTTTATAAATATATTGACAACTCCTAGGGATGTCAATATATTCTCTACAAACTGTACATTTAACTATACTAACTAGTAGCCTCCCTGATCTATCCATCCATCTATCTATCTATCTATCTATCTATCTGAAAAGACACTGTGTCTCTATCTATCTATCTCTCTCTCTCTCTCTGTCTGTCTGACTTCTCTCTCTGAAAGCAAGCCGGAACACACTACACGAAGCCGCCCCGGGAGGCGGCCTTTTATAGTGTGGGGCGTGTGCTAAAGCCCTGAGCCCTAATTGGCCAAAGCACCCAGGCTTTGGCCAATTAGGTCTCTTTGTTTTTTGGGCGCTGTGATTGGCCAAGCATGCGGGGTCATGGTGCATGCTTGGCCAATCATCAGCGCGCAACGCCGCAGTGAATTATGGGCCATTGCGCGTCATTCGAATTTGGCGCGAACGACCCGATTTGTTTGTTTTCGACGAACAATCGAACGGCCGATGTTCGATGCGAACATGCGTTTGCATCGAACGCGAAGCTCATCCCTATTCATGACAGTTGCTTCCCTGTAATCATGTGATCACTGTGATTGGTTACAGTGATCACATTGTACCTGGGCTAATCCCAGTGGTCCAGTACCGAGCACTGTGATCCACTGTGTCCACGGTAACAGTGTGTGCTATTGCGCGAGCCAGAGTGTAGCAAGGCACGTGAATGGGAGGCTGTCATATGATGTCCAGCTGTATTATTACAATAGGCCAGGCAGGAAGTGGTTAATGTGTGCATTAAGTAGACTAAGTAAAACAATAGACTGATGTAAATAAAAAGGCAACAATGCATGTGCTCACTGGGTAAGCCATTACAACATTTATTTAGAATTGTTTTATAATTTAATGCTAACATATCTGAAAATAGCCAGCACATTTGGTTAGATTGAGAGAATTGTATGGTGTTGTTTTTATGTATTTAGAGTTGTGGATTTGGATATCTATTTGCAAGTACCAGACCACTGGGTAATGCCAGGCCACGGACACCTTTGGTCTAAAGAATATAAATTATGAACAAGAGTGGTATACTTTTGATTCACTTTTGTGCTCAGAATTGTAAAGCCTTTCATTCTAGTAAAGTGTTACTGTGCTGTTTACAATGCAAAAGCATTTTTTGCTTGTACGTGATTAAAGGCTTCAACTTATTCACTAAGCTAAGCGCGCATTCACTCTGCAAAATAAACATCCACTTCAATTTTTTTAAATATGCCAAGGCCCATTAATATCGCAATACGTGCGTTATCATGCTTTCAATTGTTTTCCTGTAAACTACAATGTTATTGTTATGCACTGCAGCCAGGTGCAAGACTTTTTATAGCGACAGAATGCAGGACACAAAATGCAACTTATATGGTCCCTGACCATAAGGGCTGTAGACCCTTGGATATACTGTAAGGTCGTAGGAAAACACGGCATGGGAAAGCGTGTGAAGTTGTGTTTAGAAATAATCAACTTGTTATTATTGGCTTATAAAGAAAATGTATTTCAAATATTAGACAAGGCAATAAGACATGAGACAATTATCAAGGTAATGACGTTCCTTCAGCAATAGCTCATCATTCCTTTTTTCTTATCAGTTTCTTTGTGGAGTAAGTTGTTGGATGTTTATAAACACCAGTCAGTCGTGAATTGAAGTATTATAGCTCTCAGTGTTTGATTGTTGAAATTGCTTTGAGGCAGAATCATTTTTTAATCATTTAATAATTTAATAACGGACACACATTATGCAGAACTCGCACATGGATATATTCACTGTAAAATAACAAGGCTAAAATTCTAATCTCCTTGAGGAACCGACAATGCTGGGCCTTTAGGGTCATCAAATTTATCATTTGTTGTTAGTTGCATAATCATGAAAATTCCATATGCCAAGATCCACAACAGGATAATACCGGACACAAGACCCATCCAAATGGCTGGAGTAAAAAATGATGAGCAGTCACTTGCATAAGAGAAAAGGTTTTTGTTGATGTTGAATCCTTGAATCTGTAATATATAAAATAGGTGTTACGATTACCAACTATTTTCTTTATACCTCTGGAAGAGCAGTCTCTCAGGCAGTTTAATTAACCACCCATGGGGGTGACAACGGAAAAAATTGTTTTAGGGGTCACCTAGCTGGACCCTGGATCTTGGGATGGTATGGATAAGAAAGAAAGAAGACTACATTTACATACTGGATAAAAACATATTTTGTAAAAGAGAGAGAGGATAATTTAAGCCAGGGGTGCCCAACCTTTTGAAGCGCAGGGGCCACTTAAGCGACTTGGCAACCGGTCGCGGGCCCCAATGAGAGGAGCGGGTGGATGGCATGTCCGTGTCTGCTCTGCTATACTTTTTTTTTGTGGATCGGAGGTAGAACACAAGTCTGTTTATGTCTGCCACTACTTAGGCCTCGTACACACGATCAAATCTGTCTGCTGGAAACGGTCTGCTAGACCGTCCCAGCAGACAGATTCGATCATGTGTACGGGCGAGCAGACGGATTTGGCCACCCAACATATTGGAAAGCATGCTTACCAATCCGTCGGCTGGGAACCCGTCCGCCCGACATGTCTGCTGGTTAGTACGCTAACCAGCAGACATGTCTTCTCGCACCGGCGCCGAATGGTTTCGACGCATGCGCGGAAGTGTTTTACTTCCTGGTGCGGTGACGTGGCGGCGTCAACGTCACCGCCACGTCACCGACACGTCAGCGCGCTGTCTGCTGGCGGGGATTTTGGTTTGCTCGTGTGTACACGCGAGCAAACCAAAATCCAAGCAGACAGATTTGTTCAAATCGGTCGGTCCGACCGATTTGAACAAATAGATTGCCTCGTGTGTACGAGGCCTTAGAGGTGAATGGAGGGTCCAATTGGTCGAACTATCGGACTGACCACGTGAAAGGGGCCCAAGGGTGCAATGCAGTGTACCTTTTGGCTTTCCTGCACTTTTTATTAGACTTATATTATATTCTGCAGGATTGCTACACTTTTAGAAAGCTCACCAAACTCGCAGATAACAGAAATCTATGGCTCAGTGCAGGTAACCCGCAGGTAAACTGCTCTGCACCTGCGGATCAGTTTGAAATATATACACTGTGATTTTAGTAATAAACTGACCTTTAATAACAGTATTCTATTCTATTCCATCCCAGAGCAGGTGGTCGCGGGCCACATCAGAGGGCTCCGCGGGCCACATGTGGCCCCCGGCCACTGGTTGGGCACCCCTGATTTAAGCCATCCTAGCCCTTTCTTAGTCCTAGTTCAGCTAACACATCAAGTGGCTTTATTCAGCTGTTAAATATACTAATATTTATACTGTATATATTCATTTAAGACAGGTGTGGTGAAAAGCACAACTGTGATTTTCGTAGTGCATTGCATTCTGCCCATCCCATATAACAAACTCAAAAGGGGATTGCTGCACTTAAAAAGTATTTAGAAAGTGAAATTTATAAAAACATCCAAAAATAGTCAAAATCATTCCATCACAACAGTTTCGGGTCTATATTGCTAATACACTTCTTCAGGTAGAAACACGTCAGAATAATCTTACAACAGTTTACATTTATATACCCAACATTTAATCTAAAATGAATTAATCAATTTTCTAACAATTAAAGCTATATCACTAAATAACATCATACATGCTAATAGCATGGAGCCAACAAACAATCAGAGTTTAATCCCCAACACCACAGAGAGGACTCCTGAATAAACACCTGATATTAAAAAAAATATATAATTAAATAATATGGTCTCAAAAAAAGACAAAGAAGAAAAAAATTAGTCAACAAGTGACAGATGAATATCGAAATAAGCATACCATAAAAGAGAAAAGATCTATACAAAAACATACAGATTGATATAAGAGTTAAAGTGTTACTAAACCCACAACAGTAAAATCAGTGTGTTTATGCAGTAAAGCATGTTTATTATACTCACTGTGGAACCTAAGGGGTTAAAGAGGAAGTAAACCCTGATGGGTTTTGCTTCCTCTTTATTTCCCTGCAAAGGTAAAGCACAATAGGCTACTATGCATCGCATAGTAGCCCATTATGTGTCACTTACCTGAAACCGAAGCCTGCAATGTCACTGCTGTCCCCACTAGCAGCGAGCGTCCATCTTCACCCCTCTTCCTTCCTTCCGGGGCCATGAACTCTGGCTCTGTAACTGGCCAGAGTCGTGTGACGTCACTCCCGCACATGTGTGCGGGAGCCGCCAGTCACGGCATGACCTCCTTTAGTCTACAATAGAGGTTTTGGGGATATTTCCAGCACCTACAGGTAAGCCTTAATCTAGGCTTACATGTAGGTTGTACAACCAGTTTAAAACTCTGCATTGTGGAAAAAAGCTGTTTAATACTGTTTTCTTTGATCCTCCCTTTCTTCCACTGTCTACATAAATAACCTGATATTTACAGAGCCAGGGGACAGGCTGCACATGCTCAGTTTGGAATGTATTGCTAGAGAGTATTTTTCTTTTCTTGGGAGAGTGCATGTGATCAGTACAGGGCAGTCAGCACTGTCCAGACAGAGGGTCAGAGGTCTTTCATTCTCATTGGAAAATCATGGGAGAATTAAAACTCCTTCTACAAGCTTTAACCAGACTCTCATTGAAGTCATAAGACTGCTCTAACTGCTGATGAGAAAAGGTACAGTATTTAGCTGTTTTTATTTGGTAAAATAATTGCATTTCCATGTTCTGTGTACTGTGGAAGACCGGTATATACATATAATGAATGCAGGGTCCTGGGTTTAGGTTTTAGGAGTTGGGTTTCTGTCTTGTAAGTTACAATTGTATTAATTTGTCCCTGATCGAGTATTTATGATGGGTAATTCTGTCTTTTTTTGGGTTGGTTCTTCCACATAAATTAATCCACAAGGGCATTTATGATATATATCACATATGATGATTGACAAGTAAAAAAGCCATTGATCCCAATGTTATTACCTCTATGTGGGTGGGAGAAAAATTTGCCTTTAATCATAGAATTACATTGAATGCAGTTTAGGACCTAAAAATGTAGTGATAGCAGTAGGTGGTCAATACTGATCTGTTCTGACAATTCTATTTTGTATGGTTCTACCCAGTTGGTATGAAGACAAGGGGGAAGTACTGAAGTACTGGTAGGATAATTGCTACTCAGAATGGACCAAAGTTCTTTGATGATATAATATATACGAGTGGAAAGAGGATAGAACTAAGAAACAAAAAGTATATTCTTCTAGGTAAAGAAGTCCTTTTTCTAGAACACAATAAACTGTTATGTTCCCTTTTAACCAATCAGAAGGATAACCTCACTTTGCAAGGTTTTCCTCCATCTCATGTAATCATTTATCCTGATCTGTTGTGTTACTCACTATTTTAGTTACATGAAAAAAATTGTCTCCTGGTAATAGATTTAAAAATCTTAAATCGTAAAAGTTGATTGCGGTCTGTCTGTTGAACATACAAATTACTGATTAACCACTTGCCGCCCACCATATAGCAAAATGACAGAGGGAAAGTGGTTGTGTTTACCTGACTGGATAACACTGCAACTCTCGTTGTCAGTCTGACACACTGCAACTCCAATCTAGGTAAAAAGTCTCTCACGGAGACTCTTTACCACGTGATCAGCCGTGTCCAATCACAGCTGATCACGGTGTAAACAGAAAGAGCCATTTATCGGCTTTTCCTCACTCTAGTCTGACAGACGTGAGTAGAGGAGAGCCGATTGGCTGTTCCTCTGACAGGGGGGTCTGTTATGATTGTTCATCAGTGCAGGATCACCAACGATGCCACCAGGGCCACCACTAATGACCACCAGGTATGGCATCTCTGTTGGCCATGATGCCAATGTGTGTCCACACATAATGCTAATCAGTGGCCACCAGCAATACATGCCAGTGCCTTAATAGCAGCGATGCCCATCAGTGCCATCTATCATTGTAAATCAGTGCCACTCATCAGTGTCCATCAGTGCCACCTATCAGGGCCCATCTGTGCCCATCAGTGTCCATCTACCAGTGCCTGTCAGTGCCACCCATAAGTACCTATCAGTGCAGCCGTTCAGTGCCGCCTATCAGTGCCCATCAGTACCACCTATGAGTGCCCATCTGTGTCGCCTATGAGTGCCCATCAGTGCTGCATATAAGTGCTGCCTATCAGTGCCCATCAGTGTCGCATATCAGTGCCCATCATTAATGCCCATCAATGCCACCTCATCAGTGGCACTTCATCAGTGCCACCTTATCAGTGCCCGTCAGTGCAGCCTCATCAATGCCCATCAGTGAAGGAGAAAACGTACTTATTTACAAAATTTTATAACAGAACCAAAGAAAAGCATTTTTATTTTATTTGCGGTCTTTTTTTATTTGTTTAGAAAAAAATAAAAACCCCAGAGGTGATCAAATATCACCACAAGAAAGCTATATTTGTGGGAACAAAGTGCTAAAAATGTTGTTTGGGTACAGTGTAGCATGACGACGCAATTATCATTTAAACCGTGACAGCGCTGAAAACTGGAAATTGGCTTGGGTAGGAAGGGGGGGGGTGACCATATTAATTTTTAAATCCAGTATAAGATAACCGAGATGATCATGAAAAAGAGATAAGGTACAAATGTCGTCTCCCCACATAGCAAACATCATCAATGAATCTAAGCCAGCATTGGATGTTTTTGTAAAATGGATTTTTTAAATACATTTTAAGCACAGCAATCCCCTTTTGAATATATATATATATTAGTGTATCTATTTTTTTGCCTATAAAATGTAGCAGAATATAATGCTGTGCGTAATCACTACTAGGGAAGAGCCTAACGCTTCTGGGTTTGGTTTGATGCAGGTTCGGCAAACATGATTGAAGTTCAGATTCTGAATCTGTACCCCACTATAATCAACGGGAGCCAAATCATAGAAATCAGTAATGCACATTTGCTGTGCTAACAGGAAAGGGATAGCAAAACTAAGGTAATGGGAAACTGGCCAGCAGCCTGGAGGACATGTGCTGTACCAGTGATTTTTTTTTTTTTAAAGTGATTATAACCCTTATGGCATTTTTTTAAAATACAAAACATGTTATACTTACCTGCTCTGTGCATCCCCAAAACCTCCCCTTCTTGGGTCTTACCAGAACTCGTGGCTTCCTCCCACACTCATGTGCAAATGCAAACTTGCAAATCAGAGTGAGAGTAAAAATTCTAGCACCATATCTCACATTTAATTCTAAAATGATAACCTGTAAAAGCTGTTAAAGCATCGCCTTTGACAATTGTAAGTACCATAGTTTGTCCCCATTTCACAGATTTGTATAATTTTATATCTTGGCATGTTTGGTATCTATTTACTCAAAGCAACATCATCTTTTATAATTTATCAAACAACTGGGTTAATGTATTATGTTTGTATGCACTAACATTCATTTAAGTGTATTTTCTTAATAATGTGTGTTTGATAAATTGCTGTGCAAATATTGTGCAACATGAAATAATCACAACAACCACAATGTTATGCTCCAGTGCCTCTGCTTTCATAAAATATATAATGTTTGGGGGTTTTACATAATTTCCTGGCAGTAAAATGCTGATTTTAACATTTCAAAATCATCCCATTCTAGCCAAACTGAATTTTTAATTTTCTTTTTTGCTTTGGCCCACCATATCATGTGTTTAGCAATGCTTGTCTTAATACCTCAGAAAATAGCCAGAAATGTTTTTAACATTGGTCTGCTATTGACTTCAATAGAGTCATGTGCTAAAACACTGTAACCATGTGAAATACTAAAGATTTTAAAGCAGGCCAAAGGCAAACACTAATTGTTGTGAATGTCTGAAATAAGAGCTCAGCTAATTTGCATACAGACATTTTCCCACTTGAAAAAAAAAAAAAAGATTAATGTAGTATGCCCAGTAGTGTATTTAGATTTTGTGTTGCCCTAGGCCTGACTAAACTTGTGCACCCCCTAATTTAAATATGACCCACCTCTTACAGTCAAGAACACACCCCTTTATGTTTAAGACCTGCCCTGAAATTTTCAAGTGAAGACACTAGTTCTAAAGGCCTGGGGGGGGGGGGGTGATTGATTCCCTTAATTTGAATAGATTTCCTCTCACTTTCTGTTTGGCTATGGCGCAGGAAGTGAAGGGAAATCTCTGCAATGGGACAGGGATGGTAAAAAATAAACTGTCAGGGGCTATAACCCTCCCTTACTCTATCCAAAATAAAATAAAAAGTGCTGCCTATAGTTTTACTTTTTCTGAGAATTTTTTGGAGAGGACAAAGAAGATATAACCATGCCAAAGAACACATATAGCACAGTGAGGAAGGTTTGTGGTCCAGAATGATAGGACAGTCAAAATTAGAAGCAGCGGACACCCCCCCCCCCCCCCACACACACACACACACACAGTTGTGAAATGCCATATACCGGAAGCAGTGCGGCCGCTTTATGGGGGCGCTAAACTAATTTGCCTTTCAGCCCAGTCTGCCTCATAAGACTGGCACCACACTAACAGTGTAGTGCAAGCCAGCAGGGACTCCATGCTGCCCCCTGCAAAATGCTGCTCTAGGCCTGGGCCTTGTTGGCCTAGGCCAGGATACAGCATTGAGTATGCCATTACAAACTTTTCTAGGCCCTCGCTAGTTCTATGTAAAAACATTAAAAAATGTATTAATGAATACCTGGATTAAATTGTATTTTCTTTAACCAACATTACGGAAAATTCAGCAAGTTAAGATAGTTTCCCTAAAACTTAAGGAAAAGGGGCATCATTTTGGGGACAATGAGATGCAAATTTTGGATAGAGAAGACAACTGGTACACATGGGACTTGAAAGAAGCCATTTACATCAAACTGAGACAACCATCGCTGAACAGGGCTGGAGGTCTTTCACATGATAGTGTAGATTTAACTAAAAGTGCACAGTCTAACTAAAACTGGAGCGCTCGGAATCTGGAGCAGCTGTACAACGTATCCAATCAGCTAACTTCAGCTTGTTCAATTAAGCTTTGGCAGTAAAACCTGAAAGCTGATTGTTTTCTATGCAGAGTTGCGCCATATTTTGCACTCTCCGGTTTTAGTAAATAACCCCCCATCTGTCTTCCTCACATCATTTTATCTTCACTCCTAACACTAAGACCTAAACTCACAAACAAGGTGTTTTGTACACAAGTTAAGTCATGGCATGAAATAAAATTTAATTTTACAATGAGCATACTATGAGAGAATGAAATATGAAGTTTTAGCTTGTAAGTCATTAACTATTTGTCTACCAATGTACGTTTATAAACAGCATGGGAGTCAAGTGGTTAAATCAAGTTCTCAACTTCTACTGTGTATGTGATACAATTCATTTTAGTGTATTTATCCCTGAAAATACATGTTTGATATCTGCTTTCAGAAATATATTTTTTTTTTGGGGGGGGGGGGGGGGTGTTACAATAATTTCTAGTAAAAAATAGCAGATTTTATCATGTGTGCAAAAAAAAAAAATTAATTACCCTGGTAGGAAAGTGGTTAAAAATTTGCCTAGAGTTCAGATTAAATTTACAAGGAACAATCCTCCTATAAAGTTTAGTTATAGTACACTAATCCAATGCAAGACATAAATATGTGTTAAAGTACATTTTGTGCAGAGGGGATAATCTTACTAATCATTAATGGTATTAATGTCTCTGTATAGTGACATTTCAGGTTAACCTAAGACACTTTTCTAACAGCGTTATTAAAAAAAATGTATAATCGTTTATTCTCTACATATTCCAAAATCAATGTTAGAGTCGGTTCACACTGGGGCGACTTGTCAGATGACTCAGCTGCCTGACAAGTCACGTCCCATTGTATTCAATAGAACCATTCTAATAGGAGCGACGCAAGAAAAAGGTTCTTGTACGATTTCGGAGGCGACTCGGGGCGACTTGCATTGACTTCTATACAGAAGTCATTTTGCAAGTCGCCTCTGAATTCGTCTTCAGGACGAATTGGCGTGTCGCCCCCGAAGTCGTGCCGCCCCAGTGTGAACTGGCTCTAAGTGTTATTTTGTAAGAGCAAGATGCAACAATTTGTTGATTAACTCTTTTAACCCAGGATATGGAAACCATTCAAAGATCTTATCTATATTATCAAGCTTGCTATGTTTTTGAAAAGTATTCTGTTACAATCCCTCAAGATCAACTGACAATAAGAAACAGACAAGTGATGGTAGAAAAAGACTGAGTAGTCCATCGAGTCTGCCCATTTTTTATTTTCTTGGTTATTGTTTATTTCTTTTTGTCTGTTTTTTTGGGGGGTTGTTTTTCGTTAACTTTATCGTCCGAGTATAGATCTATGTTTGTCCCAAGCATGTTTGAGGTGAACAAGCAATATTTTAGGTGAACAATCTTGTTTTTATGTTCATAGGGGAGATCATTTCTAGCACTAAAAATAAGTCCAATCAAATAATATCCAGCAGTGTTGCAGGACAGATGATGACATACCAAATACATATCACAAGTTTTATCTCTTTAGTTTAATCAAATCCACAGCAGGCCAAAACCATATGGCCCAGATTCAGAGAGAATTGGATTCTCGTAGCGTATCAGAAATACACTACGCCGCCGTTTTTTACCTGGCTCTACGTGGAATCCAGGTAGATTTTGTCCAGTAAACGACGGCGGCGTAGTGTATTTCTCCCGTCGCAATCCATCTACACGAGTAGGGGGCGTGAAGGATTTAAAATAGGCGCGTTCCCGCGGCGATCGAACTGTGCATGCTCCGTTCGCAAATTTCCCGCCGTGCATTGCGCGAAATCACGTTGTTACGTCATTCGTTGTTTGAGTAGCGTCGTTTACGGACATTTCTATTCCCGAACGAGTTACGCAAAAAAAATAAAAATAATTAAATTCGACGCGGGAACGACGGCCATACTTAACATGGGCTACGCACCGTTAGACCATCAAAAAGCTGGTCTAACAGTACGTAAAAAAAAACAAACGTAAGTGATTGCGAAGACCGCTTGTATCTTCGTGGATCGCCGTAAAAACACATTTGCATATCCCGACGCATGAAAACGACGCAAACTCCTCCCAGCGGCCGCAAAAATATCGCAGCGTAGATCCGAAGGCTTACGAAGACGTAAGCCTCTCGGATCGAAGCCCGAAGCCGCCGTATCATGGTTTGAGGATTCAAACTAGTGATACGGCGCGCGAAATTTGAAATTACTCCTGTCTAACACCAGTTAGACAGGCGTAATTGCTTTATGAATCTGGGCCTATGTTTTTAATTTTTTTCAGAAAATACAATAAATAATGTATATTATCTCAGCAGAGTAGACAGCAAAACAGGATTTGTTGGAGCCAAAACATCATACATCTATCAGAAACTGTTAGACAATAAACAGCTACAACTTCTATAAAAACTCTTGCCATGCTCTAGAAAAAAAATATTGTATTGGAATATCTATTTCTAACACACAGTATGCATAGTTTGGGTATCCATAGAACACCTATCAGTTTGATATCATTACTGAATTGGGGATTCTCTCTCACTTTCCTCCTAGATGGCAATATCTCCTTAAGGAGACCCCCTGAAAATAATTAAAACCCTTACAGAGGTTTTTATATGTAAAAAAGTACTGTAGTTTCTTCATTGACCTAGAAGACCAAGGGCCAGATTCTCTAAGAAATTTGCCGGCGTAGCGTAAGCCATTTACACTACGCCGCCGCATCGTACTAGAGCAAATGCCGTATTCCCTAAGCATTTGCTCCGTCGTTTGCGTTGGCGTAGCGAAAATGGGCCAGCGTAAGCCCGCGTAATTCAAATGAGGCGGCTTCTATTTAAATGAAGCATGCCCCCGCGAACGAACGAACTGCGCATGCGCCGGCCGGGGAAAAAGCCCAGTGCGCATGCTCCAGCTCACGTCGGAAAGCGTTGTTGAAACCGACGTCAAAACCACGTGAGCGTCACTACGCAATGCCCCTATTCGCGAACGAGTTAGTAAAACGACGTAAGCGATTGAAAAAGCCGACGCTGACCCGACGCCATACTTAACATGGCCTCCGACGGCACCCGACGGAATCCGACGGTACTTCGTAAGGTTACTCCACATAGAAACTGGGGTAACCTTACGCGGACGAAATTGACGTACGCGACGACGGGGCGGCGTAAAAGCGATCGGGAATCGGCGTAGTAGCCTCATTTGAATATGCAAATGAGAAAACAACGTAAAGCCCACCTAGTGGCCGGAGTTGTCATTACAACTACGATCTGCAAGTGTAATGGTTTTACACTTGTCGGATGTTGAAGCGTATCTATGCAAAAGTGATGCTAAGCATCACGCGCATAGATACGAGGCAAAAAAAACGGCGATACGACGGGGTATCTGAGATACTCCGTCGTATCGCCGCTGAGAATCTGGCCCCAAGTGTACAAATCAGGAGTTCTAACATATTTCTGAATCCACTGGCTACATACTTTTTGCAGGTCAGTGACTATAACAGTAAGAGCCGGTTCACACTGGGGCGACCTGGGATCCGACTTCAAGTCGCCTCAAATTGCCCCAAGTCGTGCGGTCGAGAAAATGAATGAAAGTGAATGGGAGCCATCTTAATGTACACTACTGATGTCACTCCGACTTCAGAAAAGGTTCCAGTACTACTTAAATCCGACTTCTAGGCAACTTGTAGGCAACTTGTACCCATTGATTTCAATGGAAGTCACCTCAGAAGTCGGATCACTGTCTTAACTGAAGCAACAATACATGAAGATAACATACATTTCTCAGGCAAACCCCTCCCTCCCTCTCCCTCCCACAGAGCTGATTGTTGTTTGATTGGCCACTGGAAAGCCTCCTGTCCTGGAGTCGACTTGAAGTTGCCTTGTACTGTCCTGGAGGCAACTTGAAGTTGCCTTGTAAGTTGCCTGATGATTCATACTCAAGTCGTGTCCAAGTTGCCTCCCAAAGTCGTGCTGGAATTTGTGTTGCCCCTGTGTGAATGGGCTCTAATAATGTCAGTGCCAGCCAGGCATGTTATGTTTTCAAAAAGCCTATATATTTCATTCAGTGCAGGTTTTTTTATAACAGATACAAATTGATAGTCAGTTATATCTATATTTAAAAATATGGGGCTCTCCTATTTACAGATTTCATATCTACGCTGCAGTTAGCGGTTTAGTTTAATTTGCAGCTCAGCAATGAGATATTATTGTTTATTGCTTCATTGCATAATTCATAAATATTAACATTAATTAGCTGGGACATTTAATAATTATATACACATACAGAACTTTATGCAATAATCTTAGCCAATTTAATGAATTCATACATCTCAAATTGCAGTAGCCACAAATTATAGGAATGTGATCTCCCAGTGAGGTTGTGCAAACAAATAAATAAGTATCAGAATAAATTGGAAATAACACATGGGAGTAATGCCAAATGAGTTGGTGATAAGTTAAGTTCTGTGTACTCTATTTTTCTGCTACTGCCCAGGGCTTTTACTGCAGTTGGCACCCTGACCAGGTATTCTTGATTTGTTAATAAAAAATCTGTGTTTTCATAAACCGACACATAGGCCCAGATTCACGTACATCTGCGCATTATTGGACCGGCGTAGCGCACCGCCTTTACGTTAGACTTGCGCAATTTTGACGCGTAATCACCCTATTCTCGTAGCTTTTGCGCAGGAAATTGCGCATACGTAACGTTTTTCCAGAGGCGTGAGGAGGAGTAATACAAATTGGGAAGGACGTGGGCGTGTTACATTGAAATGAGCCGTGACCCCATGCAAATGAAGGGCCGGCCGGCTCGCGCATGCGCGCTTGAACGAGACCATGTCAGCTCCGATGTGCGCATGCTCACAACTCGGGAGCGGCGCAATCAGTGAAATTGGAAATGGACTAGGGCAACGTTGTGAACTACGCAAACAGCATAAATAGACACACACAAAGGCACTTCCTTTGCAAAAGTACATCCCTTTGTCCCTTCCCATTTAACAAAGTGCTTTTGTTCTTGTTGTTCGTTGCGGTGTGTTTTGTAGTTGTCAGATTAGTGTTCTGTGTGATCAAGTGGTTAGTAGATTTTTGAAAGTGGTTTTTGATAAGTGTTTGAGAGACTGTTTGTTTGATTGATATATTTCTTTTTGTTTCTTTTCCTGCTGTATTTTTTTTGGGGGACTGTTTCTTGGTGAGTAGTTTTCTCTCTGTGTGTGTGTTTTTTTGTGATTGGTTGTGCTTGTTTGTGTGCGTGAATTTTGTTGACTGGGACTGTTTTTATTTGGAAGGATGACTGAGAGAAAACGAAAGCTTAATTTTACAGTTGTGGAAAAACATATTCTTGCCCGGGCCATTAGCGAGTATGGGCGTTACCTCCACGGCCCAGAGAGTACCAACACCACCCCGGCCAGGAGGAGGGAGATTTTGGATAGGATCACTGACCAGGTGAATTCTGCGGGACAGGGGGAGACACGGACCAGGTCTGGGATTGACAAAAAAATCAATGACCTCCGGCGTCTGGTCAAAAAGAAGTTGGCCAGAATGCATGCCCATGCCAGGGGCACAGGAGGGGGCCCACCATGCCGTATTAGCCTGACAGCGGAGGAGCGTGCGGTGGCCCTGACCTTTCATCGGCATGAAGTTGAGGGCCTGCCCGGCTTTGACTCCAGTCCCCAGCCCGTGGTGCCAGGTAAGTTGTTTTCTTTTTTAATATCAGGTGTGTAGCATGTGTGGGGGAGGGGGTGAAAGGGAATATGTGGCAAGTGTGTGGATCCTCCAACCTGTGAATGTTTTGTGTCATCCACAGATGTGCAGGAGGGTGCAGGGCCATCTGGCCTGACCGCACCAACCCCAGGACAGCAGCCTAATGAGGCCCCCCCAACAAGGCCGGAGTCCACGGAGGAGGTTCAAGAGGAGGAGGACAATCATGAGGAACAGGACAATCATGAGGAGGAGGAGAATCATGAGGAGGAGGAGTCCATGTCAGGCACTGGACGTTTGGGTTTTGAGGACTCCTCCCCTCAGGCTGCAGCAGGCAGGCCTCCCTAAGGGGGAGCCCCCCCCTCCTCCCCCAACATGGCTCCCCTCACAAGGGCCTCCCCTTCTCCCCGGCCACAAGCATCAGCTGGAGGCAGGATGTCATCCCAGACCACCAGGGGGTTGGCCGATCTCCTGCCCGCCACCCTGAGAAGGGACCAGTTCCTCCAGACCCGCCATCTGGGACAGGTCAGCCAGACATTGGTGCGGATGGAGGAGAGCCTGTCCTCCATCAAGGATACGCTGGGGAACCTGGACTCCCACTCCCGGGCTTTCACAACCTGCCTAAATGAACTGCAGACGACATCAGCAGGCGTTGGGCAGGATGTGAGGGCCCTTACCCTGGCTATCCAGGCCAACACGGCAACAGTTGGTGCTGCCCTGGACAGAATTGCCGTGGCCTTGGAGGGCAGGCCACCAGGTGGGCAGAGATCAGGGGCTGATCCTCCATCCCCGGTTTTACCCCTTCCCCATGAGTCTCCCCTGAGAAGCCGGGCCAGGGGCGCCCCAGGCGTGGCTCACGCAGAGGGCAGTAATTTGTTTTTCCCCCAATTTTTTTTTTTTTTTTCAATTTTTTTTTTTTTTTTGTCTTTTTTTTTCTGGAAATTTTTTGATTGTGCAGGTCATTTTTTTATTTATTTTTTTGGGTTGTGAATGCTGTGTGAATGTGGGGGTGACATTCCTGCCGGAAAAGGGGTGTCACCCTCAATTTTGGTGGAGAAGAATTCCCCAGGACCAGGGAGAAGTGATCCCCAGGTCCGTGTGAATGGTGTATGAATGTACAGTGACATAATTGGAGCCTTGGCATGGCATTGCTGCTCACAAGTCCAGCATGGTGGACTGGTGCCAATCCAATTTGATGTGGATGTGGGGTGTGTGTGCTAGGGACCACAGTGGTGTGCATGCATGCATTCTCATTGTGTCATGATTAATGTGTATGTTTAACGTGCAAAGATGCCCAATGTGAGCTGTCTCCTGGCTGCTCTTCCCTCAGAAGACGGATTAACCTCGGTTAGGGGGGGATTGTCTGGTTCAGGGGTCAGGTCATCACGTAGGTCAATCTGCAGGCCCTTTCTTTCTGCAAAGTTGTGCAGCATGCAACATGCACCGATGATCTGACACACGAAGTTTGGGGAGTACAAGAGGGTACCCCCAGACTTATCCAGGCATCGGAAACGTGACTTTAGGATGCCAAAGGTGCGCTCCACCACTGCTCGTGTTTGAGCATGTGCTTGATTGTATCTTTCCTCTCCTGGAGTTTGGGGGTTCCGGATATGAGTCATGAGATGGGGTCCCAGTGGATATGCAGAGTCACCTGGAAGGGAAAAGACAGGAGGATGTTAGTCATGCATGTGCCCCTTGTGATGTGCATCATGGGAGGGGATAGTCATGCCTGCCACCAATGTCACTCACCAACCAGCCAGGTGTCCCCATACACGTTCTGATCGAATTCCATTCGGATGTGGCATTAATTGTATATGTAGCTGTCATGGCTGGACCCTGGGTGTTTGGCACGGACGTGCCATATGAGGCCTTGGGCATCGACTATCACCTGTACATTGATGGAATGCCAATGCTTCCGATTGCGGTACATGTGCTCTGTCTCCTGGGGGGGCTGGAGTGCCACATGTGTGCAATCAATGGCCCCCACGGTGCGTGGGAATCTGGCAATTCTGTAGAAATCTGTCATTGCCTTCAGCCGCAGGTCCTCAGTGGTGGGTTTGATGATTTGGTTAGCCATGCGGCTGAGGATTGCAGGGACAACCTGGTGCACACATCTGCTCATGGAGGACTGTGACATCCCAGCCACCACTCCACTTGTACGCTGAAAAGAGCCACTGGCAAGGAAATGGAGTGTTGCCAGGACCTTGACCAGTGGCTGCACTGCATGTGAGCGGTGTGTTGGGCTGGTGATGTCATCCTGCAGGGTTGTGGTTAATTCCAGGATGGCATGAGGGGTGAATCTGAAGATGCGATACACCTCAGAATCACTCATGCCAAACAGGTCTATGCGGGTACGGTATATCCTCTCCCATGCCATCCTCCGTGCCATCCTCCGTGCCCTCCTCCTTCTTTGTTCATCTAAAGTCAGTAGTATAGCTATGCGCGACGATGCCCCTGGCATGTTGGCATACAGATTGTTGAGCAACACGTGTGACTGCTGAGCTGCTCACTAACAGTGTTGCTTTATCTAACAAGTAGACTTGTTTTCTTTTTTTAGACCAGCTTTTATCAGCTCTAATTTTAGACAGGACATTTTGCTGTTGCGCACACTGCGTCGCCTGCGCTGCCCCAACGTTGTTTTGTGGATCCCCGTAAGTCCCTCATTAGCATATTTGACTAGCAAATCAATGGTGTGTCTATCGCACTTTTGCGCGTACGGATGCGCCAGTCTAACGAAATTACGCGGGACAAAAAAAAGTCGATTTTTTGCGTATCTCGTTCTGGGGATGCCGCGCAACGAAACGCACGCGCACATTTAGACTTACGCACACGCATCTCCTGTTGCGCAGGCGTAATCGCTCTGTGAATCTTGGCCATAGTTTCACATAGCTCATAGGTAAGGATAAAATATAATTCTATCCCAACATTCTTTCAAAAAATAAAAGAATGTATGACGGGATTTTGCTATACATTTATAGTGTAGGAGTAAAAGTTATTCAAATTTTCATTATCAAGCTGGAAACTTTTTAAAGTTATATAGGAGTTGATTTACCAAAGGTAAATAGACTGTTTACTTTGTAAATGCAATTGCACTCTGGAAGGGAATTTGCTCCGGAACTTAAAAAATGAGGGGAAGCTTTGCTGACATCAATCATCCAATCGTACAAGCAAATATTATGGTTTTTTTTTATTTCCCCTGCATGTGATTGGGCATTCATTTTTTCTTTTTCTTTTTTTCTTTAGAGGATTTGCATCAGTTAACAAAAGAAAAGATAACATTATATATGAGTCTGACAGTTGTTCTGAAACATTTGCATGGCAAATTTGCAAAAAACAAAAAGAACCCAGAAAAATCACAGATGGGTACATTATTAATTATAACTAAATAGGGTGAAAGGATTATGTTTAAAGAAAACAGTAAGGTCTCCAGGAATTTAAGATAGGCGGCAAAATAGGAACATATGCCTAGGAGAGCATAGTATATATAAATGTACAAAAGCCAGATAAGGCTATATGTGCCTTAATTTGTGCATAGTGATTGGGTATTCTTGGAAACGTGAAGTTCATTTACTAAGCTCTGGGGAAAATTGCAAATGGCAAAGTGCACAGTCTACAGTATTTGTCTTTAGTATTTTAGCCCCCATACATTACTACTTTCATTTGAACTGATTTGTATTTTGATTCTGTTGACTCACATGTTTATTGACCCGAATAAAGCTAGGGTTAAATGGGTTATTAAATCTCTTGGCTACAATGCAGCAGTTGACTCATTTACAACACAGTGACATCAACAGGATGCTAACAAGATAACTGTCAATAAGCATTCCCCTTTTTTGCACTTTTTTGGAAGTCCTTTAGGCAGTCACATAAAGCATAACCCTTATAGGTGCTAGTACATCTGTAGCTGTCCCTGGTAGACCACAAAAAGCAGATTCAGGATTCTCTTTTAACTGTCTCCTCCAGTAACCATTGGGAAATATATAGTAAACAAGCCACCTCTGTGGTAAATCCATTCTGACATTAAAAAGGGAAAAAGAGAGACCAACAGTGTCCTTTCACATGGAGACTCTGCTTTGCTCAGCAGGGGATCAATCGATTGATCCCATCTGAGCAGGTGGATGACAGGTCTGTCTCCCCTCACTGTGCAGAGATGGACCCTGAGCCCTGTGCTCCTCTATGGAGCGACCAGATGAAAATGGACCGCCTGTCCATTTTCATCCGATCCGATCGGATTCAATCCGCCAGCAGACAGATAGAAAATAGTGTTACCATCTGACTGGATTCCATGGACAGAATCGGATCAGATAGCAGTGGGCGTCAGCGGACATATCACTGCTGACATCCGCCGCTATAAAGAGGTGAATGGAGCATCCGATCAGGTCCGCCTGAAAAACTGACAGGTGGACCTGATCCAAAAGCCTGTGTTAAAGGTGCCTAAGGAGAAACAGCAGATAAAAGCTGAATCACGCTTTCAAGTTTTTCCTAGTCCTTATATTGCTACCGTACAAAAAAGTTTATGTTGAGGTTTTCCAGGAATATACACAGAGAAAAATAAAACAAATTAAAAGCATAAGAAATATATAAAATATAAATTATGTTTATATACTTTATGTATATAGATATGGACCAAATTATATACAATATCAGATATGTAGAATTAAAAAAAAAAATCTTTACTTCCTATCACAGCTCACTAGAATAGACAAAAAAACATGCATATATAAAATGATTATAATACATAAGCATCTTGGCCATGATATTCTTAACATTTCTAGCTTTCTAGTTTTCCTAAAAACTAGAATAATACTGTGCTGGAAAGTGTATTATTACAGTTACATTTAGTAGAAAGAGTATTTTCTCTGGTGTGTCGCTTTACTAACTTACACTTTCTCATTATTTACTTTAGCACAGATGCACCGTTTTTAAATTAATCCTTTCCTGAAACCGACATTTGGTTTTTCAGGTAAGACTTTTTCCAATTTTGTATCCTGTAAGAAGATGGGCCAATCCTTATTATTTTCTATACGGCTCTGTGATGGTTGTTGAAGTTGGTACTAAAGATCAGTACATTTTTTATCCTTCCTGGTTCCCTGACTTTTTCTCTAAGAATTTTTTCTGTAGGATTGAACTTACAGACTTGAGAAAGGGTGGATATACCCCGAAACATGAGTCATCAAAATAAACCACTATGTTTCACTCATGTTTTACCCTGTCAGAGGGACATTGGTATACCTTTCCTTAGGGCCCCTAAGGCTCTGCCTCCAAAACGTGTTCTGATTGGCCAGTTCGACTCCAGACCAGACAGCTCTCCAACAGGTTCAGTTATCGAGAGGTTCCCCTGACATCTTCCTGACTCCCTGCACATCCACACACAGAGGAGCCTGCTACATGGCGGCCGTTGCACAGACCTGAATGGGCAGCGCTGCCGAAGTGCCTGCAAATCGATTTGGCAGCGCCGCAACATGGGCACTTTTAACCCTTTGTTCAGCCACTACCGCGGGTTAGGAGTGCCCCACTAGCAGCCGAAAAGCACCAAAAAGCCAACACGGCACAGCCCCAGTGTGAAAGGGCTCGTACTCTTCTATCCCTGAGACTTTAGCACTTTTCACTGTTTGTGTTTTTACAGAAGAAAGCTGTGTAAGAGCTGGTTCCAAAAGTGTGACTGCTGACAAACAAGGTCTGATGTAGGAGTATATCACAAGGGAGTAAAATAAGTATTTTGTGTGATAAAGTGAATTTACTGAAAGATTTTATGATATTATGTGTTCAGGAAACATGCAGTAAACTTTTAGGAATTAACAGTTGCTTCTTGGGTTTTTCTTGGATCACTATGCCAAATTAAATGAGCCTGTATCCAATCTACTGTAAAAGAGGTGAAGTATGGAAGACCAAGTGAAAATTAATTTGTGCAGTATTAGTGTAAAATATATTTGTGCTGTTACAAGAATTAGGCTTTGTACATTCCAAAAAGGACAATATTTAATCAATTATAAATTAGTATTTTAAAATTAGAATATTCTTCTTACCTGGAACTCAGCAATATGTATCCTCCAGTTCTTAGCTTCACTATTAGCAGGGACAAATGTCTCTGCATACAATGAACTTGTCCCTACTTGCTGGCAGTGGAAGGAGTACTCTGCTGGTGCGGAGGAATAAGTAGTTTGGAATGAAGCATTTCTTAGAATATCTTCATTGGGGATTATAAGAATGGAATCTATGTTGAACCAGTTTCTTGCAGAGCCAGTGTAGAACATATTTGACATAACAAATCTAGAAAAATATTAAAACAATATTAAAATAAGTAGCATTACACAATTATATATGTTGTTTTTTTTTTGTTTTTTTTTAAGTAGAAAGGCAAAATATCTTAATGGACCATACACACGATTTGAAAATTGGATGAAAAATACCACTTTTGAATCATTAGTACGATAATTGGTTCGTTAGTACAGATGTTTCGAGAGCCGATCAAGAGTTCATCCCATATTATCCGATCGGACAAACGTGAATTTTTTTATTGTATGATACCAGATGGTCCAAAAATACAACAGGAATACACTACAACACATGACATCACTACTGAATTTTTATTTTGTCGTACGAGAATTTTCATAACTTTAGTAACGTTTAGCAACATTTTCAATATGCGACAGGGAAATGCCTTGTTTACACAGGCATCTCCCCGTTCTGCAGCTCAGTGACACCATTGCGGGACACCGGCAGACATCATGCCCACGGGTGCCACGGGCATGGAGTACCCGCGCACCCGCACAGCGGGTAATTCAAAGCAACATACAGGTACGTTGCTTTGCCCAGCCGTGCCATTCTGCTGGTATATCGTCGTTAGACGGTCGACAAGTGGTTTAAGAAGAATTCCAGGTATGGCATTTTTTACAGTTACCTTGGTCCAGTTTGGTCTAGTTTAACTATGCATATACCATACCTGTGGGATCACTCTAGAGGTGGAACATATCTATAGTATCCTCCGCTACAGCAGTGATCTCCAAATGCTTATGTGTCCCATGCTGATTGGTTTCCATGCTGTATTATGAGCACAGGAGGTAAGTCACTTAGCACAATTGCCATTCAGAGAAGCATGCAGCATTTTCTCAGTGAATACAAAGCGTTCTCTGATTGGTTGAAGTGGAGAGGTTGGGCAGTTATGTCATATTCTCTACCCCATCTAATCAGAGAATGCTGAGAAAATCAAAAGCATTCTCTGAATGGCTCCAATGCCAAGCGCCCAACCTCTTATGTTGAAAATGCAGCCGTGCAGACACTCTGCGTGGGACTTGGAAGTTAGTGGACATCATTGCAGTAGCAGTGTCTACTAAATAGATTTCCAGCTTCTAGAGGTCTTCCAGGATCTATTTGGTCTCTATCCGTGCTGGTCATCATTTTGACCCCGGAACAGACAGTAATGGGAAATCTAAAATGGAAAGTTTGATTTGCTGTATAATGCATCCATCCAGGTGTAGTATAACAGTGTGACAGGGATGCGTTACTGTAAATAAAGTCTGCTGTTTTTTACCACTAGACTCGCAGGAATCTTAGACGACCATATCTGTTACCATCAGTCAACTTTTTTAGGTGAAATATATATGAGTCTCTGAAACCTTTCTTGCGATTCATGCATAGTGATAGCAAGCAGTCTACACTTCTTCATCACCCAATTTCATAACCTTTGTTTCTAAACTGCTTATTTATTTGTGAGTGAGCATCAAATTGACAGTTTTTCTTATTTCTCTCCACCTAAACAGCTCCCTTTGAACCACCAATAGCCAAAAATGACAACACTCTAGGAAGCACAAAATTCTGCTAGATAACTACCTGCATGTTTGATCATTCATTTGTTGTTTTCTGATACTTTCTTCTGCATGATCAATTGTAAATTATGTGCAAGAAACTACTGCAGATTAGAGGCAGAAAGCTGAACTGCTTTACTTTTTGACCAGTCGTTTTCAGAATGTGTGGAATAGGTAGTGCTACTGTCTTATTTTCTGATAACATAATCATTTTGCAGGCCATACACAGATTTTAATTGTTTGTGAAATGTGAGCCATGGGTGGCTTTGTTGGCAACACCCAGCTTGCCAACCATTCATTTGAAAATAAAAAGGGCCAAGTGGAAAATTCTGATTACTGCAGCCAATCATATATAGTCACTCTTCTGGTAACACAACAGCTGTGGGAGCAGCGGCTGTCAAAATGCAATAGCAAGTAGGGGAGATTTATCTACACAGTTTAGCATATATAGGGGAATCTATTGATTTTTCTCATTCAGCTTAATGAGAAGAATCATAATGTGTATGGATAGCTTTGCTCTTTCTAGTGCATACTTGTAGTAGGAACATCAGATTTTGGAACTGCGTGTTTGCTCTGATGAAAGCACATAAGGGGTGTCCGGGTAACTTTTCTGCCTTTGTGGCAATGTGCTTGTATTTGTAAACTGTATCTCCACCAGAAAGATCATGGCACCATGTTGTAAAACATAATTTCTCCCAATGGAGAAATTCATGTAGTCTATTTTACAATGTGGCTAAAAATTGATCTTTCAAGGACCCTTAGTGAAAAAGTTGTTTACTTTCTATTGTAGCTCCTTGAAACATAACCATTTAAAGATGCTAGTATACTGGTAAAAATTGAATACTTCATCTACATCAACAAATCTATGTCACTATGCATATTTTTTTACACCTGTATGGATGCACTATACAGCAATATAATTAGTAGAAGCAATACTTACTGCAACATATATGAATGCATAGATACCTACAAGGATTTGGTGATTCAACAAGAGTGAAAGCTCATTATTTCTGGAATAAACAGTTCACTCTTTAATGTTATTTTTCTGGAAACATTTATCTGGTAGTATTATTTGGTTAAAGTGTTTAACTGTAGATAATTGTCTGGTTAAACCTGAACACAAAAAATACTGATTGATGCAGCTAACTATGCAAAATGTTTTAATAGTTTTTAATAAAGTGGTATAAGTATACTATTGTGTCTTTGTGTGTGCTTCCTGCCATTCAGGGTGAATCCCCAATGTCAGACAATCATGTAATATTTTAATTGCACAGTGCTGTCAGTGTCATCCCAAAACTATACTAAAGAATATGCTTACAATGGGCAGCTTTTACTGTCCAGTTAACAAACTGGGAGCAGGGACGTAACAACCCCGTATTCCTGTGTGGGATCACGCTCCGTGCTATATAGCATGGCAGAGGTGTTTGTATTGAAATGGTAGCTGAATAGAATCATGTATAATATAATACAATTTTATATAATATAATTCAACTGTTTGATTAGTGTTGGTTGTCCAAAGTCCAAATCAAGTTAAGAACACACCTTACTTCCAGGCTTGTAAGTCCATTTCCAGGATTAGAGTATACTAGGGATAATCTAAGAAAGAAAAAATAACTTAGAGTCATAACCAATGTATTATAGGTAGAATCTAGGTAGAATTTAAAAAGGAAGATGTTATTTTACATAATAGAGTACCTGACCTAATAAGAATCTATGAGCCAGTACGTAAAGGAGAAAAATTCACATGTATTTACCTATACTGCATTATGTAAGAGTGGTAATAAAGGTAGAGGAATGTGACAACTCACAAGTACAGAACACATAAAAAACAAGAATATATATGACATTGGACTATTCCAAATTAGTGATTTAACATTGTCTTCATAAGTATAAGTACAGCATATACATAATACAATCACCACCAAATGTTGAACATGCATAACTATTCTCTTAAATTTTTTTTATAGAAACTGCAAAATCAAATAGTACTGTCAGTGTTCCCTGTTGGTATGGATTTGCCATTGTGTAGGAATACAAGATTAATTATTGTGTCGTATCCTCAAGCAAAGGCATGATTTTGGTTTACATTGTCAAGGTTTTTTAATAATGTAGTGTTAAACCCAAAATCAAAAATGTCCAGCAAAAGTGGCAGTTACAGTAGAGGGACTGGGGTGCTTAGAATGTTCAGCTTTTATTATGTTGACATCATTGGTCTTTTTAGCTATCTGTAAGGGAGTAATTCTTCCCAATGACCACAATTGTAATGAGCATTCTTCCCACTGACCATCACACTAATGTATCATGAGTTGTAGATATAGTTATTTTTAGCAGGGGTTCTGCGAGACGTTATTTTAAGGGTTCCTCTGTGTTAAAAAGGTTGAGAAAAGCTGGTCTAGAGCTTCTAGCATTATCCTTTTCCCATATTGACAATGCTGCTTTCCAAGGAGGTCTTCATTTCTCCTCCATCCAGAGTAAGCACAAACCACCACAGCGCACCATATCCAGAGTAAAGACACCATAGGAAAGGAAGTGTGTTACCGACCTACATCGACAGGTGAAAAATAAATGGAAAATAACCTGAAGAAAGAAAACTAATAGAGCCATCATGTTTATAGAGTGATAAACTGCAATAAATTAGATTTTTTTTTTTTTGTGTGTGGAGGAGACAGTTTTTGGTTACAGAAGGCCATTAATCTTTAGTCAACACTTACACAAAAATCTTATTTTTGCAGTTGCTACAAACCCCCAAAATCCCATTATCTGGTTGACAGGCAGCCTTCTACATACAGTTCACATATATACTGTACTACATACATATACAGTTTACAGTTACTGTATAGCATCACTCACTGCATCACTACTTACTTTCTTTCGTGATAATGTTCCCCTAAAATTGTTCAATTCACATATATGTCACTGAGATGTGTAATCTTTATTTTTTAATGTGATGTAAAAATCAATTTAAAACCCCTATTTTCTGATGTGTTGTTTTATTACCACCTCAAATAGTAGTGTTTTCTTTTCTTCTCCATGGGAAGCTATCACCACCCTGAAGCTGGGTTATTGTAAGTAGTGATAACCTGTGAGGTTTACGTTGTGAATTTACTTTTACTTAGAATTTTTCATAAGGGCTGATAAAATAACCATGACAGTGATATAATAGCACTAGTAGTGGACTAGTGGTACTGGTCAGCATGGCGACTTAGTAGTTAGCCCGTATGCCTTGCAAGAATAGGCTACTCAATTCAAATACCAACCATGACACTACCTGCATTGAATTTGCATGTTCTTCCTGTGCATACGTGGGCTTCCTCCCGCACTCCAAAGACATGTCTGGTAGGTTAGTTGGCTCCTGGCTAAATTATTATGTGAATGTATGCATTTGGTGTAGGGTCCTTAGACTAAAAGAGTAGGTACTGATGTGAATTTCCAATATGTAAAGGGCTGCATAAAATGTTGGTGCTACAACAATACCTTCAGAGCTGACTAAAACAAAGCATGTTTGTGAATTGAGATCTGAAATTTATAAAGGGCGGTATTAAGCAAATAATAACAAAAGAAACACAGGTTTGTTAATTATAAAGACATCATTGGTTCAATATTTTATGTTTTTTCAAAAGTTACTTACGTGGTATTGACATCAGAGCATTCCGATCGGCTAGTGTTTGCTGAACGTGCTATGAATGTCATATTTGTCAGATCAAATACTAGTGTGTCATTAGCGGTGACCACAAATTGGGTTGCGTATATCAGAATGCAGGTGTCTGATCCATTTGTCACATTAAATGGCGGATATGGAACAGTCAAATCAGTGGCCAGCAGCTGTCGCCCTTGTTTTTGAACCATGGCAAAACTCTTTGCAACCTTTAACAAAACAACAAAAAAAGTTAAAAAAGTAGTTTGCCATCAGTCACAAATCAACTGCTAATTTATTAATCTGAACTAACCATTGTATTATAAGCTTTACTAACTTGGTATTCCCTACCACCTTTAAGGCTGGGTTCACACTGATGTGAATTGGATGAGGATTTCCCTGCATCCAATTCGCATGACAGGAGAGTGTGACCAGCTCTCATCGAAACCGGTCCACACATCTCCGGGGGGGGGGGCGGCCATGGAGTGCATTGGACAAGGGTCCTGTGCATCTTTGGCTTCATTTCAGGTTCGAATTCAGGCAAAAAATTGGGCTTGATTGATCCCCTAAAATAGAGAACATGGACACACAGGACCTCTGCTGTGAGCCACGTCCACATGTATACTATGAGGAAGTCTTCACCTGAAATGCATTAGCATCTTATGGATTTGCTATAGCTGTAGTGCAACAATAACGTTTTCTAATGAAGAAGCTATCAAGTTGCTCATGATTATTATGGACTTGCAGTGAACGTTACAGCCTGAGCACCAACACTCTACTCATAGGAGAGGAGCCACTCTAAGTGCAGTATGTTACATGTAGTTTAATGAGCCGGCCTGAAAAAGGAGCGCATGCTCCGCAAACGCGCCGCCTATTGGTCCCTTCAGCAACCCAGAAGTGCCATCATCCACACGGCCCACCGCTCATCCGGAACTGACGTCATCCCCCGGCTGCCTGCGTGACTGAGGTACAGGAAGCATTGGCTACCATCGGCGCAACCCACTCCACTACAGTAGCCTGAAGCCATCGGAGTAACTTTTCTCCTGGACGTTCCATAATTTGACACACTCATTTTTATCCTGCCTTTCTGAGTATGGTTGCTCTACTTGCTCATTAAACTACATGTAACATACTGCACTTAGAGTGGCGCCTCTGTGCTTTCTCCCCCAGCTGATTCAAGATTTGCTTCACATATTCACTGGCCTGCCTCCAAAGTGTTTAGCGCGGACTATATGGACTTTCATTGTCTCATATTTTTACCATTGCCTTGTTTTTAAAAAAAAATTCTCCTTTTTACTTGAGTTCTCCCACATCCCCGCTGGTGCAAGCACCAACTTCCTCCTATGTGTATTGTCTATCAGAGAGTTTTAAAATCTATAAAAATACTGTCTCTTTGAAGTATAATATCTATTATATCTTAATACCACACTCTGGTCATCTGTTATTTTTTCCCTATGGTTGGGCATGACCCCTATGTAAATTAAAGTACATCCCAAACTAAAACCACAAAAAATAGACATAGATGTCATATGAACATGCGACTGAAAATACTAACAGAAAAAGGATTTTCGTCATTTTGTACTTTTGTAAATATATTGCGGGTTTAGCGGCACTTTCAACACGCGGCTCATCCATATTAACTATTGTTAACCCCAATACACTTGGTCAGACTTTTTTAACCACAAACATAAAAACGATCGTTTTCCGTTCGTTCTCAGAAAATTTGTTTGTATTTTAAAACTACATCAGAAAACCATTTTTGGGTTCAAAAGTCTGGCCAACTGATCTCCTTTCAGATGAAAATCCACAGGAAAGTTTATTTGGCTTTACTGTACTACTCACTGTACTAGTGTACTCAGCACAAAAGAGAAGCTGATTCACTAACTACACTCACTCACTGCCCATTCAAAAAAACGAAAATGACATCTATAACAAAAGATTTGCATTCTGTATCTTGAAACCCTTTTCTTTTGCTATTTTCAGTCGTATGTTCATATGACATCTATAACAAAAGATTTGCATTCTGTATTTTTTTTTTTTTTAAAGTGTATTTTTGTGCGTGAACTCGAGAGAGAGGAGCCGGACTGCAGGAGTTGGGAGTAGGCAGACCCTCCCCCCGGAGGCAATCGCCATCCTTCTCCATGCCCCTGGTGGCAATGGCGGGTGTGAAGGGGGGCCTCCCACTCACCCCGCCCTACCTGCTCCTCTTGGGAGCCCAACTGGTGCCCAACGGGACACCAATGGGGCAGAGGGACTCCCCCTATGAGGGAGTGAGGGGGCCTAGCCCACCCAGCCAGCCCCGTAGGTCCTTCGCCTCTCTTTATTTTAGGAGACCGCATGGCCAAAGTGCTTGTGTTTTAAACCAATTTTTTGTGTGGTGGTTTTTGTGGGGGGGGTGGGCGTACTAAGCACAGGCGTACCTTGCATAGCACACCCATCGGGAGCCGGGCTGAGACCACCAAACTCAATTCACATGTAGCCGAGACGGGGATCCGAACCCTTGGCTGCAGAGGTGAATGGCTTGTCAGCGCAGTGCCAATCACGTTGAGCCACCACAGCTCCCTGCATTCTGTATTTTGAATACAAAATACGAACAGAAAATAGGAATTCAAAATACAGAATGCAAATCTTTTGTTATAGATGTCATATGAACATACGACTGAAAATAGCAAAAGAAAAGGGTTTCAAGATACAATATGCAAATCATTGACGAAAATTCAAGAAAATTATTGTCTAACAAGTAACGAACATGAATTAAACAGAATAACGAACCATCCCGCATGTACGAAAATAAAACGGTAACAAAAATACGAAACGATCGGAATCCAAAAAAAATCGTGTCATACGAAAAACGAACGGGAACGAACAGGAAAACGGGCGTCTTACGAAAAACGAACGGAAACGAAAAAACGGAACGATACGAAACGGAACAAAAAGACCCGAAAAAAACCTCTGTGCACATGTCTAGTGTCAAAGGCCAGGAAATCTTATGCACCCTGCCAATTGGAAAGCTCTAGCTCTGATTTAGTATGGAATATGTTGGATCTCTGCAGAAAGACCACAGCTTCCACATAGAGAAAAGTTCCTTCTCTACAGTATGCTGGCAAAGGACAGGATATTCTACTCAGTCTGTGGCTACTTTCTAAAGAAAACAAAACTGTAATGGTCCATTTACACATGTATATTGCAGATACCACACATGGTATGATAATCCTCCATACATGTGTATTTGCAATGGCAGCCAAATGCACTGCACTTGCACTGTAGTGCACACCAAAGCCCTGAAGCATATTTCAATTGGACAAGTTGGAGAAGCAGGGCAATGTCACACTTCCCACTTCATCCAATCGCATTCATTGAGAAAAGGCAAAGCATTCTCTGAATGGCGCCCATACCGCACAGCTGACTTCCTAAATTCAGAATGCAAGCAGGGTAGTCGCTCAGCATGGGACCCAGAAGCAAGTCGAGGTAACTTGAGTAGTAGTATCCACTTCAATGATTTCCAGCTTCCGGGGGCATCAGCCAGGTATGAGATATGCATAGTTATATTGGTGCAAGTTGGACTAAATTAACTATAAATAACATATCCAAACCTGGAATTCCTCTTTAAAAGGCTTATTTAAAAAAATATAATGGACAGATTAGGCTCCGTTTACAACACAGCTTTAACACAAGGATAACTATTTTTATATTAGCCATGTTGTTTTCAAATTTCTCTGCATTTAAAATAGAAATCAATCCTCCTAACGTTTTACATGTGAAGTTCAGTATCTTAGCATTGTTTAGAGCTGCAGTCCCCATTGTGCTGAACATGGGATTAGCTACAACACCAACCATTTGAGGGCTTGAAGGTTTGGTTAAGTACTGAGATAAGCACACTGGCAATTACTATCACCAGAGGCATGCCTTGAATGTAACTTTTTGGGGGCAAAACAGCTGAATCTGTGGGTTTGAATCTACTTTTATTGAAAATATATATATTTTAAATAAGTATCCTTACCATGTGTGTTAACATTTTATGAATTAGGCCTATTACATATTAGAGGTAGTTAGGAGTCTATTTATAAACGTTTTTACAGAAGATTTACACAACTTTCACCCCAGGAATCACACATTTTCTAATTTCTATCAATTAGATTATGTGAATCTTGGATGACAATTGTGTGAATCTTAGCCCAAATCATATGCCAATATACCCCGTAAAGCGTATCTATAGCAAAATATCTTGTTATAGAAAGAGTGGGAAAGGATACGATCTAACAGCAACATAGAAAGAAGTAAACATGTTTTTAAAGTTGAGTAGGGGGATGCCTACAACCTCTGTTAGGTTTTAATTGTTGTCTGTTCCCATGTTTCAAATTTTCCTTCACTCTCTGTTGAAACATTGTCCTTGAAAGACAAAGTAAGAGAAAATCTCTCTAAAAGTAAAACCTGACAGCAGTTTTATCCTTTCCCCATTCTTTGAAAAACAAATAAAAAGGTTTCGGGTATACATACACTATAGGACAGCTATATACATCTGATTTTGATGAAAAAAGGTACTGCATCATGCCAAACACTCAGTGCCAAGAATTTATATACCATACAACAAGACTTATGTGTGTCATAACATTGAAAGAAATGTCCCTGGAGTTGAAGACAAAATCTATTTCTATTATTAATTTTTGTAAGGTTACATTAAGCCAGCCATGGAATGTTCAAATCCGGTTTAACAGGAACTGGCCAAGATTAAAACAATGTATGGGCAGGATGAATGTACCCAAATTGATCGAGCAGTCAACTTCGGTACAACCAGCCTGTAAGATTTGACATGCAAATATTGCTAGCAGCTGTTAAGCCGTTCCCGTTGGGTGAACACAACGGCTCTGCAGGAGGGATTACCTCATCAACAATGACTATGTTGATGGGGAAATTGAGTCTGTTAAGTCTGTCGTGGTTTCAGGAAATACATTTTCTCCGTCTATGGCCGGCCTAAGCATAAGATCTATTTTCACACTTCTGTATTTTCCGATGGAAATAGGATTTTCTAATGAACTCTTGCCTTTAGCCTAGTTAGTTAATTAAAAACCCAAGAAAAATATGACCAGACAAAACACTGTAGTAGTTTCTTCCATCACCTATGACACAAATTTCCCAATGGAAGTTTTCAAGGGATGTTACCAGTTTGTAAAGAGAAACATTCTAAACAGAAGTTAATAATACTGAAATTCTTGAAGTGGATGATTAAGGGTCAGTTTCAGTTTTTGACAAATACTGGAGAGTTAATATAACAATTTTTGATATTGCTGGGAAACTTTAGTATTGGCATCTCTGCATTTCTGTTCCCAGACCTTCACATATGATACATTACCAATAAAGTACTTCTGTCTCTGGTGGAGTTTTAACATAACTCTTAATTTGGAGAGAAGAGGAACCCAAAATTCCAGGATGGATCAGAAAAGTGTCTGGAACCATATGAGAGTTATTTTACCTGTGAACTCATATACCTGTGAAGTCATAGAAGTCAAGAGGTGGTTCTGACCACTAGGCTCTGTCCATAACTGGAATATCACTTTTGGGTACCACATTTAATTTTGAACATTCTACAGATTGTTTGCATTACAAAATATCTTAATGCAAAGGTGTGAATGATTCAAGTCCTAAGGCAGAAGGCATAGCTGTCACTGTGCAAATGGTTGTCTTTTTAGGTGTTCTTGATTCTGCTTTGTTCTGCTGAGTGATGCGTCAAACCGTAAGCTTTAATGCATGTGCTATTTTAACAACTATTATTTTCAGCTCTCATCTGCTGCCATTGCTGAAAATAACTGGCGTTTCAACAAATAAAGGTTGTCATGTAAAAAAAAATTTAATGTATAGAAGTCAAAAGCCCCCAAAATTATGTTGTGAAATGTACAGTATTAAATATTTATTTGTAATATTTTACTAAGTTGAAAACGTTGACAAATTCCATAACATCATTTTAAGTTTTTACAAATACTTTGCTCGGGCAGCACAGTGGCTAAGTGGTTAACACTTCCCCCTAGAAGCACTGGGGTTGTTGGTTTAAATCCCACCTATGACACTACCTGCTAGGAGTTTGCATGTTCTCCCTTTGCCTGCGTGGGTTAGCTTCCACACTCCATAGACATGCTGGTAGGTAAATCGGCCCTAGTATACAGTATGTATGAGTGTGAGTTAGGGGCCTAAGATTGTAAGCCCCTTGAGAGAAGGGACAGATGTGACTGTACAATGTACAGTATGTGTAAATTAACAGCGCTATATAAGTACCTCTAATAAATAATTCTTCCTTCACATCTCTGTACAGGTTAGAGCAGGGATCTTCAAACTACGGCCCTCCAGCTGTTCAGGAACTACAATTCCCATCATGCCTAATCATGTCTGTGAATGTCAGAGGTTTACAATGCCTCATGGGATGTGTAGTTCCGCAACAGCTGGAGTGCCGTAGTTTAAGGATCCCTGGGTTAGAGTGAAGGTGATTCCTTATGATAAAATGCATTACTTGATAAATGGTCTCCTACAAATGTTTTGGACAGTTAGGAACGAAGTATTATCTGTGGCTATTATTTCTTTTTTTATACCTTGTCTGATACATTTTTAAACTTCCATCAGAAGGCTGTAATTGCACGTGGGCAATGTTTTGTTGTGTAAGAGACATAAAACGGTTTATTTCATTTTGGACAGAGTTAGAAAAGCATATAAACCCTGACGGGATTTAATGCATTCTAAATCCCAACTGGGAAGATTCCCCTTCACTTCTGGTTGTGAAATTTCTTCTTTGGGTACACAGGATGAAAAATACAAGTTTTTTCAGTTAAATATGTAGGGGTTAGAATCTCTCTCATGTCTGCCTTGGGTAATGCACAGAATGTGTGACCATCTATGGCACTGACAAAGGTGACATTTTCTCTATTTTAGGTAACATTCAGGCTGCCAGGACAAGCAATGAGTTGAAATCTCACCAACAAGGTCATGGATAATAATAAAAAATTGACCGAAGTAAATTTTTTTTTTTTACTGGACATGGAGGGTGATTTGTAAATAACAAAAACGCTGGATTTTAAAAAGGAGAAAATATTGTACACAAAAACTCCTTTTATTATCTAAGGGACAAAAAAAAACATCAACATTTTATTGCAATAGTTGTATGTTAAACATTTCTACTACTGTAACTATGAGCCACAAAAGATTAGGCAATGTGTTCATGAAAGTTTGTTAACTATTAAGAAAAGAAAGCTTGGTAAAGGTACACATTGTCCAGAGGAACGTATTTCTTTGGGAGAATGAAACTTGACACAGCAGAATTTTGCTAACAAGAAATTCATAACTTTATCTGGACAATGATTGCTGAAACCTGAGTATATGCACTGCCAGTTTGTTAAAACTTTAATCAAGGTCTCATACAAATCTGCCAAACTGTCAATGTTCTACTTTATTGGAGAACTGGTATACAGGATAAGACAAGCTGGAATAAATAAACTGTCACCTCATTACATGTACCTGTTGTCTTAACAACAGAGGAAGCTAAGGAGAAAGAAGCTAAGAATATAATTAATGGCATTTCTTCATTATTACAAAACCATAAAGTTCACAGAATGAAATATTATAAACTCTATTTCTGTACAGAGTGTTATGTTGTTATTTGAATGTAAAAATGTAATATATTTCTCACACACAGCATATGCATACCACAAATTACACCCCAAAACACATTCTGCTATTCCTCCCGAGTATGGCGATACCACATGTGTGAGACTTTTACACAGCGTGGCCACATACAGAGGCCCAACATCCAGGGAACGCCATCAGGCGTTCTGGAACACCCAGACCAATTCTGACATTTCTCTCCTACATGGAAAAATCATCATTTATTTGCTAGAAAATTACATAGAACCCCAAAACATTATATATGATTTTTTAGCAAGACCCTAGAGAATACAATGGCGGCCGTTACAACTTTTTATCTTGCATGGTATTTTCGCGTGTTTTAAAAAAATACAGTTTTGTGCTTAAAAAAAACAAAACAGTAAAGTTAGCCCAATTTTTTTTCATAATGTGAAAGATGAAGTTACGCCGAGTAAATAAATACCCAACATGTCACACTTCAAAATTGCGCACACTCATGGAATGGCGCCAAACTTCGCTACTTAAAAATCCCCATAGGCGACGCTTGAATCACTTTTATTGGTTACATGTTTTTAGTTACGGAGGAGGTCTAGGGCCAAAATGATTGCTCTCGCTCTAACGTTCGCAGAGATACCTCACATGTGTAGCTTGAACACCGTCTTCATATGTGGGCGGGACTTACGTATGCGTTCGCTTCTGCATGCGAGCACACGGGGACAGGGGTGCTTTAAAAAATGGGTATTGCAGAGTATTGGGGTATTGCAGAGTATCGCGCAGGGTATTGGGGTATTGCAGAGTATCGCGCAGGGTATTGGGGTATTGCAGAGTATTGCGCAGGGTATTGGGGTATTGTGCAGGGTATTGGGGTATTGCAGAGTATTGCGCAAGGTATTGCAGAGTATTGGGGTATTTCAGAGTATTGCGCAGGGTATTGCAGAGTATTGGGGTATTGCAGAGTATTGGGGTATTGCAGAGTATTGCGCAGGGTATTGGGGTATTGCAGAGTATTGCGCAGGGTATTGCAGAGTATTGCGCAGGGTATTGGGGTATTGCAGAGTATTGCGCAGGGTATTGGGGTATTGCAGAGTATTGCGCAAGGTATTGCAGAGTATTGGGGTATTGCAGAGTATTGCGCAGGGTATTGGGGTATTGCAGAGAATTGCGCAGGGTATTGGGGTATTGCAGGGTACTGGGGTATTGCAGAGTATTGTGCAGGGTACTTGGGTATTGCAGAGTATGGTGCAGGGTACTGGGGTATTGCAGAGTACTGGGGTATTGCAGAGTATTGTGCAGGGTACTGGGGTATTGCAGGGTACTGGGGTATTGCAGAGTACTGGGGTATTGCAGAGTACTGGGGCAGGGATGGCTGAGCTGTGATGGATGGATCTGTGACTGCATTTGTCACAGATCCAGCCACAGCGCTGCTGCTGCCACCCGCTCCCCCCCCCCCCTCTCCTCTCACACTGTACCGAACGGTACAGAGAGGAGAGGGAGGAACCGGCATCAAATGACGCCGGGTTTGTTTACAAGTGATCGCGCGGTCATTTGACGGCGCGATCACGTGGTAAACGGCCGTTATCAGCGGCAATTTACCGTGAACCGTGATGCGCCGGGTCTTCTAGACCCGGCGAGCACGGACACTTCCGGGAGCGCGTCCCAGGGGACGCGCAATCGCGGAAGTGCACGACGACGTCCCAGGGACGTCGTCCCAAGATAACTCCACCGCGCTGTAGCAATAAAATGTCTACAGCACAGTGGGCAAGTGGTTAAAAGCATTTAAAATTGCCACTGTGTACTATATTTATTGGCGTATAACACTCACTTTTTTACCCTGAAAATGGAGGGTAAACTGTGCCTGCCTGTTATACGCAGGGGGCTGTGGAAAGTTTTCTTCCTGAAACTTCCCTCTTAGGCACAGGATCAAATGAATCTGTTCAAATTGGTCTGACAGACCAATTTGAACAGATCTGTCTGCTGGGCTGCTTTGGTTTGATCGCTGTACACACGATCAAACAAAAATCCCCGCCGGCAGACAGCGTGGTGACGTGACGTGACGTGGCGATGACGTGGACGCCGCCACGTCACCGCACCAGAAAGTAAAACACTTCCGCGCATGCGTCGAATCCATTCGAAGCATGTGCGGGCAGATATGTCTGCTAGTTAGCGTACTAACCAGCAGACATATCGGTCCGACGGGTTCCCAGCAGACAGATTTTAAAGCAGGCTTTAAAATCTGTCTGCTGAACAAATCCGTCTGCTTGCCCGTACACACGATCAAATCTGTCTGCTGAGACGGTCTGTGTACGCGGCCTTAAAGTTAGGGTTAGTGTTATATGCCTGTGCACGTTATACGCCGATAAATACGGGTACTTATCTTGGTATTGTGCACCTATTTTATTCTGACATCTGCCACCAACAACTTTCTTTCCGGCTTTTTCAATTTTTCAGTTAAAGGATGTCAGACGGGAGGAGGCCGACAGGACCACTCATGAAGCCAATTTTTTTTATTAAAAAAAATGTCATGGCTTCACTCCCAGAGCTAAGCAGCCGGACATGGTATGGCATCAACAACCTGTAAGTTATTTGAATGCCAGCTTGCATGGCCTTTAGCGTTTAGATGAGTTCATTGAGTGGGGCTCCCCAGAGCCCCCTCAAATAGGCATCCCCATTCAAACACAACCCTTACCTGATGCTGAGAGGCACTGGGCTTTTTGATATCTCCAGTGCCTTCTCATGGGGTGCATATTTTGTGTTGCCTCCTCCCCAGTCATCCTTTGGACCCCTAACCAGATCACTGTTTTTTTCAGGTAAGAAAAGATTAAAAAAATACACATTTTAAAAACATTTTATTATGTTATGTAATATTTATCTTTCCAAGTTCCAGTGATCCCTTGTAAGGGGTAGCTAATTGAACAGGATTTGAAAAGTGAGAAAGGGGGAATCTGTGCTCCCCCATTCATTACATAGTTACATAGTTAGTCTGGTTATAAAAAATCCACAAGTCCATCTAATTCAACAAAAAAAAGGGGAAAAAATATAAGCCCACAGTTGATTAAGAAAAAGGCAAAAATATCGAGCAAAGCATGATCCAATTTTCTCCAGCAAGCGAAAAAATGCCTTCCTGATCCCCCGAGGGCAATCAGATATTTCCTGGATCAACTTTACCTATAAATATTAGTATCCAGATGTATTATGTACATTTAGGAAAGAATACAGACATTTTTTTTAACGCAATCTACTGTGTTGGACAGAACCAGCTCTTGAGGGAGTCTATTCCACATTTTCACAGCTCATATTATAAATAAACCTTTCTATATTTCCCCCAGATGTAAAGAGTGCCCCCTAATCCTCTGTGATGACCTTAAGTGAATTACTCAACACCAAGTTCTCTATATGAACCACATATGTATTTATACACGTTGCTCATATCCCACCTAATCGCCTCTTTTCAAGAGAGAATAAATTCAGTTCCTCTAATCTTTCCTCATAGCTGAGCTCCTCCATGCCTCTTATCAGTTTGGTTGTCCTTCTCTGCACTTTCTGCAGTTCCCCGGTATTCTTTTTATGAACTGGTGCCCAAAATGGAACTGCATATTCCTGATGAGGTCTTACTAATGTTTTGTACAGAGGAAAAATTATATCTCTCTCTCTGGAGTCTATACCTCTATCAAAACAAGAAATGACTTTGCTTGCTTTGCAGCTTGGCATTATTAGGTTTATGATCTACAAGAACACCCAGATCCTTCTCCACCATTGATTCTCCCAGTTGTACTCCCCCTAGCATGTATGATACATGCAAATTCTTAGCCCCCCCAAGTGCATCATTTTACATTTATCAACATTAAATCTCATTTGCCCCATAGTTGCCCAATTAAACAGTGCATTTGTGTTAGCGTGTAAGTTGGAGACACTGCATAGCTTGATGTCATCTGCAAAGACTGCAAAGACTGAATTGGTACTGGGAATTTTTTTATTTCAGACCCTATATCATTTCTAAATATATTAAAAAGTAAGGGTCCCAACACTGAACTTTGGGGTACACCACTAACAACCCTAGACCATTAAGGCCGCGTACACACGATCAAATTTATTTGCTGAAACTGGTCCGCCGACCAGTTTCAGCGGACATATCCGATCATGTGTACGACCTAGCGGACAGGTTTTTCCAGCGGACAAATTTCAAAGCATGCTTTGAAATTTGTCTGCTGCAAACCTGTCCGTCGGACATGTCCGCTGGTTAGTACGCCTAACCAGCGGACAGAAATCCCCCGCATGCGCCGAATGGATTCGACGCATGCGTGGAAGTATTTTACTTCCTGGAGTGGTGACGTGGCGGCGTCAACGTCACCACCACGAAACGGTCCGTCGGACATGTTTGAGCGGACATGTCTCCCCGTGTGTACGCGGCCTCAGAGTATGAATTAACCACTACACTCTGAATACAGTCTTTTAGCCAGTTTTATATCCATTTACAAACTGATATTTCCAAGCCTGTAGACTTTACCTTACACATTAACCATGTGTGGGAAACGCTTTTGCAAAATCCAATTGTACTACTTCCACAGCCACTCCTTTGTCTAAGGTTTTACTTACCCCCTCAGATTTGTCTGACAACTTCTGTCTTTCATGAATCTGTCTGTTGCTTAAAATATTTTTTTTCCAGCAAGAACTCATCTATGTGGTCTTTTATTAACCACTTAATCCCCGGACCATTTGGCTGGCCAAAGAACAGAGCAATTTTTGCGATTCGGCACTGCTTCGCTTTAACTGACAATTGCGTGGTCCCAAACGCGGGCGCCCACAAAGCCGAATCTCAAAGGGGATGTGTATATACGTCAATCTGCTCACGGGAGGCATTGTGTCGACGTACATATGCGTGAGCCGGTCCTTAAGTAGTTAAACTCTCTAGTATCTTCCCAACTATAGAAGTTAAACTGACAGGTCTATGGTTACTAGGTAAAGACTTTATTATTCTTTTTTAATATAGGCACCACATTGACCTTACACCAATCTCCTAGAGAGGCTGACAGTGAACAGTCTCGTTGGCACCCTGATACCCAGAAGGTGCCAGCAGGAGAACTGCCCCCTTGTGGATGGCAAGTGTGTGAATGTCCTTTCCCCAGTAAACTAGTTAGGGGTCCCCATGAAGTTTTTTTTTAGAGAATCCTGTTTAACCCATAATGCTAAAAGAAAAAAAAACACATGGGCTGCTATCAGCATACCAAGGGGAATCTAATAACGGCCTGCATGTCTTTTTTATGCGTTTTTATATTTTTTTATTTAAATCAGTCAATCTTCCTAGTGCTGTGTATATGTTGGGTGCCTATTTAATGGGCATATTGAAGATTGAAATTAATAGAGATTAGTGAGTTTATGACAGAATGTTTCTGTGATTTGCAGGTTTTGCATGCTAAATTAGCATTCCAGGTTGGCAAATATAAAGGATGAGTTATTTTAAGGGATTTATGTAGAGGTTAACCTGGAACTTCACTTAAAAGGGAAAGTTATGCTTGTTTTCACCCGCCCCCCCCTCCTTCTCTGACACATTTGGCACTTTTTTGGGGGGTGAGCATGTACCTGGTTTTGACAGGTACCTGGTCCCACTTTTGGTTGGATCGCCGCAACGATCTAAGCAGAAGTTTGGCTTCCCCCTTCTATCCCACAGCTTTCTGGGACACATCACAAGTCCCATAATACTGCAGGACCATGGCTTGCACATGAGAAGTGGGTTTCTCTTGTTAAGAATCGGCTCAGGTGAGGTAGGCGCTGAATCCTTGGACAAGTAGCTGTCGTTATATTAAAAGACAGCAACTACAGTATTTGTAGCTGACTCACACTGGGTGTGTTCAGTTTTTATCTTTTGTGGGTGGTTGCTAGAAGAAAGTAGAGCACGTGAGTAGAGGACAGTGGAGCAAATAAGTAGCAGGGATGATAGTGAATAGTCCTCCACTACAAAACTTAACACAAAAGGTTCAATTGATAAGATCTCACTGTGTTTTTGAAGACAAATTAGGAATTTACTTGATCATTTATTCTGGATTATTTGGGCCTCCTATTTCCTATTTTTTAAACCAAGGAAACAGCTGCTGTTTGCTCATTGCTGCCATCATCTTGTTTGTTTTTGTTTTTTTATTTTATGTGTAGGGTGACACTGATATTATCACAAAACGATTTTCTCAACCTTTATACCACTGAAGAACCCATGAAATTCTTTATAGTCCCTGAGAACGCCCGCTAAAGCAATTCATTGGGAGCCAGTGGAAAAAAAATGTACCTTGTATAGGTGGCTAGTGTGAAGAAAGCCCCTCCCTTACAATGGTGGTACAGATGCCACCCTTACAATCACCAAATAAGTGTGATGCAGCTAGCTTTTCCAAGGGTGCTGGCTCTGGAACTGTACAGGCACCATCAAATGGAAGGTCAATTAGCCACGGTTCAATGGATCCCCAACAACCTCCGGAGGAACCCTAGGGTTTCAGTATGACTGTTCTGCAAAATTGAAGGTTAGATGTACATGTGATTGTACAATTATATCATAATGTGTATGGTGAGTAACAACCTACAAACAGGTTCTATTGAGGCAGACCCTTGTATCACACATACTGTATGTTGGCACAATCAGATTGCAACATGCATGATTAGCTTTTTTCATAAAGAATTAAACTAAACATAGGTCCACTTGAATATGAAGTGGTTGTAAACCTCAAAAATGAAAAGTGAACAAAGCACATTTCTTTGTAGTGTGTACAAGCCTCAATCCAAAGCACTGAGTTTGGTTCTCTGATCTCTGTGCTATCTTCATGAGTCCCTGATAGAACTCAAAGCCAACACCTCAGCCTCACGAGAGATGGCCAGCCCCCTCCAGCACACAGCATGTGACTCATAGACACAGCTCTGTGTTTTTCTCTTTGAGCCTGTTACAGGGGTGTGTCCCTTACCACCAATCAGCTATCAGATTCCACAGTGCTCTAGCTCTGCAGCGTGATGGCAGATCCTCATCCCCTGCTTTCAACTGCTAAAAGATGTTGTGTAAAATGTGTGTTTTAGGAGGCTGTGTATTCCCTTAAGCTAGTCACTTTACTGGGTATATGCAAGGGTTTAAAACAACTTTAACCGCTTAAGAACTGTCCCACGTACATATACTGTGGCAGGGCGGCCCTTAAGCGAAAAAGCACGTACCTGCATGTGTTTTTTTTCTTCGGGTCTGGGGCGCACGCGCCAACGGAGCACTGCTCATGCTGTGATTGGACACATCAGGAGCCAATCAGCGGGTCTGGCGGACCCAATGTCTACTGGAATCCCGGCGTTCGTTCTGAGAGAGACAAACGGTGATCTGCCTTTGTAAACAAGGCAGATCACCATTCTGCTAGTAAGGAAGACAAATCTTGTGTTTCTGCTAAGCAAGAACACGGATCTCTGTCTTCTTACAATTAAATCATCCCCCACACAGTAAAGTGCTCCTTATCTCAGCGTGTTACCTGTATAGAGGAAACCTGGGAGCCAGAAATCTTGCTGATTGTTAGGGGATCAAATACTTATTTCACTCATTAAAATGCAAATCAATTTATAACTTTTTTGAAATGCGTTTTTCTGGATCTGTTTGTTATTTTGTCACTCACTGTTAAAATAAACCTACCATTAAAATTATAGACTGATCATTTCTTTGTCAGTGGGCAAACATAAAAAATCAGCACAGGATCAAATACTTTTTCCCCCTCACTGTAGGTGCATTAATTCATTTCCATGGCCAAAATAATAATTTATTCTGGCCATGGGAACTAATTAACACTCAAGTGCTAAATGTGCCTAGTAGACATAGGTTAGGGGCTTTTAGAAGCATATGTAGCGCTCACCCCCGAAGGAGCCGCTGAATTATCGGGTCTTCTGTCTCACCTCTGTGACACACCACAAGTAATGAATCCACAGCACACCAGCACACCTTGTGAAGCTTTATAACAGATTTAATGACTGTGGGGTAGAACAAAAGCCCTTAACGTCTCCCCACTCTAATATAATACAACTAATAACAGGATGAGATAATACGTTTAGATTGAATGCAATGAACAGTAATATATATATATATATATATATATATATATACTTAGCAGTATCTACCCCACCCTAAACTACTGGCCAGTAGTACTGTCCTAGGCTAGCCGGCGCTGGGGCCCTTGCTGTATGGCAGATGTAGGAAATACACTTGTTGCAATGGCCAAAGGCCGCTCACCACTTCCAGTGTCTCTTTGGGAAAGGAGGATGATTGTCTGCGGAAGCGAATGACCCTCTCTCCTCAGACCGACGTCTGAAATGAATGCAGTCTTTTAAAGCCTCCGGCAGGACATCTCAGATCGTCTAGGGCCGTCTGGGGAACCTGGCAATAATCTCCGTCAGCTCCGTCGGCTCCACTCACTCAGTTGGGCAGGCTGGGTTACTGCGGTGGCTGGATCGGCCTGCGACCAGGCCTCAGTTCGATCGCTCAAAACACAGTCTCTCCCTGTTTCAGTAGACGAACATCAGTCTCTCCAAGCACTACTGCATAGAGCCTGTGTCTCAGTGGCAAACACACAGCTCTGACACAAGCAGTCTTAAATCACCCTGTGATGCAGATCTGTCTCCCCTGGATCACTGTCCCAGCTCAAGCTGCCCTGCAGATCCCACCCATCCATCTCCTGTTTCCTTTCCCACAGCCTCCTGGGAAATCCAGTCCTCCAGCCCCTCTCAGTAGGAATGTATCGATATATCTGCTCTGTACTGCAGTCTCCACCATCTGTGCTCTCTGGCTCCACCTGCTGCAATATATATATATATATTTCCCCTTAGATGGCTGAAAATCACAACAGGGCTACATTCTCCCCCTACTTAAAGTCTTTGGGGTCCCCCCCAAAGGGTAAACTGTATTTGTAAGTTCTACAGGCAATATATACAGTATAAAAGGCACATATAAAGTTTATACTAGACCACTTGAATACCTTTACTGCGCATAGATAGATGCAGTCTATGACAACGTCTAGCAAGTGGGGTGGGCAGAGGAACACTCCACCAAGGTGTGCCGATTGCCTGGATTGGACACAAGTCCTTTGATACCTCTGTGAATAGGGTGGACACCTCGGGTGATCTGCATACAGTAGTGATAGCTTCTTCTGTGCTGTTCCCTGGTGAGTCATAAGTGAGTCTCTGAGGAGGTCGCACCAGTCGTTTGGACCTTGATTCTAAAAACCCGGATGGGCCTTCATCTGCTGAGTCCTCTTCTAGTTGCTGTGTTAACTGAGGGAATTCAGTTTCCTTTTCAACTGGCTGAACAGGGGCATCTTCTAGCACTGAGGTTTCCAGCAAGAGACTTTCCACTTGAGAGGGTACAGAATTATCCTCGTTTGCTTGAGACACAAATTCAGGGGCATCTGGTCTCAAATTGCTCAAATCCGGCTCAGGAGTCATAATAGTTGGATGAACATCCATAGGTTCAGATGGCCACATCCAACTTGGACACACATCTTCCTCATCGCTGTCGTCCTCACTTTCTCTTGTAGAAGGTGGCTGTTGGGACCGAGTAGCAGGTGCTTGACGGGAAGTGGATGGAATGGGTGAAGGAGACTCATCTCTATCTGGTACCCTCACAGCTTCATTCAGAGGTAGGAGATGATTCCGATGCCAATTCTTCAGTGGCCCGGTCTTTCCCTCTGGTCGAATCTGGTACACTGGTAGGCCAGGCAATTGTTTACAGACGATGTAGATCTGAGAACTCCATCTATCAGCTAGTTTGTGCCTGGCCGAAGCACCCAAATTTCTTAATAGAACTCGATCACCTGGCTGTAAATCGTGTACCCGAACCCTCAAGTCATAGTTCCGTTTGTTTCTTTGTTCTCTACTCCCGGATGTCAAACGGGCCTTCTCAAATGCAGAAGCCAGGTTTCTCCTCAGTCTATCCACATAACCCTGGTGAGAGGCAATAGACGTCTGGTCAAGGGAGAGGCCAAAAGCTAAATCTACTGGTAATCAGGCTTCTCTTCCAAACATGAGGCGGTACGGTGAGTATCCTGTAACATCACTTTCTGTGCTATTGTAAGCATGCACAATGGTAGAGATATGCCGACTCCAGTGCTGTTTCTCCCTGATCGACAGTGTTCCCAACATATTGAGTAGAGTCCGATTGAATCTCTCCGGTTGTGCATCACCCTGGGGGTGATGGGGAGGTTCTTGACTTCTGAATCCCCAATAGATCCAAGAGCTGCCTGATGAGTCGACTTTCAAAGTCTCTGCCTTGATCAGAATGGATCCTCTGAGGTAGACCATAATGAACGAAGAACTTTTCTACTAGGACTTTGGCTACAGTAGGAGCACGTTGATCTTTGGTTGGAAAAGCTTGAGCATAACGGGTAAAGTGGTCTGTCACCACTAGGATATTTCCCTGTCCACTAGTGTCAGGCTCTAAGCACAGGAAGTCAATACACACCAGGTCCATAGGCCCTTGACTCTGTAGATGGCTCATTGGAGCAGTCCTAGAAGGTAAAGTTTTCCTCTGGATACATCTTAGACAGGAATGGCAGTAGCTTTCAACTTCGGATCTCATGCAGGGCCAATAGAATCTGTCTCGGACCAGTTTAAAAGTTCTCTCTGCTCCTAAGTGACCATGGTCATGATGCAAAGCTTTCAGCACATTTTCTCTATGCTTCTCTGGGAGGAACAACTGCTGCTTTTCCTCTAAGTCATCTGAGGGGCCCCTTCGGTAGACCACCCCCTCTAGCAGTTTCAACCGTTCCCACTCTGTGTGGACCAGACGAGCCTCTTTTGGTGAATCAGTTAGTAGGAGCCCTCTCTGACCCGCTTTCATTGCTCTCAGAGTTAACCCGATCAAAGGATCTTCAGCCTAATCTACTCTCAGGTCCTTCTTCGTGAAAGTAGGCAGGCCCTCACTCCTCAGCTGTGTAGGGTTACAATACATTTTAGGGACACCGGCAGCCATGACTCCTATGGCCTCTGCTCCAATCATTCCTTTGGTTTGGCATTCCACCCCTTGGCATAGGGCTTGAACTCCATCTGGAGTCAAATGAGTCCACTCTGTTTCTGGGACCCCTGTGCTATAGGGTCTTCTGGATAAGGCATCCGCGTCTTGGTTATTGACCCCAGGGCGATATTTGCGGCTGAAGCGGAACCCTGACAGGGCAGCCAACCACCTGTGCCCAGTGGCATCCAGTTTGGCCGTAGTGAGAATGTAAGTGAGTGGATTGTTGTCAGTTCTGACCACGAAATTGGCCCCGTACAGGTAGTCTTTTAGTTTGTCCACCACTGTCCACTTCGAATCCAATTCAAGGCCAGGAACTCCAACTTGTGAGTGGGATAATTCTTCTCAGAAGGGGTGAGACCCCGACTCACATATGCCACCGGTCTCAGGAGGCCATCATATTCCTGGTACAGTACTCCTCCTAGCCCTTCTCTGCTAGCATCCACATGTAGTACATAAGGCTTGGCAGGATCAGCGTAGGCAAGGACAGGAGCCTGTGTTAGACTTCCTTTCAATTGGAGGAAAGCTCTTTCACATTGGTCAGTCCATTCCTCCTGGATTGATTCACGAGGCTTCCTAGGCCCGTGGGCTGGTGAACCCGGCTCAAAGGGCATGGATTCATCTTCTGCTCCTTCCATTCTTAGAAGTGTGTTCAGAGGCCGAGCTATCTTGGCAAACCCCTCTACGAACCTTCTATAGTATGAGCAGAATTCCAGGAAGGACCGGAGTTCAGTAATATTACGAGGTCTCGGCCATGAAGCCACAGCTTCCAACTTCTTAGGATCAGTTGATATGCCATCTGCTGAAACAACATGTCCCAAGTACGTAACTGAAGGCAGACAGAATTGACACTTCTCCAAGAAAAGTTTCAATCCTTCTTCATGCAGCCGCTTCAAGACTTTTTCCAACCGCTGCTCATGTTCTTCCAGTGTTCTCCCGAAGACTATCAGGTCATCCAGATACACTAGTACCTCAATCAGGTGCATGTCTCCCACCATCTTTTCCATTAGTCATTGGAAAGTTGCTGGGGCTCCTGCGAGGCCTTGGGGCATTCTATTAAACTCAAAGAATCCCAGTGGACAGATGAAAGCAGTCTTCTCTTTATCTTCAGGATGCATGGGTATCTGGTGATACCCACTTTGCAGATCAAGTACACTAAAGCACTTTGCTCCAGACAGACACTGTAAGGCATCTTCTATTCGAGAAGTAGTGTATTGGATGCGAATGGTTTTTTGGTTGAGTGTGCGGTAGTCTATGCACAACGGATGGAACCGTTTTTCTTGCGAACTACCACAATGGGTGAGGCATAAGGACTCCTGGATTCTTGGATTATCCTGGTCCTTTTCAATTCAGCCAGCTGTTCCCTTAGGTCATCTAGATCTCCCAATGGGACTCGCCGTGATCTTTCTCGAAAGGGCTTGTCATCTTGGAGGCGAACGCAGTTCTGAGTGCTCCTAGCACACCCCACATCAAACTCATCCTTGGAGAATAAATCTTGCCACTTGAGGAGCCGAGACTGAATTTGCTTCTTCCACTCGGGCGAGATAGGGGCATCTTTAGGATAGAACCGTTCAGCCGGGATCTCTCTGTCTACTCCCCCCACCAATTCAGTGGGTGAGAGGGGTGTGGCAGTGGCCACTTGTCCAATCAGCATCTGTGCCTTCAAGGTCACTGGGGCGTCTGACACATTGCATACACTTACAGAGACTCTCCCACGGGCCCGCTGTAGAGCTCTGGTGGATATTATCTCAGGCACCAATTCCACTCCAGATCTCTTCACATTTCCGGGATCAGTTTCCAGGACCACATAGGGGCCTGGTTGTGACCAATTCAACTTGACTGAGGCCCGGAAACTAGTCATTTCTCCTGGCTGTAAGACCTTCTCTGCTCTTTCTAATCTCCAAAGCCGTCCCACTTCTGCAGGGGCCCTCTGTTCTTGAATAATCCGCTGGTAGATTGGCCGTCGGGTGCATCATCGGGTGCATCTCCTCTGAAGTAGAACTCTCTTCCGTCACTAATGGAGTTATAAGGCGTCTCACCAAGTCAGTATTTGTCCCCACAATTATAGAACTTCGATTAGCTCCTGGTGGGTGGGGACTTACAATGGCTAAGGCGTCACAGACCCCTGGTTGTCCAACAGTTGCCGAACTGAACTCCAGCTTCACTTATAGACACCCATCATATGGAAGCTTCTGAGTCCCAATACCCCAGATTTCGAGATCCTCTAACTCCATCAAGGGTAGATGCTTCAAATGCTTCTGGTAGAAGTCCCGATAAATCAGTGTTACTTGAGCACTTGAATCGAGGAGAGCCTTCATGTAAACCCCTTCTACTTGAACTGGGATAATGGGTGAAGGGCCTATCAACTTGTCAGGGAACTTCTTAGGAGTAGTAGAAGGCATAGACTCAGTCGGCTGCACTCTAGCCCTCTTCCTAGCTCGTGGTGGTTGTTTTCTTCCCCCTACCGGGTGTTTAGGTTGTGGGTGTGCCTTGCCTCCCTGTGACACAGGACCAGACGCCAAGGGAGGGGATCTTTTTGTCGTAGCAGGTGAGGCTCTGGGTAAAGACTTGGGCCTCTTATTGGTATCCTGGGAGTCAGAGCAGTCTTCAGTAGTTGGGTACCCAGTTTGCTCCCTCACTGGGGCCCTCTGTAGTTTTCCCGCCGGTAGATAACTTCCTCTTGAATTCGATGGGCTCGGACAGGTACTTCGGTAATGACCCACTCCTCCACAATTATAGCAGATGTTTGACGGTTTCTTGATAGGCACCACCTGAGTGGTAGATTCAGGAACTGGTTCTGAAGTGACTTTTTCAAGGGGCGACTTGACACCTGCAGACAATAGTTTTAGCATTTGCGTCAGCTGGGAAACTTGAGCCTTTAATTGCTCCATTTCTGAATTCCCATTCGACACATTGAGCGTTCGAACCTCAGCAGGAAATGAAAATCCTGAGCCCTTCTTTTTCTCCTCTAGGATAGCCTCTTCCTCCCTTACCATTTTAATGAGATCAGAGTATCGCAAAGAGGTACCTCCTTGTAAAGTCTTCAACTGGATCCAGATAGGATCAGAACTCAGAGCGCCTCTCAGGATCTGCTTCATTCTAACTTGATCCATATCCCTGGGCTCTATTCCTTCCTTTTGTACGATCTGGTATAGCATTTTGTTTAGTCGTCGAATATACTCAGAAAGTTGCTCATTTTCCTGTTGAAACATGTGTTCAAATAGGAAGATTAGATCTGTAGCTTTCTCTGTGCGCCCAAACTCATCTTGTAGCATGCGAAGATAGTCATATGCTGTACAAGACTCCTGACTGAATTTCAAATTTCGGGTGGCTTCTGCTGCAACGCCTTTCAGACTTTCATTAATGCGTTGTTTCTTTTGAGCCTCTGGAACATCCCATTCTTCCAGTGCTTGCATAGCCTGTTCCATCCAGGTTTCATACTCTTCTTCTCCAGGAGGTACAGGCTGCACTCCAGAAAAAATTCTCAACTTCCTGTAGCCATAGTTCACAGATGGCGAGGAAATTTTTATAGCGCTCTCTACCAGTTTTCCTATGTCCATGAAGAAGGAAGCTGGGGGGTAGTTAGTGGTTGGTACAGAAGTGGTAGTTACTTCCACTGTGTCTGACATGGTCTGGCTTGGTCCCTCCAAACAACTTGCTGAGGTGACTAGAGGGAATAACTGTGCTTTAACTTCTCCGGCTAGCTGGATGCTATCACCCTGGAAGCAGGTTGGGACTCCTTTCTTCCATTCTAGTAGGGCATAAGTATGGGAGGCTTCTTGATCTATTTTTGTGTCTATTACAAACACTTTCTGGTCAGGTGCTAGTGTAGTTACTGCTTGACGGATCTGTTCCTCTGTCCATTTGTCAGCAGGAATGTCCATTACTATACTCAGCCCTAATTGGCCGTTTTGTTCTTTGCACCACTCTGCTGCGGTGTTTGGATCGATTGCTGACTCGTTTGTGCGGTTATCACTTTGCGAGAGGTCCCGGGTTCAAATCCCGGATGAGCCCCCACGTGTAGCGCTCACCCCCGAAGGAGCCGCTGAATTATGGGGTCTTCTGTCTCACCTCTGTGACACACCACAAGCAATGAATCCACAGCACACCAGCACACCTTGTAAAGCTTTATAACAGATTTAATGACTGTGGGGTAGAACAAAAGCCCTTAACGTCTCCCCACTCTAATATAATACAACTAATAACAAGATGAGATAATACGTTTGAATTGAATGTAATATATATATATATATATATATATATACTTAGCAGTATCTACCCCACCCTAAACTACTGGCCAGTAGTACTGTCCTAGGCTAGCCGGCGCTGGGGCCCTTGCTGTATGGCAGATGTAGGAAATACACTTGTTGCAATGGCCAAGGGCCGCTCACCACTTCCAGTGTCTCTTTGGGAAAGGAGGATGATTGTCTGCGGAAGCGAATGACCCTCTCTCCTCAGACCGACGTCTGAAATTAATGCAGTCTTTTAAAGCCTCCGGCAGGACATCTCAGATCATCTAGGGCCGTCTGGGGAACCTGGCAATAATCTCCGTCAGCTCCGTCGGCTCCACTCACTCAGTTGGGCAGGCTGGGTTACTCCGGTGGCTGGATCGGCCCTGCGACCAGGCCTCAGTTCGATCGCTCAAAACACAGTCTCTCCCTGTTTCAGTAGACGAACATCAGTCTCTCCAAGCACTACTGCATAGAGCCTGTGTCTCAGTGGCAAACACACAGCTCTGACACAAGCAGTCTTAAATCACCCTGTGATGCAGATCTGTCTTCCCTGGATCACTGTTCCAGCTCAAGCTGCCCTGCAGATCCCACCCATTCATCTCCTGTTTCCTTTCCCACAGCCTCCTGGGAAATCCAGTCCTCCAGCCCCTCTCAGTAGGAATGTATCGATATATCTGCTCTGTACTGCAGTCTCCACAATCTGTGCTCTCTGGCTCCACCTGCTGCAATATATATATATATATATTTCCTCCTAGATGGCTGAAAATCACAACAGGGCTACACATACAAAAAATGCCAGATGCCCCTAATTGCCACAATAAAACCACCCAGTGTGCATGAAACTTTATAGATTATTTGGAGAACATTTGATGTATAGGTTGTACATCTGGGAGCAGCTGCTGGATTTTCCATGTTCAACAGAGAGTGCAGGTGTTTTTCACTATATGTTACCATCATTTCTTTCTAAATAGACTTTAAAAATAAATATCATGCTTTTTTAATGATTACAAAAAAAGTAAACCTATAGACTGCTATTCTTCAAAATGTTGACCCCGCTCAGTTAACTGAAATCAAAACAGTAGCCAGTCCTTCATCTATATATAATAATAAAAAAAAAAACTGAGCTAATATATCACCTATAACTAAAAAATTGTTAAATGATTATTCAGTGTTGAGAAGTTTTTCACCTTGGTTACTAGCTCATAGTAGACTGTAATGCAGTTAGAGAATATGTCACACAGTAGCAAATAAGTATCGAGTTAGAACCAGACTGATGCAGTTTTTTTCCAAGGAAAAAAAAAAATCACTTATAAATAAATGTACACATTACATACCTCACACTTGTTATTTTTATGTTCATGTTTCTCGCACACTAAATGCTTTGTTTTAGTCAGGAGACAGTGTGATGCGCATTTAATTGTACAACACAATTTTAGTTTGTTTTACTTTATTTAAAGTATCAAATATGACATGTGACCTGCAGTGCCTCTTAGTGCACTGTGGTAAAATGCTACATGGCTACACGTCCCTCCCCGCTGCATTGTGCACTGTGGTAAAATTGAAATCAAAAAGAAAACATGTGTTTCCTATGTGCTCTAGCAGTGACTAGTGTTTATCACTTGCGAAAAATGCCAGTGACTATATTAAAGAGCCCTAATGAATCAAATTCTTCTTTAAGATTTAATAAAATTAGTTTACTCTAACTGTTGTTTTACTATATAGATTAATAATTTACAGTTGTTTTTTTTTTTTTTTTTGCAGCCTGAAATTAAGACAGGCACATTTTTTGTTTTATCCAGCTGTATCTGCTCAGTGAAACATCCAAGTGAAACATACTGTATAACACCAACATGTCAAAAAAATAATAAATATTTAAAAACAGAATCACCGAGTTGGAAAAAGGATTACCCCGTTATGTTAGACATTTGTTGGACCACCCTTTGCTTTAATTCCAGCCTTTAATCTTTAGGAACATGTCTGCACTAACTTTGCACATATAGGGCCAGATCCACGAAGCCCGGCTTAAGCTTCTGGCGGGCGTAGCGTATATCATTTACGCTACGCCGCCATAACTTAGAATGGCAAGTGCCGTATTCACAAAGCACTTGCGTCCTAACTTACGGCGGTGTAGCGTAAATGGGCCGGCGTGCGCGCGTCAAATTCAAATTGGGAAGAGGTGGGCGTGTTTTATTTAAATTAATCGTGACCCGACGTAAATGAATTTTTTTTTTAACTGCGCATGCGACGGCCGTGGACATATCCCAGTGCGCATGCGTGAAATCACGTAGCAAATAGTCAATGAAAACGACGTGAATGTAACTTACGCAAATCCCTATTCGCGAACGGTTTACGCAAACGACGTGAACAACGGAAAATTCGACGCTGGCCTGACGTCCATACTTAACATGGTGTACGCCTCTATATAGCAGGGGTAACTTTACGCCGGACATACGCTTACGCAAACGACGTAAAAGGAATGTGCCGGCCGCTCGTACGTTCGTGAATTGCCGTAACTTGCTCATTTGCATATTCAACGCGGAAAAACAACGGAAGCACCCCTAGCGTACATCGTAAGTATGCAACTAAGATACGATGGTGTAATAACGTTACGCCAGTCGTATCTTAGCGTAATTCCGGCGTATCTTGTTTTGTGGATACAAAACAAAGATACGCCGGCGGGAATTTGAAATTACGGCGCCGTAATTCTTTGTGGATCTGGTCCATAGACTTTACAATATTTGCTCACCCTTCTTTGCAAAACTGCTCTTGACTGCATATGGCCTTTCTCGAGGAGTGTCTTTTTTTTTTTTTTTTTTGCAACCCTCCTATACAGGCCACATTTGTTGGGAATTTGTGAAAATGTTTTCACATGCACACAATGATCATTCTTTGTCATAAATCCCCGCAACTGCTTCAGAGTTTCTGTATGCCTCTTTCATACAGTTTAGAGTGACATCCTGATCCAGGGAGGGTCTGTTAAACCAAATACCTTCCACTACTTATTGGACGTCACTGTGCTTCTAGGCATTGATAAGGCCTTTGGATTTCTTTGTATCCATCTCCACAACTTTATTCCAGGGATCTTTTGAAAGTGCCTTGCCTCCCATAGTTGATTGTTTGCTTCGGTTGCCCTATCAGGGACTAAAATGTTCCAGGAAAGCAATTTTCGTGTTGAGTTAATCAAAATGATCACAGTTGATCACAGTTGAAAGTCAAATGGCTTTGTGTGCCATTTACAAGTCTTTTTTGGGAGGGGGTAATCCCTTTTCCAACTCATTGAATCTGTTTTTGATATTTTTTTTATATATATTTTTTTAGGGTTGTGGAAATTAACTATTAATTCATCGATTAATTTTAAAATTCTTTTGATTGGTACTTACCTCTTTGCCGGCTTCCGGGCCTTCAGGGAGTTCCATCTGAGATCCGGTGATGTCAGGGACACCGGCGGGGCTTGCCGTGTCCATCTGAAGGGCTCCGTTGCTGTGCCTTCATATCTGCATGCTGGCGGGACCTTACTATCTGCCACACACAAGGGCTGTTACACTTCCCTCTATCACTTCCCTCTATCAACCTGGGATTCTACAACCATCCACTGGGAGTTGTAGTGGCATCGTTGTACACATTTTTATACACGTATCATACTTAGCTACATGTTTTTACGACTGCTTTTGCTACCGTTTGGTATTACTAGCACCATTTTTACGTTTTACCATTTTTTTTACCATTTTTACCATTTTAAGTTTATGTAGCTACATCGATTTTATCTCCAGTGCAATATTTATTTTGTTACCTAATTGAAGACTATAAAAGTTTTAATGCTATTCACATTGAGCACTGCCTGTGTGTTTTTTTGTACCCTGCTATCCATTTTTCCAGTTGTTGGCAGCTACACTGGGAATCAGCCTGCAAGGAGATCAGCTAAAAGTAGTTGGATCTGTATGTGCGTTATAATTAATCGAAATTAGTCGATTAATTGATTTAAAAAAAACGATTAATCGAACACAAAAATTGTAATCAGTAACAGGCCTAATTTTTTTCTGACATGTTGGTGTTATATCTTTCATTTCGATGTTATAAGTTGCACTGAGTAAATACAGCTGAAAAAAACAAAAACCGTGCCTGTCATCTTTTCAGGCGGCAAAGCAACAAAATGTGATTATTTTAAAAGGGGTGATTCTTTTTTATACTCACTGTATATGTGAACTATAGAGAAACAGCTGAATACGGTCACTGTAATAAACAAATACACCAAGGGATATATTTATATAACATGTACTGGACAGATGTCATACACATGTACAAGCATGTTGCACACATTTTGGCTGTAATTTCTTTAACCACTTCCTGTCCGCCATATAGCAATATGACTTGCGCAAAGTGGTTGTGTTATCCAAGTGTTTGTGTCTTTCAGTTTACACTCATGCTTATTGGTGGATCAAGCATGTTTGAAATGGTGTATTATCTCAGAGACATTTATGCTGCGTACACACGATCGGTTTGTCTGATGAAAACGGTCTGATGGACCATTTTCATCGAACGAACCAATCGTGTGTGGGCCCCATCGTTTTTTTTCCCATCAGTGAAAAAACTTAGAACCTGTTTGAAAATGATCTGATGCATGCTCGGAAGCATTGAACTTTATTTTTTTCAACACGTCGTAGTGTTTTACGTCACTGTGTTCTGACACGAACAGATTATTAACCGATGGTGTGTAGGCAAGACAAGACTGATGAAAGTCAGCTTCATCGGATATCTGATGAAAAAATCCATCAGTCCGTTTTCATCGGATGAACCGATCGTGTGTACGTGACATTAGACCTCGTGCACACAGCTGCCTAAAAATGGAGCATTTTTAGGCATACAGGCTATTATTTTTTTAGTGATGTAAATGCAGGCCGTTGTTTTTATTGTGCCTGTACACACAGGAGAGTAAAGATGCTCTGCAAAAAACAAAAATGCCGTTCTGTATTTTTACGAGCATAAACATGCAAATCCACACATATACGGGTGTACACCACACTAAGTTGATTAACCACTTGCCTACTGGACACTTTCACCCCCTTCCTGCCCAGGCCAATTTTCAACTTTCACTGCTGTCACACTTTGAATAGCAATAACATGGTCATGCAACACTGTACCCAAATCATTTATTTATTATTTTGAGACAGATAAAGCTTTCTTTTGGTGGTATTAAATCATCACTGGTTTTTTTTGACTAAACAAATGAAAAAATGCATAGAACTTTTTTTGTTTCTGTTATAACATTTTGTAAATAAGTAATTTTTCTCCTTTGCTGATGTGCGCTGATAAGGCTGCACTGATACGATGCACTGATTAGCACTGATAGGCAGAACTGATGGGCACTGATAATATGGCACTGATTGGCACTGATGAGGAGACAATGATGAGGCTGCACTGATATGCTGCACTGATGGGCACTTATGGGCGGCACTGATTGGCACAGACAGGCATCACTGATGGGCACTGATTGGCAGCACTGGTGGGCACTGATGAGGTGGCACTGATGAGGCTACACTTATATGTGGCACTGATAGGCGGCACTGGTAGGCGGCACTGATAGGCATCACTGATTGGTACTGACGGGCTTCACTGATGGGCACTGTTGGGGCTGCACTGATAATCAGGACACTGATGATTAATGCCCTGGTTTTCAGCTCTCCTCTCCTCACGCACTGTCAGCGTGAGGGGAGGATTACCTATAACTGGCAAATCCTTTATCGTTTACAAGTTGTAATTGGACACAGCTGATCACGTGGTGAAGAGCCGTCGTGATTGTCTTTATATGACATCACATGACATCTTCATGGCAAAGTGCGGCTTCGTTGTAGCCATCATTCGGGTATAGCGTGGTCGCGAAAGGGTTAAACTAAAATACTTTTTACACATGTGTACGTAAGCACGGATACATAATATGGGCAAGTACCTTACAGCCCATCTTCGTGTTTTTTCTATCAGGAATATCTGATGTTCATATTGACCAGCAGCAAGGCTATTTTGTCAGCAGATTAAAGGGGAAAAAGGCTTATGCCTTTAACACATGTACAGGATTTCCAATGGGAAAAGTTCCCGTCGGAAATCCCAAGGGCAAAGCCGAGAACCTGCTCGGTTCAGACTTTCCCCTACACACGGCCGGTTTTCCCAACAGGAAAACTGCAATGAAGCTTTGGCCGGGAATCCCGGGTGTGTGTATGCTCCATCATAGTTTTTCCCATAGGAAAACTGCCAAAAAACGCAGAATAAAAGTCTGCCGCATTACTAGAGAACTAGCTACATTCATACTTGAGCGTTTTTTCTGTGTCTTTTTCAGGCATTTTGTTGCATATTTGTATGCACATTTTTGAGCATTTTTCAAAGAGTGTTTTCCAAGCATTTTGGAACTTTGACATTTTTGTAATAGCCAATAGAAAAAAGATATTATCCGTTACATTTATTGCTATGTGTTTCTGCTTTCAGCTGCTTCAAAAACACAGCCAATCTGCCCAAATTGAGCTACTTTTGTAGTTCGAAAACTTTTTTGAACTTCAGGCATTTTGGAGTGGAGAAGCGAATCACCACCATAGAGAATAATTGATTTTCGCTTTTGAGCTTTGAGCTTCAAACTACAAAATGCTCAGGTGTAAATAAGGCCTTACAGACAACAGCTTAACTTTTAGGCTTTAAATAGACAGAATTTTGTATGAAGATTTGCCTCCATAGACTTTAATAGGACTTACTGCTAAGTTCAGGCTTTGAGAATTTCAAACACAGTTCAACAGACCTTTCCCTACTGTATTTACATTGCAATTGCATTGGAATTCCCTCCCATTCACCAGGATTGTTGGTTTAACAACACCAGGAACAATGCTGCTGTATGAATTTCATGGTTTTAAGATAAAATTCTAAAATCCAAATGTATGCGGAAATATGTCATTATGATTGACTCTGGTGTATTTTTCAAAGCAGCGAGGAATACTTATAAAATAATGTACTTATACTGCATACTGTGTATACAGTAGAAGGATGAAAACAGTTGTATGGTGAGCGGGGGCAAGAAATAGGTGAATATGGCCAGATAATTGTATAATTTAAAGTGTTACCAAACCCAGGATCCTGCATTCACTATATCTGGTCTACCACAGTACACAAAATATGGAAATGCAATTATTTTAGTAACTGCTAAATACCTTTTTTCTTCAGCAGTATATAGCAATCTTATGGCTTCTATCAGTGTCTTGGTAAATCTTGTAGGAGGAGTTTTTATTCTGCTCTGACTGTCCTATGAGTTTGCAGGACCCCTGACCTTTGTCTAGAAAGTGCTGATTGGCCCTGGGCTGGTCCCAAGAAAAGGAAAAACTCTCTAGTAATAAACACCATCCTGAGCATGTGCAGAGTGCCCCCAAGGCTCTGTTCTATCAGGAGATGGATTGGGGACTGTGGAAGAATGGGAAAATCAGAGAAGACCGGATCAAACAGAGGATTACCCCTTAGGTTCCACAGTGAGTATAACAAGCATGCTTTACTGCATATACAGACTGATTTTACTGTTGTGGGTTTAGTAACACTTTACGAAAAAGATCCAGTGGGCTGCAGGCACTTTTTTTCTGTGATATACAAATATACAAAAAACTACATTAACCAAACAGTTAAGCAGTTCTGCAAAGAAGGGGCAAATATTGCAAAGTTAAGGGCCCGGATTCACGTACCCGGGCGTATCTTTAGGGCGGCATAACGTATCTTCTTTACGCTATGCCGCCGCAACTGAGAGAGGCAAGTGCTGTATTCACAAAGTACTTGCTCCCTAAGTTATGGCGGCGTAGCATATATGTGCCAGCGTAAGTCTGCGTAATTCAAACTAGCTAGGCAGTGGGCGTGTTTTATTAAAATTAACCGTGACCCCATGCAAATTATGTGCCGAACGAACGGCGCATGCGCCGCCTGTGGACGTATCCCAGTGCGCATGTTCAGAAGCACGTCGGATAGAATGCCTAAGTGACGTAGGCGTGCAATGCCTACGACGAGTGAACGTAACCTACGCCCAGCCCTATTCACGTACTACATAAATGGCCTAAACGACGGAAAATTCTACGACGTCGTTCCCTGGCTCATACCTTTGCATTAGCTGCACCTCATATAGCAGGGGTAACTTTACACTAGACGTACACTGGAGATACGCCGACATAACTTCTTTGTGAATCCGGGCCTAAATGTGTAAACTTGGGGGAGATCCCTTTTTTCAACTGACTGTTTTTGAATTTATTTGTATTTTTTTTGACATGTTGGTGTTATATCTTTCACTTGGATTATATAAATGCACTAAGTAAATACAGCTGGATAAAACAAAAACGATGTCTGTGTTAATTTCAGGCTTCAATGAAACAAAATGTGATTATTTTAAAAGTGGTGATTCTTTTCTATACCCACTGTACTTTACCTAATCCAACAAATTTATAATTGACTACAAACAATATTCTTCTTTCAGATTCTTTGAATACTTAGTTATTAATATTATAGCTGGAGTAATTTTACTGAATTTAGAAAATTGACCATATCTGTAAAAGAGTTAGAGGGTTAAAGTTATTCTTGATGATAGCTGTTCATTAATAAGATATGTTCAGTAACACATTGTGGCACCACTAGCCCATGCCACTAATTAACCACTTGCCGACTGCCGCACAGCAATTTATGTCGGCAGAATGGCAGGGGCAGGCAAATGAGCATACCTGTACGTCCCTTTGAATTTGTCGCCTAGCAGGCTCCACGGGAGCGTGCCTGTGGGTCCCGCAAACTTATTTTCCCCGGTGGCCCGCGATCATGACACGGAGAGGCAGAATGGGAAGATGTAAACAAGGCATTTCCCTGTTCTGCCGAGCAACATGACAGGGATCTACTGCTCCCTGTCATCAGGAGCAGTGATCTCTGTCATGTTGTATTGAGACCACCCCCCCCTACAGTTAGAACACATCCCTAGGACACACCTAACCCCTTGATTGCCCCCTCTGTCCCAAAATAGTGTCAACAGTGTCCGATGTGTACGCCATAATGTCGCAGTCCTGATAAAAATTGTAGATTGCCACCATTACTAGTAAAAGAATATATAATAAAAATGCCATAAATGTATCCCCTATTTTTTAGACACTATGGGGCAGATTCACAAAACAATTACGCCTGTCTAACTGGTGTTAGACAGGAGTAATTTCAAATTTCCCGCGGCGTATCACTAGTTTGAATTCTCAAACCATGATACGCCGGCTTCGGGCTTCGATCCGAGAGGCTTACGTCTTCGTAAGCCTTCGGATCTACGCTGCCATCTATTTGCGGCCGCTGGGAGGAGTTCGCGTCGTTTTAATGCGTCGGGATATGCAAATGTGTTTTTACGGGGATTCACGAACAAACGAGCGAGCGTCGCAATCGTTTTCGTCTATTTTTTTATACGTAAAGTTAGAGCAGCTTTTTGCTGCTCTAACTTTACGTAGCCCATGTTAAGTATGGCCGCCGTTCCCGCTTCGAATTTATTTAATTTTTTATTTTGTTTACGTAACTCGTCGGGACGTGGATCGCCCGTAAAGTACGCTACATAAACAACGAATGACGTCACGACGTGATTTCGCGCAATGCACGGCGGGAAATTTGCGAACGGAGCATGCGCAGATCGATCGCCGCGGGAACGCGCCTAATTTAAATGTTTCACGCCCCCTACTCGCGCAGATGGATTACGACGGGAGAAATACACTACGCCGCCGTCGTTTACCGTAGAAAATCTACCTGAATTCCACGTAGATCAAGGTAAAAAACGGCGGCGTAGCGTATTTCTGATACGCTACGATAATCGATTTCTCTGTGAATCTGCCCCTATAACTTTTGCGCAATACAATCAATATACACTTATTGCGATTTTTTTTACCAAAAATATGTAGAAGAATACATATCGGCCTAAACTGTGAAATAATTTTTTTTAAATATATATTTTTGGGGGAAATATTTATTATATCAAAAAGTTTAAAATATTTGGGTACAACGGCACACGACCACACAATTGTCAGTTAGAGCGATGCAGTACAGAATCGCAAAAAATGCTCTGGTCAGAAAGGGGATAAATCCTTCCAGGGCTGATGTGGGTAACATGGTGGTTCACGCCAGATTTTGTAAGAAGCAAGCACACTAATGGTACAGGTGTGCGCTGGCTTCATATATAAGTGTGTGAAGGGAGGTGTAAGAGATGCTCATATGCACTGTGCTGTCCTGGTACAGCTTTTGTGCACAAACACTGGGACATGTTTGATGGTCAAAAGGATCAAAAGATACTAATGGTCAAGTGGGCCAAGTGGTACTGATCTGAGCAGTAAAGCCGCCAAGAGAGCCATGTGGCTGATTGTTGTGTTTGGTTTGTATTGATCGTGAGCACCCCTGTGTGGGAAGACATACCTGTATGAACTTTTGACATTCTTTTAAATAAAAGTGGGCAGGAAAGCCCGGAAAATGATTACTGATGTGGAGTAAACGCACTGTTTTGGCACTACCACCGAGCTACAAAACCCCAACATGTCACAATGTATATAATACTATATACATAATAATACTAACTTTATTATTAGCTTATCTAAACATCCAAAGTCCATGGGCTTTGTATTTCCTATTAAACAATGTGGAATCCAGTTGTATAGAGAATAGAAGCAAAGTATTGTTCTGGTAGGTAAATGAATATGGGTAGATAACTGCAAAACTAAATTAAAAGGTCCAAAATTCTGCTGGTGAACCAGCCACTTATTATTTGCCAAGTCCTAATTTGCTAGTAGGTGGAACTATGGAAATGTTTTTATGGTCATCAGTAATCACCTTTAATGTCACCATTACTGTTTGGGTCATGATCCACAGTTCATCTACCCCAACTAAACTCAACTACCATGAAAAGTTCATTCATTAAGGCAAGATCACTAAGAATATCCTTGACACTATACAGAGATAAGTAACACTGTAGAGCCAAATAAGCCAATATCATCCAGCAAAACTGTCATTACATAAGGATGTTGTATTATTTTCACACTGTGTTTATCTGCTGATATTCTAGGTTCAACAACTATTTTAATTTCCTGTTAGATGTGATGTGGAACAACGTACCATTACAATGAGGTCATTGCTCTAACTTGTCTCTGCTAGAGCAATGACCTTAAAGTAACTCTTAAGACTTACTAAGTTACAGAGAGAGTAAAGGGCTTCTCTGTGGCAGACAGTCCCATCAAAGTTTCTGTAGTACTAGAAGTCCAAGCATTGCTATCCAGCATCTGTAGTGTACATGCTCCACAATTGCTGTTTAGCATTTATAGGTTTACCGTTTACATGTTTTATGAGTGCTATCAGTGCTTTAAGTGGGCCAAAAGAGGTGCCGGGGCAGAACGTTTTTTTTCGCTCCCCCCCAGGGCAGAACGTTTTTTTTTCGCCCCCCCCCCGGCGCTAGCGCATGACCACATACGCCCAATCACAGGGCGCCATGCCATCAAATGCAGCCACTGTGTCATCAATTGTCACCACTGTGCCATGCCATCAAACGCAGCCACTGTGTCATGCCATCAAATGCAGCCACTGTACCATCAATTGTTACCACTGTGCCATGCCAACAAACGCAACCACTGTGCCATCAATTGTCACCACTGTGCCATGCCAAACGCAACCACTGTGCCATGCCATCAAATGCAGCCACTGTGCCATCAATTGTCACCACTGTGCCATGCCAAACGCAACCACTGTGCCATGCCATCAAATGCAGCCACTGTGCCATCAATTGTCACCACTGTGCCATGCCAACAAACGCAACCACTGTGCCATGCCATCAAATGCAGTCACTGTACCATGCCAATTGTCACCACCGTGCCATCAATCGTCACCACTGTGCCACCAATTGTCACCACTGTGCCACCAATTGTCACTGTCCAGACATCTATCCACCTCAGAGCCTGTCATTTTAGTAAGACTGCTGGGACTTGTAGTTCTCCATCTTCTCCTGGGGCTCATGGAGATTGGAGAACTACAAGTCCCAGCAGGTTATACATACAATAAGGCTCTGAGGTGGATGGGTGTGGATTGCATGCACCTGAGCCCCAGGAGAAGATGGAGAACTACAAGTCCCAGCAGGTTATAATATAAGGCTCCGAGATGGATGGGTGTCCGGACATCCATCCACCTCGGAGCCTTATATTATAACCTGCTGTGACTTGTAGTTCTCCATCTTCTCCTGGGGCTCAGGTGCATGCAATCCACACCCATCCACCTCAGAGCCTTATTGTATGTATAACCTGCTGGGACTTGTAGTTCTACAATCTCCATGAGCCCCAGGAGAAGATGGAGAACTACAAGTCCCAGCAGTCTTACTAAAATGACAGGCTCTGAGGTGGATAGGTGGGGATCAGGCAGTGCACCCCTTTAGATTTACACCGACCCCCCCCCCCTTCTCTCTCTCCCCTGTGGTACAGGAGAGTGTTTTGCTTACCTTGCTGGAGATGGAGAAACTTGCCGCTGCCGCCGCGCTGTAAACACATGTCCCAACTTCCAGGCCAATCAGCGCAGCACAGAGGTACAGCGCCTCCCACTCCACCGCCCGCCAATCTCCTGCGCCGTTATCTGTTTTTTTTTAGCCCTTCTGCCTAGTTGGCTGGTGTTTCCCAACACTCCCACATCAAGGGAGACAGACAGTTCCACCAGCCAACCAGGCGGAAGGGCTGAAAAAAACTCATTGCGCGCCGCCGGGTGTACCAAGATGGCCGATAGCTCCAGAGCTAGGCCAAAGCCGCGGCCTTTCCTAAGGCGGCGGCGCATTCTGCGTACGCCAGGATTTTGCCCCCCTGCAATTTTTCGCCCGGTGCAGGAGCCCCCCCCCCCCCGCGCTACGCCAGTGCGTTCCGGTACGGGAAACCCACGTACTGGGCGCACGGAGAGGTGCTGGTACTCTTCAGGGCCATTTTTGGAAGTGGCGGTACTGAGTACCGCCGCGTTCCGGCCCACTTAAAGCACTGAGTGCTATCCAATGTCCCAACCCTGCAACCCCATGTTCAGGGCTAGACTGGAACACAAATGTGGCCTTGGACTTCATCCAGACTGGCCTAGGGCACAACACATCAGAGTACAGTTCACATCAGGGCACAGTACAGAGCTCAGCACATCAGGGTACAGGGCACAGCACATCGGGGCACATCAGGGCACAACACGTACAGGGCGCATCACATCAGGGTACAGGGCACAGCACATCAGGGCCCATCACAGCACACCACATTGAGGCACAGCACATCGGGACACGGGGCACATCAGGGCACATCAGGGCACGGGGCACATCAGGGCACATAGCACATAAGGGCACATCAGGGCACATCAGGAAACATAGCACATCAGGGCACATAGCACATGAGGGCATGGGGCACATAGCAAATCAGGGCACATAGCACATCAGGGCACGGGGCACATAGCACATCAGGGCACATAGCACATCAGGACAGGGGGCACATAGCACATCAGGGAACATAGCACCACAGGGCACATAGCACATCAGGGCACGGGGCACATAGAACATCAGGGCACGGGGCACTTTAGGGCATGGGGCACATAGCACATCAGGGCACGGGGCACATCAGGGCACAGGGCAAACAGGTGGATCAGTCAGTGACAGATTGAACAGCATCTATTTGGATTTCCACCTGGTTGTGATCTGGGGCAAGGTACCTTGGAAATATGTTTTCTCTGCTATATAAGAGTCTTTTTAGCATGTGGTTTTGATGTATTTATTATAAAAACATATCATTTTATTAAAATAATATTTTTTTATGGTAAATATGAATGTAATCTTTTTAGCATAAATAGTTCTATCAATGTGTACTATTTTTTCTATTTGTAATTATTTTTTAAATCTTATTACTCTATATAGTTTGTAAAACTAAATGTATATAAGAAGAAAACAGCTTTTTGAATTTATTATGCAGGCGTATTGCTTGTGTAGTGCTACTCAGTGTCTGCAGACAAATTAAAAACAATATAATTTAAAGGTTGTTTATTGTGTTATCTTTTCAGTCTCTCCATGAGGCTGGTAATTGCAGTGTCTAACATACATTGAGCAGCTAGAGAGAGAATCCATAAATTCCTTAAATAAAACATGTAATTGAAAGTAAAAGAGTGAAACTCATAAAATACTTTCAGATAAACTATAAATTAGATTTGGGAATTTGTACTCACTGAAAATACACTTCCTTTAGCAACAGTAACAGAGTTCACTTAGATACAGTGGGTAAAGAAAAGAATCACTACCCTTTAAAATAATATTGCAGCCTGAAATGAAGACAGACACAGTTTTTGTCTTTATGCAGTATTAATTGGTCCAACTTATAACATCCAAGTGAAAGAAATAACACCAACATGTCAGAAAAACAAACAAAAACAGAATCACTGAGTTGAAAAAACGATCACCCCCTCCTAAAAATGACTTGTAAACTCAATCGGGTGTAGCTAATCACCTTCTCAATGGCACACAAAGTCATTTGACTTTTAACTGTGATCAATTGTGGTCATTTTGATTAGCATAGCACAGGGGTGCCCAACCTTTTGAAGAGCGAGGGCCACTTAAGCGGCTTGGTAACAGGTCACGGGCCACATGTCGTGGGTAACCGTTTGCGGGCTACACTCCGCATATGCAGAACGGACACGGACACAGCCCATCCGACTCTATGGGCTCACCGATCTGCCCCTTCTGTGTTTTTTTTTGCAGATCGGATTAAAGGTAGGGGGTGTAAACAGACACAAGTCTGTTTACATTTGCAGCTCCATAGAGGTGAATGGAGGGTCTGATTGGGTCGGACCAATCATGTGAAAGGGGCCTCAGGCTGCTTTCACACTGATGCGCTGTTTTTTACCGACATTGTGGGAGCAGAGCAGTGCACTTGTGGATTTCCTGCGGGTTAGCTGCACTTTGTCATAGACTTCTATTATATCCTGCAGGTATGGTGCACTTTCTGAAAGGGCACCAATTTGTAGGTAATAACAGAGGTCTATGGCTCAATGAGCCATCCCAGAGCAGGAGGTCGTGGGCCACATCAGAGGGCTCCGCGGGCCACATGTGGCCCCCGGGCCACTGGTTGGGCACCCCTGGCTTAGCATGAAAAAAACTTTCCTGGAGCATTTCGGTCCCTGGTAGAGTATCTGAAGCAAACAATCAACTATGGGTGGCAATGCACTGTCAAAAGATCTCCTGAATAAAGTTGTGGACAGGCACAAGTCAGGAGATGGATACAAAAAATTGCAATGGCTTTATCAATGTCTAGAAGCACAGTGAAGTCTAAGAAGTGGAAGGGATTTGGTACAACACAGACCTTCTTTGAGTCAGGATGTCGCTCCAAACTGGATGAAAGAGCCAGGTCAGAAATACTACCAAGAGGCCTAGAGTAACTCTAAAGTAGTGTTGCTCACGAATATTCGCATTGCGAATATTCGTTACGAATATTGCATATTCGAGTATTCGCGAATAGATCGAATATCGCAGTGAATATTCGCTATTGCGAATATTCGTATTTTTTCAAACTTATTTTTAAAACAGATCACATCCTAGTGATCTCCATCGACGTCTAAAAGCATTGCTGGTATGATTAGAGACCCTGGGCCGAGTAGCTGAGGCGATCCTTTTATGTTGCCGAATATTCGCAATGCGAATATTCGTATTACGAATATTCGTGAATACTTTCTCTGACCTTCTGTGTTTTGTGTATATATAAAAAAAAAAATTAGCTTTAGTTTAGTCATATAAGTTTGTGTAAGTAGAGTTAGTGTTTAGTGCCTATTAGTTTAGTAATCCAGGAAATGATCTCCGTTTTCGCGTGTTGACGAGAATTTCGCAATCAATTTCGCATTCGCACTAGCGAAATTTTGCAATTTTTTTTTTGTTGATAAAATATCACGAATATTGGATATTAACGAATATTCGCGAATATTCTTCTATATATTCGCGAAATATCGCAAAATCGAATATGGCGTATTCCGCTCATCACTACTCTAAAGCAGTTGCAGGAATTCATGACAAAGAGTGGTCATTGTGTGCATGTAACAATATCACAAAGTCTCCACAAATGTGGTTTGTATGAGAGGGTTGCAAGAAAAAAGACACTCCTCAAAAAAGGCCACATGCAGTCATGACTGAGATTTCCCAAAATGCACCATAAAGATTCTGAGGCCACATGGAAAAACGTGTTATGGTCAGATGAGTCTAAAATGTATGTATTTAGCCTCAACACCACTTGATATGTCTGGTGGAAATCCAATACAGCTCACCATCCAAATAACACCATTCCTGCAGGTGGGAATGGAGCACTTGTCAGGATAGAAGAATGGATGAGGCAAAATGGCAACAAGTTCTTGAGGAAAATCTGCTGCCCTGTGCCAGAAAGTTGCCATTGGGAAGAAGGTTTACCTTCCAACATGACAATGACCCAAAGCACACAACTAAAATGATGACACTGTGGTTGAAGGAGAAAAAAGTGAATGTCCTTTAATGGCTTAGTCACAGCCCAGACAGACCCCATTGAAAATCTGTGGAATGACTTGAAGACTGCAGTCCACAAACAGTTACCACCAAATTTAATTGAACTTAAAGTGGATGTAAACCCCAAAAAAAAAAAAAAATTATGTCACAATGTAGAGTATAATATTTCCTATCATCTGTGCCCAGTCTTGCCACACAGAGTTAATCCAGATCTGAGAAATCCTCTTTTATGTTCAGTGAAAATGAACAGCCTTCCAGATAAAACCCTGCCTAGATAAAAAGTCTGTTTTCTCTCTTCTTGCTTTAAGTGAGAGGTTATTTACATATCTAGCTAGGACATGTTTATCATATGTTATGTTTTGTTTATCATAACATGAGGTGATATAACATCATAACACATCCTAGTGATATACAATGAACTTTGGATCACCTCTTGTTATGATAAACATGACCAAGCTAGATATGTAAATAACCTGTTACTGAAAGCAAACACAGAGAAACGGACTTTAAAATTTGTCAGGTTTTTATCTGGAATTCTGTTAATTTGCACTGAACTTTAAAAGAGGATTACTCAGCGCTGGATTAACTCTGTGTGGCAAGACTGGGCACAGATGATAGGAAATTTTATACTCTACATTGTGACATAAAAAAATGTTTTTTGGGTTTACATCCACTTTAAGCAGTTCTGCAAAGAAGAGTGGGCAAATATTGCAAAGTCTAGATGTATAAACTTAGTAGAGACATATTCCTACAGATTAAAGGCTGTAAATAAAGCAAAAGGTGGTTCAACAAAATACTGACACAAGGGGAGATCCTTTTTTTCAACTGAACGACTCTGTTTTTGAATTTATTTGTATTTTTTTTTTACATGTTGGTGTTAGATCTTTCACTTGGATTATATAAATGCACTAAGTAAATACAGCTGGATAAAACAAAAACGGTGTCTGTCTTCATTTTAGGCTTCAAAGAAACAAAATGTGATTATTTTAAAAGTAGTAAATCTTTTCTATACCCACTGTACTTTACCCAATCCAACACATTTTTAATTGACTACAAACAATATTCTTATTTCAGATTCTTTGAATACTTAGTTAATAATACTATAGCTAGAGTAATTTTACTGAATAAAGAAAATTGACCATATCTGTAAAAGAGTTAGAGGGTTAAAGTTATTCTTGATGATAGCTGTTCATTGATAAGATATGTTCAGTAACACATTGTGGCACGGCTAGCCCATGCCACTATTTAACCACTTGCCGTCTGCGGCACAGAAATTTACGTCGGCAGAATGGCAGGGGCAGGTAAATGAACATACCTGTACATCCCTTTGAATTTTTCGCCTAGCGGGCTCCACGGGAGCGTGCCTGTGGGTCCCGCAAACTTTTCCCTGACGGCCCGCGATCATGACACAGAGAGGCAGAATGGGGAGATGTAAACAAGGCATTTCCCTGTTCTGCCTAGCAACATGACAGGGATCTACTGCTCCCTGTCATCAGGAGCAGTGATCTCTGTCATGTTGTAGTGAGACCATCCCCCCCTACAGTTAGAACACATCCCTAGGACACACTTAACCCCTTGATCGCCCCCTCTGTCCCAAAATAGTGTCAAAAGTGTCTGATATGTCTGCCATAATGTCGCAGTTCTGATAAAAATTGTAGATTGCCACCATTACTAGTAAAAAAGTATATATAATAAAAATGCCATAAATGTATGTCCTATTTTGTAGACACTATGGGCCAGATTCAGAGAGACGTAACTCCTGTCTAACTGGTGTTAGACTGGAGTCATTTCAAATTACGCGCGTTTTTTAGCTAGTCGGAAAGCTCAAACCATGAATAGACGGCTGCGGGCTTCAATTCGACTGGATTACGTGTTCGTACGCCTTCGGATCTACGCTGCAATAAAATTGCGGCCACTGGGTGGACTTCCCGTCGTTTTCCGCGTCGGGGTATGCTAATGAGCTTTTGCCGGCGATCCCAGAAATTACGATCTTCATTCGCAATCTCTTACGGCACCTTTAGTCATATTTTTTTTGCGTAACACTATACCAGCTTTTTGCTGCTCTAATATTAGACAGCCCATGTTAAGAATGACCGTCGTTCCCGCGTCGAATTTCTACGTTTTCTGACGTTTTTTTTTACGTAAAACGTCCGGGAATAGGAATGTTCGTAAACGACGCTACTCAAACAACGAATGACGTAACGACGTGATTTTGCGCAATGCACGGCGGGAAATTTCTGAACGGAGCATGCGCAGTTCGATCGCCGCCCAAAAATGCTTCACGCCCCCCAAACGCATAATTCGATTACGCGGCGAGAAATAGAATACGCCGCCGTAGCGTACGGGCAAAAAACTACCAGAATTCCATTTAGAGCCTGGTAAAATACGGCAGCGTAGAGTATTTCGATTACGCAGCGCAAAATTAAGTGTATCTGAATCTGGCCCTATAACTTTTGAGCAATCCAATCAATATACCCTTATTGCGATTTTATTATATGAAAAAGTTTAAAATATTTGGGTACAACGGCACACGACCACACAATTGTCAGTTAAAGCAATGCAGTACAGAATCGCAAAAAATGCTCTGGTCAGAAAGGGGGTAAATCCTTCCAGGCCTCAAGTGGGTAACATGGTGAAGCAAGCACATAATGGTACAAGGATCAAAAGGTACTAATGGTCAAGTGGGCCAAGTGGTACTGATCTGAGCAGTAAAGCCGCCAAGAGAGCCATGTGGCTGATTGTTGTGTTTGGTTTGTATTGATCGTGAGCACCCCTGTGTGGGAAGACATACCTGTATGAACTTTTGACATTCTTTTAAATAAAAGTGGGCAGGAAAGCCCGGAAAATGATTACTGATGTGGAGTAAACTTACTGTTTTGGCACTACCACTGAGCTACAAAACCTCAACATGTCACAATGTATATAATACTATATACATAATAATACTAACTTTATTATTAGCTTATCTAAACATCCAAAGTCCATGGGCTTTGTATTTCCTATTAAACAACATGGAATCCAGTTGTATAGTGAATAGAGGCAAATAAATATTCTGGTAGGTAAATGAATATGGGTAGATAACTGCAAAACGAAATTAAAAGGTCCAAAATTCTGCTGGTGAACCAGCCACTTATTATTTGCCAAGTCCTAATTTGCTAGTAGGTGGAACTATGGAAATGTTTTTATGGTCATCAGTAATCACCTTTAATGTCACCATTACTGTTTGGGTCATGATCCACAGTTCATCTACCCCAACTAAACTCAACTACCATGAAAAGTTCATTCATTAAGGCAAGATCACTAAGAATATCCTTGACACTATACAGAGATAAGTAACACTGTAGAGCCAAATAAGCCAATATCATCCAGCAAAACTGTCATTACATAAGGATGTTGTATTATTTTCACACTGTGTTTATCTGCTGATATTCTAGGTTCAACAACTATTTGAATTTTCTCTTAGATGTGATGTGGAACAACGTACCATTACAATGAGGTCATTGCTCTAACTTGTCTCTGCTTGAGCAATGACCTTAAAGTAATTCTTAAGACTTACTAAGTTACAGAGAGAGTAAAGGGCTTCTCTGTGGCAGACAGTCCCATCAAAGTTTCTGTAGTACTAGAAGTCCAAGCATTGCTATCCAGCATCTGTCCATGCTCCACAATTGCTGTTTAGCAATTATAGGTTTACATGTTTTACGAGTGCTATGCAATGTTTGCAGGACTGTAAGTTCCAGCATTGCTATCCAATGTCTGTATGATTATATGTCCCAACACTGAAACCCCATGTTCAGGGCTGGACTGGGACAAAAATGTGGCCATGGACTTCATCCAGACCGGCCCAGGGTACAACACATCAGGGTACAGTGCACATCAGGGCACGGTACAGAGCTCAGCACATCAGGGCAGAGCACATCAGGTTACAGGGCACATCACATCAGGGTACAGGGCACAGCACATCAGGGCCCATCACAGCACACAATATTGAGGCACAGCACATCATGGCATTGGGGAAAACAGGGCATGGGGCACATCAGGGCACATAGCACATAGGGGCACATAGCACATCAGGGCACATCAGGAAACATAGCACATCAGGGCACATAGCACATCAGGGCATGGGGCACAGAGCACATCAGGGCACAGGGCACATAGCACATCAGGGCATGGGGCACATAGCACATCAGGGCACGGGGCACATAGCACATCAGGGCACAGGGCACATAGCACATCAGGGCACATAGCACATCAGGACAGGGGGCACATAGCACATCAGGGAACATAGCACCACAGGGCACATAGCACATCAGGGCACAGGGCACATAGCACATCAGGGCACAGGGCACATAACACATCATGGCACAGGGCACATAGCACATCATGGCACGGGGCACATCAGGGCACTGGGCACATCAGGGCACTTCAGGGCACATCAGGGCACATAGTACAACGAGGCACATAGTACATCAGGGCACAGGCACATCAGGACATGGGGCACATCAGGGCACATTGCACATCAGGGCACAGGGCACATAGTACATCAGGGCACAGGGCACATCAGGGCACATAGTACATCAGGACACGGGGCACAGGGCACATCAGGGCACATCAGGGCACATTATTTACCAGCCAGCATGCAGAGTAGCGCAGGTAGGAAGCGTATGTAATAAGTTCTCTCTCATCATATGTCTCGCTACGGCTGCTCCCCGCCCCCCAGCGGCCCCTCCTCTCTACTTGTTAATCCCAGGTGATGTCACAAGCAAATGGGGATGGACTAGAAGAGAGGAGGGGCTGCTGGGGGGCGGGGAGCAGCTGCAGCGAGACATATGATGAGAGAGAACTTATTACACACGCTTCCTGCCTGCGCTACTCTGCATGCTGGCTAAGTGGCTAAATCTTGATCTACCCGTCAAGCGCCAGCTGTCGGTGATTGACGGGTAGATCGCCGCGGACCTCCGACTGGCCCACTGAGCCATCGGCCCACCGAAAATCTCCCGGTAGTCCCGATGGCCAGTCCATCCCTGCCCATGTGTATAGTTCTACAATTCAGCATTGGTAAATAGCATTTCTAAGGGTACAATTCTCAGCGTTGCTGTCCAGTGTCTACAGGACTGCAAACCTCAGTAATGCTATCCAGTATCTGCATGATTACAAGTACTATAGTGCTACAGCTACATGCTCAGAATTGCTATCTACTATCTGTGGGGCTACAAGTCTCAGCAGTGCTATCCAGTGTCTGCAAAAGTAAACATCTCAGATTTGTTAGCAGACATGTACAGTATACAGTTATTGAAATTCTAGCAACCTCTGTCTATGGTTCTACAAACCTAACTGTTCTGTCTCTGTGAAACTACAAATAGTAGCACTGTTATCCTGCATCTATTGCAAGGCCTGGCATTTTTGTGCAAAATGAAATTCCCAGCATTGATATCAACTGTTTATAAGAGTGAAAGCCCCAGCATTGCTACCCTCTGCTCATACCACTGACACATGCCCAGAACCCATTTTTTGTAACAGAATTCACACAACATTATTACATTTTCTTGTGTTGGAATGCAGCACACTTCATAGATCGTAGATCTAATGATAGCATACAATGCCAAGCTGCAGTTTCCAAAGATAACAAAATAATGTATTGTATAAAAATATCATCTAGAATATCAGGTTCAATTTGTGGCATCAGTTCACAAAAAGAATATTACAGAACTTGAGAAAGTGCATAGAAAAACAATCAAACTGGTAAGGGACATGGAGGAGCTTGGCTATAAAGAAGAATTACTGTAGCTGAACTGATTTATTCTCTCTTGAAAATAGGTGATTAATGGGGTATATGATCGCCATGTATAAATGCATAGGTGGTCCATACAGTAAACTTGGTGTAGAGATTTTTCACTAAGTCATTACAGAGGACAAGGGGGCACACTTTACATGGAAAAGAGACTTAACCTCTACATATGGAAAGGCTAGGGTGATTAGACATCCCCGGTTTCAGGGGACAGTCCCCGGATTCAGCACACTGTCCCCGGACCAAGTCTGTCTCTGGTTTGGTCCCGAATTGGATTTGGGCAATTTCAAATAAAAAAGTAAAAGAAAATCTGAATTTCACACCTCTGCTCCTACTAGCTTAGGGGGTGTACTTTTTTCCATTATCTGTGCCCCTTTCTGATGATCATGTGCTGGTAGGAGAGGAGGGAATATTTCTTCGGTTTCGGGTGCATGTCCATTCAGCGCCGCTCGCATGTTCTTCTGCCTTGGCTCAAGTCCTGGCCAGCTGCCAGCTGCTTATCTCCTTGCCTTCCCTGGGGGAGTGATCTTCCTCCGCTCCCCATCCTTGTAGTAGCCGGGGCCCAGAGAGTGAGACTTGACAGGCTGCAAGGCGGGTGGCGGTGGTGATGGTGGCCAGAGAGTCGCTGATTGCCACCATTACTAGTAAAAAAAAAAATATGTCCCCGGATTTCATTTTAAAAATCTGGTCACCTTATGAAAGGCCTCCTCACAGTAAGAGATGTTAATATGTTAAATAAATTCCCTCAAGACTAATTCTGGACAGCTCAGTAGTCTGAAAAAAAAAGACCTGGATGCATTCTTAAAGTCACAAAAATAACTAGATATTAACATTTACAGATAATAACATCAGGTATTGTTGATCCAGGTAATATCTGACTGCCTCCTGAGGGATTGGGAATCCCCCCCCCCCCCATGCTGGAGCAAATTGAATCATGCTTTACTGGGTTTTTTTTTTGTTTGCCTTTCTCTGGATCAACTGTGGTTATAGAATTGTGTTTACAGAGGTTTTATATTTTATTTCTATTATTTGAACTAGATGGACTTTTTTCAATCAGAATAAATACATATGTGACTATTTGTAACAGCTTTTCTTTTTTGATAACTTGTAAATGATTTACTTTTGCAGCAACTACAGTAGCATCGTTTAAAGAGTATCAGAAAAAAAAACGATGATTATGTTTTCCTCTACTTTGGGTTTGAGGCGAATCCTATATGTTCAAGGTTTATGGTCCCAGTGAATGTATGGTGAATTTTACAAGGCTTCATAATGTTAATGCACTGCATGGGCTAAGCCATAAGTCGGTTAGAAGGACCAATAATACATTTGTGTTAAAAATGTGTTGAGGTTTAGTGTTTCAGTGTTTATTTTCATTTGGGGAGGTATACAGAATTTTTTATTTTTTTTGTCGGCAGGGCCTTTTTATTATTTTGGGGTGAGCTGCTTACACTTGTTGCTGATAAAGACAAAGTTACCCTTTGTTTGCAGTAGATCATCAGTAAAGTAGTGTGCATTAAAGAACCACATATTTGTTCCCCCTTTTGTTATCGCTGCCAATACATTTAGGCAATACCCTTTGATAAAATTGTTAGATGGGTCTAAAATGAGAAACAGTGGTTTTACACATGGAAGTATTAACGAGCAGGGAGATCCTATATGACCTAGGATTCAGGACATCAAATAGAGGGATTACTATTGAGTGACTGTTTTAATAAATCTTTGATACAAGGGTAAAATGGCTGATCACCCGTAACCATCCCAGAGGAAGCCCAATATGAATGAATGAATGAAAAACTTATATAGCGCGGCACATGCGAACTAAATCACCTCTGGGCACTTGTTGTTCCTGTCTCTCTTGACATCAAAAGAGATGAGTTTTGATCTTTCTTCTGAAGGGCGAGTGATTCTCCTCAAACCGAATGCTGGTTGGTAAAGCGTTCCATAGTCTGGGACCTTGGAGCGCAAATCTTCTTTCTCCTTTGGACTTGAATTTGGCTTTGGGTATCTGGAGCAGATTTTGGTTGGTGGATCGCAGAACGCGATTGGGGTTGTGGGCTTTTATCTTTTCGCATAGATATTTGGGGGCCTTCCCATTGCATACAAACTTGTATTACATTTACTGTAGGTGACAAGATTATTCCCACTGATAACTACCATAACTTTCATCTGATCCTCTGATATCTGAAAGGAATAGCAGTGGTGGTGGTCACTGCCTCAGCTGAGCTTCAGGAATTTAAAAAAAATATATCCTTGCATATTGCAAGGATTAAAAATGTGTTTAAGGGGTAGAGGAAAAGGCTGTAATACAAACGCCACTACAAAGGTATTTTCTGGTGCCTGAAGTGGGTTTTAAGCTCACAGGAAGTGCCTGATCCACCGGGCTGATGACTAAGGTGTCCGTTTATGAAGCAGTGAACAGCGGTGATGCCTTGGATCATCACTGATCACAGCCCATAAACAGTTTATGAAACAGTGATAATCGGGGGGAGAAGTGTTTGAACTTGTTCTCCCGCCAATTATCTCTACACAGTGAAGTCTCAGGCGACGTACACACGACCGAGGTTCTCGCTGGAAACCAGCGAGAACCTTCGCTGGAAGCTGCATTCCAGCGAGGACCTCGGCCGTGTGTACACAGAGCGCTCGCCCCGCCCGTCGGGAATCCCGTCGAGCGAAAAGAGAGCACGCTCTCTTTTTGCTCGACGGCCCGCCTGGATGAATGGCTGGTTGCCATTCCCGACGGGCGGGTCGCCGATTTCGACGGCCGGCAGAGAACCTCAACGGGCGGAACGATGTGTTCTGCCCGTCGAGGTTCTCTGCCGTGTGTAAGCGGCTTGATAGACTGACACAGAAATGGCCAGTTTATGAAGCTGTGATCTGAGAGCTTCACTGGTGATCTGTGTCAGAATTCACACTCCCCGATTCACCATCTCAGAGGTGGTGAAGCGGGGAGTGAAGAGGGAATCCCGGGGGATCTGGGGAGGAAGGAGGAAGATTTTTAACTAGCTTCTACCTCGTTCAGACCCCCCAACACTGTAACCATGTCCCCCTGTAATATTTATGTGTATACATTGTAAACGTTGGGGGTTTAACTCAATGGTAAATGCGTTTTTTTTAGCGAGTCCACAGCAGTCAGATGTTATGTTTGAGGGCATGGCAGCCCATTTTTATTGAAGAAAACAAAAGAAGAGTTCACATACAGGATTTCCCACGCAGGGGTTCTTCTCCATTAATGTTCATAGAACTCAAAAATACCAAGCCTCCTGGCTCCTAGGCTTACTTAGCCTTGCTGTACCTGCTCACCTGGCCCACTCCTGGCCTCAACAGGTTCTCCAGCCCACTGTCTCCCAGACTTCCGGACTTCCTTCAGCCCCTCTTGGACTCGCTAGTCACCTCAGTTCCACCAGCCTCCCAGTCCCTCAGGCACGAAGTCCCCCCACACCAGGGGTGTAGTCTCCAGGGCAGACAGACAAACAGGTCCCCACACACCAGGGATGTCTTGCAGCAACAGCCAGCTGCACACCTTCCACCTCTCTCTCTGTTCTGACCAGTCCCTGATTATATTGTCAGTGTTCAGCTGGGAACCCAACCTGCTGGCTGTCTGTAAGATCTGGACACAGGGTTGGAGACCCCATCCCGCCCAAGTCTCTGCAGGATCTCCAACTACACAGCCCCATTCAGAACTATCAAAACCTGGAGAAAACTGACAGAGCACTTTTCTCCATTTAAACGCTACGCTCTGTAGTTCTGCGGTCCGCAGACACGCAAACCCTGTGTCCATTTTACCTCCCATTTCATAGGGACCGGGACTCTGACTATTACAACATATATATACATACATATTTATAATGTGTACATGTTCATATATACTGTATATAATGTGTGTGTATATACATGTATATATATTGTATGTGTGTGTATACATATATATATTATGTAGGGGGACTCGTTATTTTAAATACATTAACCACGCCGTCTGTCAGTGTACTGAGCGGTGGTGATATTTTATCACTGCTCAATAAACTGACATCTCCGTATTTCAGTGAATTTCTGGTACTGTAATCTCGTGAAGTCTCCACTGTTTGAAGCGTTGGTAGATTACTTCACTCCTCCAAGGGTGAAGCGATCTTCTCTGCTTCATAAACAGGCACACTGAGGAGAAAAATCTTCACTGTGAATGCCGGAGAAAGAAGCAGTGAATAGATTTCACTGCTTCATAAACGGACACCTATATAGGGTCAAGATTTCCACAGCTGATATGTATATTCTCAGAAGTGAGGATCCCAAAGGCTATTAGGTGTGCAGGCTAAACCACTGGCTAAATCTTAAACAGTATGTACTGGAGTTTCTGGTTTGTGCTGAAGCCAGTATGCTTCCTGGGAAGTTTAAGGAAAGGTGTATCTGCCAGTCTGTTGACAGTGTGGATCTGCTTGCTCCCTTTTATTTAATTTTACCAGTCTTTGATTACCAATGACCATGAAACCCCTGAGGCTGATTCTACATACTAATTTTTTATATGTGTAGCGCCCATGTACTTCCAAGTACGGGTGCTAGTAAATTTAAGGGATAATCAGAGTGTAAGTTGATTCTGATTCTAATTGAGATTAATTTGGTTTCGGTCTCTGGTTCAGCTTGGCTGTGCTGTGGGCTCATTCTGTCACGCCTGGGGTGTTGTTCCACCCCAGGACAGTAGGTGGCAGCAGTGTAGTCAAGGCTTGGGTGCTTTTCCCAGCAGCCAATCGGGAGGCTTGGGCCTCGCTGGGCATGGTGGGAGAGGGTACTTATGAGGCAGACGCCATTTTAGAGGGCTTCGTCTTCTTCTTCTGCTCGGGCACACACCTTTAGGGTGACCACATCACCGCGCCCTAGCGTTATAGCCTTCCTGGCTGGGGCGTGTGTGCTACGTGGTGTTCCTGGTTTCTGGGCCATGTGGGCCCGAACATCCAAACAGGACGGGAACCCAGTGATCGACTGAGTTCTCACTTTTGAAGATTCCAAGCAAGTGTGGCTGTTCGGTGGGGAGTCCAGTTGAGGAGCGCCAATGAGAGGCTGGCGGTCCAACAGTATTGGGACGAACCATAGGGGATCAAGGTACTGGACACTGAGGGATTGTCTCCTCTCTCAGTCAGTACCTGGGCGACGTTGAAAATAAGGTTCAGGCAAAACTTTACTTAGGAGGGTCTCCTCCCTATCTTCAATCAGAGAAGGCCTGTGGCAGAGGCGCTTTCCTGAAGTTCACCCTGGAAGAGTCTGTGAGAGAGACCTCTTCCCAATTTCCGAGTGATACTTTGGCTGCCAGGTCGGTGTGAGAGGCATGTCCAGGTATGCGAAATTGATCGCAAAACTTATTGCGAAATTTATTGCGAAATTTATTGCGAAATTTGAAAACAACGAATATTCAAAATTGCGAATATTCACCGCGATATTCGAGTTATTCGCGAATACTCGAATATGCAATATTCGTAGCGAATATTCGCAATGCGAATATTCGTGAGCAACACTAATCATTACCAGCTCCCATCACCTTTTTTCTCTAGCCTATTCCAGTGCTCTAAGCACTGTAAAGGTGTTAACCAATGTTTCACAATTTTGTTCAGTTTGCTACAGGATAAAGCCTGCATTGGGCCTCAAAGTTTGTGACCTATTCTAGTACTATGGAACTGTAAAGGTGGCACATAATGTTTCTGCAGTTGGACCTCAGCTGTCAAATGTGACATGTTTGCTGCAGAGTAAATCCTCCTTTGTGTCTCAACGTTTATCTGCCTATCTCAGAACTCTGAACCTCAGCTGCCACATTTCTAATGTTTGCCGCAGGTTAAGTCCATCATTGATCCTTGAAGTTTGCAGCTTAGTTTTAAGCTGGCACTCAAAAAATATTTTTGGATATTGTCTATTAGATAATGCACTCTGGGGCCGCGTACACACAATCGAATCTATCTGCTGGAAACGGTCTGACAGACTGTCCCAGCAGACAGATTTGACCATGTGTACGGGCGAGCCAACGGATTTTCCCAGCAGACAGATTTTAAAGCCTGCTTTAAAATCTGTCTGCTGGGAACCCGTCGGACCGATATGTCTGCTGGTTAGTACGCTAACCAGCAGACATATCTGCCCGCACATGCGTCAAATGGATTTGACGCATGCGCGGAAGTTATTTACTTCCTGGTGTGGTGACGTGGCGGTGTCAACGTCATCGCCACGTCACCGCGCTGTCTGCTGGCGGGGATTTTGGTTTGATCGTGTACAGCGATCAAACCAAAACAGCCAGCAGACAAATCTGTTCAAATCGGTCGGTCCGACCGACTTGAACAGATTCATTTGGTCATGTGTACGGGGCCTGATGCTTAATTAAAAGAAAGCTGCTCCAGGTGAGCACATCAGCCATCCATCCACAGCATATCCAGGGTTTAGGTGAAGGTGCTAGCACAGCTCAACTGCAGATACACGATCAAACAAATTCACTATATCACTTCACCTTTATTGATCCTTCCTGTAAAAGACATCACATAGAGTACAGGGTACAGTAAAAGTTGACGAGTTTTGCATTGTTACTAGTGCTTACTCATAACCTCAACACTCTAATGTATGATTTATTTATTTTGCTTAATAGATGTTCCATATGGCAGTGGGAAAGGGCACTAGTATGTCCTTTCTTTGATGATAGTTTGCCTATTAGCCTTGAAAATGTAGTATTAAGGTTTGCCCCCATGTCTCATTGGGATCAGTGCCGATCCTAAGCAAAATGACACGTCAAATTAAAGTTAAGAAGGAGGGTGGGGGGGGCGGCTCTGCCGAAAATGACATTTCACATTAAAGTTGAGAAGCCGGGGGGGGGTGTTCTGCTGTCGGAAATTACATCTTGCATTAAAGTGAGAAGCGGGGGTGCTGACTTCTTACCTCTTCTCCCATGCAGCCAGAAGCGGGGTGAGGGGCCGAAAATTACTTTTCACCAGGTGGGGGCCTCAGTAATTTGGGGGGCCCTCCGCAGCTTTGTGGGGCCCTAAGCAGCTTGCATAGTGAACCTATAGGGCGGATCGGCCCTGATTGGGATTGTCCCTGTTCTCACTGATGCAAAACTGCATCCCTAACTTGTGTATGACTAACTTTTAAAAAGAATAGGGTAGCGCAGTGAATTTGAGTGATATAATGTGAGGTGATTTAGGTGCACTGTGTTTTACACTTTGTTTTTTCTCCCTTAAAATTGTTCAGCCACATACTGTAAAAGCAGTGCTGTGAAAGCCTCAAGAACAAGTGAAATCAAACATCAAACTTAATATGAAAAAAAAAAATCCTAAACCACCAGAAAAACAAATGGGGCCAAATGGGGCCAGATTCTCAAAACAGTTACGGCGGCGTATCTGGAGATAATTTCAAATCTGCGCCGACGTATGTTTACGCCGATTCTCTAACGCAGATACGTTTAAAAAATAGGCTTCTTCCGCCAACATAACTAGCCTACGCCGGCGTATAATTGTGTGCACTAACTTTGCAAAGTTAATACAGCGATCTACCCTGCTGGGCTGTTGACAGAAGGATGTCCTGCTGTCAGAACTCTCTGATCAGCGCTCTCTTGGCTGAGAGCATTGATCAGAAGTCAGTCAGCTGTTGGTTTTTCAGCATGCTCGTCCGACAGAAGCCAGCCAAACAGCCAGACAGGATGCCACACACACAGGCTGAATGTTTTTTTTTTATAACTTCCCAATGTCCCCCGACATTCGAACAGTGTGTATAGAAATGAAATGAAAGATAAAAGAGCCACCATTAATAAGAACAAAAGGCAGCCCTGGGGCTGATTGCCAAAAGAGCTAGCTACCAACATTTTGTGCTGGGTTCTATGCTGTTTGTCAGATTTTCATATGCTTTCCCTATAATAGTTTTTAATTTAGTGACATTTCAGTGGCCGCTCTGTGCCCCCCTACATTTAAAAGTATAAGGACCTGCTTAGTCAAAAGGTCTCCTATTGGCCCTTCTAAACCTGCTGGCCATAGTTCGAAGGCTATGGTTTAAAACAAATTCACCCAAGCCAGCTCCACATAAAATTTACTAGACTGTGAATCTCGAACCCACAGGATTTGCCTGAAACCCATAATAACAGTGAACCCAAGCCCCATCCCTAGTTATAATGGAACATTTACTGCTCTTCTCTACTGCTAAAACAGATGTAATGCGAACATACACTGTAACAGCATACTTCTATGATACATTAGCATCTTTGCCAGCTATTTTTTGGCAGAGATGTCATGGTACTGGATGTGATGCATTCCCCCAATCCTTCCTGTAATCTAACACTAAGGCCTCATTTCCACTGGCGTTTTTACAGCCACGTTTCTGAGCGTTTTTTACAGCTTAAAAACACCTGTCCATGTTATTCTATGGCATCATTCCCACATAGACGTTTTTGAGCTGCAAATGGCCTAAGCGTTTTTGAGCTGTAAAAAAAACGCAGGAGCAGGGCGTTCTAAAGCTCCTATAACACAGCTGTAAAAACGCTCGACCTTAAAAAATGCGCAAAAGCGCGCATAAACGCGCAAAAACGGGCACCGCGGCGCTTTTGAGCTGCAGGGATTTCATAAAAAATCTCATATACAGTATATAGCCTAGAGATTTTTTTTTTTCAAAAAAACGCTGCCTAACGCTAGCGTTAAAAAACGCGCAAAAACGCGCAAAAACATACCAGCCATACCTAGCTGTTTTACAGCAGCTCACTTTTAAAACGCCAGTGGAAATGAGGCCTAACCCTTGCAGTAACAACTCCTGTAACTTAACACTAACCCTCTCTGTAGCCCTGCACATACCTTTCCTAATTTGATATCAATCCTTTCATAATCCCCTGTCCTGTACAGTATACCCTCCACTAAAAGATACCTGTGCCAGGATCCCCATGCTGGAAAAATTGGGTATTGGATGTGCATGTTAGCTAATACTTTACTAATGAATACAAACAAGCCATCATTAGCATTTTGACTCTTGTTTGACATGAATTTAAGTGAACTGAGCTGTTATATGTTTATTTAGCACTGTCGCAACCTCTGCAACTAATGCAGTATATCTTACAATATCAGAGGAGCCAGCAACCACTCTATAAAACCTTCATAACATTTCATGGGTTGCTGCCACTGTCCTTTCATAACATATGAGGCACTGAAATTGCAATTCTAACTTAAAGTGTTACCTAACCCAGGAGGACCCTGCATTCACTATAGTTGGTCTCCCACAGTACAAAGAACATGGAAATGCAATTATTTTAGCACATATAAACTGCTAAAATATGTTTTTTTCATCAGCTGTATATAACAGTCTTGTAAATTCTAGCAGTGGGATTGATTTATTAAAACTAGGGAGTGAAAAACCTGGTGCAGTTCAGCATAAAAACCAAATCATCTTCCATGTTTTTTTTTTTGTGAAAGTTTAATTGAACAAACTGAAGTTAGAAACTGATTGGCTACCAGGCACAGCTGCTCCAGATTTTGCACTCTCCAGTTTGAGTAAATCATCTCCAGTGTCCAGCTGAGCACTGGTTAAAGTTTGTAAAAGGAGTTTCTATTCTCCCCTGGCTGTCCTATAAGACTGTATGACTCCTGACCCTCTGTCTGGACAGTGCTGATTGTCCCTGTGCTGAACACATGCACCCTCACGAAAAAAACCTCTAGCAACATACTGAGCATGTGCAGAGTACCCCCAATGCTCTTAAATATCAGCAGATAGATTGGGGACAATGGAAGAAGGGGAGAATTAGATAAGGCAGGATCAAACAGCCTTTTTGCACAATGCAGGGGATTTCCCCTTAGGTTTCACAGCGATTTTTATCATGACTGCGACATTATGGCAGACACTTTGGACACTTATGGAGCTATTTTGGGACCATTCACATTTACACAGCGATCGGTGCTATAAATATGCACTTATTACTGTGTAAATGTGACTGGCAGTGAAGGGGTTAACCAGAAGGCGGTGCTGAAGGGGTTAAATGTGTCCTAGGCATGTGTTCTAACTGTAAGAGGGGATGGGCTATGTGTGACACAACACTGAACACCGCTCCTGATTACAGGGAGTTGTGATCAGTGTCTTGTCACTAGGAAGACTGGGAAAATGCTTGTTTGCATCAGCATTTCCGTGAGATGATCGCGCTCACACTCACGGAGCTCGCGGCGGGCAGGCACGCGCGCCCAAAATGCCGCGTCTTAAAGGCGACGTACAGGTACGTTAATCTGCCTGTACGTGCCATTCTGCCAACGTATATCGGCTTGAGCCGGTCATCAAGCGGTTAAGGATATTTGCCTTTATCGAATCCTTAAAAGGAGCATATACTGTAGTGTTTTTACATATACTGTATATTCTAATTTAATTTATTATTTCTTTAAGTCAGGTGTATATCAAATATTGCTTTTGTATATTTAATTTTTATATTCTCAGATAACAGGTAGAATTGTAGATTCTGACTTTTGTCTTTTTATACTTTTAGCTGCACAGTTGAAAAAAGCTGGTTATTTATAGAGCTCCAATCTACAAACAGAACTTAAAGGGGTTGTAAAGGTAAAAAAAACATCTCACAGCAACGCCCCCCCCCCCCCCCGAGTCCCCGTTTTACTTACCTTACCGTTCAAAACTCCCGGGCGCGTCCACGTCATCCTCTTCGGTTCCCAGCCTGGCCGTTGATTGGCTAGGCTGGGCGGATTGATAGCAGCGCAGCCATTGGCTGGCGCTGCTGTCAATCACAGCGGATGACGCGGCGTGCCGGGGGGCGGAGCCGAGTGATACAGTCGGCGGCTACGGCCGCCGCTGTATCACGGGGGCGCGTTTGCAAAAGCTTTCCACCGTGCGAGCGCCCTCGCATGAAGATGGAAAGCTTTTGCGAGGAGGAGCCCAGACATCCGCCGAGGGACCCCAGAAGACAGCTTTCCGGGCCACTCTGTGCAAAACAAACTGCACAGTGGAGGTAAGTATAACATGTTTGTTATTTAAAAAAAAAGTCCTGACTTTAGTGTCCCTTTAAAGGGGTTGTAAAGGATTTTTTTTTCCTAAATAGCTTCCTTTACCTCCTTCACTTACCTCATCCTTTGATTTTGCTGTTAAATGTCCTTATTTCTTCTGAGAAATCCTCACTTCCTGTTCTTCTGTCTGTAACTACACACAGGCTTTTTCCCTGGTGTGGAGAAAGCCTTTTGAGGGGGGAGGGGCCGAGCAGGATGCCCACTAACACACAGCTCCCTTCTCTATCTGCAAAGTAGAGTGTGTCCTGACTTTCCTGCTTGCCCCCTTCCCCCTCAAGAGGCTTTCTCCACAACAGGAAGAAAGCCTCCCATTACGGTGTTGAGTTAGAGACAGGAGAACAGGAAGTGAGCAATTCTCAGAAGAAATAAGAACATTTAAAAGCAAAATCGAAGGATGAGGTAAGTGAAGGAGGACTGCACTAAAGGTAAAGGACGCTATTTAGGGGGGGAAAAATCCTTTACAACCCCTTTAATTAATCCAAAAAGTGACTCCTCTCACTTCTTGCCTGGTGTGTTTAGTCAAAGCTGCATGGAGTTTCAGCTGGTGACAGATAATCTGAAGGAAAACAATTTATTGTTTAGTAGTCCCATAATGATCTTCAACACAAATGTCCTGTCCCACTCTGTATTAAATGCTTTGTTGTAAAATAAAGATTTGCACAGTAAAAAAAAAATATGTATATGTATTATAACTAATGGGCAATGTACAGTAAGGCCACGTACACACGATCAGACTGGTCCGGTGAAACTGGTCTGATGTGTGTACACACCATCGGACCAAAAATCCGATCAGACCAGAACGCGGTGATGTAGAACACACACGATGTGCTGCAAAAAGGAAGTTCAATGCTTCCAAGCATGTGTCGACTTGATTCTGAGCATGCGCGGGTTTTTGGTCCGATGCTTTGGCGTACTAACCATCGAATCTGTCCGACGGACAGATTTTAAAGCATGTTTTAAAACTTTGGTCCGACGGACAACGGTCCGATAGGCCGTACACACCATCGAATTGGTCCGATGAAACTGGTCTGCAGACCAGTTTCATCGGACCAGTCTGAAGCCGCGTACACACGGCAGAGAACCTCGACGGGCAGAACACATCGTTCCGCCCGTCGAGGTTTTCTGCCGGCCGTCAGATTCGGCGACCCGCCCGTCGGGAATGGCAACCAGCCATTCATCCAGACGGGCCGTCGAGCAAATAGAGAACATGCTCTCTATTTCTGCTCGACGGCATTCCCGACGAGATGCTCGCCGAGAGCGTACACACGGCCGAGGTTCTCGCTGGAATGCAGCTTCCAGCGAGGTTCTCGCTGGTTTCTAGCGAGAAACTCGGTCGTGTGTACGCCGCCTAATCGTGTGTACGCGGCCTAACAAGTAATGGAAATAGGTTTATTACTCACTTATTAAAGCAAAAATAATACAACTGGTAAAGAAATTTGTGTTTGTAAAAATAAAGGCACACTGACAGCTTAGGACAGCCTTATGACAGCATCAATGTAGAGGGAATGAGAAGAAGAAAAACACTTTTCCACCTCTGGCAAAAAGACAAAAGTTGTGGTCACTTAACTTGGCAAGGATATTATTAGTCTGGAAGTTTGCACAGATTCTACTAATAAAAAAGGACATGTGTTCCCTCTATTTAAAGTAGTTTCACCAAATCCATTGTTAGTGTCACAGATGTATTAGCCAAAGGGGAATTCCTGTAGAATTTTTCATAAGTTGTTCAGACTTTTCAAATAAAATACTTGAGCAACCACGAGAAACAGACAAGGTATTGTCGCAAGCTAGGACAGGGGAAGGAGCAGCAGGTGAATGCTAGCAAGGTAAGTATAGGTTATAGGTTTCCCTTTTTTAAAGACTGTCACTTTGCCTTAAATGTCCAAGGTGACAGCGCCTCTTTGCACACTTTTTGGTATAATAAGCCCTCCAAAATCAGCAGGAGGTTGTATGGACCAGCTTCATTTTTCTGAATACTAAAGGTTTTTGTTAAATACTCACACATTTATCCTTACATAGAAAGCAATCACATACTGTTAAATTGGTCTCAATAGACTTCTACGTTTCTGCCAGTATCTTAACAAGGTTTTTTCTGCTTTTTGTGTCTTTTGTGGTTAGTGAATTTCTCCACGCAATAGTAATTTGTAGTGTCAGTAGAAATTGCAGTGTGCCGTTTTCACAGCAGCAATAAATATGTGTCCCTTGCAATGTTATGTCCCTTGAGGTCGGGTTGTAAATCACTGGTGTTCTGCACATCATGGTACCATGCCTGAATGATCTATATTGAGCTGTCACAGGACTCCCTGTAATTTGCATCAAGCATACTACATCATACCATCCTCTCACAAATCCCAAAGTTTAAATTTATTAGCAAAATATATTGGTAAAGACAAGATTGTGATATACATCTAATCCCTGGTATCCACCTCGTCACCTCATCAGCTGCTCTGAATTTATCAGGAAAGACTTGTTGCTGTAATCTCATCTAGGAAACTGTTTTCAACATATAGTATACTGCTATAACTAAAGCTATACAGTAGAAACCTCAAGAAGGTTTCTTGAAGTCTTTAACTTTTTCATGACCAGGGTTCATGAAGACCCAACCATCAGCATGACAGGCACCTCAACAGTTTAATGAGTTATTTTGCTGGTTGTTCAGAAGCTCAGGCATTTTGTAAACATTTGTTTAAAATTCAAACCTCAATTGCCTACCTTTCATCAACCTGGACATAGATGGGAGGCCGGTGAGGTGGAAAAACTTTGACAATTTAGCATTGGGCCCAAAGGACATGATATATTGGCCTTGTAACTGCCATTCCATTGCCACACATACAGTTGTATTTTACTTACTTTGGAAGGTTTCAATGCGGTGTAAATTGCAGTGAAATTGACTCCACTGTCTTGCAGAATCTGTGTGACCTTTTTAATGTGTTTATCTGTAAATTTAAAACAATTTAATTGTAGTCAGATAAAATATATACTATGGCGGTATAATTAAAAGGGTACTACTGCCCAATAGAAAAAAAACATTCTATACAATATGTGAAAGACTAACTAAAAAACAATTACAACCATGTAACATGTAAATGGTTCCATGTCTGTACAGAGATGTTGATTTTTATGCCTAATTTCGGAACAACCTATTTAACTGTGTAAACTTTCACTGGAGGAAAATGTGGGATTATCACATAGGTAGCCAGCTGAAGGGCAGAAAATATTGCTGCTGCTAAGCAAATTCAGGCTTAATACCTTCACTCCTAGTATTCTTCCAAAATATCTGCTTGGATATCCATAAATGCCATTTAAAAATCTTGGGCCAGATTCAGGTAGCATAGCGTATCTTTGTGCGGGCGTAGTGTATCGAATATATGCTACGCCGCCGCAACTTAGAGAGGCAAGTGCTGTATTCACAAAGCACTTGCTCAGTAAGTTGCAGCAGCGTAGCGTAAATCGGCCGGCGTAAGCCTGCTTAATTCAAAGTAGGAAGGAGGTGGGCGGCATCTATTTAAATTAAGCATGACCCCATGCTAATGAATGGCTGGTCGAACTGGGCATGCGGGCGCATGCTCAGAATCACGTTGCATAAACTCCCTAAGATATGTCGGCGTAAATGCGTAAATGACGTGAACGTAACTTACGCACAGCCCTATTCACGTAGTACTACGTAAACGGCGTACGCGACGTAAAATTCGACGGCGTCGTTCCCTGGCCCATACCTTTGCATTAGCTGCGCCTGCTATAGCAGGAGTAACTTTACACCGGACATAAGCCTTACGCAAATCGCGTATATGAAGCAGCCGCATCTACGTTCGTGAATCGGCATATCTTACTCATTTGCATATTTCTAATGGGAATGCCGAATGCGTCCAGTGTAACTATGCGCCCATGATACGCCGGCATAGGCAAGTTACGTCGGACGGCTGAAGCCATGTTTTTCCACGTATCTCGCTTTGTAAATTGTCTCAAAGATACGACAGCGCACATTTGAAATTACGGTGGCGTATTTGGAGATACGCCGGCGTACTTCTTTGCTGAATCTAGCCCCTTATATATAAAGCAAGTTATGAAAATAATGTCAATTAGGTCAGTGTTCATCAACCATTCCTGCAGGGCCCACTAACAGGCCAGGTTTTATGTATTACCTTGGGGAGATGCAGACTAGAATACTGCAATCACTGAGCAGCAAATGATATCACCTCTGATGTATTTCAGTTATCTTGCAAACCTGGCCTGTTAGTGGGCCCTGCAGGACAAGGTTGATGACCACTGAATAAGGTAACCTAAATGAAATGCAACTATACACTGGGTATCCAAATTGATATGTTTTGAATTTCAATGACCCAGGTTTTGTATACAGTTGCGTGAAAAAGTATTTGCCCCCCTTTTTGATTTAGATTTTTTTTGCAGATTTGTCACACTTAAATGACTGATTAAACAAATGTTATTATTACACAAAGATAACCCAAGTAAATACAAAATTCAGTTTCTAAACTATGGTTTTATTCATTAAGGCAAAAAAGCTGTCCAAACCTGCCTGGTTTTATGTGAAAAAGTCCCTAAACCTAATAAGTGGTTGTGCCACCCTTGGCGGCAATAACTGCAATCAACCTTTCACATTGCTATGGAGCAATTTTGTCCCACTCTTTTTTACAGAATGTAATTCAGCCACATTGGAAGGTTTTTCAGCATAAAGAGCCTGTGTAAGGTCAAGGGCATTTCAACTGGATTTAAGTCTGGGCTCTGACTAGGCCACTTCAAAACCTCAATTTTGCCTTTTTTAACCATTTGGAGGTGGACTTGCTGTTGTGTTTTGGATCATTGTCCTGCTGCATATCCCAAGTGCACTTGAGCTTAAGGTCACAAACTAATGGCCGGACATTCTCCTTTAGGATTTTCTGGTAGAGCTCAGATTTCATGGTTCCATCAATTATGGTAAGTCGTCCAGGTCCTGAAGCTGCAAAACAGCCCCAGACCAAAACTCTACCACCACCATGTCTGACTGTTAGTATGATGTTCTTGTTATGAAATGCTGTATTCGTGTTATGCCAGATGTAACGGGACGCACATCTTCCAAAAAGTAAATTTTTTGTCTCATCAGTGCCTAAAAGTCTTGGGGATAATCAAGATGTTTTTTGGTAAATGTGAGATGATCCTTTGTGTTCTTTTTGGTCAGCAGTGGGTTTGGCCTTGGAACTCTCGCACGGATGCCATTTTTGCCCAGTCTTGTTTCTTATTGTTGAATCATGAACACTGATCTTACCTGAGGCCTGCAGGTCTTTATATGTTGTTTTGGGTTCTTTTATAACCTCCTTAATGAGTCGTCATCATGCCCTTGGAGTAATTTTTGTAGGCTGGTTACTCCTGGGAAGGTTCACCACAGTTCCAAGTTATCTCTGTTTGTGCATAATGGCTCTCCCCGTGATTCACTGGAGTTCCAAAGCCTTAGAAATGTCTTTGAAATCCTTCCTAGACTGATATATGTACATTCCTTTGTTTCTAATTGGTTCTTGCATTTTTTTAGATTGTGGCATAATGAGTGGCTTTTTGTGATCTGTTAGCGTGTTTCACTTTGTCAGATAGCTTTTTATGTGATTTCTTGATTTAACAGGTCTGGCAGTGATCAGGCCTGGGTGTGGCAAGTGAAATTTCACTCAGCTTTCCAAAAAATTGTGGTTAAGTTCATTCATGATTCAGCATAGGAGGGGGCAATTACATTTTCCCATAGGGCAAGGCAGGTTTAAATAGCTTTTTCCCTGTAATAAATTAAATAATAATTTAAAAACTGCATCTTGGATTTACTTGGGTTATCTTTATGTAATATTAAAAAATGTTGATGACCTGAATCATTTAAGTGTGAGAAGTATGCAAAAAAAGTAGGGCTGTACAAATTAACTTTTAATTAATCAATTAATCTTTAATTTTTTTGATCGCTCAAAATCTTTTTGATCGATTAAAATTCTTTTGATTGGTACTCACCTCTCCGCCGGCTTCTGGGCCTTCAGGGAGTTCTAGTGGAGATTCGGTAAGGCCACGGACACCGGGGGGGCTTGCCGTGTCCATCTGAAGGGCTCCTTTGCTGTGCCTTCATATCTGCATGCCAGTGGGACCTTACTATCTGCCACACGCAAGGGCACTTACACTTCCCTCTATCACTTCCCTCTATCAACCTGGGATTCTACAACCATCCACTGGGAGTTGTGATAGTTCCCTTCACGGGACATCTACATGCCGACAGACTGATGTTAACCTCTCCTCATCTGGATTCAGCAGTGGTATTGTGGTACACATTTTTATACCAGTATCATACTTAGCTACATGTTTTTATGACTGCTTTTGGTACCGTTTGGTATTACTCGCACCATTTTACAGTTTATGTAGTTACATCGATTTTATCTCCAGTGCAATATTTATTTGGTTACCTACTTGAAGACTATAAAAGTTTTAATGCTATTCCCATCGAGCGCTGCCTTTGTGTGTTTTTTGTATTCTGCTATCCATTTTCCCAGTGGTTGGTAGCTGCACTGGGAATCCGCCTGCAAGTAGTTCAGCTAAAAGTAGTTGGATCTGTATGTGCGTTATAATTAATCAAAATTAGTCGATTAATCGATTAAAAAAAAAAAACGAATAATTGAACACAAAAATTTTGATCAGTAACAGCCCTAAAAAAAAAACAAAAAAAAAAAACAAGAAGGAGGCAAATACTTTTTAACACCACTGTAAGTCTCACTTTAAGGCATTATGTTGTGTGTTAATAGGCGTTGCACTTAAGCAGTCAATTAATTTAACTGGTAAGCTAAGGGTAAGTTGCGTTAACCTCAATGTTCCAATTGTGTTCAAGGAAAAGTCATGTATTGTTTTTATATCTCTTGAACACAGGTACACCCCATGTACTAAGCTCAGTGAACACTAATGCCGCGTACACAACAAAACTGTGGATACATTTCCGACGGATGTTGGCTCAAACTTGCCTTGCATACACCAGGGTCGCACAAATGTTGTCGGAAATTGCGAACGTCAAGAACGCGGTCACGTACAGCACTTGTACGACGGCACAATAAAACGGAAGTTCCATAGCAAGTGCACCAACCTTTGGGCTCCTTCTGCTAATCTCGTGTTAGTAGAAGTTTGGTGAGAGACGATTTGCGCTTTTTTAGCATCGTGCTTTTCAGTCCGTTACAGCGTGACAAATGTGCTATCTCCACTACGAATGCTAGTTTTACCATACCAAGCGCTTCTGTCTCGTACTTGATTCAGAGCATGCGTGAAATTTTGTGTGTCAGAATTGTCTACACAAGATCGGAATTTACGAGAACGTATTTTTGTTGTCGGAAATTCCGATGGGGCCTACACACGGTCGGAATTTCTGACCAAAAGCTACAATCGAACATTTGTTGTCGGAAATTTCGAGAGTGTGTGTGTGGCAATAGTGTGAAAATGGAACACTAACTTTGTCTTACCCTACAAACAATGTTACTCCTACATTATTATTGTTTTTATTTGTAAAATTATTATGATGGTATTTCAAATACAAAGGCAAAACAAATGCCAGAGAAAGTGATAAATGTCTCCTAAGAGGTCAGTGATTGTAATGCTCAGTCTTGTATTGGTACCCCCTTGTCTGACTTGTAATGAGAGAAAGAAACAGTGCAATTACTACGCCATTCTACAGGAATAAGCGCCTGAACATATAATGAGTAAATACAGCTACCTAATCTATTTATATATATTAACATTTATTGTCCACTGTGGTGTTATAACAAGACATTTTACTATCATCAATGTTAGATGATATTTATGCCACTGCCAAGGTGCATTGGATATATACCAGTGTTTATAATGAATGCTGTTGAACTGTGTCTAGTTACAAAGATATTTCAATACACTATTAGCTAATTTCTGTCATCTTCTTGATAACACTATTTAAAAAAAACGTGAAGTATGTTACAAGCCAAACATATATGCCCTTTTAAAGCATTCTGAGGCCCTTAGAGACAAAGATTAATTATTTAGCATTCTACAGAAAAAGGCAACTGTAGCTATAGCTACCAAGAATGTCACCAATCTTTGCTATTTATCAAAGAACAACCTTCGTTTTATTTAAATCCCTGCTAACATACTGTCATGTGTACACAGTTATGGCTGACAATAGTTTGATTCTCAGTTTATCTACTGAAAAGTACAACAGCACTTTAGGGATGGAAAATAATTGTTTTACACAGACATTCTAATTATTTGCTGTACTGAAAGCAACACTTTTTATATAGCAAGAAATAGAATTAAATGTGAATGTATAAGGAACAAGTTGGTTCTTTACAGCTTCTTTACATGGTCTCAAACATTATCCTTGGGAGCGAAATGTTGTGGGGTTAGTCCCCTCTAAACTGATATTTAACTTTTGGATATTTGCCAGCTGAATATGTTACTGGTTTCTTTCAGGGTCTTCAACAATGATATTCTTTTACTGGAGTTTGCAGTTCTGCCCTTTATCACCATTGAGTCTCACTCCCAATTCATAGAGGAATCGATCTTATGTTAAATAAATGTAAACTCCAACAGGTAGCTTGAGAACTCTCACAATAGCTATAGGACATTTGTCAATCTAGACACTCAGACATGGTGATAATAGCAAGATTGATTCAGCCTCCTGACATTTACTGATTACCGAAAAACTGTTTTGATTTGAACAAACCATAATGCTGCTTACACACGATCAGTCCATCCGATGAGAACGGTCTGATAGACCGTTTTCATCGGTTAACCGATGAAACTGACTGATGGTCCATCGCGGTTTATTATATTGCAGCTTACCAACTCTTAAGCCTTGTACACACGATCGGATATCTGATGGTATCTAATCCGATGGATTTTTTCATCAGATATCCGATGAAGATGGCTTTCATCAGTCTTGCCTACACACCATCATTTAAAAATCCGATCGTGTCCAACACGGTGACATAAAACACAACGACGTGCTGAAAAAAATGAAGTTCAATGCTTCCAAGCATGCGTCGACTTGATTCTGATCATGCGTGGATTTTTAACCGATGGTTCGTGCCTGCTAACGATCGGTTTTGACCTATCGGTTAGGAATCCATTGGTTAAATTTAAAGCAAGTTGGCTTTTTTTTAACCGATGGTTAAATAACCGATGGCGCCCACACAAGGTCAGTTTTGACCGATGAAAACGGTCCATCAGACCATTCTCAATTATTTAATCGATCGTGTGTACGCGTCCTAAGTCAACCCAAACTTAATTATTTCAATTGAACCTCAGCAGGCTACTCAAAGTGTGCCTCTCAATACCCCCTATGAACATAAAAGTCAGTTTCACTTTGCCTTGTTTTCAATACATTCTTATCATGAGCCATGGACAAGTGCTTGCCAGTGCTGGCCATCTAATCTCTTATTTGGTCCTGGCATCTTGTGGCTTCTCTGCCGTTTCCTGAAGTCAATGAATTCCCATTCTCCTTCTAAGTGAAATTGTCTTTCTGATGCTTGACATGTGCTTTAGGTCTAAACCAGCATCAACTGGCTGCTTTAATGCCATATTTCAACACCCTCTAGTTAATTCAAACCATTATCTGTCGCTCAGTAAAAATTGTGTTCAGTGCATTTAGACAGTTTTAGTAAAGTTCAGTTGCTCCCAAAATTCTTTGATGAATGTCCCAGTTTCTGTCCATGTTGTTCCTGGTTAAGAATTTACTTTACCTACGGTTATTCCGCCTGCTTCTCCTATCTTCTAATCAGCTTGACCCCCACCTCTTGCTCCAGCTCGAACCCTGATTCCTGATTTCACTGCTCTCTGTTATGACTTAGCTTAAACCTTGGCCCTTATTACTTCAATATGATTCTTGTTTCTTCACTGCTGCCAGTCTGTCCTTAGCAACACATGTTGACCACCACCAGGTCCACAAAAACCACCCCTTCTTGCAGTTACCAAGGTTGAAGGAAGCAGCCAACACTCTCCATAGACAAGATACCTTGGCATCGTCCCCTACCCCCGGTTACATAGAGGATCTTGTGAAATAGAGAATAATGCTGAAATAATCCTTTTAGTGGTAGAAATTAATCCAGTTTATACTGATTTATAATTGTTTTGGATGGATTCTGGTGGGTTAAATTGTTAGCGTGTTATGTCTTCGTGTGACTCTGTTAACAACACCTTCCAAATGTTCGCATCTGCATTCCCAGCTAAAATCATTACTGTGGTGTTGTAATGTGCGTATTCCATATTGAAAAGTGTGGGACACCTGCAGAGATGGAGGCCCCTTGAGATATAGGGTGAAGCATATAGGATATAGGATGAGACATAGGATGAAGATATTTGCAAATTATGCAACATCTAAAAGAAGAGAACTAGTGTCCAATTGTTTAATGAACTACTACTGTAGGCAGAAGCTATCATTAAAAAATCGGAATACATTTTCAGATTTAAATGCATCTTTAACTCACCATTTTCAGAGAAAGTGGAGGCAGCAAATATTTGACTGGATCTGCAGACGGAAACCAAAAAAATAATTAAATCGTGTTAGTTAAAACAAAGATGTACAGTTGAATAAGTCAAGGAGAATCCAAAAACTATCTATTTTATGGACTGGGATGAGATGACCACATTTTGGTAAAATACTACACTTGTTTCTCTTTTTTTTTATATATTTTTTTTTTTATTAAAGTTTTCAGGTAACAGACAAAGATAACATACCATGACATATATCAAGGAATCCAAGATACAGCTTACTGAGCATCAAAACCACATGAGATGAATGTCAAAAATATGGGGCACTTTGACAAACACACATCTGTCAAGCTTTCTGTCGGAATCTTGTCATTCTGTATTGCTCTCTGCCTGAGTTATGGATAGCACATAAAAATATTCCTATATCCAACAGTCAAGGCTACCAGTACTGCAAAGAGATAGGATATAGGATTGCCTACTGACCTTTAAACTGGAAGGGCAGCTGAAAATATACATAAAAGTGGTATTAAACCCAAATGCAAACATTTATTTTACTGCAGCTTTCCAATCCTTATGCCTAGTACACACGATCGTTTTTCCCGTCTGGAAACCTGCCGTGTTTTCCTTTGACCGGGAAAACCAGCCATGTGTATGCTCCTTAGCAGGTTTCCTGACAGGAATACTGCGGTTTAAAAAATGATGTGATGTCCTCCTTTTTCTCGCTGCGAATCGCAGCGTTTTTTCCCCCCTGCGAGGGAGCATGCACACGGCCGGTTTTCCCAACCAAAGTTCTCCTGGTAGTTCTCGGTTTTCATCTCGGTTTTCCCGGTGTGGCCAGTAAGTCTGTTGTTTTCCAACAGAACAAGCTGTTTGTGACAGACTCACCTGGGACAGAGGCTTTTGGAGGGGACTGAATGCTAGCCTCTTGCCGTGCGATCATGGGCCCTGGCATTTGGGGTAACGGTGCTCTTTGTGAACTGTATGCCTGGGACCCTGTATATGCCATTAGAGTGACTGATTCATACTGTTGGGACATACAGTGTAAGGAGATGCTAATGTAATCCCCTCCAGCCATCTGTCTGTTCTCTGTGCTAATTGACCCTGCTATTGTGTGAAGAAGTCCTGTGTTTACACTTATGATAATGTGTACTGTATAGCAGGTGAGCGAGGAGACGGGCGTCTACCCTGAAAGGTCATATCTATGAGTCGCCTAGTCTGGGTAAATGATTAGTTAATTAGCTCATGTTAATTTATGTTTTGGTTACCTCATCTTTAAACTGTTTATAAGGTTGTATTCTTGGTTCTATTAAACACTTAAACACTCCATGTTTAGCAGACAAACAAGTCTCGTCTTGTGTGCTTGTGAGAATCTGGAATATCTGATATCTATATCCAGACTGATAGGAAGCCGTATATGACGTGGAGGAATCAAGCGGAGTGTGGGACGTTCTGTTACACTGTTCTTTAATATTTAGCAGTTAGAGGGGCAAGACAAACCATTTACCACTGACAGGGGTGCTTACAATGGTCAGAGTATATTTATGTATGTAAAACCTATATCGTAAAAAAAGGGAAAAAAAACTGTTGTAACTTTTTAAAAAGTTTTAGCTGGAGTTTGGCTTTAATTTGTTAGTGCATGTAAATTGGCTAGTACATCTAACACTCCACACTCTGCCAGATTAAGAATGCTGCCCAAAGGTGTCTCTGTTGCTTCTTCATCCAGAGCTTAGGAACTCTAATGCAGAAAGTGTGTGATTGGACAGATCACAAGGTGAAAACAGAGGGAAAAGCCTAAAAAGTGGAAATGAATGCGGCCACCACATCCACAGATTAACAGGATGCAATATATTATATATTTGTTTTTGGGTTTATTTCCACTTGAAGGTAACAGCTGCACATGACATTCACAGTTAACACAATTTCCATTAGAGATTAAAAACATGTCAAGCAGTTATGCTTTATGGCTCCATGCACACTGGGTCAAAATAAAACACTCATACAGAACATTTTTGTACAAGTGTTTAGGAATGTTTAGAAGTAGGGTTGTCCCGATACCACTTTTTTAGGACCGAGTACAAGTACCGATACTTTTTTTCATGTACTCGCCGATACCGAATACCGATACTTTTTTTAAATGTCATGTGACAGTTTTCAAACCACAATACAGACTAAGGATATTTTCTTTAGAATTATGAAGAACTCTAACTCAAGACATTATAAAAGAATAAAAATGAGTAAAAATAAATAAAAATGTTTTATTTTCTTGTCAGGCAGTAGTAAAAAACTCAAAGAATTTTCACAGAACATGTTGATAAATACAAAAAAAGTATTCTATTTAGGTATCGGGAGCATTTGCACGAGTACAAGTACTCCCGCAAATACTCGGTATCGGTACCGATACCGATACTAGTATCGGTATCTGGACAACCCTATTTAGAAGTGTTTAGCATTTTTTTCTGCCAGATAACGCCTCTCAAAACTCATTCCAGAAGGGTTTTTTCTGTCTCTAAACGCTGAACATAAACATGCGGCCTCTATCTTAATATGCATGGACACATTGGATAACATTGAGCAGCTTCAACAGGCAAAACACCTGTAGCAGCAGTGTTTTTTTTAAGCCCAGTGTGCTTAGACCCTAAATGGCATACTATACAGGATTTTTAAAGAAGTACAGCCAAAGCTCATTTGGCTGTACTTCTCCTCTGGATCACAGGAGTGCAGTTCGTTCTGCACTCCTGTGACCCGTTTTCAGCAGACAGCTGATTGATAAGCTGCAGTGCTGATATGTGTTTTCTGACAGTGGGGGGTCTCCCCACCGTCAGAATACAATAGCGCAGTGGGGGGGGGGGGGGTTTGGGGGGGATTACCCCATCTACCATAAATGTGTGGATGAAGGAATGTATGGCCATGTATGTCCATCTTTACTTGCATTGCACTGCAGGCCCTTTGTTAGCAATATTGTTTAATTATTATTTAGTGTGTTTGGCTTTCTGAATACCAAGCAATCAAATACTTACACGGTATTCATTTAGCAAAAGTATATGTTCACTTTGCAAGGTAAATGATAGCAAACAAGATGAATACCTAATCATATGCAAAGGGAAATGTAGAATAACAGCATTTTACTAAAGCTTTGCAGCTCCAGGAGCAAACACAATTATCATTAAATTAGCATGTACTGTACCTTGGTATTGACTGTAGATTTATTGTAATTAAGTTTGGTTTAGTGTAATCCAGATGTAATAAAGGCTCATTTAAATTGTCTACACTGATCAGATTCCAGTCAGCTTGGCTTTTAAGGTATCCATGCAGATTACGAATTGTCTTCCAGTCAACTGCAGGAAGAACTAGGGAGGTTGGTGAAGAATCCATAATGTCCTGTGATAAATAATAATACATGAAGGATTTATATTAAACATGACAAATGTATTAAATGATCATTCAGTAGTAGCAGGATTAAGTATTGCAAATTATTTCATGTAAAGGTCATCTGTCAAATGAGTCAAGATCAAGGGCTGTAAGTGATTCATGGCAAGTAAACACACTGATGGTTGTGGATAATTAATTTGTATTGAAAGTGACTATATGTAGCCATATCTATCATTTAGCCATTTAAACAACACTAATAAGCTCACATGATCTATGCTGGTGTTCCTCCTTTAAATAACTATTCAAATACAAAAACATTTCATAACACTATAAAGAAAACATTCTGTCTCTGGTTTAGAAGAATAGGCACTTTTTGAGTAAGATGAGTAAAATACTGTAAGTTTAAAGAGCCCCTCTATTTAGTATAATAGAAGGATCACATCTCCCATAAGTCGCAGTTTTTGGGGATTGAATTCTACAATTAAATGATTGTGTCCATTTATGTTTTTAACTTTTAAGACCGCAAAATGTTGCAACACACTAAGCACATTACAACAAATAATGGAAAATTTCCTATCAAATACTGGAATTTTCCTTTCCTGATGAACTCCATGGCAGCCTACGTGTGGGTTTACCCATCTCCTCTCCACTGTTTAGGACCCCACTCCCATAAATTTCGAACATGGCCAGAGACTACGTTCCATAACTAGTCAACTCTTGACCAATGGATAGGAACTCTGTCTGCCATGGAGTCCTTCAGTAAAGGAAAATTACGGTAAGTATTTGATAGGAAATTTTCCATTTTCCTGAATGACTCCATGGCAGCCTATGTGTCGGAAATAACTACCCAATACCACATTGGTGGGAATACGGATAAGGATGCAGGTTCTACACAATAATGTACCACGAAGGTGTTGATAGAGGCACTGGAGGATGCTCTGCAGATGATTGGAGCCACATGTCGAGACACCCCTACTCGAGTGTGCCTTCACCGCTTCTGGAGGAGCCAAGCCCTTTGCCCTATAGGCCTGTTGAATTGGGCTGGACAATCTAGGACACGAACGTTCTGGACAAGGCACGTTTTCCCTTGTTTTTCCCAGAGAAAAGGATGAATAGATGATCTGATCGATTTTAGCATGAAGATACTCATTTAGTGTTTCCCCCACATCTAGGGGATGAGCCTCAGTAGCTTCTGGAGCCTTGAAAGTAAGAAGGACAATCTCTTCTTTTTTTTTTGTGGAAGACCGACGTAACTTTGGGATTTGAGTCAAGCATGGGTATGATAACCACCCAGTTGGGGAAAAAAAGGTTAGAAAGATAGTCTCTGGCCCTGAGTCAAAATGTATGGGAGTGGGGTGAAGAGGAGGCGGGGTAAACCCACACGTAGGCTGCCCTGGAGTCTGTTAGGAAATACAATGTTTCATCATGCATACTTATATGTTTCCTGTGCATATCCAGCAAAGGCTTTTTGCAAAAATACATATCCAATAAAAGAAACACATTTATTTATAATTTTAGGCCAATATGTATTATTCTACATATTTTTGGTAAAAAAAAATCACAATTAGCGTATATTGAATTGTTTGCGCAAAAGTTATAGCATGTACAAAATAGGGGATAGAGTTATGGCATTTTTATTATTATTGTTTTTTTTTTTTTACTAGTAATGGCAGTGATCAGCGTTTTTTAGCAGGGATGCGACATTGCAGCAGACAGGTCAGACACTTCTGACACTTTTTTGGGACCAGTGACATTAGTACAGTGATCAGAGCTAAAAATATGCTCTGATCACTGTATAAATTACACTGGTAGAGAAGGGGGTTAACACTAGGGGGCGATCAAGGGGTTAAGTGTGTCTTAGGGAGGTGTTTGTAACATGATCACTAGGAACAGATAATTTCACTGTACTCTCCGGTCAGAACGGGGATATGCTTTGTTTACATTGGCAGATCACTGTTCTAGCACTATCATTGATGGTTTCCAAGTAAACCGGAAGTGATATCATGTCATTGCTTCCGGTTTACTGTTACAAACAGCTCATCAAAGCCTTTCCTGGCTTTGCTTGTCTGTCCGGCTAATCGTTTGGGTCATCCAGTGGAATGAGAGAGCCTGAGAGGACTGCAGATGGTGGGGGAAGGGGGGCATCCCTACCGCTGCTTGTAATAGCAATCAGGTGGCTAGTAAGCTGCTCCAATTGCTACTACAAGAGAGCTGACTTCCTTGTTTGCCTCCCCATAAGTATGCCCCTGGATTGCTGGGGAATTTTGTATTGTTTGGCAGTGGTGGCTGGTGGGTTTTTCATTTGGAGGGGCGGCAAACAAAGAAGACCCCTCTCCGGCAGCCTGGCATGGCACTGAAAAAAACACCCCTGGGTGGTCCAACACTTACCCGCTGGGCTGTGGTGTCCTCTCCTTCTCACCTAGAGTGCGGGCAGCGGCCACTGCGGCTCTGGTGTTGCTCCTCCAACTGCCTCTGCCGTGTGTCTCCTCTTTCGCCAAAGCGCTAGGCACCAATAGGATCGCCTGATGCTTTGGCCAATCAGGGGACAGGTCTTGCAGACCTGCCTCCTGATTGGCGGGGAGGAACTTTAGTGTGAATATAGTAAAAATGAATTCGCTATGGTCACACAACTAAAGACTTGAAAAAAAGGATGGCATCGGAGCGTAGAGCATTGCGCTTCGAGGCCACCTTTTTTTAACCCAATCAGATCCTCTGGCTCTAATCAGGTGCTTCAAAAAACACCTTGCATTGGTTTGGCACCACTGATACGTATATCAGGGGGCCGGATGCATGAATAGGGGAGGCTGTACCCATGTGGACAGGCTGCCATTGTTGTTTGGTATACTGACCTACCTATGTGTGCCTTTTCTGTTCTATTATTATATTTTTCTGTGTTTACTTGACTGGGCAAATTACAAAGTTTTTACAGCTTGAGAGCCAAAACAGGCTTAAAGCTCAACTCAACGCATCAGAGGGGGGCGGGATAATCTGTGACACCACGGAGAAACTGTCAGAAACCCCCCGTAGTGTCAGAGGGGGGGCGGGGTCACCCATCCACATTACGAGTGGCCCTACTCTCGGTTATTTAAAGACCGTCAGGCGGCTTGCATGTCATTCGGCCAGGCACCTCCTATGGAGGCTGTATCGTTCGTATCGGACTCGTAGAAGGATTATGGCGCTACCCCTTACCAATTCACATCCTCCCCATGTTGAGGGCATGTGGCCTAGTACAGTTCAGGATGGGGGCACTCTCTCGCCCCCCCCCCTCTTTTCCTATGGCCTGCCAGGTTGCATGCTCGGATAAGGGTCTGGTATGGAACCCCATGCCATTTTTTTATTTTGGTGAGGGGTTCCCCTTAAAATCCATACTAGACCTGAAGGGCCTGGTATTGGAATTTGGGGGACCCCTCTTTTTTTAAATTTGGCACAGCCGCTTTTATCTGTATTGCCGGGACCCGACAATTCATTATAGCCGCGAGTAGTTTTAAATTACTTTACTTAATTTTGTGCAGGGATTGTTATAAACACAGGAAACATGCAGTACTTTACAGGCATACTATACACACCCTACAGGTACGAAATGTAAAGGAATATTTCACTTTTATTGTTTCACTTTAAGCATTATTAAAATCACTGCTCCCGAAAAAAATGAAATTTTGAAAAGATTGTGAGCTGGTTTTCAAATTTTCCGAAAAATCTGGAAAATCCGATTATCTGTAGCATTTCCAACGTGCAAAATTCCAACGCATGCTCTGGAAGAATTTGACGCATGCTCGGAAGCATTGAACTTTATTTTCTCGGCTCGTCGTAGTGTTGTATGTTACAGCGTTCTTGACGGTCAAAAGTTCAGAGAACTTTTGTGTGACCGTGTGTATGCAAGCCAAGCTTAAGCAGAATTTCGTCGGAAAAACCATCCAAGGTTTTTACGACGGAAAATCCGATCGTGTGTACGCAAAGAAAGTGAGTGTATCTCGGCTCTCCGAACCCCTAGACAAAAACTAGCAGTCAACCCATGCAGTGCAGGCACAACCCCATTGCATGGGCAAAAATAATTTGCCCAGAATTCAGCTTTAAACTGGTAAAAAAGAGGTGCATCATAGGAATGGGTGTTTAAAACTGGATATGTGATGTGATTCTGTGTTTATATAAATTGTGCCACCTAAATAAGCATATGTAGAAACTTGCCTGCACATTATACAGTGGGTTCTCACTTCCAGACACTGTGCTGTAATATGTGATGTCATCCATGCTTAGCTGAAAATAGAGAAAATAAGAAGAGTTCACAGAGTAATCCTATTACACAAGTATTTCAGCTGATGTTCGCTTGCAATGCCAGTAAGATACATACTGTGTCCTGGAGGAATATCACAATAGATCCTTTCCTTGATACAACCTCTTGCAGTAAACTGTGTAATTCATCACTTGATGCAATATGTCCTCCATTTAATGCTGGTGCTGAAGCCCACACAGAGCTGAAACAAGAGAATGTACAGTTACAGTCACACCAAGATCTTATTGGTTTTCCTTGACATAGTATAATTTGGATTATAATCATTTATGTGTTATACAGATATCTACATACTGTATGTAATTTACTGTATACTGCATGTATTGTACTTCCCATATGGAAGAAAAATATATTTCCAATATATTTATTTAAAAAAATTATATATTTTAAATATATTTACAATATATTGGCCTACGCGAATATATTTTTACATCTATTCCAAAAATGTAAATTCAAATATATTTTCCAAAGGCATATATTTTAAAATATATTTTTTTCAATATATTTGACATATATTTTTGAGCATCTAAAAAAATGCATTTAAACATATATTTTTAAATATACTTGTAAAGGCATTCCAAAATATAATTTAAATGCATTTTCCAAAGACATATATTGAAAAATATATTTTTTAAATATATTCTTCAGATTTTTTTCAACATATATTTTTACATATATTTGTAAATGTGTTCCAAAAATATAATTTTAATATATTTTCCAAAGGCATATATGTGAAAATATATGTTTGAAAATATATTGTCCAGATATTTTTGAACATATAAAAAAATGCATTCAAACATATATCTTTAAATATACTTGTAAATGCATTCCAAAAATATAATTTAAATATATTTTACAAAGCTATATATTAGAAAATATATTTTTAAAATATGTTTTTCTGAAAATATTTAATGTCTAATAAAGACATTTCAACATATATTTTGTCTGATATTTTTGTAACTATGTCATAGATAACATTCTGAATACATTTATAAGAGACCCACTACCATTTTAAAATGGCTTGTTTTACTCTTTTAAAATAAATTAAAAAAAAATAAAAGATTCAAATAAAATATATTTTTTTTTATAAGATTTTAAGCACATAATCCATTCAATACAAAGCAGATAAACCTCTCGCATCCACTTTCCATTCCCAAAGAATTTTTGTATAAGTCATTCTGAATTGAGAACGCTTGTCGGCGGACCAGCAAGTCCAGTTATATTGATTTATTGATTGACCTGAATGAATGAGAACCTTCACAGACATCCACCTCCACAGTCCAAGGGTCTTGTCTGCTTACAGAGTACAGAGAGAAACTCTGGATATAAATCTTCAATGTTCTGTTTAATCCATGAATCAGAAGTTGCACTATTATTACCAAACTCGCTCATCAGTGTCTTTATGGACCTTGCTTTGTGCACTGGTGGGCAGTCATGTTGGAACAGGAAGGGGCCATCCCCAAACTGTTCGCACAAAGTTGGGGGCATAACATTTTCCCAAAATGTCTTGGTATGCTGACGCCTTAAGAGTTCCCTTCACTGGAACTAAGGAGCCAAACCCAACCCCTGAAAAACAGCCCCACACCATAATCCCCCCCCCCACACACACACCATAATCCACCAAATGATTTGGACCAGTGCACAAAGCAAGGTCCATAAAGACATGGATGAGTGGGTTGGGGTGGAGAAACCTGACCTCAACCTGATAGAACACCTTTGGGATGAATTTGTGTGGAGACTGTGAGCCAGGCCTTCTCATCCAACATCAGTGCCTGAACTCAAAAATGTGCTTCTGGAAGAATGGTCAAACATTCCCATAAGACAGCCTTCTCAGAGGAATTGAAGCTGTTATAGACTGGCATGCTATTAAAACTCATGTGCGTGTAAAGGCAGGCGTCCCAAAACTTTTGGCAATATAATATATATTGTATATATACTGTATATTCTTTTTATACTAAGTCCAGTCCATTGTTTGGACTTCGTACCTGCCGAAGGGTAATTCCAGCAGCAAAAAGTTCCCCCCAGCACAAAATTAAAACTCAGCAGCTACACAAAGGGGGTTATTTACTAAAGGAAAATCCACTTTGCACTACAAGTTCAAACTACAAATTCAAAGTGCACTTGAAATTGCAAGGAAAGTGCACTTGGAAGTGCAGTCGCTGTAGATCTGAGGGGGGCATGGAAAATAAAAAAAACAGCATTTTAGCTTGCACATGATTGGATGATAAAATCAGCAGAGCTTCCCCTCATTTCAGTTCTACCCCTCAGATTTACAGCGCCTGCACTTACAAGTGCACTTTCAGTGCAATTTCAAATGCACTTTGCACTTGTAGTTTGCGCTTGTAGTGCAAAGTGGATTTGCCTTTAGTAAATAACCCCCCATACTGTACACATACTGCAGCTGCTGACTTAATATTAGGACACTTACCTGTCCTGGAATCCGGCGATGTTGGTATCCCAGCCAATGTTTCCATTGGCTCTCGGGTGCTGCTGCCTCCATTGCCTATATATAGGGACAATTCACACCACATGCAGCCCAGTGCGGTTTTTTTTTTGTCTGCATGGAAAGTAAGTTATATGGTTTTCAATGGCATAATTCACACTAGTGCTTACAGTTCCAGAAAAAAAGTAGAGCATGCTGCATTTTTCCTGCACTGGACTGTAATGGAACACTGTAAAGCACATCAAAAACGCACTAGAATGCACCTGAACACACTGGAACACACATGTCCTTATCTAAGGTTAAGAAAAAAAAGAGGGGAAAATGCACTGGAATGCTTTAAAAACACACTAAACATACCCTGGAATGCATCAAAAACACACATGCAGAAAAGCATTGGCAAAGTAGGTGGGGGGGGGGGGGGAGAGGCAAAAAAAGTGGAGCTTCCACTTTTGGGTGGAACTCCGCTTTAAATGTCATATCCCTGCCCAAGCTGCACTGCCAATGCTAGGCTGTGCTGGAAGATAAATATGTAAGTGATGAGAGCTGCATTCTTGTGCGTGTGTATATATATATATATATATATATACTGTGTGTGCGTGTATGTGTGTGTGTATATATATATATATATATATATATATATATATATATATATATATATATACAGTGCAGAAAATAAGTATTTGAACACCCTGCTATCAGCTAGAATTCTGACCCTCAAAGACCTGTTAGTCTGCCTTTAAAATGTCCACCTCCACTCCATTTATTATCCTAAATTAGATGCACCTGTTTGAGGTCATTAGCTGCATAAAGACACCTGTCCACCCCATACAATCAGTAAGAATCCAACTACTAACATGGCCAAGACCAAAGAGCTGTCTAAAGACACTAGAGACAAAATTGTACACCTCCACAAGGCTGGAAAGGGCTACGGGGCTGCCTTGGCTCAAGTCCCGGCCAGCTGCCTGCCTGCTTATCTTCCTCCGCTCCCCACCAAGCAGTAGCGGGGACCCGGAGTGTAAGACTTGGCAGGCTGTGTGGTGGGCGGCTGCAGCGATGGGCAGAGAGACGCTGATTTCCGCCATTACTAGTAAAAAAAAATGTGTCCCTGGATTTGTTTAAAAAAATCTGGTCACCTTAGTATATATATATACACACACACATACACATAGAGTATATCTGATATATATATATATATACACACACACATGTACCAGAATGAAGATACACAATATATATATAGAATGCATCTCCCATCACTTACTTACATGTATAAATATTTTTCTCATTTCTTTTATCTCATTCTTTTTATTGGGATGTGGGTTTGAATTCTGTGCCTTCGATCTTATAATATGTGAATTCAGCCCTGGGGAAAACTCTTTAAATGAGACTGCAATGATAATACAGGAAACAATACAGGAGGTGTGTGACAGGAAGTGAGCAGTGGGAACCAGAGGGGTGAACTTTCACCTCTCACTTCCTGTTCCTGGTAAGGCCTAGTCTGAAAAGGAAAGCATGGCAGCATGGTGGAGACGCTCTCTGTATTCCCCTGGATGTATTCTCCTGGATGAAAGGTGAGCCTTCTATGTAATAATATTAGAATTGTGAAAGTTTGGTGTATGAGTTAAGTTGTATTTGTCTATTTCCTGCTGAATAGTTCTCATTCTGTGTACATTCACCTTCCCGGTTACCATACAGCATGTGCACAGTAATGTAATATTATAGAGCTCCTCTTCCACAGCATGTCACCCTGCTGCATATAATATGTATGTCTTCCATGTTATATCCAGTAACTGTGTAACATACTGTCAGTGTACATTGCTGTATATAATATGTATGGCTTCCATGTTATATCCAGTAACTGTGTAACATACTGTCAGTGCACATTGCTGTATATAATATGTATGGCTTCCATGTTATATCCAGTAACTGTGTAACATACTGTCAGTGCACATTGCTGCATATAATATGTATGTCTTCCATGTTATATCCAGTAACTGTGTAACATACTGTCAGTGCACATTGCTGTATATAATATGTATGGCTTCCATGTTATATCCAGTAACTGTGTAACTTACTGTCAGTGCACATTGCTGCATATAATATGTATGGCTTCCATGTTATATCCAGTAACTGTGTAACTTACTTTCAGTGTACATTGCTGCATATAATATGTATGGCTTCCATGTTATATCCAGTAACTGTGTAACATACTGTCAGTGCACATTGCTGTATATAATATGTATGGCTTCCATGTTATATCCAGTAACTGTGTAACTTACTTTCAGTGCACATTGCTGCATATAATATGTATGGCTTCCATGTTATATCCAGTAACTGTGTAACATACTGTCAGTGTACATTGCTGCATATAATATGTATGGCTTCCATGTTATATCCAGTAACTGTGTAACATACTGTCAGTGCACATTGCTGCATATAATATGTATGGCTTCCATGTTATATCCAGTAACTGTGTAACATACTGTCAGTGCACATTGCTGCATATAATATGTATGGCTTCCATGTTATATCCAGTAACTGTGTAACATACTGTCAGTGCACATTGCTGCATATAATATGTATGGCTTCCATGTTATATCCAGTAACTGTGTAACATACTGTCAGTGCACATTGCTGTATATAATATGTATGGCTTCCATGTTATATCCAGTAACTGTGTAACATACTGTCAGTGTACATTGCTGCATATAATATGTATGGCTTCCATGTTATATCCAGTAACTGTGTAACTTACTGTCAGTGCACATTGCTGTATATAATATGTATGGCTTCCATGTTATATCCAGTAACTGTGTAACATACTGTCAGTGCACATTGCTGTATATAATATGTATGGCTTCCATGTTATATCCAGTAACTGTGTAACATACTGTCAGTGCACATTGCTGCATACAATATTATATGGCTTCTATTCTATATCCACTCGCCATGCAGCATAGGAGTTGATTTACTAAAGGAAAATCCATTTTGCACTACAAGTGCACTTGGACATGCAGTCGCTGTAGATCTGAGGGGTAGATCTGAAATGAGGGGAAGCCCTGCTGATTTTATCATCCAATCATGTACAGGCAAAAATGTTTTTTTTTTTGTCCCCTTCAGATTTATAGTGACTGCACTTCCAAGTGCTCTTGTAGTGCAAAGCGGATTTGCCTTTAGTAAATATACCCCATAATGTCAGTGCATAGTGCTACCAATGTTTATGTCTCCCTCCCCTTTTGGATATTATTATCTGCCCTTCTACTAGGTGCCATTAGATATGGATTTTTCCATACAGATACCAATTATGGGCCACCTTTCAGGCCGATAACAATATGAGGTAATGATATTATGTTTACATCCAGCTGCCCCAGAAGTAGCCTGATATCAGTTGACATCTAGGCCTTTTTTTGTATTCTAACAGCCACTGGCCACTGTCAGAATGCAGGAAAAAAGAGCAGATAGCAGGGAAATCAATAGCCTGCTGTCAATCAGCAAAGGAGAGGATTTGAAAGAGAACATTCTTCTTCAGGTCTTCCTCTGCTGATTGACAGCAGGCAGTGGGAAGGGGGCACAATAGTCAGTCTAATTTTAAAATTTGAAACAGCCAATGGCAGTCTGGCTATGGTCCCCCCACTGCCTGCTGTTTACATTCAGCTACCATCAAATAAATTGTGCAGAAGGAGGTTAGCGGTGTCTGGGGTGTGTGTGTGGGCGGGAGGTTTGAAAGATGGGGGTGTGTGTGTGTGTGTGGGGTGGGGGGAGTGGATGGGGGGTGTGGAGGTGGAAAGATAATTTTTATTTTTTTTATTTTTGGCGGATTCTGACAGATGGGCCGCCAGCCGCTGTCAAAGCACCTGACCAAGACTAACTGACAGCTGGTGAATATAAAACCAGAATAAGCACTTGGAAGAAGAAAACCAACAACTGAGACAACTTGCCTTTGGTAAGCGGACAACTTAATTGCGGTTTATATCACTGCATTAAACTGGCACTGTATCTGATCATCATATCTGCATGATCCTTCATTATTCATTTGGTCATCAGCGTTTGAGTTTTGTGGTGATATCATTAAGAATTTTTGAGGTTTGGTTTGCCAATTGTGTGCTGTTGGCATACAATTTTGGGATCACCGATTTGGCGTATTAACCTCTCATTGTTTATACATATAATTTGACATTCATTTTGTGAATTTATATACAAATTTTTCCTTGCACTCTGATTTTTTTGTTTTGGTTAATTATTGTGCACCGTTTTTGGCATATCAGCCCCTGGATGCCAATCTTTCAATGGAATTGGTATTGGTGAAATTTTTTCAATTTTAATTTTCATTGAATCTTTTTTATTGGCACAGTCTTTTATTTTTGTTATCTATTTATTGTGTGTTATTCCACCAGTTCTGCTGCCTTTGTTATTTTTATCTTTATTTTCTGTTTGACCAATCATTTGCCCTTTCATTCTACAGTGTTTTAAGGCAGAGGTAGGCAACCTTAGAGAGTTGGAGATCTACCTGAACAACATGGGAGAAGTCAAAGATCACAGGGCACAGTCTCCTCCAATGTTGCCTCCTCACACCTGACTAAAACCTATAATTGCCGTACTACCGCACTACAATCGTGTGCCTTTCACTGCAATTATTGGTGTAAACATTTTGCCTCCTCACCACCTTGCAGAATTTCTCAGAGGCGCATTGGAGCATTGCATACCGCACTTGTGAATGAGCCCTAAGTTGCATTTGGCAATAGCACTTTTAAGGCTCATTCACATGTGAATTTGGGGGTGGTAAAACCCTGCCCCCAATCCCTACCCCCTTTAGCTGCTAAGTGGGAGGGGGTCAGGGTGCCATGGGAGGTGGATGCTTGAGAGTTACTATTAGATCTCAAGCAACCAGAAATAACAGTACCAATGGGGATCGTTGAGTAACTGGAAGTTTACTGTACTACATTCATTATAGTATCAGTGAGTGCACTGAGGTAACTACATACTATATGCACAAGTAGGATTTTTGTTTTGTGGAACATCCTTACTTTTACCTTGGGAGAAACCCTCTTGGGGGGGTCAGCAGCAGACTGGAGGAAACCCTCTAATCATTTAAGTACATTTTTCCACAAGTCATCAATTTCTAACAAATGAAATGAATGGATATAGTGAGAAAATAGGCCATTATGTTACTTAAAAAGTTGTTATGCTTTTCCATAGCGTTGCCTGGTGTAATGGATCTTTTGAAAACAACAAGAGCGCAGCTAATAGCACTGAAGAATGATGGTGGAAGTTCATCCTGTGTGGGTGTATCGTGTGCATCACCTTTTGTCCCATCTGAAGACTTGAGCTCATCTCCTTGTCAAGTGTCGTACTCAAGGCCTAAACAGGTAGGTTTTCTTTTGGTATCGAAACATTAAATGGTTGTCTTTTTTTTAAAATATCAAACATATCCTACTCCTATTTACCTGCTCTGTGTAAGGGTTTTTGTACAGAGCAGCTCAGATCCTTCTCTTCTCAGGTCCCATGCCGGTGCTCCTGAACCAGAGCTCTGTGTGTCCAATCACACACTGAGCCTTGCCTTGGCCCCATCTCCTAATTAGCTCACTGGCTGCGATTGACAGCACCGTGAGCCAATAGCTCCCACCGCTACAGAAAGCCAATCAGCAGTGCAAGTCCCTGGAGAGACAAGGCTCTCGTGGACATCACTGGATTGAGAGAGGGCTCATGTAAGTATAGGGGGGCTGCACACAGAAGTTTTTTTTACCTTCATGCATTGAATACATGAAGGTAAAAACCCTTGTACCTTTACAACCACTTCGATAAAAAGTAACCTTTAAGGAGGTGCCTCCAAGCGGCTGACAGATGGAGAGAAGCAAGTACAGTTAGACCCTATGAAAACATCAGCTTTGACATGTAGACTGTAAGCCAATTTGACTGTTGTGTCAAAATAAGATATCTTGCTCAGTCTGGTAGTAGTCTGAACTAAAAAGGCAAGTTGTAGGCAAGATGTTGATTTTTATACAGATTTTTTAAAAGTCTACAATATTTTTTTTTTACATGCTTAATTTTGTTCGTTTTATTTACTCAGCTGCATCTATTAGACCCCTTTCACACTGAGTCAGTATTCAGGTGTTTTAGCACTAGAAATAGCCTCTAAAAAGCTCATGAAACTGCATCCCTTTCAGTGCAATGAGTACTTTCACACTGGGGCGATGCGCTTGCGGAACTTTAGAAAGAGTCCTGCAAGCAGCATCTGGGGCGGGTTGGGAGCGCTATAAATAGCGCTCCTAAAACACACCTGCCTATTGAAATTAATGGGCAGCACTTCCAAAGCACTTTAAAAGCGCATTAAAAACTGTACTTTTTCCCTTTAAAAAAAAAAAAAACGCCTAAAAAGTGTTGCAAAAACCGCCGGAGCTTTAGCAGCGCTAAAGTGTGAAAAGGGTCTTATATGGCTTTTGATTCACAGGGAAAATCTAATAAGTCTAATATTTTCCATTTACTTTTTAAAGCTGCCACTTTGGCAAAGTTTCCTGGGACTTCAAACGGTGTGATCAGTGACGCTCTTACGAGAACAATTCCGGTGTTGAAATATCACCTGAAGGGAAACATCGGGAACCATCAGAATACCACAAATAAACTTGTATGTCATTTACCACAGTTAACACCACTTTCTATTCTCTGTGTTGTAGTGTTTGTATATTTACATGATAATAAAGTTGTGTGTATTGTACTGTGTTATCGTTTTTATTTCCAAATATTTGCTGGTTTTATAGGCCTACAATATATAAAATACAATATATAAATGCACAGCATTTCAAAATGTAATAGGAATGTATTTTTTTTTATTTTACATTCAGTACATTTATATTTAAAATATATTTTAAAAAACATTCTTAATATATTTTTTCCCAAATATATTGCCATATATTTGAAATGCTACAATTTTGGCCAGATTCAATATATTTCAAAAATATATTTCAATATATTTGTGAATATATTGGGTAATGCATTGTGAAATATGTTGCAAATATATTCATAAATATATGTTAAATGCATTTAGCAATATATTTATGCAGCCATAAATATATTGCAAAGTGCATTTTGGAATGCATTGTGAATGTATTCAGAAATATATGTTAAATGTACTTCTGAATGCATTTAGCAATATATGTCTGAATATATTCACAATGCATTCCAAAATGCATGTTGCAATATATTTATGGCTGCATAAATATATCGCTAAATGCATTCAGAAGTACATTTAACATATATTTATGAGTATATTTGCAACATATTTCACAATGCATTTCCCAATATATTCAATAATATATTCACAAATATATTGAAATATATTTTTGAAATATATTGAATCTGGCCAAAATTGTAGCATTTCAAATATATTGCAATATATTTGGGAAAAATATATTTAGAATGTTTTTTTTAAATATATTTAAAATATATTTTTCTTCCACGTGGGTTACAGCTATTGTATGTCTATTGTAGACCAATACTTAAAGGAGTTTTAAAGGCAGGTTTTTTTTTTCGTAATGCATTCCATGCATTAAGATAAAAAAAAACGTTTGTGTGTAGCAGACACCCCAGCACCCCCTAATTACTTACCTGAGCCCCATCTCTCTCCAGGAATGTCCACAAATGTCTAAGCCGTCCGGGGAGAATTCCTCCTGGTTGGCTGAGACACAGCAGTGGTGCCATTGGCTCCCGCGGCTGTCAATCGAAGTCAGTCAGCCAATCAGGGGAGACAGGGGCTGGGTCAGGGCTCCGTGTCTGAATGGACTCACAGAGCTGTGACTTAGCTCCAGTCCCCCCCATAGGAAGCTACTGACTGTGGGGCACTCGACCAGAGGGAGAGGCCAAGAGCAGCAAAGAGGGACCCAAGAAGAGGAGCATCAGGCCTGTTCTGTGCAAAACCAACTGCACAGACAAGGTAAGTATAAAATGTTTGTTATTTTTATCTTAAACAAGACTTTACAATCACTTTAACCACTTGCCGCCCGCCCACTGTCAACTGATGGTGGGACGGTGCAGCTCTTGTTCTGGGATGAGGTCATATGAGGGAGTCCCAGAACAGCAGCTCTGTTGCTAGGACACGGCTCAACCTCGATCTCTGTCCACGGCTCGTTAACCATGTAATTGTCCAATCACAACCGGCCACATGTAAACATGGAGATGTCAGTAATCGGCGACCCTCGCCTCACACTGACAGAGGAGCTGATCAGTGGCATCTCCTCGCAGGGGACAACAAAACATGTAATCAGGGCACTGATTATCAGTGCCCTGATTACATTATAGCGCCACAATGTTACCAATCAGTGCCAGAAATTAGTGCTCACCATTTCCCACCAACGCTAGCAATCAGTGCCCACCAGTGCCAGCAATTATTGCCCACCAGTGCCCGCAAGTGCCACCAATCAGTGCCCATTAGTGCGACAGTGATATCAGTCAGTGCTGGCTATCAGTGCCGCCTATCAATGCTGTCCATTAATGCCCATAAGTGCCATGCATCAAAGCCCATCACTGCCCATCAATGCCGCCTATCCATGCCGCCTATCAGTACCCACCAGTGCCACCTATCAGTGCTCATCAGTACCACATATTAGTGCCCATTAGTGCGGCATATTAATGCCTCTTCATCAGTTCCACCTAATCAGTACCCATAAGTGCCGCCTCATCAAGGCCCACCAGTTCAACCTATCAGTGCCCATCAGTGCCACCTAATCAGCGCACATCAGTGAAGGAGAAAAATTACTTATTTACAAAATTCCCTGACAGAAACAAAGTAAACATTTTTTTTTCAAAGTTTTTGTTCTTTTTCTTAAAAAAAATAAAAAATAATTAAAACCCAGCAGTGATTGAATAGCACCAAAAGAAAGCTCTATTTATGTGAAGAAAATTATAAAAATGTCATTTGGGTACAATGTAGCATGACTACGCAAATGTCATTCAAAGTGCAACAGCGCTGAAAGCTGACAAATGTCCTGGGCAGGAAGAGGGTGTAAGTGCCCTGTAGGCAAGTGGGTAACCATGTTTTGGTAAAGCAGAGTTGAAACTCATACAGGGAGAGAGCACTATTCTATTGCCTTATTTAGCATATCAGTGTGACCTTATCAATATCAATGAATGTGCCATATACTGTTAAGCCTTGTACACACGATCGAATATCTGATGGAATCTAATCCGATGGACTTTCATCAGTCTTGCCTACACACCGTCAGTCAAAATTCTGAGCGTGCCAAAACGCGGTGACGTAAAATACTGTGACATGCTGAGAAAAGTGAAGTTCAATGCTTCCGAGGATGCATCAACGTGATTCTGAGCATGCGTGGATTTTTGACTGATGGACAGACGATCGTTTTTTTTAATATTGGTTTTCTATCCATAGGAAAAATTTAAAACATGTTCTATTTTTTTTCACCAATGGAAAACAAACCAATGGGGCCCACACACGATCGGTTTGTCCGATGAAAACAGTCCATCGGTTTGTTTTCATCGGACAAACCGACCATGTGTACACAGCTTAAGTTGTATAGTCAATAAGTGTTGGATGTTGAATTTAAACAATGAATGCCAATACTACATATTGCTGTATATGCTATATGAGCTTTTTAGTATGTCTTCTTAATCTTTTATTAATACAATTTAGATTTTCTACTATTTAGTACCTAAACTGGTTACCTAATCAGCCTGCCTTTTGCGTTAAAAAAAAATAAGGCAGTAATATAAAATAAATCTAATTATATTTCAGACAGGAGGCTCATATCTTGCATTAATCTTTCTTTATTAATGCCCATAGCAGAAACTTAAACAACTTTTATTTGAAAAGAATAAACATAAGAACATCTGTGTGGGACTACATTTCCCAGCAGCCCTCAGTGTAACGGCCCCTCCTCCCTACGGACCCTATAAGAGGGCTGAGTACTTCCTTGCACTTCCTCTTTCTTTCTGCTCATAGTCAGATAAGTAACTAATTTAAGTCTCGTTTTTGTACTAGAATTTTCACTGTTATTATTATTATTATTATATTATATTATAGTATATATATATATATATATAGTATTATATTTTTCATTCCCTAAACGTTTCTCCGGTGTGCGTCCCTGTTTGGTGCCACACCGCATGTTATCTCTTGTACTGCGCCGTCTTCTGTGAGCGTCATCTCCTCACAAGTTCAGCGCGCTGTTCATGGAGGGGCGCGCCTATGCATGGCGCGTCCCCGCCTTCGCTCTCCCCCTCGCTCTCACTCTCACTCTTCCTCTCTACCAATCGGATCGCCGTGACGTCACACGGCAGCGCCGCTTCTCCCTGCAAGCCCGCGCTGTGAATCATTCGGCGGCTGCAGCGGAGCGGAGCGGTAGGGCGGAACCTCACTTCAGGGTGCTGTACTGTCCCCTATCTACCCAGTTACAGTTACCCCAACATCTCGACCGTACTGGGGCACCCCCTAACTATAATCTACAGAATTACATAGGGTTGACTAACAATCTATCTTGTCAGCATGTCACATAATAAGGTGCAGGATGACATGGAACCTGAAACCAATGTGGAAACCCCACAAATGCTCACCGCAGCACAAATTCAAGTGTTAATAACACAATCCATACAGGCTGCTTTAGCTCCTGCTACCCCTCGAACCTATACCCAGCCCATGTTACCTGTAAAGGAAAAATCAGGCAAGGCCTCTTGTAAGCGCAAACATACTGCGACTTATATCGACTCCCCGGCAGGGGAAGTAGAATTGATGCGTGAGGCAGGACCTTCCTCGGCCTGCCGACCCAGCCATCCTACAGTTATGCGACCCTTGATAACCAAGGAGTACCCATCTAAGAAGCTAATGTCATCCCTCCGGGAAAAACCCGACTCATTTAATGAGGATTCGGATGACGACTCGGGCGAGTCACTAGATGTTTCAGCTAGAGATTCTGATTCAGACACAGAGGAGGCTGGGCAAATGGCTACTGACATGGAAGCCAATCCGGATGCCCCAACAGAGGCGATATTAGACTCTCTAGGAGAGCCCTTCTTTAATCCGGAGTTGATTATTCACCCCCGCTCTGGGGATTGGGCCCCTCTTCCCCAGGTATCCCAATACGTGGAGCACTGGGTAAGGCGGATTCTGGATAAATCCAATAGAAACAAATTGCGTGCAGAATGTCCCAGGCCGTCCATCCCCAACAAGGTGACGGCCACACCCGAGATCGATCCGGTCTTATTAAAGTACCTGACCAAGGCAGGAAAATTTTCAAAAAAGGGGATTGAACGTTCGTTCAAAACGATCCAGGACCACGTCTTAGACCTCTTAGGTCCATTAACAAAAATTCTCAACCTGTCTGAACAGGCAGCCACCTCAGAGGAACCAATTGACTTGGTCCAATTACGTGGCTGGGCACAACGGGCCATATGCTTGCTAGGATCAGCTAACACTACCTGCGCCATTGAACGGCGCAGGTCTATATTGATGAGGCTTGACCCCCAGTTATCGCACTTAGCGGAATCAGAACCGGGTCCCTCAGCCGAGGGTCTGCTATTCGGAGACGATTTGGTCAAAAATATAAACCGGTTCGTTGGACTTTTCAACAGCCTAGACAAGGCTCAATTTTCCCTCAAAAAGTCAAATTCTGGGGCTAGAGTTTTTAACAGGGCTGGCAGAGGTAGAGGCCGATCTGCCGGCCGAGGAAATTATTACAGGGCCTCCCCCAGAGCACCAGCTCAATTTTACGCTCCCGCGCAGCAACTGTACTCCGCCTCTATGGTTCAACCAGCTCCATTCTTCCCTCCCAGAGGACGTCCATGGAGAGGACGCGGTGGCAGAGGATTCCCACGATCTCGTCCATCCGGTGAGTTTAATGAAAAAATGCCATTCTGTCATACCGGTGGGGGGCAGGTTGAGGCATTTTACCCATGCCTGGTCCATGATTACGGCAGACCCATGGGTTCTGGCCGTAGTCAACGGTTATTGCATAGAACTAACATCACAACCAAACAGGTTGGTGCCCCTAAATCCCATACATTTTTCAGAAGACAATGTGTATCTCATAGACAGAGAACTCCAGGACCTCATCGCAAAACATGCGGTGATAGAGGTGGACCCCTGGTCCCCCGGGTTCGTGAGCAATCTCTTTCTGGTACGAAAAAAGGATGGGGGATACAGACCTGTGATAAATCTCAGGGATTTGAACCAATTTGTGTCGTATCGTCACTTCAAAATGGAAGGGATTCACATGTTGAGGGACCTTCTAATTCAAGGGGACTGGCTAGTAAAAATAGACCTCAAAGACGCGTATCTGACGATACCTATGCACCGGTCATCTCAACAACTCCTGAGATTTCAATGGAAAGACCACATGTGGCAGTTTACTTGCCTGCCCTTCGGACTGTCTTCAGCCCCTTGGTGCTTCACCAAAGTGATGAAACCGGTGATAGCCACCCTCCGCCGCAGGGGCGTACGGCTTATCATCTATCTCGACGACATACTTATCATGGCTCGTTCAAAGACACAAGCCGAATTACACAAACACTGGACAGTGTCACTTTTGGAGAAATTGGGTTTCCTCATCAACCTCGACAAATCGGTTCTCCAACCGTCCCAGGTGGTGGAATTTTTAGGGTTCTCGGTGGACACCACACACGCAGTATTGCGTTTGCCCAGTGCCAAACTGGCCCTGATCCGGAAAGAAATCAATACGATTCTCCGGAAACGCCTCATTTCTCTGAGGACTCTTGCTCGCATGGTCGGCCTTTTGTCCGCTTCCATTCAAGCAATATTCCCGGCTCCTCTTCACTATCGGGCACTCCAACGGCTAAAAGCTCTTCACCTGAGACAAGGCCTCCGCTACTCGGACAAAATCTCCCTTTGTCCGGATTCGGAGGCGGAATTACGTTGGTGGCTCCGATACGCGGTAGAATGGAACGGCAAGGCTATTTTCACGCCCCGACCAGACATCATTCTGGAATCAGACGCGAGCCGTCTAGGCTGGGGAGCTCGCTGTGGCCCTGTCTCCACTGGAGGGACATGGTCAGCGGAGGAAGCTACCCTTCATATCAACGCGTTAGAACTCCTGGCGGCATTTTTCGCCGTCAAGAGTTTTCTGTCACAGAGATCCAGATGTTGCGTCCTTATACGCATGGACAATGTGGCGGCTGTCCAGTATGTCAATCGCCTGGGGGGATCGAGATCCAAAGTTCTGGCCAATTTGGCATCAGAATTATGGAATTTCTGCCTTTCACGCGACATCACCCCTCTAGCGGAATATATTCCGGGAACTTCCAACGACGTGGCAGACTGGAACTCCCGTTACCTGACCGATACGAGCGACTGGATGCTGGACAGATCGGTGTTTCTAGCAATCCACACCTTGTGGGGCCCCTTTCACACGGACCTGTTCGCATCGAGGCTCAATCGCCAACTGCCCCGCTTTTACAGCTGGAGGCCGGATCCAGAAGCGATTGCGGCGGACGCACTTCTTCAGACATGGCCCTCAGGGTTACACTATGCGTTCCCTCCTTTCACCATGATAACCAGAATGCTCCTTCATGTAGCCAATCAGGCGGCCACGGTAGCCCTTATCACTCCGTGGTGGCCAGCCCAACCATGGTTTCCCATGGTTCTGGGTATGTCGATCGATTATCCCAGACTCCTCCCTCACTCGATCCACCTGTTGACCAACCCTGTCGGGGAGGCTCACCCGCTAATTCTGGAGGGCAGATTGCCTCTGCTGGCATGGTTGGTCTCGGGACGTCAGACTCCAGTGATGGACTTTCATCTTCAGCTAGAGACCTTCTCGCCCTGGCCTGGGCCCCTGGGACTAGATCGGCATACCGATCTGCCTGGGGATTATGGGTTCGTTGGTGTGATCAACAACAAGTTGATCCCACTCGAGCTCCTGTGAACACGATTGTCAACTACCTGGCTGAAGCTTTTCACTCGGGAAAGGCATACAATTCACTTAATGTGTACAGGTCCGCCATTTCGGCATATCACCTTCCCGTAGAGTCCCTCCCTGTCGGGAGACACCCTTGGTGTGTCGTCTCCTCCGCGGGGCTAGGCTTACCCGTCCTCCTAAACCTCGCTACCATTCCACTTGGGATGTGACCAAAGTACTCCAGCTACTTTCATCCTGGGAAGACAATCACCTGCTTTCCCTGCGAGATCTTTCCCTTAAGCTCACCATGTTGCTTTGCCTAGTATCTATAAAAAGAGTTTCGGACGTCAGAGCCCTAGACGTTTCGCGGCGTCAATTTTCGCCGCAAGGGGTTAGGTTCTCGGTAGTGCGTAGAACCAAGACTCAACTTCATTCGGTCTTTTACCCGTTCTTTCCTTCTCACCCGCAGCTTTGCGTTGTACGTTGCCTTCAAACCTACGAATCACGTACGGCGACTCTTCGCTCTCCTAACCTATCACAATTGTTGGTCTCTTATGTGCGACCTCACCTCCCGGTGACTTCAGCCACTCTGGCCAGGTGGGTTCGTCTAGTAATGGAATTAGCGGGCATAGATTTAGCCCTGTTTGGCGCTCACTCGACCAGAGGGGCGATGGCCACTAAGGTGGTTTCCACGGGGGGTTCCTTATCGGACCTCCTATTGGCGGCCGACTGGTCGTCGGAATCTACCTTTCGGGAATTTTACTTCAGACCTGAATCCCATGTATCCTTGTCAGTTCTTACGCCCTAGTGTGGGTATCTAGTTATCGTACAAGCTGTTGTAATTTATTTACAGTCGATATATGTATACATACTCTGATGTTTTGCCCTTGTGTATAGAATACGTATGCTTAGCTTTAAACATGCAAGATATGAGCCTCCTGTCTGAAATATAATTCGAGATTTTCCTAGCTTGTGACGGAAAATATTGGTTATATGAAGACAGGAGGCGAGTATCTTCCCACCCTACCCTCCCTGTTATGGTCGCCTTGCTCTCGTTTTAGGTTACTGAAACGATCCGAGGGTACACCATTCGGACTTCCCAGATTCGTGTTGACTCCCCGTTGGGATGCTGTTTTTGGTTGGAGCCTAGTTGAAGTTTCCCCTACAAGAGATGGCGACCCGTGCCTACGGATCCACTGAGGGAACTCATCGACCTACTGCGGGGATACCGACTTCTGATGTTGGACTGTTGTCTGGTTTTGTTCACACTGGCATCGCAGTCAGAAAGAGGAAGTGCAAGGAAGTACTCAGCCCTCTTATAGGGTCCGTAGGGAGGAGGGGCCGTTACACTGAGGGCTGCTGGGAAATGTAGTCCCACACAGATGTTCTTATGTTTATTCTTTTCAAATAAAAGTTGTTTAAGTTTCTGCTATGGGCATTAATAAAGAAAGATTAATGCAAGATACTCGCCTCCTGTCTTCATATAACCAATATTTTCCGTCACAAGCTAGGAAAATCTCGAATTATAATTTAAACAATCATTTGAGTCCAAAGTACTAGTAAGTCCTAGTAACTCCAAATGACCTTATCTGGTACAGTGCTGTACTATTTAGAGGATCTGTAAATAATTGTGGTGCAGAGAAGTTACCGCCAATTAAGGTTAACTGGAACTGAATTAAACACACGGAACTAATGACAGCCAACGCCAAGATCTCACACAACTGGTTATGCGGACAAGTACAGGAAGTGCTCTAATTAGTATGCATTTTCTCATTGACCCTCCAGACAGATACAGAGGGCCAAAACAAATATTGAGCTTGTCACACCTGTCCTACTCTCCAAGCAGGTCACTGACACATAAAGCTATGCCTGTTGATGTATAAACAGACACGACAGGAGCTGGGCTGGAGAAAACTGCTTGCATGTTTATAGCATACATGAGTCTGTTTTTACTATGCCTCGGCAAAACACAACTACTCTAATAAGGCTAGAATGTGCAAACCACCTCTCCATCAAGCATGATGTTTTCACAAAATACTATTTGTTTAAGGAGAAATAGAATATAAAGTGCACTGCGCTCACACGTTTGTTGGAGATTTGATTAAATACTGTACATACAAATGTTTTTTTGTTTTTTTGCAATTCCAAAAACACTGCGCTTTAACCACCTAAGCCCCGAATCAAAATGCAGCTAAAGGACCAGGCCCCATTTTGCAAATTGGCACTGCGTCGCTTTAACTGACAATTGCGCGGTTGTGCGACGTGGCTCCCAAACAAAATTGGCATTCTTTTTTCCCCACAAATAGAGCTTTCTTTTGGTGGTATTTGATCACCTCTCCGGTTTTCATTTTTGGCGCTATAAACAAAAATAGAGCGACAATTTTGAAAAAATGTTTTTTACTTTTTGCTTTAATAAATATCCCCCAAAAATATATTTAAAAAAAATGTTTTCCTCAGTTTAATGCCGATACGTATTCTTCTACCTATTTTTGGTAAAAAAATCGCAATAAGCGTTTATCGGTTGGTTTGCGCAAAATGTATAGCACGGCTATCAATAGGCTTTTCCCACAGTAGAGTTCAACCAAGGATTTCCACAGCTGTACCCAAGCACTCCACAGGCAATCCTAAAATGTCATACTCATAACTTTAGCAAGGTGGAATTTAATGCCTATTAGTACCTTCAAAAGGTCACTTCTGAGGTTGATACCTATTTTTTTACCGATCTTCATAAAAACAGGACAAATTGTTGGCTGAGAATAAGGCCTAAAGTTGTCAGTGGGATATCCTAAATCGGACACAGTAATCTAAACAGCTTAAAGTCAACAGTTTATATATAAGAAAAAAAAAACTTGCTCTGAAAACAGTGTTTTAATGGTAAAATGTAGAAGAAATGTAATAACTTGTCTATAGCTATGATGAACATGCTCAAAAGTCAACAGTCACAGGTGGTTTTAAGGTCAGGGTTAGTGAAGGAGAGGGCTAGTTCAGTTTCTGTACCTACTGTAATTATATACATAGGATTCCTTGTAAAAACACAACAATATGGAGCAAAATGCTCGGGCTACTATTGGTTCTATAATTATGCATTATTCTGTCTAGGTACAACTTGCCACATTGAGTGGCCCTTTGTGATAGGGTCTCCATCTGCTACCACTGTGTCTACATTCTCAGAAGAAGCATCTTGTATCCTTTCTTCTCCTATGTGTTACATCTCTCCACTTAGATATTGCTTAGATATTTACTGTATTTATTGGCGTATAACACTCACGTTTTTACCCTGAAAATAGAGGGTAAACTGTGCCTGCGTTTTATATGAAGGGCTGTGGAAAGTTTTTTTCCTGAAACTTCCCTTTTTAAAGTTAGGTTGCGTGTTATATGCCTGTGCATGTTATACGCCGATTAATACGGTAAATAAAAACTTTTTTATTACATATCCTTTTTTAGACCAATGATGTCATCACTGGGTCTTGCGGATTCTCTATGTGTGTGTGTGTGCGTGTGGCCTCGTACACATAACCGGTTTTCTCGGTAGAATCCATCGAACATTGTTTGATTTCAACATATTACAAGTCTTACAGTCTTATAACGCTTTTGCCAATTTTGATTATATTTGTAACCTTTGTACGATATTCTGATTTATACACTAGTATTATTTCTCTTAGATATGCTATCCCTCACTTTATATAGGCATTGTTCTTATATATTTGTCCCACCATCTATCTTTTTCAATAAAAGTTTGTAAACAAAAAAAAGAAACTCGTGGGAGAGCTTTTTTGTCGAGGAAACAGCACATTTGTCACGCTGTAACAGACTGAAAAGTGCAAATGTTTCTTACTAAACTTTTTCCTAACACGCAGTAACATGAGATTAGCAAAAGCAGCCCCTGCCGTTGTTTGTGCTGAAGTCACCGCGTTTGAGAACGAGGAGATTTGGTCTTTAACGTGTGTACGCAAAGCAAGCTTGTCAAGTTCCTCGACAAGCCTAACAAGGAACTCGACGAGGAAAACTATGTGTTTCACCCAGACGAGTTCCTCGGTCATGTGTACGAGGCCTGTGTGTGTGTGGGGGGGGGGGAGGTCTCAATACTCCTGTACTCAGTCCTGAAGTAAGCAGTGTGTTGGCTCCTAGGAGGAGTTCTGAAAATATAAAAATATCTTAGTGGGTGGATGCCAGTCTGATAGAGTGGGCATTCCTAGGAAAACTGCATTTGTGCGCTGACTGTCCAAGGCAATGCCCAGATTTAATGCTGAACCTCAAGGATTAAAAGAACAGAAATCCAATAAATAAAATGGGCTGGTTAGGATCTGTTGGGGAGAGACTTTTTTTTTGCTGGAATGTTATCGAAATGCTACATTGATGTTCCATTCAGTTCTACTCACTGCAGCATGATGTAATGCAATGTAATGTGTTGCACTACAGTATGTTGCCCAGAAAAAAATGTACTGCAGATTGTATTTTTTTTCGGCACAGACCAACACAGCACAGTGGTGTGAACTGTTGTCATAGGGAACCAGGCTTTTTGCCTTGCCTATGCATTGATACTGCAATTGTCAAGGCTGCTCAGCACAGCCCAATGCATCCTAAAGGTAAAGCTAAAGTTCAGCTTTATGCAGCTAACACATCTACAGTATATGCATGGAGCTTTGCCCTTCTCCCCCTTTCACAGCGCAATCCCCTGCTCTGTATATAAGGATAATCTGACCAAGGTCCAGAAGCACTTACAGTAAAACACTGGTACTGAAAATGTTAATTCACTTTATTATTTGCAATAAATATGGCTTGTGCGCCTATAATGTATAAACCATACAGAGGATTTGTGTCTAACAATGCCCAATATATTTCATTTGCAATGATTATAATCATTTTTCTTTCCTTCCAGGTGAAGAGAAAAAAAATAAAGATCAAACTATTGCGGCATAAATACGCTAATGTATTTCTAATCAAGTTATATTGCATCACACAATGCCAGTCATTGTCTGAGTCCTTAAGGTAATACTGGAAATCTGAGTCATAATCACATATAGAATATTCTCTGTGTTACAATACCTCCAGACCTAAGTAAAAAGCTTTATTTCTTTGTGGTTAGCACTATTTGAGCTGCATGTGAGTAAAAGTCAGATCACTAAAATATACTAAAAAAAATATTTATACAGAAATGGTTTGACTGTGATTCACAGCAATATGACAGAAGGTCTCTGTAGAGCATAGTAGAAAAGTACATGAAGAGAAAAATATTATCTCCAGCCTATAGAAACTATGGGCCAGATTCAGAGAGCCATTACGCCTGTCTAACTGGTGTTAGACTGGAGTCATTTCAAATTACGTGCGTTTTTTAGCTAGTCGGAAATCTCAAACCATGAATAGACGGCTGTGGGCTTCAATTCGACTGGATTAAGTGTTCGTACGCCTTCGGATCTACGCTGCAATAAAATTGCGGCCACTGGGTGGACTTCCCGCCGTTTTCCACGTCGGGGTATGCAAATGAGCTTTTGCCGGCGATCCCAGAAATTACGATCTTCAATCGCAATCTCTTACGGCATCTTTAGTCATCTTTTTTTTGCGTAACACTATACCAGCTTTTTGCTGCTCTAATATTAGACAGCCCATGTTAGGTATGGCCGTCGTTCCCGCGTCGAATTTCTACGTTTTCCGACGTCTTTTATTATTTTTTACGTAAGTCGTCCGGGAATAGGAATGTTCGTAAACAATGCTACTCAAACAACGAATGACGTAACGACGTGATTTCGCGCAATGCATGCCGGGAAATTTCTGAACGGAGCATGCGCAGTTTGACCGCCGTGGGGACGCGCCTAATTTAAATGCTTCACGCCCCCTAATCGCGTATTTCGATTACGCGGTGAGAAATAGACTACGCCGCCGTAGCGTACGGGCAAAAATCTACCAGAATTCCATTTAGAGCCTGGTAAAATACGGCAGCGTAGAGTATTTTGATTACGCAGCGCAAAATTAAGTGTATCTGAATCTGGCCCTATATGTCTGACCACATATTGGAGGCAATACTAGTAAATGATAATATTTGGGGATTTTTTTTTTGAGGAGGGTCAGATAGAGTAGAGAATGGTTAATTTTTCTATCTGTCCCATCATTTCACTTCCTGTCTCAGAAGCACAGAAGGAAAAAATAGAAGAACTCTCCAAAGTAAAGGCATATCCCGTCTTGAACTGCTACCAACAATACAAGTTTACCCATTTAAATATCTCCCTTCATCCCCTGTTCCTGTGAACACTCAAAGTCAGCAGTACTTTGGGGGTTATTTACTAAAGGCAAATCCACTTTACACTACAAGTGCAAACTACAAGTGCAAAGTGCACTTCAAATTGCACTGAAAGTGCACTTGGAAGTGCAGTTGCTGTAAATGCAAAGGGGGACATGCAAGGAAAAAAAAGCATTTTAGCTTGCAAATGATTGCATTATAAAATCAGCAGAGCTTCCCCTCATTTTTAGATCTACCCCTCAGATTTACAGCGACTGCACTTCCAAGTGCACGTTCAGTGCAATTTCAAGTGCACTTTGCACTTGTAGTTTGCACTTGTAGTGCAAAGTAGATTTGACTTTCGTAAATAACCCCCTTTGTCTCATTGACTAAGCTGAGGGAAAATTCCCCTGCAAAGTTAACAGTCTATTTGGCTTTAGTAAATCAAACCCAAAACCCCTAAAGTTCCGTTTCATTCTCCACAACCCTCCCAACACAGCAGTCTCTTCTGGTGGTGAAAAAGGGGCCACAATTTTTTTTCACCTATAAAGCATTATAGCTAACAAAATTCAAGAATCAGCATCTAACACCCTCTCTAGAGGGTACCAGGTGCCCTCTTTTCTAAACAAAACATCACCATGATGCTTACCACTCTGCTGGAGATGTGTCAGCCAACAGGTTCAATGGCAACTGGATTTGGTAAACAATATGCTTCTTATAGCGGAACTGTACTCTCTCAATTAACAATAAATAGTTATAATCTTTATGCTGCAAGCATTGATAAATAGATAGGATTGTATATTCTAATTTCTGGTTTAAAACTTTTATTTTCAGTTGCTTCCTGGTTTCTGGCCTAGACAAAAATAATGTCATACATCCCACGAGTCTTCGTTGGCTTTTTTCTTCTTTCATCTAGAAGAGAGGCTTTCTCATCTAAGCACACCCTCCTGTCTGCATGCCTGAGCTAAGGTCAGATGGGTTCCAGCAAGTAAATGCTACATGAATTATCTGCCATTTGTCAAGATGGATTCATCTAAAGTGATTTCTCAACAAAATAAAGCATGGCAAGATGGATGAATGGGTCTGCTTTGAATATTGATAATGAATTAAATAGCTTTTTCAGTTTCTGGTGCTCAGGTATAACTTAGTTCCACTTTAAGATTGCCAATGTCAACTGGGGGCGAACCAACAGCATTCCTCCTCAATCTGACTCCAATAATCCCATAAAGAGATACAAGTGTTCTCACCTTATCAATGCAGTTAGAGTCTGTGTTCTCTTTTGTTGGGAGTGAAATGTCTAAATTGAGTCTATGGTTCTTGAAAATTCAGGAAATCATAACTATGGAGTAGCATTAACCTCTGAATTCACCTCTGAAACCTCAAAATGTCATGTATTACTACCTACACACCTGCACCCCCCCCCCCCTTTTTTTTCTCTTTTTCCAACTTTTTTTTTTATTGTTTCCTATCCCCTCTTATCTACTCTTTATTTTCCTTCTTTTCCTCCTCATTCCCTTCCCACACCTTTTTGTCCTTCTGTCCTTCTGTGTGCTGAAGAGCCCCATGCCCTGCCTAACCCCCTAGTATAAAGTTTAAATGGTTCAAATGTGTTGCTGTTTAATCCATTTTCATTATCCAATAGCCCAGTTTTCCCTGTATGTTTCAGATATGTTTTGTAAAGTAACTATTAGGTCCTTTATTTGTCAAATTTCTTCCACTTTGTGTAACAGTATAGAGATTGAGTGAGTGGGGGAGTCCTTATGTCAGTGGTATGCATGACTTTAACCTCCCTGGCAGTATGATTATGTCAGATTTTAGGTGCTGAAAGCGGTACCATTATTTTTCATAGAAATTTGGCGTTTTATATATAATTTTATATATAATTCTTAGGAATAACTCACTTAAATCTGCCCAAACAAGAGTCTAGTAGACATCCCGGGTATGATAAAGTTTAAAACACAAAATCATAAATTATAATATAATAAATAACTATAAATAATTATAACAAATAATAATATAATAATAATTAATCAATAATGTAATCAAATCAAAAACACTGAAATTTTCTCAGTTACAGAATTATCGCTGTCATTACTTTCAGTGTCTGAAGACGAATTTTCCCACAAATCACTATCGCTCAATTCTGCAAGTGATTCTAATTTATTATCGCTGTTTTCTAGCTGTCTAAAACCACTTTGAACGTAAACGGACACTTTTTGGTTGCTATGGGCAATCTCCAGTCTTTATTATATAAAAGTGCATGCAGGACACTAAACAGACCACTAGGGACAAAGGGGGGGTGTGTAATTATTTTATACAGTACTGTAATCTGTAAGATTACAGTATACTGTATGCTTTGTGTGTTTTTACTTTTTTTAATTTGACGCAGATCTCCTGTGTGTCGCAACGTCGCAGGGTACGGAGCTGGGCAGCACTCGCGCACTGTGTGAATCGAGCGAGGAGACAGCTCACACACACAGCGGGGAGACATTATAGGATCCAGGGGACAAGGTAAGTAATTATGTCTGGTTTGGGGATACCGCTAATGGTACTGAAATTCCAACCCAAGCCTGACTCGGAATACCGATAGGCAGTTTAAGAGGGGACTCCGATTTTTTATTTATTTTTTAAAGAGAAAGGATGTTGTCATCTGGGATGGTCAAATCTCGCTTCCCTTTGTATCACAAAGCCAGTGACTGACAGTCAATATACTAGATACATTTTATAATTAAAGTTAAATTAACTTTCTAGGTTTTTCTTAAAGTTTAATAAGAAAAAATTACTTACGTCAGTGCTACAGTTTGAATTTAAAACGCATTTGTGTGAACTGTGAAGTTAAGTCATGGATTGTGGAAACAAACTAGTGTCGGGTGATTGTGTATAGTGTATACCACATTTACCACTGACTAATGCAGAGTTGCAATGCAAGGAGATCAGCTAAAAGAAGTTATATATATATATCAGAACCCAAGCCTGTTGGTAAGTGACACTATTCTGCTTCTGTTTGTTACATAAACAATAGACAATATAAATAGACCAAGGTCGTGTTGCACTGTAACTTTAAACTGAAATATTATTTTTTTAGATTACAATAAATTAGTTTCTGTTGTACTATTTCTTTAAAGAACTGACCTAAAGACAATACATGTAATAACATTGCAACATGCTCAATATTTATATTACATATTTTTATATATATATATATTTATATTTATATAAGTGAAGTGTGCAAAAATATGCATCTACCACATATAAAAAAAAACAATAACTGTAATATAAATTCTTAATGTAACTATAGGATGTGGAATTCTCTTTCAAAGGCAGTGGTTTTAGCGGGGGACATCGATAATTAAAAAAAAAACTATTAGATGGGCAACTTAACGACCACAACATACAGGGATATACAATGTAACACTGACATTAAAAAAACATACACACAGGTTGGACTTGATGGACTTTTGGCTTTTTTCAATCTCACCTACTATGTAACTCATAACAAAAACTTTAATGCCACTTCATCAGATGTGCTGTGTTCCACCAATTCTTATGAGAAAGCTTCTTACCAGAGAATTAGACCTCAAGGTGTTGGAGATTGCTTTGCACTCTATTATTTCCACAGCACCAGTTTGTTAGTAGTGGAAAAAGGTTCTTTCAGAATAGATACTCCAAGCATAGTAAGTTCATCTCTATAGACAAATGCTCCAGTTAATGAAGTGCCATAAATATACACAGGGAAGGAAAATAGGAAAAGCCCATAGCGTAGTATCTCAAAAAAATTTTTTATTGAAAGAGGGGTACTCGCAATTTTAAAGTGGAATCAGAAACTGTAAACGCCACAGCCGCTTCTTTAAGCCAGGGGGCGTGATGACATCACCACTATACCTCCGCTGGCTTCCTCTTGGACGTTTCCTCTTTTCCCTTCCTGTGTATATTTATGGAGCTTCATTAAATTGATTATTTGTCCATGCAGATAACATTACTATTCTTGGAGTATCTATGCTGAAAGAGCCATGTTCCACTTCTGACAACCTGGTGCTGAGATAATAAAACACAAGTTGACCTCCATCACTTTGAGGTCTAATTCTCTGGTAAGAAGCTTTGTCATAAAAGGTGGTGGATACTGGATGAAGTGGCATGTCCTTGTTATTGGGGGACATTTTTTCACAATTTACTAAAGCTGGAAAGTGCAAAATCAGGTTCATTTATGCATATAAACCAATGAGCTTTTAACCCCAGCTTGTTCAATGAAGCTTTGGTTATAAAACCTGGACGCTCATTGGTTTTAATGCAGAAGTGAGCCTGATTTCGCACTTTATGGCTGTTGTAAATAAACCCCATTGTGTACTTAAAAGTGGGGTATACCTGTATATATTTTTGCACTGCTTCACAGAAAATGTTGATAATTTTGCACTGTTTCACTGAAAATGCTCAATATAAATATTGAGCATGTTGCCTTGATATTGAAATATATCATCAGTTCTTTAAAAAAAATAGTACAACAAGTATTAATTTATTATAAAGCGCCACACAACTTTGGCTTATATGTGTTGGTGGTATTGTATTTAGATACTAGTGAGTGCTGCTGTCACCAAATTAGGTTTATCATTTTAGGGTACTGACACTGAGCACAGGTTTTTCTTTTTTATTGTGTTCTGCTATGTGCCATAAGTACTTCCTTCTTCCAAACCATGTACCTAAAATCAATATGTGTCACGCTTGTATGATCATTTACATAGAATTACTCATCACCAACGTTTATTTTTTCCTCTATCAACATGCTTTGTAAGATTGAACCCTACCTGTGGCATGTCTACACGCTAAGGCTGTCTTATTTACTTGTTCATGCTTCAGTTTGACCTTTAATGAAACCTCATTAACACACTGACACCCTAAGGGAGGTGACTCCCACTGAGCTTATCAAATATGTATGATGTTTTTGTAACATGTCATTTCCCTGTTCCTTTCAATCAATAGTCTTAGCATTTTTAACAATCGACATGAGCGTGACTTGAAGGACTGGGACAATGAAAAATGAAAAGCAGATTCGCACTTTAGACTGTTACATAAACAGACAATTGTCTCTCATATGAAGTTGCTTCTTTGTTGTCACACAAAGGACCTCATTATGAAGAAGTGGATTTTTTACTTGTTGGCATTTTATCAATGTTAGGCAAGATATGAATTAATTATAAACAGATTAAAGGAGGTCGACATAAAAGATCTCCACCCTCCTGTTTTTAGCACCCCTGGATACATTGAGTTCCGGTCTCTGTATTAATAAAATACTAATAACTAGGCACCACAATAACTAGGCACCACATTGATTAGAAAATACTGCAGAATTTACAGTTTCTGAGTCATTGTTTTAACCTAATGCCGCTAGTCTGGGTTTCCTCCAAATTAATTTGGTTATAATAGAAAATATGTTACAGGCTTGCATTTTAAGTGTTAGTGAAATGTGGATATGTTCAAGGATCAAGGAACCTGTGCCACTGCTAAATATGTTAACCATACTATCATAAGGACAAGGACAGATTAGTCTAAATTTGAATTACCGTATTTATCGGCGTATAACACGCACCGGCATATAACACGCACCCCAATTTTCAGAGGGGAGTTTAGGGAAAAATAATTCTCAGGACCCTTTACAGTACACAGCCTCCCCCATCCAGTTCACATCCCCCCATCTAGTACACATCCCCCCTCCATTATACATCCCCCCCATCCAGTACACATCCCCCCTTCATTATACATCCCCCCATCCAGTACACAGAACCCCATGCAGTATACAGCCCCCTCCCCAGTACACATCCCCCCATCCATTATACATCCCCCATCCAGTACACAGCCCCCCATCCATTATACATTCCCCCCTCCCCAGTATATAGCCCCCATCCATTATACCCCCCTGCACTCCCAGGAGACCCCCAGTCTCCTAGGACAGTGCTGCCAGCATTCTCTACAGTTAAGTAAAAAAAAACACTGTCAGCCCCTACCCCACTGCTCCTCCTGTGTCTATTGCAAAACGAAACGAAGCTTGAATTTACCTCAATAGCTCCGGTTTTTTTCACTGACCTGGGGTCACATGACTGCCCTCCTCTGATGGGCATGTGACTTCTGTCCTCCTCCAATCAAAGCTACACTCAGAGGAGGAGGAGAGCAGCCTAAAAAACCGGAGCTATAGAAACATTTACAAGCTTTGTTTTTCCATTGTAAAACACAGACTATCCGTGCCCCCTGCTGGTGAAACATAATATCGGCGTATAACGCGCAGGCACTGTTTAACCTCTATTATCAGAGGAAAAAAGTGCGCGTTATACGCAGATAAATACGGTAAATAACAAAGTTATTTGGCAAATATGTCAAGTGTAGGATTCAGGCTAAAAGGCACCTACGTTTTTCCACATATTCAAATAATTAAAAAAAAAATTCATTCAAGTTGTTTGAATCCTGTTTCACAGTATTTTTGGTGTGAAACATTTTCTACTCTCAACAACATTTTATTTTTACCAAGGATTTTGGCATACACTGAGTAAATTTATAAACAAAACACTTTTGTGTTTGCCCCTATTTTTCATGAGCTGAACTTAAAGATCTACAACGTTTTCTATGTGTACAAAATGCATATTTCTCTCAAATATTGTAAACAAATCTGTCTAAATCTGTGTTAGTGAGCACTTCTCCTTTGCTGAGATAATCCATCCACCTAACAGGTGTGGCATATCAAGATGCTGATTAGACAGCATGATTATTGCACAGAGTATTGCCCTGTGTTGTCCCTGTGTTGTCAATTGTTCCAAACTTGTGATTCCTATGTGTGCCAGCTCCTGTGATCTTTGTGATCTCCAGTTTGTATTCTACTCCAAGGACCCTGTGCACTCCTGCCAGTATCCTTCACCACTGTGCCTCCCTCTGCACCTCAGTCTGTTCATGTTTCTCTTCACCAGTGTGTTTCACCATAAGTTGCAGCCAGCCTCTCATTATCAGCACCTGTGCACTCCAAGCCTGTGTTTCTCTTCTGTGCCTCTGTGAGTTCCCATGCACTCCTACTGTGTCACCTAGTACCTTGTATATTCAGCACCCCAGTGCTAAAAAGACTTTATCATTTCCTGTGTACTTCTAGCGTGTTTTCTGTGTGCCACTACCTGCTTTTCAGCACCTGTGTGATTCTCTTAGTACTTCAGCCAGCCACTTGTTGCTGACACTTTTGCACTCCTTTTTACATTCTGCTTTAGTGATGTCACCACACTCTTGCCTTCAACCTGCTTTCAGTGACCCCCGATGGTTCTGTGCACCTCGCATTTCTTGTGGCAAAACAAAGTCTTCAAAATACCTTAAGGTGTTTGCTTTCCAAACTGTGGGCATTTTGTGGTTTTCACGGTTCTGATGCTCCAAGGCCTCCAAAAATGTGAAAGACAGCCTGAAAATTAAATGTGTAATTTATACTCCTTGCAAGCCTGAAGGTGCTCCTTGGAATTTTCCCCCTCTATGCTGATAGGTTTCAAAAAGGACCCACAAATGTGGTATGTCCATAGCAAAATGTGTTATATGGTGTAATTCTAAGATTGCCCATGACATGTGTGGTAGAAATGATTTACTAGTTTACAACATTGTGTAAAAATTAAATTTTAATGTTCTGTCTGCATTTCCCAAAAACGCATGGCAGAAAAGTGAAAGCTTCAAAAGATTCTCCATGCCTCTTAAAAATACATTATGGTGTTTAATTTCCAAAATGTGGTAATTTATGTGCGTATCTGCAGTCTTGGCACTCCAGGGCCTTCAAACATGTGATAGGTTGTCAGGCAATTGAAGGTTCTCCTCTATGTGGTTAGACTGCAAAAAAAAGTCTCAATTATGTGGTATCCCTATACTCAGGAGTAATAGCAGAATTTGTTGTGGGGGTGTAATTCTAAGTATTGCTAAGGTTCACACAAGTGGTATCCCCATGCTTGGCAGAAGTTAAATAATGTGTTTTGGGGTGTATTTGTAAGTATGCCCATGTTGGGTGTGAGAAATTACTTTTTAAAATGACACCTTTGTGAACTAAAGGCACATTTTAATTGCTTTCTTAATTTTCCATAAAATTGAGGCAAAAAAATTACAACTTCAAAAAACTCGCCATGCATCTTACTAAATACCTTGGACTATCTACTTTAAAAAAAAAGAGTAATTTTTGGGATATTTATACATTATACATTTATATATATTTATACTGTCCTGGCATTTTAGCACTTTAGTAAATGAAATAGGCAGTCTGAACATCAGGGTTAATACATTTCAAATATACTTGCCATAGTTGTAGGTTTTATATCTCTCACAGACTAAATAATATACACTAAATTGGGTTATTTTTACCAAATGTAATGTAGAATAATACATTTGGGCCTAAATTTATGAAGAAAGAATATATGATTCATTAAACCTTTTTCCCTTTTTTCCTTAATATAATAATACAAAATAAAAAAAAACAGTGATGATTTGGTACCACCAAAAGAACTCTCTATTTGTCTCAAAAAATGATATAATCGTTTTTGGGTACAGTGGTACACATTAGTGTTGTTTATTTGTAGATGTGTAGATTTGATATTAGTAATCTGTACATGTTAGGCCTGCATCTGCTTTCTTCATTTTGTTCTCTGCAGTGGAATGTAACTTATTCCACCCTGCCGTCAAATCAGTTTATGCAATAGGGTAAAGGTCAAAGTTGAGTAACGCATATTAACCATCCAAAAATAACAACCTATTGATTGTCTTAGAATATTGCACTTTGTGACCATTCCTCATTGTACACTATCTTACTGCAGAAAGAATACAAGGCCATAGTCTAATCTATAAGCTCTGCAAGTTCTAGGGCAATAAAGGAAAAAGTATTCGGTTCTGCTATAATTCACATAAATTAACAGGCTTGTCAATCTGTGGTTCGACTTGCTGTTTTTCTGTTCGGGTGTCAATAAAGTTTTTGGGGCTAAAGAGAAAAAAGACATAATGAAGGTGAAGCATTGTCTGAATGCTTGCTCTGCATTAACTGGGGCATCTCCAAAAAAAGGTGTTTGTTTGCCAAACACAAATCCCATAAAACTGAAACTGTCCCTGGGGTAATAAGGATGGCAAACCTACTATAGTCAGAGGTAGAGTGGAATGTGCTGCACAAAGTATAGTTTTCTGTCTTATGCTATATGAAAGTTTTCTTTTTGTATAATGATCCTTTTTTCTAACTTTAAAAAAATAAATAATAATATGTAACTAAGAGTCGGTTCACACTGGGGCGACACGACTTCCAGCACGACTTTCAGAAGCAACTTTAACACGACTTGAGCATGAACCACAGGGCGATCTGGGGCGATTTACAACACGACTTGAAGTCCTTTTCAGGTCAGGAGACATTCCAGTGGCCAATAAAACAACAATCAGCTCTGGGAGAGGGAGGGGTTTGCCTGAGAAATGTATGTTATCTTGTTGGAAAGTAGCTTCAATTAAAACAGTGATCAGACTTGGAAGCGACTTCCATTGAAATCAATGGGTACAAATCGCCTAGAAGTCTGATTGAAGTAGTACAGGAACCTCTTCTGAAGTCGGAGCGACATGAGTAGTGTGTATTAACACCGCTCCCATTCACTTACATTGCTTTTCTGGACAGCGCGACTTGGGACGACTTGAGACGACTTCAAGTCGGATCCCAAGTCGCCCCAGTGTGAACCGACTCTTACCAAGCAAAAAATGTAATGTTTTCTTTTAAACAAAGAACAGGCTAGATCTAGAGATGCCAGAAGAACAATAAATACATTTTTCTTCCTAATCTTCAGTAGGTTCCCTATGCTAATTCATAAATAATTCAGAATCTATTCACAAATATTCTCTGTTTTTATATTCACTATTCAGTTTCAAAGGTGTCTGGTGAATTGCACTGGGAAGATGCTCTAACCCTGAAGTATAAAAACCTAACTGGTTAGATTACCTTGTAGAGCTAATTCAGAGGTAGTAGGTGGATCACAGTTTCCCTCATCATATTAGATTAGGCACCATAAATATCTACAAAAATATTTATGCAAAAATTGTAATTTTTACTATACCTAGCACTTATACAACAACTTTACTTTTTTTAGCACAGCAAACTCTCTGGGGAAAATGTTAAAATACAGGTTGTCCTTTAAGCAAACTAACATAAGTTTATCAGAAAGGCGACAATTGTCCTTTTTATATTTGTCCTTGATTTACAAAGAAAAAGCAATGGGTGTTCTTGAAAAAAAATGTTAAGTGAAAAGATAAAAATAAAAGGCCTCTTTTAATACAGAAGTCTTATAAAAAATTATAATAAAGGTATAATGCTGGGCATCGTTTTAGCTGGAAATGCGTATGAAAACATTATATAAATGGGTATAATACAGTGCCTCTTTTTAATACAGAACGCTTATGAAAAATAGATTTGAAAGGAATGTTATGCCATGCATTTTTAATGAGCTTCTTCCATCAAAAGAAAGTCAAGGCCACATGACCAGATGGTCCCCTCAACTGGGAGTAACATTTATCATCCTGGACACCATGCAGTTCTGGACATGCCAAGGAATTACAACAATAAAAACAGACTACGGTATATGATAAATAAAAATGAAGGTCCATGAAATATGAAAACATAATACACTTGTTAAGCAGACTTCCTTTTGGAAATGTCAGCTAGTCTATAAGGCATTACCCACAATCACATACTGTATATTGTCACTGCACAAATGTATAACATGCCATTGACCTCCTCTTACAAGTATTACAGGTGGCATATTTTGGCAAATCTGGTCCCTGAGGTTGTGCAGGACCCTCAGGCTTCATTCGTGTACCTATTGTTTAACATCCTCAAACACTATAACTATGCAGCTGACTTGCCTATCATATTTTCTTCCATACTCAAAACCATCAAATCTCATAACCACTACTTCCCCTCTAATGTCCCAACAGATATACCTGCTTTCTCTTTCCACAATGGGTCACATAATTCAGGGAAAAGAGATTCAGCCCCACATTTTCTATGCATGATGATGATGATGGCAAGGGAGTTTAAATGTGGCTAGGTGTATCCTTTGTCCTCCCATGAGTCCCAATTACAATAGCAACCTCTGTCAATCCTCTTTTTTTGCTACTTGTTACTGCACATAAAAGACAGAGGAATTGAATTATCCTGTTTGAAAATGTCTTTTCAAACAAATATTATACTGCTAAAAGGAAGCAGAAACCCCTACTAGTTATTATGTTCGAGGGTGGAAAGCCATATCCTGTTTCTGAATGACTTGCCCCTGTGCACAGAAAGACATGGCTTGATAAGTTTCTGTGGAGGAAATTGGGCCCTGATCTCAACCTTATTGAATGGAACACAGATTACAAGCTAGGCTTTTCAGTCCAATATCAGTACCTGACCCCACCAAATGCTCTTTTGGCTGAATGGACTCGCACAGGAGACTGGAGGATGTTATAACACCAGATGTGGGCAGGAAAATCCGTTTTAACCCAACTGCAGCGGCAAAACGGTGGGCTTTACCACCCACACGCTGCACATATGCATCGCTGGGCAGCCGATGCTTACTGTATGTGCTAAGAGCGAACTCACTGCTTGTTCTCAGCACATGGACTGAGCTGTCAAAGAGAAACTCCCAGTCAGGGATAAAGATAAGTAGCCAGCAGGACGGACATCTGATCATGTTGTTTCTGTGACAGTGGTCACATGATCATCAATGCTTCTTACCCCCTGGGTATTCTGAAAGTGTTTAAAGGAACTACAGAGAAGATGGGAAGGGGTTAATGCCAACTACAGATGTGATGATTGGGTGTCTACAAATGTTTGGCCAAATAGTGTAGTAGTGTTTACAGCCCTTTTTACTGGAAAAATCCTTGTAATTGGCATGTACAAGCTGTGATATTAGTTTGTATAGCATTCATGCAGGAAAAAACATTATTGATGTAGAAAATACTGATATTTTTTTCAGTCATTGATAGCTATAACAACAGATTCAAATATTATTGCAATTCTGTTTTACACATGTAAAAAGAGCCAATATAGCTACAGCAAAATGTATATTCTATAGTCCTCAATTTGTTTAATGAGAGAAAAAATGCCTTACTCACAACTAGGACATGCAAATAAAGTGATCTTAACAGCTATTCATTCCTATTTCAAAGTCTGTATACATATATTTCCAACCTGTCCATGCACTGACAACGTGATGTACTTGAAACTTTATTCTTTTGGTAAATGTTGATTCTGCAATTTTATGGTGTTGTTCTCTAGCATTACATTACAGTGACCATTCTCCAAATGGCTGTAGTCCTATCAGATAGCTATACAAGTAGACTTACAAATATTGTATAGAATTTGCAGACTTTGAAAATTATGACTAAAATATTAGTAAGAAAATTGCCATTTAAATTAAAACTACAGGCAGTTTGGATAGAGTAAGGGAGGGTTTATAACTCCTGTCAGTTTATTTTTTGTCATCTGTGTCCCATTGGGGAGATTTACCTTTACTTCCTGTCCCATAGCCAAATCAGGAAGTGACGCGGAATCCCTGCAAATTAAGGTAATTCCTTTTACCTTTAGTAATACTTGGCTGGATACTTACAAAGGCAGACAGCAATTAGACTGTCACTGGTATACACAATCACAATAAAATCTTTATATTGTAAGGATATGCAGTCAAGGGAGGAAAAAAAAAGAAAGAAAAAAGATCGAGCTTTGAGGGTCATAGCTCGGCGACCTGGTGACCCCAAACTTGGGGGGTTGGTAGCTGAAGAACTACTCCACCACTTGGGCTCCCAGGACCTATGGTTTTGGAGATACGGGGGTCCTTGCACAACCTATCAGAAGCTACATACAGAGCAGCCAGCTTAAATACAAGCTGGCACACTTTGCAGCAGACCGAGAGTATGAGCTCACAGTTACTCTCCTCACTATTTATCAGAGGCTCTGAGCTTAATGGACAGCTGGGAGTCTTGGACCAATGGTAAAGTACCATTGGCCCAAGTTGTCCAATAAAAATTCTGCAGTGGAGGCACGCCATTAACTGCAGTGTCGTAGAAGAGGAAGGGGGCATGAGTCTGAGGCCGCGTACACACGAGCAAATGAATCTGTTCAAATCGGTCGGACCGACCGATTTGAACAGATTTGTCTGCTGGCTGTTTTGGTTTGATCGCTGTACACACGATCAAACCAAAATCCCCGCCAGCAGACAGCGCGGTGACGTGGCGGTGACGTTGACGCCGCCACGTCACCGCACCAGGAAATAAATCACTTCCGCGCATGCGTCGAATCCATTCGACGCATGTGCGGGCAGATATGTCTGCTGGTTAGCGTACTAACCAGCAGGCATATCGGTCCGACGGGTTCCCAGCAGACAGATTTTAAAGCAGGCTTTAAAATCTGTCTGCTGGGAAAATCCGTCGGCTCGCCCGTACACACGATCGAATCTGTCTGCTGGGACGGTCTGTCAGACCGTTTCCAGCAGATAGATTCGATCGTGTGTACGCGGCCTAACTATCACAGAGTATGTAACCTGTGTGTATCTCGCACTGATGCTAGCCAGTGCCTCACCAGCCCCAGCCTTTACTGGACATGCCTGCTATATTGTCACTAAATGCGGGCATTAAAAATAATCTGACAATCTTTTCTAAATTGTTAGCCACATGGTCATTCATCTTGGTATTCAGTGAGTGAGCATTTTTAATGTACTACATCAGAGTAACACTCTTATCTCAAGTGAACAAAAGTTTAGCGGCTGGAGTAACCCCCACTTTACAATATTATCTAATTATTCAGAGGTGTCTGTTTTATGCTGCAGCCTCAAAATATCAGTGTAATGCCACGTACACACGGTCGGACTTTTGACCAGACTTTTTCCATCGAAAATTCTGATCATGTGTACGGTGCATAACATTTTATAGGACCTCTATAACCTTTACATAGTGTTGTTCCCTATAATGCTCTTTAATTCATTATCAACATGAGATTAGCATGCAAAACAAAAAATGGATGACCATGCGTCCAATAATCTCATTGTGTGTACCAGGCATTAGAGGCCATGTTTCATCCTAGAGAACAATGGGTGGTGAGCAACTATAATATGAATCCTAACATCTATGGGTACCAGTATGAAATCTTAGTATTTCCAAATCAAATATTTAGCATGAAATGTGAGTACTGTCTAATCAAATTTATTTTTTCTCAATAAGCTACTCTGTCAGTACTGATTTTACTATACAAATATATTTAAAGCTATAACAATGAAAACATGGATCTGGCATCAGTGAATGCTTTTTAAATAGCTGACTCACATTACCCAAATTAAATGCTCATTGTTAGCCACCAAATACACAAATACTAAACCAACCAGTTATGCCTACATGTAGAATGCATTGTTCTGTATGCTACATTGAAATACAATCATGTATATTATGTTACTTACCTTTCAGATGACCATAAAAGTACAGGTACGTGACTTACAGATGTCACTCCTGAAATGCAGACACAGGCCAGGGACAGATATACAAACACCAGCTTCATGTTTGCAAGTAGAAGTGAACTACAGAATGAACATATATTATATAGCTATCCTACCCAAGTAGAGGGGGAAACTGGTTATATCTGTAGTATCTGGTTAAAACCAAGACTCTGTTCACTGTTTTGTGTAAATACAATGAGCGGCGTTTGTACCATAAATAAGGCCGTTCTGATGCTGCTTTCAGTTTCCGACCTTTGATGAGCTGCATACCTTAAAAAAAAACAGAGATATTTTGCTAATTCTACTTTAAAGGGTTTTTCTGATTAATTACTACATTACCAATACTAGCAAATGCATGTAAGTTAATGAAAGATACAAAAATACTGCACAGCACGCTGCTCATCAGTAACAAAAAAAAAACTCTCCTGTGCACAGCATACATACAGTATAAACTGATCACATCATTTAGCTCCAGTACAAACTCTGGAAATAAACCACAATTAATATTTTCAGCACAGGTAGCCGGGTACTGCGTTCAGCCCTGAGAATATGTTAAAATTAGATTGTGCTTCTAAAAGTCCTTTACATCAAACCTATACATTTTTACAAAGTAAATGCTGTAAACTTCTTAAATATTAGTAAGAAATTTTAATTTAATTCTTATGAATATTGACCTTCACCCCACTTCCTGCATCTTCACACCTCGGAACACCCCAACTCCTGTATCTTACACCTCAGATCACCCCAAATCCTGTATCTTCACACCTCAGAACACCCCAACTCCTGTATCTTCACACCTCAGATCACCCCAACTCCTGTATCTTCACACCTCAGAACACCCCAACTCCTGTATCTTCACACCTCAGATCACCCCAACTCTTGTATATTCACACCTCAGATCACCCAAACTCCTTTATCTTCACACCTCAGATCACCCCAACTCCTGTATCTTACACCTCAGATCACCCCAACTCCTGTATCTTCACACCTCAGATCACTCCAACTCCTGTATCTTCACACCTCAGATCACCCCAACTCCTGTAACTTCACACCTCAGATCACCCTAACTCCTGTATCTTCACACCTCAGATCACCCTAAGTCCTGCATCTTCACACCTCAGATCACCCCAATTCCTGTATCTTACACCTCAGATCACCCCAACTCCTGTATTTTCACACCCCAGATCACCCCAATTCCTGCATCTTCACACCTTAGATCAGCCCCAATTCCTGCATCTTCACACTTCAGATCGCCCCAATTTCCATATCTCCACACCTCAGATCACCCCAATTCCTGCATCTTTACTCTGCCAATCACCCTAATTCCTGCACCATTACACCTCAGATCTGCTCCAATTCCTACACCCCCCCCCCCCTCCCTGATCAATCTCAATCCCTGCATCTTCACATTACAGATCAGCCCCAGTTCCTGCACCATCACACCTCAAATCTGCTACGATTCCTGCACCTTCACACCTCAGGTCACTGTAACCCCTTGCAATTCTGTCTCACCTCTGTACCCCCTCTTTTCATCTGTCTTACCACTGTAACCCTCTGCTCTTCCCACCATTGTACACCCTCTGCTATTTGTTCCACCACTGTGCCCCCCTTTTCATTTGTCCCATCACTGTACTCCTTGCACATTTGTCCCACTACTACTATACCCCCTGCATACCTGCCCCACGACTGTGCCCACTTTCTTGCCTGCCAATCACTGCTGTTTTCCCCCTCACATCTGCCTCACTGCTGGACCTCCCTGCTCTTCTGTCCCACTATTATACCTCCAGCAGGGGCGGACTGAAAACTCATAGGGCCCCCGGGCAATAGAAGATTATGGGGCCCCTGGGTTTACTGAAGAGAAGAGGACACATGTGTCAGAGATGGAGAAGCTGCTCGCCCCGGAAATTATGAAAAAAGAAAAGAGGGGTTTACTGATGGCCACCACGCCAGGAGGCGGGGCAGCTAAAATCTCAGGATTTTCACATCAAAAGCATGTTGGTTTCGGACATATCAGGGACAGATGTAAAAAAAAACACAGATTTTTACATACTGTCCCTGGTTTTACTGAGCCTGACAACCCTGATGGGGCCCCCTAGTGGCATGGGGCCCTCGGGCAGTGCCTGAGTGACTTAATGGTCAGTCCGCCCCTGACCTCCAGCACAACTGTCCCAACACAGCACCGCCTTTCTCATCTTCCCCAGCACCGTACCTATCTTCTCATCTTCCTCACCGCTGTGTCCCCCTTATCTGCCCCACCACTGTACCGCCTTTCTCATCTGCCCCACAAATGTACCCCCTTTCTTATCTGTCCCAACACGGTACCCCCTTTATCATCTTCCCCACCACTGTACCACCCTACTTGTCTCCCCTACCACTGTACCTCAACTCTCATCTGCCTAACCACAGTACCCCCTTCTAATCTGCCCCACCACTTTACCTCCTTTCTTATCTGCCCCACTGCTGTACCCCCTTTCTTATCTGCCCCCATTGTACCCCTTCTCTTTTGCCCCATTGATGTACCTCCTTTTTCATGTGCCCCACCACTGTACCTCTTTTCTCATCTTTCTCACCGCTGTACCCCCTTATCTGCCCCACCACTTTGCCTCCCTCTTGTGTTTCCCACCACTGTACCATCTCCTCTGTCCCACCACTGTCCCCCTTTTTCAACTGCCCCACCGCTGTACCTCTGTTTTTATCTGCCCCTCTGCTATAACCCCTTTATCATCTGCCCCAGGCAAGGATATGGCAGAGTTCTCTCCCCCCATCCCTACTCAGCCTTCCCTCCCCATTCACAGCTCACCCTCTCCCACCCTCCCCCCTGTTCACAGCTCACACTTCCCATCCATAGCTCATCCTCTACCCCTCACCCCCTGTCACCAGCTCACCCTCTCCCCCATCCACAGCTTAACCCCCCTTCTCTCCCCCACATTTCACAGTTTCCCTTAGTATGCCCCCACCCCCCATCTACAACTTACTTTTTTTTACCCTCTGTCAACATGTCACCTCTGCACCTCTCCACAGATTATCCCCCCCCCACATTTCCCTTCTGCACCCCTATCTACAGCTCACCCCAATCTATAGCTTTCAACCTCTGCAAAATCCAATCTTTCACCTCTGAACCTCCAGCACCCCCCTCAGCCCTCACTTTACACAACCCCCCCCCCCCCCCCCCATTCCTAGCTCTGACCTTTGCTAAACAACCACAACGTCTCCACAGCTGTCCCTCTGCACAGCTGTCCACCCCCCCCCCCTTCCACTCTTTCACTTCTTCACAGTTTACCGCACACAGTTTAGCTTCACAGCATTAGAGCTGTGCAGTCAGTTCCATTCAATTAGGTGGGGGGGGGGGGGTTTCAGCCTCCTGTGCAATCTCATCTGTGCAGCTTTACCTATCAGATCGGTGAAGCACAGAGCCGAGGAGGCCTTTTTAGAGCCCTTCACTAAGCTTGATTCTATTCCGATCTGCTTGGTAGCAGGTGGGCACAGAAGCTGCCGCTGGAAGCCTCCAATTAAAAACGGTCTGACAGTTGCAGCGTTTAAAACCGGGCACCTATTAACAGATGTGGGAAACATGCCCTGGGTGCCAGCGCTAGCACACAAAAGCCGGTGGAGGAAGTGAGCAATATAGAGTACAATATAGAAAGCTTCTTCTTCTGGCTTTTGTGTTGAGTGAGAGCCTGGAGGGGAGAAGGCTGCCGGAGGTGGTGAAACAGAGTTCCACCACGTTCCAGATAAAAAAAAACCCTGATGATAATAACAAAATTAATCTATATAATTACAGTGGAATTTTGGATTCTGAGCATAATTCTTTCCAGGAGAATGCTTGTAATTCTTGCTCTGGACACCCACCATGCCCTAGACAAGCAATAGGTGAATTTTTTTTAATTCCTCAAGGGATAAGGTTTAATTAGGTGCAATACAAATGCTTCATCCCCTATAAATACAAAATGTAGGCCTTCCACAGTCTCAGTAGTTGATGGCAGATGCAAAACACCTTCTTTCAATCTTTTCAGGAACTTCCTGCGCTCAATTACGCTTAGATCAGAATTTCTTCAGATTTTATCACTAATAATGAGATACATAAAATCATACTTGGCGTTTACTATTGCCAGAAAAACAATGTTGAAGCTACCCTTGCAATTAAATTAGTAGGATCCTGAATTTGTTGGTGGCACTAACTGAATATGTTTTTCGTTGTTGGAGTGGCAGGTGCAGAACTATGAAGTGCCTCATGCGCTGTGGCATTAGAAGAATTGTGATTTCTCTGACTTTTCAGTCCAACAAGACTGTCTATTACTCTGAAAATTCCTCTAGCGCCGTTCTATGGAATCAGTAGGTTTAAAGAGCACACCAAATGCCTAAAATAACTTCTTTATTAACTTCACTTTTCTTCATATATAATGCTGCTGCTTTGCAGCAGACAGTCCATGTACAAAAACACGTGTTGAATAAAGTATAACAAAATGGTGGTTCAAATATTCAATCTTGTCATTTAACATAAGATGGTGGATATATTTCTTTCTTCAGTATTTATACTCTCTCTCTCTCTCTCTCTCTCTCTCTCTCTCTCTCTCTCTCTCTCTCTCTCTCTCTCTCTCTGCAAGTTATCAAAGCATTCTCTGATTTCTCTGAAAGGTATAACTGTGGTTTGCAACTTGGTTTGCAGGGTTGCTTTTTGCAGGGTTTGCTTAGTTTGGTTTGAAGGTATGAAGGTATGATATGGTATGGCCATGTTTCTGACATACAGAAAAAACATTCTACGAATACAGCTAATCATTTTAATGGTCAGCATGGAGACGATCATACAGCTTACAGGGGATAGAGAGGGTGAGGAGATCCTTTTGGGGAGATGATGTGTTTAGACTGCTGTGCAAACGTGAGGTCATACTAAGATGTTGCTTCTGTGTTTTGATGGTGTTTGTATAAATTATTTTTTGGAATATTATATTGTGGTTATGGAATACATCTGGTCCTCTGCATCACAGATGGTGTGATGTAGTGGACCAGTTGAAAACATTTTATCTTTGTTTTGTTTGCAGTGCAGCATTTCAGCTAGGGTTTCATTTCTGCAGACTCGTATGCTTTATAAGGGTTTATTGCTAGCAGCTGCGTAACCACTATAAGAGAGAGATAAGTGTTCGGACTTTTCCATGCATACCTTTTAGAAATAAAATCATTTTCTTTTTTTCCTTCATAAAAAAAAAAAAAAAAAAAAAAAAAAATAAGTGTTCGGACTAAGTAGGTTATGATTAAGCGCTAGGAACACGAAATGTGCCAACCTGCTGAGATTTATAATAAAGTGGATAGTTTTGAAGTGCGGCAGTCCAGATACTTCTTTTGCTACTATTTATACTTAATCTTCAGGGACTGGGTTCCACCAGATGGAATACTGAGGAATGCTGGGACTGAAAGTGGTCATAATGGGCTTCCCCATACAGCATTGCTTTTTCAGTTTCAGAATACTCGCCCTCATCCCTTAAGAAAAAATGTGTGTGGGTAAATATATTGGGACAACGTCTTTTCCTTCTTATTACTCCCTTTTTTTGTCTGGTGCTCTTTCCTCTTTATGTTTTTTGAATCCCATTCTGCTCATTTCCTCCTTATATCTACATACCACTTGCTACAACACTTTGCTTCCATTTGTTATCTATCCATAGACACCAAACTCCAGCTTTGTGCACAATAAAGTGACCCTTTTAGGGGCTTAAAAATATCAATATCACTAACTTGAGAAGAAAGCAGAATACATACACACACAGTCTAGAATGAAGTTAACTAAACTACAATTATGTTTTTTTGTGGATGAAAAATAACTAACTGAAACTCATCAAACCACAGGTAGAGCACATGACCTCCATGCAGACAGTTTGGTGGAAGTTCAATTCAGAACTCTTACACTGCAAGAGAAAGTGCTAGATCTAAAAAGAAATGTATTAAAACTGGAACAGACCGAATCTGGAACAGGTGTGCACGACACCAATCAACTCCTATACTTTCACACCAGCTTCCCTATCAGGTCCACCAGTCAGTTTTTCAAAAGAAACCTGATCAGAAGCTTCATGCAGGCCTATGGACACGCTGACATAAAGAGACTTGTGTCAGTTTTATCCACCAAACCATAACTATTTTAATAAAAGGAAAAAGGTTTGCATCCTGTTTTGCTTTTTTAACCTATGGCTGGGTTCGCACCATTGCAAATTGGATGCGAGTTTCCCCATATCCAATTCACATGTCAGGATATTGTGACGGACTCTCTACCGAGCCGGTTTACATATCTCCGGAGCGACTCCGGTGCGAGTTGCACAAGAGTCCTGGGCATCTTTTGGTCCGTTTCAGGTCTGAATCCAGGCCAAAATTCGGGCTGAAATCAGACCTGATAGTTTGTAGGTAGCCTGATGTAAATGAACAGCAGTTCATTTACATCCAGCTCATCATGAGCAATCATTGGTCCGCCACAGTAATCACTATATTCTCCAAGCGGGGACAGCTCCCCCTGTCCCCCTGCTTCCATGCTGGGAAAAAACACAATGGCCTTGCAGGAGGGATTCCAGTTGCAGGAAAGAGAATCGGTCCACTATTGTCACACTCTTAACTAGCTGTGAGAGTGAATTGAATCGTCGCTCTTTATGAGTATCATGTAGCATTACTTGCAGTAAACATGTATATTAAAGGTGCAGTTAGAGCAATAAAATGATGTCAATGTGAGAATAACATTTTATTGTTCTTTACCTGATATACACCTATTTGCGTAAGAGGAAATAATACACAATTGGGACACATATAGCAGTAAAAACATGGCAGCAGTTCTAACCGAACTTCAATTACATGGCTAAATCACTAGTGATACAATAAAATAATGCTATAACTAATGTTAATTGAAATAGGAACACACATCAACACTCATACAATTAGTCCAGTCTTGCCTTTATTGTTTTATAACAGGTTTGATAGTTTTACAATCACTGCTCCATGTTTGGGGGTGAAAATACAGGATCCATAGAATCATAAAGAGCATAGCTGAAGTCAGAAAATGTTCCATTATTGAATTATCCAGCAGGGAAAATATAAAGGCATTTAATGAAAAAGATAAACATACTGAAGTGAGCGGCAAATTGTCTAAGCTTGGAAAGCAGTAGCGATAGGTTTACTAATAACCAGATCATTAACTGCAGACATCTGATTTGACTTCTCTTGATGAAGAAATGGTGCCATCTCTGGAATCTGTGAAAAATAGTTCTTGGCAAGAGTATGTCTGTGCTTAATCTTTCGAATAAAAACAATACCATAAGCCTGGAAAAGAGGATGAAAGAAATAAACAAGGTCTTTAAAAATGCGTACAGTTGTATTATCCTAATTAAATAACAAAATTTGTAGCGCATCAATTATATGAATGTGCAACCTGTCATTTGCAATGACTGTTAATATAGAAGCAATGTCAGTTTTAAAGGGAAACTAGTGTCTACGCATTTTTACTTGTGCCGTTTTCAAACATGATTTTTTTTTCTATCTTTGTATTGTCCTAATGTGCCATATTTTCATGACAAATGTATATATTTTTGCTTTCATGACTATCTGCAATGAGCATTCTTAGTTACAGCACTGCTGAGAGAATAGACTTGAGCCTCGTACACACGCACGGTTTTCTCGGCAAGAAAGCTACTGGAAGAGCTTTTTGCCGAGAAAACCGTGCGTGTGTATGGCATAGCATATGCTGCTTTTCAATTTAAAGATCTTGGCTAAAAAAAAAAAAAACACCTTCACTGCTATATAATAATGAATTTTAAAACAATTATCACAAATAAACTTAGCATATTTATTCACTCTGTTGTACGTAACTAAAGACAAAACTTTTTTTTTGTTCTGGATAGAGTTAAGAGGGATTAGAACACCTGTTAGTTTTAATTGCTGTCTGTGCCCCAATTAAGGAGATCCACCCTCTCTATTTGTCCTGTTTACCATTATTAGCAAAAGTGAAAGTAAAAGAATATCCCACATTTTGGGTTTTAAAGGGGCTGTAAAGGTTTGTTTTTTATTTTTTAAATAGGTTCCTTTAAGCTAGTGCATTGTAGGTTCACTTACCTTTTCCTTCGATTTCCCTTCTATATGTTTTTTTCTTTGTCTGAATTTCTCACTTCCTGTTTCTCCTTAGTAAGCTTGCCCCATCATCTGGCTGGGGGTTAGACAGCCAGAACAGCTTACTGAGGAGGAACGGGAAGTGAGAAATTCAGACAAAGAAAAAAACATAGACAAAATACATTTAGAAGGGAAATCAAAGGAAAAGGTAAGTGAACCAACAATGCACTAGCTTAAAGGAACCTATTTAGAAAATAAAAACCAACGTTTTATAACCCCTTTAACATCAGAACACTTATAGAGGGGAAATCTTCTAATGGGGACACAAGTTTTGGTGACACACCAGGATTCCCTCACTTGGCTATTGGACGGGAAGTGAAGGGAAATCTCCACAAATGGCACAAACGGCAAAAAAAAAACTGGGTTATAGCTAGGGTTGTCCCGATACCGATACTAGTATCGGTATCGGGACCGATACCAAGCATTTGCCCGAATACTTGTACTCGGGCAAATGCTCCCGATGCTTCACCCGATACTTGAACTGTCGGCGGTGATCAGTGCATGGGGAAGTTCCAAGCACCGATCACCACTGATTTTAAAGCAGCTGGAAGCGGCCGTGTATCCCGTGCATGCCGCCGTGTATCCCGTGTATGCCGTCGTGTATCTTGTGTATGCCGCCGTGTATCTTGTGTATGCCGCCGTGTATCCCATGTATGCCGCCGTGTATCCCATGTATGCCGCCGTGTATCCCGTGCATCCCGCCGTGTTTCTCTCCCCTTCCGTGCCTCTCCTCCACCCCCTGAAATTGTCCAGATGGAGAGCAGGGTAGGAGCCGGTAAATCCAGCTCCTTACTGCTCCGAATGGACAGTCAGTGATCACTGACTGTCCATTCACATAACTGAAACATTGTAACCTGTGATTACAAATGTTTCAGTTTATGAATGAAGAGAAGACGCTGTCTTCACTCCATTCATTTTCAGCGCAGCTAATGCTGCTGAGAAAGGGACAGGGGAACATGTGTCCCTAGTCCCTTTCTCTGTCTCAAAGGGAAGATGTCAGAGGTCTATTAAGACCCCTGATATTTCACCAAAGCCCCACCAACAGGGCTGAAAAAATAAATAAAAAAATAAAGATTAAAAAAAACAAAAGAATAAAAGAAATGATTGTAGGAAGTAAAAAAATTAAAGAAAAAACACACTGACACGGTCCACCCCCCCCCCCCCCCCCTTAAAAAAAAGAATTAAAAAAAAAGAAAGCATTATAAATAAAAAAAAATTAAAAAAATGTAAAAAATTAAAAACAAATTGTTAAAGATAAAAAAAAACTGACACATGTGCCGCTGTCACATGAGATTAAAAAAAAGTATCAGTATTCGGTATCAGCGAGTACTAGAAAAAAAGTATCGGTACTTGTACTCGGTCCTAAAAAAGTGGTATCGGGACAACCCTAGTTATAACTCTCCCTTACTCTATCTAAATGAAAAAAAAAAGTTTTTTTGCCTTTAGTCACACTTTCAACAAGTCTTTATGCGGCAGCACTAACTACGGCATGTGCTTTCATTTATCCCAAAAATATCTAGGTCTCACGGGTCTGTTTAAAAGATGTAACGTTGATAAAAAAATTCTAATTCATCTCACTCCAACATCACTGTAGAAAGAATACTGACAGGCCAGGACCTTCTGGTTGAAAACAGACAAGATGTTAGGAAATGCAGCCAAATTTGTCTAAGTTCTCAGGCTACTCGCTGTCCTAAAGTGACATCTTCTAACTGTGCAAAAGGCATTTTCACACAGTTTTGGTGTAAAATTCTGAAGTAATCTGAAATGTTTCTGGCAAGATAATTTTGCAGTTCATCTGTCTGACACATGGCCACTAATGGATCTGTGTAACCAGATGTCTCAAGGCTGAATCTTGAGGAAGACCACATTCACTACATACAATTTCCCATAAGCTAACTACCCTAGCATTTTTATGTCATGTTGGTTTTTTACTAATTGGGAAAATATTAGCTTGCCCTTTTGCAAAGTCACTTATTTATCATTTAACGGCCAACTCCAGCCATATATATTTTTTTTACTCAAAGCCAAGGTCCACCCTAAAAAAAAAAAAATAGCCATAAAGGCTACAAAAAAATAGAAAAAAAAACAAGAAGTGGTTGTTACTAGGCAGATCTCCTAATCTGCCTCTTCCTTGTCCACGGTGGGTCTTCTTTCTTCTCTTTGTCACGCTGCCTCCTAGAAAATGGGGAGCGGTGTCTTCTGGGACCTTGTGTGTGTCCCAGGAGACATCCGCCCATTCACATAGCGCCACTCGGCTTGCGCGTAAGGAATCGGGCAGTGAAGCCGCTACATTTCACTTCCTGATTCCCTGACCGAGGATGGCAGCAGGGCAGCCGAGACCCGAGCGATTGCTCGGCTTTGGCTGCCGACATCGCGGGCACCCTGGACAGGTAAGTGTCCTTATTAAAAGTCAGCAGCTACAGTATTTGTAGCTGATGACTTTTAACTTTTTTTTTTTTAAAGCTGGACCTCCGCTTTAAATAGAGAACCTCTTTTGTGTTTTCTCTAGAGGTTGGCTTTAACCACCACTTTATTGTTGGACTGCATTTTTTTATTATGCTGTCACTCATATTGAACAAAGATTACTGACTGCATTAAAATATGACTAAAGGCAATTTTTGGTTTTGGATTGAGTGGAGAGGGGTTAGAACACCTATTAGGTTTTATTGCTGCCTGTGACCCCCATTAGGGAGATCCACCCTCTCTGTTTATCCTGTTTACATTAACATTAAAACGAAAGTAAAAAAAAAAATCCCAAATTTTGGGTTTTCCCCAGAAAAGCAATAGAGGGGAAATCTTCCAATGGGGCCACTAGTTCTGGTGACCTGGAAGGCCCCAAGGGATTCCCTTATTTTGAAAAGATTTCCTCCTAATTCCTGTTTTGTCATAACCCTCCCTTACCCTATCCGAAATGAAGAGAAAAAAGTTTTGACTATAGTTCTCCTTTAACTATTCTGGTCTCAACCGATTCCATCATTTCTAATCTAGACAAATCCTTTTATTTCCAAGCCAGTGGCTTAACATGCTTAATAAAATGTTACGTTCATGTTCAATAAACCAGGAGAGTTGCTAACAAACATTGGCATATGCGTACAGGAGCGCGACAAACACAAACAGTTTTATACCTTATACTGTATAAATGGATTGAAGACTCTGGGGGGTTTGGCAGAAAGCTTGTGCTATTGTGTATCTGCATCCAAGTATACATTATGTAGCATTGCATCCTTTAGAATATATATATATATATATATATATATATATATATATATATATAATTTACAATGTGTATGTGATTATACAAAATTGAGCAGGTCCCACCAAACACATGCTTGCTTAGTTGTTAAAACTGAGATTTAAGGAGATTTTTTTCACTGCATATGGTGGTTATCACATCTCGCTGACACTGCTCACTTTTCCTGTGAATGAAGCAAACATCTTACAGCTTCTCATGATACGTGCAACACGTTTGAAATAACTTACTTGGCTCACCAAATTAATAATTACAACACACAATAGCTGACTTGCAATGCCCTCTGTTGGCAGAAATGTACTGTTATCAGTAAGCTAATGCAATACACTTTACTCAGACATGTGATTTATAAACGTTTAACCAGAGTTTACAAAGCTATGATGCTTTTAATTGATATAAGTAAAGCAAGTGTAGTTAATGGTTCTAAAAACATAAGAACAGTTTTAAATGTAGGGCTTAAAGGGGTTGTAAAGGTTTGTTTTTTATCTTCTAAATAGGTTCCTTTAAGCTAGTGCATTGTTGGTTTACTTACCTTTTCCTTCGATTTTCCCTTCTGAAATGCTGTCTCCCCACAGAGATGTAGTCCCACGGGAGGGGGCGAGCATGCTGACTAACCCCCATGAATGATGGGGGCAAGCTTACTGAGGAGGAACAGGAAGTGAGAAATGCAGACAAAGGAAAAAAAAAAAATTTGAAGGGAAATCGAAAGAAAAGGTAAGTGAACCAACAATGCTCTAGCTTAAATGAACCTATTTAGAAAATAAAAAACGAACCTTTACAACCCCTTTAATAGTGATGTATGTATATATACAGTATATATACAGTATATACATATATATATATATATAAATATATATATATATATATATATAAATATATATATATATATATATGTATATCTCACACACACAAGCTAAATCGACTTAAGTTACCTGTTCAGCATTGCCAAGTTTTAAATGGGCGGCTGCTTCATCTTTTGTTAATAGGATACAGTTCCATGGAGACCACTCATAGTATTTGTCCCACCTAACCATGGCCAGATCATAAAGGTCATCACAGACACTGAGAACAGACTGGCTTGCCCAGATATTCTCAACCAGATATTGGAGGTCTTCTTGCTGCAAAAAAAAAAAACATATATTTGGTAAGTTTCTGCGAACAAATCTTTAGCACAATAATAAAAAGAGGCATTAAAGGAGTTTTGCGCATTTTACAGCAGCCCATAAAAATAATGTACAATACAATTATTTCCCAGCACAATTATCAGCTAGCCAGCCAAAAAGTTATGTTTTAGGTTAACTGTTAAAGGAAGTTAAATGTTAAAGGAGAAGTCCAGACTGAGCTTTTTAGACTGGGCTTCTTCTAAGGGTCACAGGAATGCAATTCGTTTTGCACTCCTGTGACCCATTTTCAGCGCAGATCGGTCTGAAGTCCACTCTCAGCTGACATCACTGGAATCAGTCGAGGCAGCGCGTCATCCCAACTTCAGAAGTCTGGATCTGTCAGGTGCCTGGACTGATGCTTGTCTTAGCCTCACAGTGAGCCGCCCCTCCACAGCTACAGTGAGCGTGGAGGAGCAGCTCTCCTCTCGGGCATCTGTGAGAACCGAGACAAGTGCACTGCTGAAAAATGTGTTAGTTTTCGTTTCATTAATTTTTTAGCTTTTTTCGGAAATTCGAAAAATTTGAAATTCAGAAATTCGGAAATTCGAAAATTCGGAATTCGGAAATGAAAATACTCGGAAATTCAGAAATTCGAAAATTCTAATTTGGAAATTGAAAAACTGAGTATGAACACGATCTCTCTCCTCCCTTAGTCAGTCCTATCCCCCCTACAGTTAGAACACACCTAGGGAACACAGTTAACCCCTTGATCGCCCCTAGTGTTAACCCCTTCCATGCCAGTGACATTTATAATAATCAATGGCTATTTTTAGCTCTAATCACTGTATAAATGCCAATAGTCCCAAATGAGTGTCAAAAGTGTCAGATCTGTCTGCCACAATGTCGCAGTCCAGATAAAAATCGCAGATCGCCGCCATTACTAATAAAAAAAGAATAATAAAAATGACATAAATCAATCCCCTATTTTGTGGACGCCATGGGCCAGATTCAGGTACATCTGCGCATTATTGGACCGGCGTAGCGCACCGCCTTTAAGTTAGACCTGCGCAATGTAGCCGCGTAATCACCCTATTCTCGTAGCTTTTGCGCAGAAAATTACGCATGCGTAACGTTATTTCAGAGGCGTAATGCGGAGTAATACAAATTGGGAAGGACGTGGGCGTGTTACATTGAAATGAGCCGTGACCCCATGCAAATGAAGGGCCGGCCGGCTCGCGCATGCTCACAACTCGGGAACGGCGCAATCAGTGAAATTGGAAATGGACTAGGGACTACGCAGACAGAATAAATAGACAGACACAAACGCACTTCCATTGCAAAAGAACATCCCTTTGTCTCTTCCCATTTAACAAAGTGCTTTTGTCCCGTTGTTCGTTGCGTTGTGTTTTGTATTTGTCAGATTAGTGTACTGTGTGATCAAGTGTTTGTTAGTAGATCTTTGAAAGTGTTTTTTGATAAGTATTTGAGAGACTGTTTGTTTGATATATTTCTGGTCGTTTGTTTTCTTGCTTAATTGTTGCTGTTTGTTTTTGTGACTGATTTTTGCTGAGTGCTTGTGTGATTTTTTGGGTGTTAGTTTTCTCTTTGTGTGTGTTCTTGCTTGATTGGTTGTGCTTGTTTTTGTGACTGATTTTTGTTCACTGGGAGTGAGTTTTTGTATGAGTATGACAGATAGAAAGCGAAAACTAAATTTCACTTTGGGGGAGAAACAAATTCTTGCCCGGGCCATTAGCGATTATGGGCGTTTCCTCCACAGCCCGGACAGTGCCAACACCACCCCGGCCAGGAGGAGGGAGATTTTGGACATCATCACTGACCAGGTGAATTCAGCGGGGGAGGGGGAGATACGGAACCGGTCTGGGATTGACAAAAAGATTAATGACCTCCGGCGTCTGGTCAAAAAGAAGCTGGCCAAAATGCTTGCCCATGCCAGGGGCACAGGAGGGGGCCCACCATGCCGTGTTAGGCTGACAGCGGAGGAGCGTGCGGTGGCCCTGACCTTTCATCGGCATGAAGTGGAGGGCCTGCCCGGCTTTGACTCAAGTCCGGAGCCCGTGGTGCCAGGTACGTTTTTTTTTTATATCAGGTGTGTAGCATGTGTGGGGGAGGGGGTGAAAGGGAATATGTGGCAAGTGTGCGGATCCTCCAACCTGTGAATGTTTTGTGTCATCCACAGATGTGCAGGAGGGTGCAGGGCCATCTGGCCTGACCGCACCATCCCCAGGACAGCAGCCTAATGAGGCCCCCCCGACAAGGCCGGAGTCCGCGGAGGAGGTTGAAGAGGAGGAGGAGGAGGTTGAGGAGGAGGAGTTTGAGGATGAGTCCATGTCAGGCACTGGCCTATTGTTGTTGGAGGACCGTTCCCCTCTGGCTGGCAGCAGCCAGCCCTCCCTAAGGGGGAGCCCCCCCCTCCTCCCCCAACATGGCTCCTCTCCCAAGGGCCTCCCCTTCTCCCCGGCCACAAGCATCAGCTGGAGGCAGGAAGGCGACCCAGAAGACCAGGGGGGTGGCCGATCTCCTGCCCGCCACTCTGAGAAGGGACCAGTTCCTCCAGACCTGCCATCTGGGACAGGTCAGCCAGACATTGGTGCGGATGGAGGAGAGCCTGTCCTCCATCAAGGATACGCTGGGGAACCTGGACTGCCACTCCCAGGCTTTCACAAACTGCCTTAACGACCTGCAGACTACATCAGCAGGCGTTGGGCAGGATGTGAGGGCCCTCACCCAGGCTATCCAGGCCAACACGGCAACACTAGGTGGTGCCCTGGACAGAATAGCCGTGGCCTTGGAGGGCAGGCCGCCAGGTGGGCAGAGATCAGGGGCTGCTCCTCCTTCCCCGGTTTTCCCCCTCCCCCATGAGTCTCCCCTGAGGAGCCGGGGCCGTGGCCGGGGGCGCCCCAGGCGTGGCTCACGTCAAGGGCACTCATTTTTTCCCCCCTTTTTTTTTTTTTTGCTGGAAATTTTTTGATTTTGCTGGTCATTTTTTTTATTTTTATTTTTATTTGTTTTTTTGGGTTGTGAATGCTGTTCGAATGTGGTGGTGACATTCCTGCCGGAAAAGGGCTGTCACCCTCAATTTTGGTGAAGTAGGGTTCCCCAGGACCAGGAAGAAGTGATCCCCAGGTCTGTGTGAATGGTGTATGAATGTACAGTGAAATAATTGAAGCCTTGGCGTGGCGTTGCTGCTCACAAGTCCTGCATGGTGGACTGGTGCCAATCCAAATTGATGAGGATGTGGGGTGTGTGTGCTAGGGACCACAGTGGTGTGCATGCATGCATTCTCATTGTGCCATGATTAATGTGTTTGTTTAACGTGCAAAGATGCCCAATGTGAGCTGTCTCCTGGCTGCTCTTCCCTCAGAAGATGGGGACCCTCGGTTAGGGGGGGATTGTCTGGTTCAGGGGTCAGGTCATCACGTAGGTCAATCTGCAGGCCCTTTCTTACTGCGAAGTTGTGCAGCATGCAACATGCACCGATGATATGGCACACAAAGTTTGGGGAATACAAGAGGATACCCCCAGACTTATCCAGGCATCGGAAACGTGACTTCAGGAGGCCAAAGGTGCGCTCCACCACTGCACGTGTTTGGGCATGTGCTTGATTGTATCTTTCCTCTCCTGGGGTTTGGGGGTTCCGGATAGGAGTCATGAGATGGGGTCCCAGTGGATATGCAGAGTCACCTGTAAGGGAAAAGACAGGAGGATGTTAGTCATGCATGTGCCCCTTGTGATGTGTGCATCATGGGGGGGACAGTCATGCCTGCCACCCATGTCACTCACCAACCAGCCAGGTGTCCCCATACACGTTCTGATCGAATTCCATTCGGATGTGGCTTTGATTGTAGATGTAGCTGTCATGGCTGGACCCTGGGTGTTTGGCACGGACGTGCCATATGAGGCCTTGGGCATCGACTATCGCCTGTACATTGATGGAATGCCAATGCTTCCGATTGCGGTACATGTGCTCTGTCTCCTGGGGGGGCTGGAGTGCCACATGTGTGCAATCAATGGCCCAGATGGTGCGTGGGAATCTGGCAATTCTGTAGAAATCTGTCATTGCCTTCAGCCGCAGGTCCTCAGTGGTGGGTTTGATGATTTGGTTGGCCATGCGTCTGAGGATTGCAGGGACAACCTGTTGCACACATCTGCTCATGGAGGATTGTGACATCCCAGCCACCACTCCACTTGTACGCTGAAAAGAGCCACTGGCAAGGATATGGAGTGTTGCCATGACCTTGACCAGTGGCTGCACTGCATGTGAGCGTTGTGTTGGGCTGGTGATGTCCTCCTGCAGGGTTGTGGTTAATTCCATGATGGCATGAGGGGTGAATCTGAAGACGCGATACACCTCAGAATCACTCATGCCAAACAGGTCTATGCGTGTGCGGTATATCCTCTCCCGTGCCCTCCTCCGTGCCATCCTCAGTGCCCTCCTCCTTCTTTGTTCATTTAAAGTCAGTAGTATAGCTATGCGCGACAATGCCCCTGGCATGTTGGCATACAGATTGTTGTGCAACACGTGTGACTGCTGAGCTCCTCACTAACAGTGTTGCTTTATCTAACATGTAGACTTTTTTTCTCTTTTTAGACCAGCTTTTATATGGTCTAATTTTAGACAGGACATTTTGCTGTTGCGCACACTGCGTAGCCTGCGCTGCCCCAACGTTCTTTTGTGGATCCCCGTAAGTCCCTCATTAGCATATTTGGCTAGCAAATCAATGGTCTGTCTAGCGCAGTTTTGCGTGGACGGATGCGCCTGTCTAACGAAATTACGCTGGACCAAAAAAAGTAGATTTCTTGCGTATCTCGTTTTGGGGATGCCGTGCATCGAAACGCACGCACACATTTAGACTTACGCACGTGCATCTCCTGTTGCGCAGGCGTAATCGCTCTGTGAATCTGGCCCTATAACTTTTGCACGAACCAATCAACATACACTTATTGCAATTTTTTGTTTATAGCGCAAAAAATAAAACCCGCAGAGGTTATCAAATAGCACCAAAAGAAAGCTCTATTTGTGTGAAAAAAAGGACAATTTTGTTTGGGTACAACATCACACGACCGCGTAATTGTCAGTTAAAGCGACGTAGTGCCATATCGCAATAAAATTCCCTGGTCAAAAAGGGGGCAAATCCTTCCGGAGCTGAAGTGGTTAAAGTGGTATTAAACCCAAAACCAAAAATGTAATATATTGCTGCTTGCCAATCATCAGATGTGGTGGCTGCATTAATTCTTTTTTTTAGGCTTTTTTTGCCCTCTGTTTTCACCTGGTGATCTGACCAGTAACACCCTTACTGCATTAGAATGCCTACACACTGGAGGAATGAGCACAGAGACCCTTGGCAGCAGCATTTTCTGGGGGGAGGGCAGAGTTAGATGTATTGGTAGATTTAGATACACTAACGAACTGAAGCCAAACTAACACTTTTTAGGCAGTTACAGCAACCAATTTTTTTTTCCTTTTGAAGCAAAAGTTTTACAAATGGATAAAAACTGGTCATTGTAAACACTTATGTTAGTGTTAAATGGCTTGTCTGAACCTTCTTAATTGCTACACTGCAGAACAGCTTGATATGTTGAAAAACAACAGACTTACTGGCAGAATCACCAGAGGAGAAAAATAAAGGAAAGAAAATGGATGGATCGATGGACCGTTTTCATCGGACGAACTGATCGTGTGTGGGCCCCACCGGTTTTTTATCCATCGGTGAAAAAAAATAGAACCTGTTTTAAATTTTTCTTATGGTTAAAAACCCGATCGTCTGTGGGGAAATCCATCAGTCAATAATCCATGCATGCTCAGAATCAAGTCGACGCATGCTCGAAGCATTGAACTTAATTTTTCTCAGCACGTCGTAGTGTTTTACGTCACCGCGTTGGACACGATCGGATTTTTAACTGATGGTGTGTGGGCAAGACTGATGAAAGTCAGCTTCATCGGATATCCGATGAAAAAATCCATCGGCTTAGATTCCATCAGATATCCGATCGTGTGTACAAGGCTTAAGAGTTGGTAAGCTGCAATATGATAAACCATTTGTTTGTAATATGCACATACAAGGCAACAAATTAGCAAATATATAAATATTATACATGAAATGTAATATAAAAAACAAATACCGGTAGGTAAATAAATGAAAGTACTGAAAGGTTAACAAAATGCTCCTGAGCTAGTATATACTGTGTTTTTGGTATATATTAGTCAGATTGGACTAATATATATCAAAAATACCCATCTACCCATACAGTATCTCACAAAAGTGAGTACACCCCTCACATTTTTGTAAATATTTTTATTATATCTATTCATGTGACAACAATGAAGAAATTACACTTTGCTACAATGTAAAGTAGTGAGTGTACAGCTTGTATAACAGTGTACATTTACTGTCCCCTCAAAATAACCCAAGACAGCCAAACATTTCTAAACCGCTGGCAACAAAAGTGAGTACACCCCTAAGTGAAGATGTCCAAAATGGGCCCAAAGTGTCAATATTGTGTGTGGCTACCATTATTTTCCAGCACTGCCTTAACCCTCTTGGACATAGAGTTCGCCAGAGATTCACAGGTTGCCACTGGAGTCCTCTTCTACTCCTCCATGATGACATCACGGAGCTGGTAGATGTTAGAGACCTTGTGCTCCACCACCTTCCATTTGAGGATGCCCCACAGATACTCAATAGGGTTTAGGTCTGGGAACATGCTTAGCCAGTCCATCACCTTTACCCTCAACTTCTTTACAAGGCAGTGGTCATCTTGGAGTTGTGTTTGGAGTCGTTATCATGTTGGAATATTGCCCTGTGGCCCAGTCTCTCAAGGGAGGGGATCATGCTCTGCTTCAGTATGTCACAGTGCATGTTGGCATTCATGGTTTCCTCAATGACTGTAACTCCCCAGTTCCAGAAGCACTCATGCAGCCCCAGACCATGACACTCCCACCACTATGCTTGACCGTAGGCAAGACACAATTGTCTGTACTCCTCACCTGGTTGCCGGGACACGCGCTTGACACCGTCTGAACCAAAGAAGTTTATCTTGGTCTCATCAGACCACAGAACATTCCAGTTCCAGTAATCCATGTCTTTAGTCTGCATGTCTTCAGCAAACTGTTTTTGGACTTTCATGTGCATCATCTTTAGAAGACCAATTTGATGCAGTATGCGGCATATGGTCTGAGAACTGACAGGCTGAACCCCCAACCCCTTCAACCTCATCTATTTTTAAAAGACACCTCTGGATATGACGTTGAGCATGTGCACTCAACTTCTTTGGTCAACCATGGCGAAGCCTGTGCTAAGTGGAACCTCTTGTTAAACCGCTGTATGGTCTTGGCCACCATGCTGCAGCTCAGTTTCAGGGTATTGGCAATCTTATAGTCTAGGCCATCTTTATGTAGAGAAACAATTCTTTTTTTCAGATCCTTAGAGAGTTCTTTGCCATGAGGTGCCATGTCAAACTTCCAGTGTCCAGTATGAGAGAGTGAGAGTGATAACACCAAAATAACACACCTGCTCCCCATTCACACCTGAGACAGTCTAACAAGTCACATGACAGCAGGGAGGGAAAATGGCTAATTGGGACCAATTTGGACATGTTCACTTAGGCCGCGTACACACGGAGGGACATGTCCGCTGAAATGGTCCGACGGATCTCCTCTGGATTTTCATCCGACGGCGTGTACACACCATTGGATCAAAATCCCCGCCGGCAGACAGCGCGGTGACGTGGCGGTGACGTTGACACCACCACGTCACCGCACCAGGAACTTCCACGCATGCGTCGCATCCATTCGACGCTTGTGCGGGCAGATATGTCCGCTGGTTAGTGTTAGTTAGTGTTAGTGTTAGTGTCCGACGGACATGTCTCCGGTGGACAAATTTTAAAGCATGCTTGTCCGCCGGTCAGACATGTCCGCTAGCCCATACACACGATCGGATTCGTCGGACCAGTTTCAGCGGACAAATTCGATCGTGTGTACACGGCCTCAGGGGTGTACTCACTTTTGTTGCAAGCGGTTTAGACATTATGGGCTGTGTGTTGAGTTATTTTGGGGGGACAAATTTACACTGTTATACAAGCTGTACACTCGCTACTTTACATTGTAGCAAAGTGTAATTTCTTCAGTGTTGTCACATGAAAAGATATATAAAATATTTACAAAAATGTGAGGGGTGTACTCACTTTTGTGAGATACCGTATGTCCTTGTAAACCTTTAACTGTTTACCCCCTAATAACAAGAAACATGTTATACTTACCTGCTCTGTGCAATAATTTTGCACAAAGCCTCCTCTTTTTGGGTCCCCTGCAGGTGCTCCAGGCTCCTCCCCCTCGCCGAGTGCCCACTATAGCATGTCGCTCGCTGTAGGGGCACTTGTGCAGGCTTACTTCCGAGTTAGCTCTGTGTTTCCATAGACAGAGCGTGGCTCAGCCCCACCACCGACTCCCTTCTCCCTGGCTGTGATTGACAGCAGAGGGAGTCAATGGACCTCTTTAAGATCTGTTTGCTTAACCACTTCCCGACCGCCCACCGCAGGTATACGTCGGCACTTTAGAGATGGATATCTCGGTAACGGCAGCAGCTGCTGCCACAACCGAGATATCCATCTCTTCTGTGGGCGGTCGGGTAAACGATAATGGCGGTCTCCGCGGCGGAATCGCCGCGAGATCGCCGTTATCGGTGGCGGACGAGCATCCCCCCCCCCTCCCGCTGCGCTCCCGCGCTCTCCGCCGCTTACCGGAGCCGTCGGTAGCGGCGGAGGCGATCGGGTGCGCTCGTCTGGTCAGCGAGGATGCGAGTGAGGGAAAAAATTTCCCTCGTCCATCCCCGTAGCTCTGCTGGGCGGAAGTGACGTCAAACGTCAGTTCCGCCCAGCCTCTTAAAGAGACATTTTTTTTTAAATGTCATTTGAAAAATGACATTTAAAAATTTTTTTTTTTTTTTTTGCATTTTAGCCTAAATATGAGATCTGAGGTCTTTTTGACCCCAGATCTCATATTTAAGAGGACCTGTCATGCTTTTTTCTATTACAAGGGATGTTTACATTCCTTGTAATAGGAATAAAAGTGATAATTTTTTTTATTTTTTTTATTTTAGTGTTAAAAATTGGTAAAATTAATCCAAATAAATACGAAAACAAAAAAAAAATTTTTTTAAATCGCCCCGTCCCGAAGAGCTCGCGCGCAGAAGCGAACGCATACGCGAGTAGCGCCCGCATATGAAAACGGTGTTCAAACCACACAAGTGAGGTATCGCCGCGATCGTTAGAGCGAGAGCAATAATTCTAGCCCTAGACCTCCTCTGTATCTCAAAAAATGCAACCTGTAGAATTTTTTAAACATCGCCTATCGAGATTTTTAAGGGTAAAAGTTTGACGCCATGCCACGAGCGGGCGCAATTTTTAAGCGTGACATGTTGGGTATCATTTTACTCGGCGTAACATTATCTTTCACAATATGTAAAAAAATTGGGCCAAATTTATTGTTGTCTTATTTTTTTATTTAAAAAAGTGAATTTTTTCCAAAAAAAGTGCGCTTGTAAGACCGCTGCGCAAATACGGTGTAACAAAAAGTATTGCAATGACTGCCATTTTATTCTCTAGAGTGTTAGAAAAAAAAAATATATAATGTTTGGGGGTTTTAAGTAATTTTATAGCAAAAAAAAATATTTTAGTCTCGTAAACACCGAATCTGAAAAACAGGCCCGGGGCTAAAGTGGTTAAGGAACCAGGGTCTGAAAGGTAAACTCTGAGAGCCCTCACAGCATCTAGGCAATAGAGAGTTCCCCTTGGGTTGTACTGATACTGTACACAGGGAAGGTAACGCAATACTGTATGTTCATTAAGGTGAAAACTAGGAATTCTTTGTGTAGAAAAAGATCCTTAGGCTGGCCATACACGGCGTAAATTTTTTCTTGGGTTGCAGGAAAGAAATTTGCATGATTCCCCATTAACACAGACAGTGCTGACAGGGGAATCAGCAAATGTCTTGTACCAGCAGGGGTGGTACGCCCCCCAGGAGAAGACAGTGATTATCGCTAGTGGCTGCTTTAAATCATAAGAGAATCTGGCAGGATGGTTGTACCCAAGTTGATAGATCGATCAACTTGGTACATTCAGCCTGCCCAAAAGTCTCAAATCAAACTTACTTTTATGTAAATAGGGCTCTTCACAGGACAATACTGATAGTTCAGAAACAGTTTTGGCTGGCTGAAGTGATGGCCACAAGATATGCCATCTTATGGCATAACAATATCAAGGAAATGTCCCCAATAGGTTAAAATGTGAATAAATGTGGATAATTGTAACACTGACAATACAAGATTTAAAACCTATGGTGGGAGTGGAGGCCTAATAGTGGGAGCAAGGTGTATATCCCCTTGAATAAAAGTACTAATCAGCTTTACTGACCTGACCTGAAAAGCAGAGAACTTTTGCTAAATGGAATACGGATGGGTGATTAATGTTGACTACAGGACAGGCACAGAGAGAACACCTAAGGCAGTGTTTTTCAACTCCAGTCCTCAAGGCACACCAACAGGTCATGTTTTCAGGCTTTCCATTATTTTGCACAGGTGATTTAATCAGTTTCACTGCCTTAGTAATCACCACAGCCATTTCATCTGAGGGAAATCCTGAAAACTTGACCTGTCGGTGTGCCTTGAGGACTGGAGTTAAAAAACACTGACCTAATGAACTGCACTCATTAGCTAACTGGAGGGGCTTCCAGGATTTCAAATATCTACCCTGAATCTACCAGTAGCTGTTGATAGTAGAACATCTTCCAATTTAGGTGGAAAGATATAGCATAAAGAAAAGAGACAATCATTCTGCCAGACACTAAACAGGTGGGAGGAGTTGTAGCCTCAAAGGTACTGGCCTTCATTTTTCTATGTGCCTAGGTGTGCCATATAAGTTATGGTATACAAATACACTGCTCAAAAAATTAAAGGAACACTTTGAAAACATATCAGATCTCAATAGTGAAAAATATCATGCTGGATATGTATACTGATATGCACTGGGTAATGTGTTAGGAATGAAAGAATGCCAAATAAATCGTTTGAAGGAAATGAAAATTAAATGGAAATGAAAACATTGGACCAAATTTAAAGGCCACCCGTAAATTAAAGTGAAAAAATTATGCAGCAGGCTAGTCCATTTTGCTGAAATTTAATTGCAGCAACTCAAAATGGTACTCAGTAGTTTGCATGGCCCCCACGTACTTGTATGCATGACTGATAACGGCGGGCATGCTCCTAAAAAGACGATGCATGGGTGTCCTAGGGGATTTCCTCCCAGATCTGGACAAGGGCATCACTGAGCTCCTGAACAGACTGAGGTGCAATCTGGCGGCACCGGATGGACCGAAACATAATGTCCCAGAGGTCTTCTAATGGCAAATGCCAATTGAGCTCCACGGTACCGGGCAGTGAGCATAGAGCCCACTAGAGGACATCGAGCCCTTAGGGCACCCTCATGAAGTCTGTTTCTGATTGTTTGATGAGAGATATTTACACCAGTGGCCTGCTGGAGATCATTTTGTAGGACTCTGGCAGTGCTCATCCTGTTCCTCCTTGATTGGTTAAGAACTTTCTACAGCCCTGTCCAGCTCTCCTAGAGTAACTGCCTGTCTCCTGTAATCTCCTCTATGCTCTTGAGACACTGCTGGGAGACACAGCAAACCTTCTGGCAATGACACGTATTGATGTGCCATAATGGAGGAGTTGGACTGACTGTGCAAAATCTAAAGGGTGCAGGCATCGCCTCATGCTACCAGTAGTGACACTGACCCTGACCCTAGCCAAATGCGAAAAAGTGTAAAACAGTCAGAAAAGATGAGTAGGGGAAAAGAATGTCAGTGGCCTCCATCTGTAAAACCATTCCTGTTTTGGAGGTTGTCTCATTGTTTCCCATCTAGTGCACCTGTTGTTAATTTCATCAACACCAATGCAGCTGAAACTGATTAACAACCCCCTCTGCTACTTAACTGACTAGATCAATATCCCAGGAGTTTAATTGACTTGATGCTATACTCTGATTAAAAAGTGTTTCTGTAATTTTTATGAGCAGTGCACATTGACACAACTAAAAATGGTTAGTACCATAGATATAGTACAATTATTTATGTTAATAAATGTACTCACAAGAACAATCAACCTCAAAATGTATTATAAAAACACTTACCTGGAGCACAAATGCTATTTTAGCATCATCACCATATTCTATTTCTGATCTTTTCAGTTGTTTCATTAAAAGTCTATATTTTGAAAATTCTTCTCTTTGTCGAGCTTCATTGTCCAGTTTTGAACATTTCCTACACCTGCCAATGCTGCGAGCATTGGCAGAGAGAGAAAACTCAGTTGATGGTAGGTAGCTTTTGCAGCTGTTACAGAAATATATATTTTTGCGAAGAACAGCAGGATCTTGAGGAACCTGAAGATAAAAATTGTAATTAGTTGTCTATAATACAACCAGGGGTAAAATGACCTCCATAGCTTACTACAACCATAGCCAGGCAATTGAATTCTCACCAACATTAAGTCTGGCATCTCTGACAGTACAGCATGATAATGCTAAAAGTTTAGATCGCATGACTTATCATTGATCCACACAAACACTTAAAAAATTATTTAGGCAGCTATAGTAAGTATATTGATGAATTATCTCTAAATTGATTTGTAGGGTTTGTGCATTAGATGGACGCTGCTGTAAATGTATCATCAGGAGATCATGCATATACCTTTGTATGACTTTATATAGTTTTGACACTTGCTGTAGGTTTTATGAGATGGCTTGACTCTAACTATTAGCCAGTAGGGCCACCCATGGTGTTTTTTTATATATCTTTTTTGGGGATATTTATTATAGCAAAAAGTAAAAAATATTGCATTTTTTCAAAATTGTTGCTCTATTTTTGTTTATAGCGCAAAAAATAAAAACCGCAGAGGTGATCAAATACCACCAAAATAAAGCTCTATTTGTGGGAAAAAAAGGACGCAATTTTGTTTGGGAGCCACGCCGCACGACCGCGCAATTGTCAGTTAACCACTTAAGACCCGGACCAATACGCTGGTAAATGACCCAAGGTGTTTTTGCGATTCGGCACTGCGTCGCTTTAACAGACAATTGCGCGGTCGTGCGACGTGGCTCCCAAACAAAATTTGAGTCCTTTTCTTCCCATAGAGCTTTCTTTTGGTGGTATTTGATCACCTCTGCGATTTTTATTTTTTGCGCTATATACAAAAATAGAGCGACATTTTTGAAAAAAAAACACTATTTTTTACTTTTTGTTAAAAAAAAATCAAATAAACAAAATTTTAGTCAAACATTTAGGCAAAAATTTATTTAGCCACATGTCTTTAGTAAAAAAAAAAATCGCGATAAAAAAAAATAGCTACCTAGCGGGAACAGCGACACTAATACAGCGATCAGAAAAATTATCGCTTAGTGACGCTGGCAATAGGGAGTGAAAGGCTTAACTAGGGCAGTGATCAGGGGGTTAAAATTTTATTAGGGGGGGTGGGGGGGCTATCCTGAACCTAACACTAACTGATTTTACACTGCCTGTCACACTGACACTAAATGCAGTGATTAGATCACTGCATTCAGTGACACTGTGACAGGGGGGGTGGGGGGGCAGATCGCAAGGGGTTAAGTATGCCTATGTGAGTGTGTGTCAGTGTAATGTTGGTGCACACTTACTGTGAGGTGTTTCTCCCATCGCAGCGGTTGGAAATACCGCTGCGATGGGAGATTACATCACTTCCCCCTTCCTGTGTTTACACAGGAGGAGGAAGTGACACAAAGGGGGAGCGCGCGCATTGGCTGGGAGCGATTGCGGGGGGGCGGGTAAACGCCGACATCCGCCCGCTCGTCCCGGATCGCTCCCGGAGCCAGGGGGACCCCCGCACGCCGCGGAGGGGGTCCCGATGGGACCCCCGAACCGCACGAAGGCGGGGACGTAAATTTACGCCCTTGTGCCTGTACGAGCCATTCTGTGGCCGTATATGTGCGTGTGGGGGTCCTTAAGTGGTTAAAGCGACGCAGTGCCGAATCGCAAAAAGGGGCAAGGTCCCTAACCTGCATATTGGTCCGGGTCTTAAGTGGTTAGGGGGATTACACGGGGGGGGGGCACATTAGGAGGATTACACAGGAAGGGTTACATTAAGGGGATTACACAGGGTGGGGCACATTAGAAGGATTACACAGGAAGGGTTACGTTAAGGGGATTACACAGGATTACACAGCAAAAAGTGCTATAAAAATGCATTGATTACTGTGAAAATGACACAGGGGGGGGTGTTACATTAGGGGGTTTAAACAGGGGGCATTATATTGGGGGCATTACACAGGGAGATAAAATGGGGGGATTGCACAGGGGGTTACATTGGGGGGATTGCACTGGAGGGTATTTACACAGGAGAAGGTGGGTAGACTGCATGGGGTTTTACACTGCTGAGATTTACACAGGGGGAGTACAATGGTGCAGGGATTTACACTGGGGAAATGTACACTATGGGAGATTAAACTGGGAAGATTTACATGGGGGAGGTGGAATTACACTGTTATGCTGGGAGGATTACGATGGGGGGATTTACACTTGGGGGATTACACTGGGCTGCTCAGTCAAAAATGCCTGGTTCTATTTTTTGTCCCAGTTCAGGCCATTAAGAAGGAAGTGATATCCGACCGCAATGGTTTCACCCCCATCCTTGACAGTGCATAGATTGGTACACTGGCATAAACCACAACATTTCCAGGGGTCAGTTTGGGGTGCACACTGTGATCGTGTGCTGCTGTCCTGAAACTAGTCTCCTAGACAGGAGAGAGTCCCATGCACTAGGCTGCATAGCGTCTACTGCTCTGTCCTGCTCCTGCTGTCACTCTGCAGCAGCAGGACAGAGCACTGCGGCAGGCTAGGGGGGAGAGCTGTGCTGATGCACCAGCCTGCTCAATCACCGACAGGGGGGGAAGTGACACCATATTTTACTGCACCAGGTGACATCAACCCTAGTGACGCCAGGGTACATTCATCCTCCATGGCCCCACTGTATGTTGGAATGTAGCCACGCTTTATTGCTGATAGGACTTAATGCTATAGAGACAGATTTGCTTAAAATATTTGTTGAATCATTACCTTGAGTAATCTGGCAATTTCTGGATTAAATGTGGGAATTTTAATGTACTGTAGGAAAAGTGTAGATATTCTCTTCCGAAGTCCCTCCAAGTTGTGCTCTTCTACACCACGAAATAAAAGGTCAGCCTCTCTGTCAATTAGCTCTACGATCTCTTGGGTTAATTTGCAATTGTGTTCCTATAAGAAAAAAATGAAAAATACATTTATATATATATATATATATATATATATATATATATATATATATATATATATATATATATTTCTGGGGCACGTAGGAAATAGTAATATAGATGACCTCAGACACAGGCAGATGCAGTTACTTCTTGATTCAGATATAGGCAGATTTTTTTTATTTAATAGGGACCACAATGACCTCATTTGAAAAATAATCAGCTAAAGTATGAATAGTTTTAGAATATAATGAAGCACTGATGTGGTTCATTACACGCAACGCTTTTGAAATATTACGTTTGGTTTTACATGTTCACCGGTGGGTTTGTCTAGTGACTTATTATTATTATTATATCGTTATACAGAGTAAAACATGGCAATCCAATTACTGCCACTGTATCAGGAAAAACATTTAAAAATCGGAAACTCAGAAAAACAAACTGATTCAATAAATGGCGCAACAGTTAAATCAGAAAATGGTGTTTGTAAAAAAGGTACAGCATATGGATAGATACACTAAAATGAATGTATATTTTAGTACTTTGAGTTCGACATAACTGGCTTCAAAATGTCCTGCCTATTGAACTGGTACAGACCCCCATGATGACAAATATTACAGTACATTGGCAATACAGGCTGGTAGTTACAATATAGTGGTCAAGTTTGTGACGTGCCTTGGCTAACTGTAGTTTAGGCATTTATTCAATACACGTAACTTCTGTCTCAGCTTTTTTTTTGTATTTCTTATTATTGGATTAATAATTGATATCTGCATAAATGAACTGTAAAATATTAATAGTGTTACAAAACACCTGTTCACACAGCCAGGTTTTCAAAAGAATAAATAAATTACCTTGACAGTATGCTTAAGCGTCAAAAGAGTATCAATCCTTTCATCACGAGTAAAGTATTGGGTGTTAATGCTGTTATAAATATCACGTAGCTCTCTGGCACGAATGGTAAACTGGGTATCCATCTCTGTAACTTTTCCATCACGGGCTTTCCATTTTTTGGGTTCACAACACTTTAAATGAGGAATGCGATTTTAGATACATTAATGCTTACATAAACATACAGCAAATGCAAACTTAGAGAAGCATATAACAATTAAATATGAAATCTGGGCTCAGGGAAAACATACTGCTTAAAATGATAGCAGCCCAGAATGGATTGAGTCAAAAGTGTTGTTTGTAAAATCAGCCTATATGGTAAGAAAAACAACTTCGTGCAGACTAATGCCGCGTACACCCGATCATTTTTCGGCTTGTAGAAAACTACGGTTTTTAAAAATGTCATTTAAAATGATCGTGTGTAGGCTTCACATCATTTTTCGGGTTCTGAAAAACGACAAAAACGAACATGCTCTATTTTTTAACAACGTTTAATGTTGTTTTTCGGGTTGTTAAAAACTGCTCGTGTGTGGGCTTTAACATCATGTACAACCCACGCATGCTCAGAAGCACGTTATGTGACGGGTGCGCTCGTTTTGGTAAAACTACTGTTTGTAATGGAGTAAGCACATTCATCACGCTGTAACAGACAGAAAGGCGCGAACCGTCTTTTACAAACACAAAATCAGCAAAAGCAGCCCCAAGGGTGGCGTCATCCACATGGAACTTCCCCTTTATAGTGCCGTCGTATGTGTTGTACGTCACCGCGCTTTGCTAGAGCATTTTTTTTTTCACGATCGTGTGTAGGCAACATCGTTTTAATGATGAAGTTGAAAAAAACGTTGTTTTTTCTATCGGCTGAAAAACATTGTTTTTTACAAGCCGAAAAATGATCATGTGTACGCGGCATGAGGGCCCGTTTTATGCAGAAGCTTTAAGCGGTAGACCACTTTGCATGTTACTTACTGTAGGGTTGTCCCGATACCACTTTTTTAGGACCGAGTACAAGTACCGATACTTTTTTTAAATGTGTCCCAAAATGCAGCCATGTCCCCCACATATTGCAGCCATGTATGTCCCCCACATATTGCAGCCATGTATGTCCCCCACATATTGCAGCCATGTATGTCCCCCACATATTGCAGCCATGTATGTCCCCCACATATTGCAGCCATGTATGTCCCCCACATATTGCAGCCATGTATGTCCCCCACATATTGCAGCCATGTATGTCCCCCACATATGCAGCCATGTATGTCCCCCATATTGCAGCCATGTATGTCCCCCACATATACAGCCATGTATGTCCCCCACATATGCAGCCATGTATGTCCCCCATATTGCAGCCATGTATGTCCCCCACATATTGCAGCCATGTATGTCCCCCACATATTGCAGCCATGTATGTCCCCCACATATTGCAGCCATGTATGTCCCCCACATATTGCAGCCATGTATGTCCCCCACATATTGCAGCCATGTATGTCCCCCACATATTGCAGCCATGTATGTCCCCCACATATGCAGCCATGTATGTCCCACATATTGCAGCCATGTATGTCCCCCACATATTGCAGCCATGTATGTCCCCCACATATTGCAGCCATGTATGTCCCCCACATATGCAGCCATGTATGTCCCCCATATTGCAGCCATGTATGTCCCCCACATATACAGCCATGTATGTCCCCCACATATGCAGCCATGTATGTCCCCCATATTGCAGCCATGTATGTCCCCCGCATATGCAGCCATGTATGTCCCCCACATATGCAGCCATGTATGTCCCCCATATTGCAGCCATGTATGTCCCCCACATATGCAGCCATGTATGTCCCCCATATTGCAGCCATGTCCTGTCCCTCATACCTGTAGATATGATGCCGCCGCTGCATACCGCCGTTAATCCCCCTGCATTATAGCGTAGCGCGCAATACAAGCTTTCGTTCTGAATACTTGTAATGCACGCGCCGCCATGTATAGACACTCCCCTTCTCGGGATTGGAGGGATCCGTCCAATCCCGAGCAAGGGGGAGTGTCTATACGCGGATTCGTGCATAGTAACTCCCCCTTGCTCGGGATTGGACGGATCAGTCCAATCCCGAGAAGGGGAGTGTCTATACATGGCGGCGTGGGCATTACAAGTATTCAAAATGAAAGCTTGTAATGCGCGCTACGCTATAATGCAGGGGGATTAACGGCGGTATGCGGCAGCGGCGGCATCATATCTACAGGTATGAGGGACAGGACATGGCTGCAATATGGGGGGGAAGTATTCTATTTTGGTATCGGGGGTATTTGCGGGAGTACAAGTACTCCCGCAAATACTCGGCATCGGTCCCGATACCGATACTAGTATCGGTATCGGGACAACCCTATTAGTAAGTCAAATAATTTGATTTAAAAAAAAGAAACAAGTCCACTGAGTTTATTTTTCATGCACCTTTTAAGTCTTTTTGCTGATATGCCTCTTCTGCTGCCTGTCTCTGAGTCACATGACCAGCAGGTATTTTTTTTAAATCCAAACTCTTTTTTATTGGTATCAAAGAGTGTCAGAGAACATTGAAAACATGTACATCATGTAATATACAGATATTGAATAGGAGACAGTCATTCTATATATAAAAAAAAAAAGTATGATCCTATCTCTTTTTTTAGAAAAGCTTACAATAAAATAAAATAAATTGTTGGATTTTTTTTTCCCTTGTACTATCTCATAGAGCTTAAAACAAAAATAAAGCAACTTAAAGGAGTTGTAACAGTTGAGGGTTTTAAATCTCAAAAAAACAAACATATACTTACCGCTGCTGTGCAGTTGGTTTTGCACAGGGTGGCCCTGATCCTCCTCTTTTGGGGTCCCTCAGTGTTGCTCCTAGCTCCTCCTCTTCTCGAGTGCCCCATCGGAGAAGCGCTCTCGTTCATGGACACCCATGCGGGCACGCTCCTATGTCCTGCTTCTGCGTCTATTAACACAGAAAGCAGGACTCAGCCCCGCCCCCAGTGCCCACGTCATTGAATTTGATTGACAACAGCAGGAGTCAATGGCTGCGCTGCTATCAATCTATCCAATCAGGACACAAGACTCCGGCCACAGCTGGTGTGCTCGTTCCCGTTGTGGGAAACACAGGGCTCAGGTTAGTATAACAGGGGCTCAGAGGGGGGCTGCTGAGTGACAGAAGGTTGTTCACCTTAATGCATAGAATTCACCTTTAAACCTTCAGTGGGACAAAAGACCTGGGTCCTTTTAACAGGGCTCCACCCATGTCTATCCAGTCTATCCATCACTAGCTGAGAAGGTGCTAAACCAGGAGTGTCTAACCAACTCTGCCAAATAAAATGTTAGCATCGCATTACGATGGCGATAAGCTAGTTGTTCTCCAAGTAGGAGGGAATTGGCATACTCAACCCACTGTTTTCTTGTAGGTACTGTAGATGACATCCAGTACCGAGCAGCTTTCTAGCTTACTACAATAGCCGAGTTATAATATAAATACCTGGTAAGTACATTTCAGGGTCCAACATGACCAGCAGGTATGACAGCAGCGATAGACTATACAAACCTCTGTAGCTTCAGCTGGTGTACCCAGGAATAATAGGAGATAGTTTACAAATCAAAAGCATTTTTTTAAATTTAAATATTTTTCTAAATAGATTCCTTTAAGCTAGTGCATTTTTGGTTCACGTACCTTTTCATTCGATTTCCCTTCTTAATGTTTTTTTTTTCTTTGTCTGAATTTCTCACTTCATGTTTCTCCTCAATAAGCTTGCCCCCATCATCCGAGCCGTTCTGGCTGGGGGTTAGTCAGCCAGAACAGCTTACTGAGGAGGAACAAGATGTGAGAAATTCAGACAAAGAAAAAAAAAACATTTAGAAGGGAAATGGAAGGAAAAGGTAAGTGAACCAACAATGCACTAGCTTAGGTAGGAATCGATTTAGAAAATAAAAAATGAACCTTTAGAACCCCTTTAAGCTATTCTCTATTAATTTTATTGTGATCCTGGAGTTTAGCTTTAACCTTTCAGATTTGTTTGTATCAAAGCATAATAAAGAAAATGACCAAATTCAATTGTGTGCCTGAAGATAGCATTTTTAATACTCCAACTACATACCATCACAACGCTATCTCCTCATAAAAGGTAATTATTTTATGAGAACAGATTTTGAAAGTAATGCTTTCATATTTTGGATAATCCTTCCTTAAGCATTATCCTAAACAGCATTATTTCAGCCAGGATGCCAAAAATCATGACACTTTCATGCTGTTATTATTGTATATTTTTTAATCATCATTCAAATAAAATTAAAAAAGAAAATAAATTAAACACCTGTATAGTAACCATAAAAATACAGCAAGCCCCAAAAAAGATCCATGTATAGTAAATATAAGCGTAAATACTGTATAAGCGTGCTTAACCTTAAAAATACAGCAAGCGCCAAGGAAGATCTATTTACAGCCATCATCAATTTTTACATAACAGACATACTTATTAATCTATATTAACCAGTAACTGCATTTTATAGTCCAAAGTAGCCTGTGGTACTGTGTGAATGGGTGCAAAGAGGAGTCAAAGTGCAATGTGATATGTAGTAATTCTGGATAATTCTGGTTTTGCTTTTCAGCTAAAAAAGGTTGACACAATAACAGCTCTCACATGTCTTTTTTTTTGCTTACAAGGCAGTATACAATTTGCATGGATTACAATAGACTCTTTGTCCAAAAAAATGGTCTTCTATAATACTTCAGGTGTGCTGACTACGTTTCGTCTAGAATCAATAAAGCTCTTTGAAAGGATAAGTAATTATTCAGAAACTTTATTTAAAGTGCACATACAGTATATGTTTGACACTAAGCGAGCAACCTCATCATATTAATATAGTATTGTTTAGACTGAAAGGAAATCTGTACTGCCAGAAATAAAGTATGTAGGTGGACATTGCTGACTTCAGCTTCTAAAAAAGATGATGGTCTCCTAGCGGTCCTGTTAGATCTAATGGCTTTCTGAATTTCTGACCTGGAACAAGCATGCAAATCAGAATCTATGACTTCATCTACAGCATGCTTGTCACAGGGGGAGTTATTTAGAAAGCAAGCTAATTAGCATGACCAGATGGAGGTTTTTGTTCTAAGATGACATTTTTTCAGGGAAATAGAATATGGGTAGCAACAGATAATTGTGTAGGATCTACTCTGGCTGTATGGTAGCATTGTTCTGGGTGCGCCACCGTTTGTTCTGCTCTTATGAAGACAAGGTACTAGCATTGCAGTGGCATAGCTCAGACCCTTGGAAACATGGTTCTTTGCATTAAACAGCTGTGTTCAGGCTTTAGGGTGGTAGGGTCTGGTCAGTGTTCTGAGCTTAATAGGTCTTTGGTGGAACAGCAATGGCAAAAGGTACACATTTTTTTCAAGTCAAAAAAAAATTCACATCAGTCTCTCTCATGAGAGTTTATGTAAAAAACAGACCTCTACAAATGCAGTTCTTCACTTTACTGATGGGACTGGGCAGCACTTTGGTCTTCATGATAGCAAAGGGAAACCCATCCAGCCTTTTAACTACCACATGCATGTACAGGGCCCCCCAGGAGATGAAATGATGTGATTTGTAGAAATATAAGCCCTGTAACGGAATGCACCGTGACAGACTGAGATATTCCTATGTCTAGGGTCACCTTATGTCCACTAGGGCCATAGGGTGACAAAGAATCATAATTCATATGTTACAGAAGACATTAATAAGGGACATTAATAATAATTCATGTTTGCAGGATGTCTTCAAATATCAAAAGCTGTTAGCTATGCAATCTGGGCACACATGCTTTTGAAAGGTGTTAATTCAGGTCTACAAGACCAGAGTGAGTCATACCTTTGTATAATATGCTATTGAAATATCGGAAGGTGTGGATTGCACCCACTCTCACAAGACTCTGCCATTGTGTGATAAAGCTGCCTAGATAAACGTATTCAACTAGATGTCTGTGTTATTATTCAAGGTTAACTGAACACTATTGAAGATGCGGTGCCGACCGGTCTACATGGTTAGCTTACCTGAATGCCTTTTAGAGTGTGATTGAAGCCCCCCATGGTGTGAAGGGGGGTGGAGATTGCATTGCCCTGTGATTAACTGTATTATGCTGTACTGGATATAAGAAGCTGAGAAAATACTAATAAATTGTCATATCTTTGGAAGCAAGAACGGAGCTTTGTCTCGTCTTATTCTGGGAAAGGATATGGATCGTGTATGCAATATTGTCGGAGTGGGTCAGATAAGCTTGTCGTGGGTGGATGGAAAGTCGTAAGCGGTGGTAACCGTTACATTTGGTGGCACAGCAGTGGGGTGATTCCATCATCAGAAGGACAGCTACAAGGACACATGACAATGGAGACGGTGTATGAACGGATGAAGCTCTTTTCCCTCATGGACTTACTGGAGAGCCGGGGCAGACCGGCCAGCAACCGTAAGAAAAGGGACATTATCGCAGAACTGGTCGAAATGGATAGAGCTAAAAGGCCCGCCGTAACAGACAGGACACCTGAGGAAGAATTTTTTGATCGGGCTGTTAAACATGGACTGGCACAATATGGTCCTAATCCTCCGCCGGAGATCATAGACCGGGTTATAGCGGCTGTAGATGCCACCTTGCGACAGCAAAGAAGTGCTGCAGCAGCTGAAGGCACAGCGGCACCAACTAAAGAGAGAGGAGAGGTGCAGATACCAGTCTCCATGGAAGAGGGGGACCTTGTGGTAGTGGATGGGACTGTGGTCTCCACTGACAGCAACCCAGCAGAAGAGCTGGCAACAGAACAGAGTGTCATAGGCCTCTGCTCCTCATTAACAGAAGAGGGGGACCCTGTGGTAGTGGATGGGACTGTGGTCTCCACTCACAGCAACCCAGCGGAAGAGCTGGCAACAGAACAGAGGGTCACGGACCTCTGCTCTCCATTAACAGACGAGGGGGACCCTGTGGTAGTGGATGGGACTGTGGTCTCCACTGACAGCAACCCAGCAGAAGAGCTGGCAACAGAACAGAGTGTCATAGGCCTCTGCTCCTCATTAACAGAAGAGGGGGACCCTGTGGTAGTGGATGGGACTGTGGTCTCCACTCACAGCAACCCAGCGGAAGAGCTGGCAACAGAACAGAGGGTCACGGACCTCTGCTCTCCATTAACAGACGAGGGGGACCCTGTGGTAGTGGATGGGACTGTGGTCTCCACTCACAGCAACCCAGCGGAAGAGCTGGCAACAGAGCAGAGTGTCATAAGCCTCTGCTCCTCACTAACAAAAGAGGGGGTTCCTGGGGTAGTGGATGGGACTTCAGTCTCCACTGGCACAACCCCAGAAAATGGTACAGGACTGGGACAGGAGGATGTCGGCTTTGCTTTGCAAGCACCGGGGGGTTTTCACCAAGCACCAGTGGATGGGACTTCAGCCTCCACTGGTATACCCCAGGAAGGGGGGGCAGTTGGCCCAGACCCCCAACAGCATGATGGACTGAGCCCAGCTACCCTGCCTCCTCCCCAGCGGCAGGCGTGTTCTCTGAGAGAGGCAGAGGTTGTTGGGGTGAGTAATGCTCAGTTTGGAGCCATTTATTAGGGGTACAGTATGGATACCAGCATTGGAGGACGGGAACTACTGACGGAATTCGGAGTCAACCCGTTTGGGGTTACCACCTGTGTCCGTCTCCCACCGAAAGGGGAGAGATGTAACGGAATGCACCGTGACAGACTGAGATATTCCTATGTCTAGGGTCACCTTATGTCCACTAGGGCCATAGGGTGACAAAGAATCATAATTCATATGTTACAGAAGACATTAATAAGGGACATTAATAATAATTCATGTTTGCAGGATGTCTTCAAATATCAAAAGCTGTTAGCTATGCAATCTGGGCACACATGCTTTTGAAAGGTGTTAATTCAGGTCTACAAGACCAGAGTGAGTCATACCTTTGTATAATATGCTATTGAAATATCGGAAGGTGTGGATTGCACCCACTCTCACAAGACTCTGCCATTGTGTGATAAAGCTGCCTAGATAAACTTATTCAACTAGATGTCTGTGTTATTATTCAAGGTTAATTGAACACTATTGAAGATGCGGTGCCGACCGGTCTACATGGTTAGCTTACCTGAATGCCTTTTAGAGTGTGATTGAAGCCCCCCATGGTGTGAAGGGGGGTGGAGATTGCATTGTCCTGTGATTAACTGTATTATGCAGTACTGGATATAAGAAGCTGAGAAAATACTAATAAATTGTCATATCTTTGGAAGCAAGAACGGAGCTCTGTCTCGTCGTGGTGACCGTTACAAGCCCTAATTTCAAATCCACGTTGTGCTTGTATGAGACAGAGTGAAAGGGAGGTCATTTTCCCTGCCATGGAGACCAGAATACTGACAGCTCTGGTAGAGGGGAGCTGAATGTTTATAAGAACTCTGATTTTTACTTATGTTAAGGAGGGGTAGCAGTGGCTGTAGAGAACACATCCATGTTTTTTTTTTTGGAAAAAGTGTACCAATTGTTTAATTTTTATTGCAATGCCATGTCTGTAAAAATTCAATGACCTCTAAAATGATAGTAAAGGTTTGTTTTTTGTTTTTTTAAATGTAGCGCTCACCCCCGAAAGAGCCGCTGATTAGTTTGGGACCAGCATGTTAGGTTACCAGTGGTTCTTGTCTAGGGATAAAATTAATGAAGGTGGTTAAAGAGCAAGTGTCCAGACATCAACTTGAATTTTCAATGCTTTATTCCAAGGCCCAACATGGCTGACATCAACATGGCACATGATAGAGAAAAGGTTGATGAGCAAAGAGAGAACTGTAGTATCAGGCCTTGGATATCAAAGAGAGAGCAAACCTGCTCAGAGCATAGTCAAGTTCAAACGTCACCACTCTCACCAGAGTGGGTAAAGTGCCCCCGGACAGGTGATTTACTTGAGCCTGGTAGCCGAAGGGGCCACTTTCAAACAAAGTCACTGGGAGGAAACAGGGCCTCTGCCACAGGCCTTGTGAATTTTCTTAGATTTGTCAAAGGTTAGAACCAATGAATCCTCCCAGTAAGTCCAATTTCAAGGTCACCGATTGACAGCTGAAGTATACCTGTCATGTGGCATGGTGACCGGATCCCCGGTGGTTCGTCCAGACCTCGCAGACAACCTCTGCCTCTGTGTTCTCCCGAGCTGATCCCCCACCGTTCAGCTCCCGCTTAGGATCTGGGACCCAGCAAGTCGCTGGGGCCCCTCTTTGCGTCAGAATGAAGTTGCGCTTGGTAAGCAAACTCGGCCAGGCTGGTGTCGATGGTGGGGCCCATGGATGCGCGCACCCTGAAAGTGAATGCCGCACCTGGAACTCGGGCCCCGTATAGCACAACTCTCACAGGTGACTGCCCCAGATATACCCTCCCGCCAGCATGTCCAGAGAAACAACCGCTCCTCTGATTGACTGCTGGGAGAAGGTGGGTCTGTCAGAACCCCTTCTAGCGCCAACTGTCACCTAGGGGTAATAACACCCCCCTGGCATGCAGACTGACCTACAAGGCAGTTCCAAAACTGGAAGCAACCCGAATTTAGGCAATTCGTGAATGGGAGTAACTTAAGTCTCCCATTCCCCACTAACTTTAGCATAACGCCCGCAAATAGGGGGGGGCGCTACATAAATAACAAACATGTTATACGTACCTGCTCTTCACAGTGGTATTGCACAAAGCAGCCCCAATCCTCTTCTTGGTTCCCCGACCAGTGCTCCTGGCCCCTCCCTCTTGACCAGTGCCTCCAATGGCAAGCCGCTTGCTAAAGGGGCAATCGTGCGTTTATAAGACACGCAGAGTCGAGGATTGGTCCCGCCCCCTGTTCATTTCTTTTTGTCTCACTGGCTGTGATTGACAGCAGCAGTAGCCAAAGACTCCCGCTGCTGTCTTAGACAATGGGGAGAGGTCTGGGACAGCTGAGGCTCCTGTGCACATTGCTGGTTTAAAAGAGGGCTCAAGTGAGTAGTGGCGGGGAGCAGCACATGGATGTTTTTTTTTATTTATTTTTTACCTTCATGCATAATTTACAACAAGTTTAACTATTTATGGATTCTTATACCTTGAGGGTTAACTATTGTATTAAAATGTGTTCTCAATTCATTCAGCTTGCTTTGGACTTGTGATTTTTATATCAATATATTAGGGCTGTTACTGATCAAAATTTTTGTGTTTGATTAATCGTTTTGTTTTTTTAATCGATTAATCGACTAATTTCGATTAATTATAACGCACAGATCCAACTACTTTTAGCTGATCTCCTTGCAGGCTGATTCCAGTACACTGGAAAATGGATAGGAGGATACAAAAAACACAAAGGCAGAGCTCGATGGGAATAGCATTAAAACTTTTATAGTCTTCTAATAGGTAACAAAATAAATATTGCACTGGAGATAAATTCGATGTAGCTACATAAACTGTAAAAATGGTGTAATACCAAATACCAAACGGTAACAAAAGAAAAAACATAAAAACATGTAGCTAAGTGTGATACTGGTATAAAATTGTGTACAACGATACCACTCCTGAATCCAGATGAGGGGAGATTAACATCAGTCCGTCGGCATGTGGATGTCCCGTGAAGGGAACTATCACAATTCCCATTGGATGGCTGTAGAATCCCAGATTGATAGAGGGAAATGTAACTGCCCTTGCGTGTGGCAGATAGTAAGGTCCCGCCGGCATGCAGATATGAAGGTACAGCAAAGGAGCCCTTCAGATAGACACGGCAAGCCCCGCCGGTGTCCGTGACATCACCGTATCTCTGGCGGGACTCCTTGAAGGCCCGGAAGCCAGCGGAGAGGCGAATAAAAATCAAAAGAATTTTAATCGATCAAAAAGATTTTGATCGATCAAAAAAATTAAAGATTAATCGATTAATTAAAAGTTAATTTGCACAGCCCTACAATATATAAAAAAATATACACTATCATTTTAATCTGAAATCGGAGCTAAACCTTTCTATCTTCTGAAGATGATGCCATCTGAACCTTGCCATGAACAATATATTTTGATTGTTCAGATTTACCAAAACTATGTCAATGAAGGACACACCTAAACAAGCCATTACATTTGTTTAAAATCAGACTGGACCTTGCATTATAAAGTTGATCTAGTGTAGCAGATGTCCTCAAACATTTTAAAAAATAGGAAAATCAAAGCAAAAAATTATAGGTAAGTAGTAGTATAAAGCATGAGGAAATGTCAACAATTAATGAGTGAACAGGAGATGTAGATAGAAGTTTGTGCACACTGGATAAAAATATCAAGGGACAGACAGACAACACTACTCTCATAAAGTTTGCATTATCTTTTCTGTGCTTGCATGCATTTTCTCCTGGTACTCTGCTTTCCTCCCACACACCAAAGACATCCTGGTAGATTAATTAGCTTCTGTGTAAATTGACATTAGACATTGACATTAGATGGAAAGCTCCTGAGGGCAGGGTCTGATGTGAATGTATAATACATATGCATATGTATATATAGAGTGGGAGATGGTAACATGGGAGAATGCCAGAATCAACCATCTAAAATATGTATACACACATAGTATGTGTATACTCTATACATGCTTTGGCGTATATACATGGGGACAGGGAACCAGGGACAGACAAGTACAGTAAAACACTATTGTAGAAAACAATAAAACATTTTATGAATCCTAAAAGCAACAGGGAGCCAGTGCAGCAACTGTCTGGGGGCAGTAGTGTGAGTAAAGCAGCTGGCAAAGCAAATCTACTAGATGCATTTATAACAGACTGAAGTGGTGCCAAAAAGGTAAATATGAAACCTAGTGTGAAGAATTGCAATCCATAATTTAGTGTGTTCATTACAAGGTGAGACTGCATGAGAAAAACAGCACAATTTATGAATCAGAGAGGAAACTTTCTTACCGTATATCAGAAAGAAAACCTTATTATAAGCACCAGTAGTTAAGCACTGTGTCCTAGCCAAGAAGATGATCACATGCAAATAAATAGAATCCAAATAACAGCCTCAAAGCACACATACAAAAGACAAACCAGGAATTCCAGTACTACAGATTACAGTGAACTGAGCGAATAGTTTCCAAGATCTCTTGAGAACACAAATAGAATTATACAATTGCCTAGCTTCATGTTTACAAACTGTCTTGGGGTAAAAAAAAAAACTTGCTGCAATTAAGTTTTTAGTGTCTCTCAAAAAGAAAATGTCAAGCCTTGTCTCCTGTACCAGCTAAACTCATATTCACATATTATGCACTTGTATCACATTGTATCACACACTGAGAACTAGACATGTGCATTCGTTTTCGGCCGAATTTCTGGCATTTTCACGTTCGTTTTAACAAATGATAACGAACGCGCAGAATCCGAAATCTGAAAGATCTGACATAAAAAAAGGTTTATTTTTGTTTCGTTGCAACAACAGTTCAATATAGATAGAGGATTCGACATGACGGTGACAATAGCTGTCTGTGTCTATCGAACCTGCGGTCGAATGTGCCTAACCTAACTCTATTAGTCCAAGATTATTCAACATAGAGAGAAAAGATTTGACATTATAAAGACATGAAGATTCCACGGAACAGCTAAAAACATACGATCGCCACTAGAGGATATTTATGGTCAAATGCTCCGCATTAGAAGAATTCTAATGTTGGTTGACAAGTAATAATAATTGATAAATATAAGTATTACTAGTCATACAACATTAGAATTCTACTATATCTTGTGGGCGGAGCATTCGACCGGAAATGTACGATTGTGGCCTTGTACAGTTTAGCTGCTTTGTTGAATCTTCTTAGAACATTCAATGGACACCATAAGCCTTCAATGACAGATTCGACGTTAATTAATTCGGAGTTTCGGACGAATGCATTTTTTAATGAAACAAAATAAATAAAAACAAATTTCGGGAGTAACTAAATAAATTTATTTTTCGGACGAAAAAAATATTTCAGTGTGCACATGTCTACTGAGAACTGCGTTCATTTTTACATATTATTTAACTTACAAACTAGTAACAAATATGCAATGGGGCTGTGTTACAAAATACAAAGTTTAGACAAGGTGACGGTTGTAATTTCCCTACCTTAGTTACTGCATTAGGTTTATTACGTAAAACAGTTAGCATTCAGAAAACATAAAAAAGATCTCCCTATTTCCTTACTGCTTCTATGCAGTGATTAGGGCATGGTCTGTGACCCAAAAGATGTGGCAGTCACTTTAATTACCCAGACCCGGTGGTGTGGACAAAACACGGTATAAAGACTCTACAACATATTGTGCAGAACGGCAATCTAATGTCATTCAATGAATTAAAAATGCGCTACGACGTACCCAACTGAGACATGCCTTTTACTCTCAATTCGGCAAGGAATCTCTTGTTCTTGAACCCAGCGACCCGGAGCTACTGACACGCAGCGACTCCTTAATTAAACCGCTCTCGAGTTTATACAAATAACTTTTTAAGGAGATTACTGTACTGATGCAGACCTGCAGACTGGCCTGGGAGACAGTGGACCCGGGAATAGACAGAGATGACTGGGACGATATGTGGGGGACTGCATTTCAATTCCTAGTGTCTACTAGGGATCGTCTGATCCACTATAAATTCCTGCATAGAACATACCTTACCCCAGCCAGGTTAGCCAAGATGTTTGGGAATCAACACTCTCTCTGTTGGAGATGTTCAGCAACCCTAGCAAACTCTATACATATATTTTGGGATTATCCCCGGATTAGACCCTACTGGCAAGCTATAGCTTAATGCATTCAATTGATCACCTCTCTCTTGATCCCCCTGTCAATTGAAGTGTGCCTATTGCATTTGGTAGAACCTCTGGCCACTACGAGGTCTATACAAACTCTTCTCACCCTCTTATTGTTTTATGCAAAAAAAAGGATTATCCTGCCATGGAAGAGCTCTTCAGCCCCAACTCTGGCATCCTGGAAATCACTAATCAATAAAGCAGTACCTTTCTACAAAGCAACATACTTGAATAGGGGGGCCATGACCAAGTTTGACAAGGTTTTGGGAGGCTGGATGGCATCCCTAGATACGGTCTTGGATTAACTCCCGGGCTTGATAGTTACAATTGAATTCAGGTAGTAGTAAGGATTAGACATGTGCATTTGTTTTAGTTAGAATGCATTTTCGTCCGAAAATCGGGTATTTTCATTATCGTTTTAACGAACGAAAACGAAAGCGCAAGAAACGAAAACCGAAACATCCGACATAAAAAATGCTTTATTTTTGTTTTCGTTCAGATCCGACGATTTTCGATGCTTTGACGAATTTCCGTCGTTCAATTTCACAAAGTCATCGAAAATCGTCGTTCTGAATACAGGGAATAGGTATATTCCCTGTATTCAGAACGACGATTTTCGATGCTTAGTCGAATTTCTGTCGTTTAATTCGAGAATGTCATCGAAAATCGTCGTTTTCGGACGAAAACTTTCCCGACGAAAACAAAATAAATCAAAACGATTTTCAGGAGTAACTAAATAAATTTATTTTCTGGACGAAAACGAAAAAACGAACCAAAATATTCCGGTCTGCACATGTCTAGTAAGGATTTCTTTGGCCTTTTGATTCAGACCATTATATCTCATGGGGTATTGTTGGAGTAGAACGGAGACTACGTCTTAAATAACAATGCACTTCCTTCAGTGGGAGGTTCAGATTGTGTATATCTGTCAGGGCAAGTGTTCTATTATTGTTTTTATCCTTTTTTTGTGTTTATGTTACTGCTACACCAACATTTTGGTGACTGTTGCCTGCAACTGCGACTTAAGTTGTATGTATATTATAAATCTCAATAAAAAGTATTTTACATAGAAAACATAAAAAAGGGTCATAGTAGTCATAACAATGAAATATGGTACTCAGTGGTCTCATAGTCTATCTTTTTTTGTGGAATAGGAAATGAAAGAAAGCAACTGACTAGTTACTCGTAGACAACAATTCTACTTCCATAGGGAAGACTAGATGCCCTGGGTTTAGCGACAGTTCTAATTCAGCAAGTCTGACATGCTAGCAGAGTGACTTACTTTGGTCTATGTTGGCCTTTTCACGTGAAGGGATATCGAGCCCCAGTTGCTACCTGCATAATTCCAATTCAACATTACAAAGTTTTATGGAGGTGGGAGGAAGCAATGTCAGACCACTGCAACATTTCTCAGTCAATTAAACCTTTCTTCCACTTAACACTAATGAAAGGGGGGCAGTGAGCACCTACATTTAATTGATCATTCACCACTGAAAGCATTCCTCACTTGTCATCAACATTAAGTGATCACTCACCACTGACCACAAACTTTAAAGGAACCACTCAGCACTAACCACCAATGATAAGAGGACAGTCACCACTGACCACGGTTTAAGAGGGCACTTACAACTGACAAACACCACTGACTATCAAAGTATAAAAGGGCACTGACCAGCAACATAACAAAGTGTTAACTCCTTACTTCTGTAAGAGAAGGTTCACCGCTCCAGGTGGGTCTAGATGCAATCAAGGATTAGTCCAGGTTACAATGGGTGCTGACAATGCACTAGGCAAACTCGTCTTTATTGATAAAACAAAAGCATGTACCACATGTACACAGCAAAAATCGTAGAACAGCCGACGCGTTTCACACTTGTTCAGTGCTTAATCATCCTTACTTCTGTACTTTGCAAACTGTGCTGTGCTTTACATAATCCTGACTCCTGCGCTTTTATAAGCTTTGTTTTAAATGACATATTCCTGACCTCTGTACTGTACAAGAATATTTTATGTTGTACATAAATGATCCTTTATACTAAGGTTTATTTGTGTTTATTAAAATCTCACTTGTTGTCCTATAATAAAGGAACATTTTTGGGGTAGAAGACTCCGGTATTTGTGTGCAGTGTATAAAGCAAGTAGGTTCTGGTTCTCTTTAGGCCACTCACACTGTTAGGTGCAATCTTGCCATGCCCATTGTTCACTGGTAACTTAATCTCCTCAATGCGCCCAGGTCCTCTACAATCCTAGCAATGACCCTCCCTACTTGCCTTAACTTTAGCTTTCATACTGAAGGTCCACCATGTCCCACTTGTGCAGGAAATAATCTCAAGTAGCACACAACAGACTGATGAACAATATAGCTCTTATGTGTGAGGATTACACGTACCTTGTTTAGGAGAGACTGTATAGATTTCTGCTGGCTCTCCTCTCCAGCATCTATTTTGTGTCTGCCAATAGAAGAGATCAGCTGGGTCTCTTGTTCCAGTAGTGCACAGAGAGCAGCTTTCCTTTCAGCACCCGTATATTGTTGGTCTATACGCTCCACTTCTTCCTTTCTCCATACTATAAACAATATGCACAGAGGAATTAAACACAATGAAACTAAAAGAAAAAGATAATAAATACAACTTCACCAACAAATGTTATGAGAACATTTGAATATATTCATCACTGCCCCCCTTAGAAAACTGTATCACCGGCCAATCAGATGTCACAGAAATAACAACTGAGGGCCAGATTCAGATACGAGATATAAAGGCGTATCTCCAGATACACCGTCGTATCTCTGATTCAGAGAATCCCTAAGATCCGACAGGTGTAATTGTCTTACACCGTCATATCTTAGGCTGCAATTTCAGGCTGGCCGCTAGGTGGCGCTTCCGTATAACTAAGCGTGGAATATGCTAATGACGTTTTAGGGGTGATTCAGAAACATAAGTTCCGCCGGCGCTTTGTTTTACGTCGTTTACGTTCGGCTTTTTTCTGCGTATAGGATACCCCTGCTATATGAGGGGTATCCTATGTTAAGTATGGCCATCGTTCCCGCGTCTATTTTTGAATTTTTTACGTCGTTTGCGCAAGTCCTTCGCGAATAGGGATTTACGTCATTTACGCTCACGTTGAATCCAATACGTCCTTGCTGCGTACATTGCCGCAATGCACACTGGGATATCACAAAAAATGTCAAAAACGCGGGGTCAAGTTACATATTAATAAAACAGGCCCACAACATCTCCATTTGAATTACGCTGCCTTACGCCGCAACACATACGTTACGCCGCCGTAAATAAGGGCGCAAGTTCTTTCTTAATACAGAACTTGCGCCCAAAGTTACAGCGGTGTAACGTATCGGGGATACGTTACGCCAGCAGAAAGATCCGCTGATCTTTCTGAATCTGGCCCTGAGTGTATATAAGGCAGGTCATAGATAAGTAGAAAAATCTAAATTTTCATTCAATTTAACATGCAACTGTTTTGGAATTATTTCAGGGAAATTACAATCATTTTCAACATCAATCATTTGATTTCTTCAGCTAACTTGCATTTTTTTTTTTTTTTTATTATTTATTCAAACTAGTCCCCAATTAACAATTAAAAAATTGTTCTGAAAAAAACCCTAAAATCAAACATATTTATTTGTTCAGTTTCGATGGCGGCATGAAAATCACCTGTCGAATAATTATGCAAAAATCAAGCGATCGGTCGATGGACCTGAATTTTCGGTTGTTTTTATAATCATCTATGGTCTGCTTAAGACATACTCATTTACAAAAACCTTTAGGAACAGTAATAAAACCTGAACTAACTGATAATAAGCTATAACATTTCTACTGTAGGTACATAGTTTTCTAAACTTCATATTATTTATAAGGCATAACTGCATGTAGAATAGAATGTTTCAGCTTGTACTGTGCCCTATGTTTTCAAAAAAGCCCCTAGGTGAATTTCTTGCTTAGATTTCTAGAAGCCTTTTCTCCTGGCTGTACAGATATATTTGTTTTTAAGGTCACGTTTTTCAATTATTCACTATAAAAATCTTAAATCATAAAAACGTGGCCTTTAGAAAGCTGAAAGCTAAGCTGATGATAAATGTCACTATTACATTATTATTACAAAAGATAGCCTTAGTGAGGTGCCTTGACATATTTTGAATCTATTCCAAGAAAATGGCCTGATATGAAATGAATCATTCTGTTTTGCGCATACAAAGATGATTAATTGGCACCGGGAACATAGAAATATTAACAATTTTAAGGCTTATGCACACAAAATATGATTTTTTTTTTAAATTAAATGTAGCAAAGAGGTCTCTCTCGGCCTAATGTTGACCTCCAGGGTTAGGGGGACATCTGACATCCTTCTGTGTAGAGTGGGTTACAAGGCATGGTGGGTGTAATGCAAAGTAAATTGATGGGCAAACAACACTTCTTGAATGCAAAGTGATTTATTGTCTCTTATACAGAACTGTGGGAGAGAGAGTTGGGGGCCAAGACAACCTTAATTAGATGCAATGTTAATTGGCAGACCCCAAGACTTCTATAGTCAGACAGCAATTCAGGGAAAGGTATCTAGCTAGACACCGCATCTGCATAGGAACACTGTCTCCTATAGCAACAGTCTAGTAACAATTTCACTTCTTCTACAATCTCCTATTGTAGAACTTCACTTTCACTGAGCCCTCAGTCTTTCACTAGACTTACTGATCCACTGCCACTGGATCCCCTGAACTCTTCCAGTCGAGCACTTGGTATCTTCCTCAAGCATCACCCCCACTTCACCACTGGGTCCCTGGCTTGGCACTCACAGATCCTTCTTAAAGGATCAGTAAAGGAAAAATGTTTTAATGCTAAATAGCTTGCTTTACCTTATAGCAGTACTGCTTTCATGTCCTCCATGTCCGTTTTAACTTAGAAGTTGCTGTAATCCCTTGCTAAACTCCACACTTCCTGCTTGTCTGGCTCCTTATGAAAAAACTCATGGTAGCTTTTCATGATCAAGAAGATGTGATTACTATGTGTCTAAAACTCTGCAGAACCAATCAAATTCATTTTAAAAACAAACACTGCCCTGTGTTTGTTTGTTTTTGTTCTGTGTGTCTCTGTACACACAGAACAAACTGAAACTAGTCTAAAAACGAAACGAAACTGCAGGCACATTATACGATTATTTTTTGTCTATTTTTAATCATTTTTAAAAGGAATAAGTTAACTATTATGTCTCTATACCCTGTAAACAGTAATTTCAGCAAAAACATTTTTTTCCTTTACTACTCCTTTAAGCTTCACCCTTGATGACACATTAGGTCCCTGGCCTGGCACTCCACAAGCATCACCTCTGTACAAAGTTTTTACCCAAAGCTGAAAATTATTCACAAATTTCACAAATCCTGGGGATTTGTTGGAAACGCATGGCAGCAGTGAACCCACACCTCTTCCATAGGCAGAAAACAAAAAATGAAGTGAGGGCCGAGGTCCCTCTGGAAATTCCAGGACATCTTGGTAATGTTTTTTTCCAAGGATGACCTAAGGTTTACTAGGTTAAATGATACTGACCATGAAGTATACTTAGAGTGACAGTTCTAGGGTGATGTTACACTCACTCAGTACATTATACTTACACTCAAGAGCATGGTAGAGTAACTCAAAATCTTCCTTCGTCTTCGGATTCATTCGACGTTCATAATCTTTTCTCAGCCTTTCTTCTCGCTCTTCCTTCTTTCGCAATTCTTCCCTTTCTTCCCATTGCAGTCTCAGCATTTTATCCTCTCTAAGCTGCTCCACCACTTTTTTGGCATGAAATCGTCGAAAGTAAGTCTGTATTACTATCACCTGATTGACAAGGATTGTCAGACATTAGTTGCCGAAAAACAGAAAAAACAGACCAAACAGCACAACTTGAATTTTTCGTCTGTTCACTACTACATATTGTGCTGCATGTGCCCTTTACACAGAACCCCTCTTACACCCCACCCCCATCTTTCCTTTCCAGTGCAAGCCAGGTTATGGACAGTGGTGTAAACAGGGTGGTCTTTGGCAGTAGATGACCAAAACTCTGAATCATGGCTGGTTTCTATACTTTGGTTTCAACATCCTTTATTATTCTTCATACCTCAGTCTTGTGCATGCACTATATAATCTTTGTATTGTTTTATATATGTATTTTTTTTTTTACAGTTGTCATTTGGCAAAATCGAGTTATAAAGATGAGATTTCATTGCTCTACCTACTTGTGTGTCTGGGGTGGTGGTCTGTAGTCTTTAATTAACAAAGAGCATTTGTGGGCTAGCATATGTCACACAAGACTTGAAAACCTTTCCAGAATTAATATGAAATTGCAGAGCAATGGTTGGGCAACTGGCTTTCCAAGAAAATATGTGTATCTTTCTATCTACTGTAGGTATATTACCGGGGACCATAAGCTCTGGATTTTTCATGATATGTACACTAAACTACTGCTATATAAAGTTAGTGAAAATGGCACCTATGGCAAGCAATGAAACTGCACCCCTGTCAAAAAATTTGAAACCCATCTTTCAGATAACCTTAACAAAAAAAGGCACTGATGAGCTGCACTGATGGGCAATAATAAGTGACACTGGCACTGACAAGTGGCACTGATGAACTGCACTGATAGGTGGCACTGGTACTGACAGGTGGCCCTGATGAGCTGCACTGATAGGTGGAACTGATCGGTGACACTGGTACTGATGAGCTGCACTAATGAGCACTGGTAGTGATAGGCCTAGGAGGTACTGACAGCCCCCTGCCCACCCTCCTGCTCAAACAGGTAACCCACTACAGCCAGAGCCAGTACACTGAGCTGCACTTATCTGTCCGACTTCCCCAACCCCATGCAGAGGCAGAGCTGACTTGTTCTTGTACTTGTTCGGCCCTTCCTACTCCTTTCTTGCAGCAGTGCCGCCCCCACACTTCTTTCCCACTAGTCTCTCGGGCCGGTGCCATCCTCTGGATGACGTCTCATGCCCCCTGGGACTTCAAGGGGAGAAGCGTGCTCAGCCTCAGCGCACTAGTACAGAAGCTATGCAGCGTTCTCTGCAAGGCAATGTACGCAGCGGCCACCGCCAAGGGCCGGCTCACTTTATTTAGCCAATAATTCAGCTGTCTGGCAAGACTGCAAGGCAATATAGGGGCTGGTGGCCAGCCGGTAATTGTGTGTAGAATCTCTGTATTGGCCTGGAGGCCTGGAGCTGCAGTCCAATAACCCTACGTTAATCTGGCCCTGGGAAGAAAAGACTCTGGTAAGTCAGTGCATTGCTGCCCAGCCACTCACGAGCGCCCCCTTCATATGGCGCCCGGAACACTTGCCATATGTGCCATACCCTGGATATGCCACTGTTTACAAAATATTGTTAATGCCCAGTAGCAATGTGGCAAGGACTGTGAATACGCTACGTGCTTTATTGTTAGGGCCTCTCTTTGGTAAACAAATTGATCAAAGGTCAAAGAAATTGGAACGCCTTAAAAAAACAGCACATATTGTAGTTAATTTTATTGGCATAGCACACAAACACACATTCAATCACTTACTGCTCTCAGTCTTCGGGCATGATACTCATCTGCTGTAACATATTTTGAGGGCTGCAAGAGTTTGTCAGTGATATTTGATACATAGTGACCTATTTTTGTCATTTGTGTGGCCATTGTATTCCTTGACTGCTGAGTCTTGTTCTTTTGAAACACAGTCTGTAGATAAAATAAAAATAATTATTAGAGAAACTGAGCACAAAAAAACATTGAATCTACAGGTGGCTTGAAAAATGCTGAACCATAGAACACGGTTGTGTTGTTTTAGTGGCTCAAAATGTAATGTTCTCAAAAGATGACTACAAAGGTTTTGGATTAATTTTCTTCTGATGTATTTGTACTGTTTAAAGCAGAGGTCTGCCCACATACTGCAGCGCTGACTTTTAATAATAGGACACTTACCTGTCCTGGAGTCCAGCAATGTTGGTACCACAGCTGATGTTTCCATCAACTAACGGGTGCTGGCGCTGTCATTGCCGGTAAGGGAACCTGGTAGTGAAGCATTATGCCTTCACACCAGGTCCCTACTGTGCATGCTTGAGGCACTGCTGCACTCTCCTACTGTCCCATAGGCGGGGGAAGGAGGAGGGAGCCGAGCTGCTAATGTAATTTGACACGGCCGGTCTCCCGGAATTGGGGACAGGGGAGAAGACAAATGAGCGGAAGTTCCACTTTTAGAGGGAACTCCTCTTTAAATGACATCTTTGTTTAACCGCTTGCTGACTGCCTCACATAAGAGTACATCAGCAGAGCAGCTCTCTTGCGCCGGATCACATAGCTAGCACGTAATCCAGCACTTCAGGGTAGGGGGTGTCACGACTGTGCTGTGATCAGACACAGCAGAAGCTGATCAGTAAGTGCTGGCCGATGGATGTCTGCCCACACCCACTGATCAGACACAGAGGCGGGAGCTCTGTTCTGTCAGCAGGGATGTGGTGGATTTGTTTCCCTGCAAAGCACACCCCTTAGTAAAAACACCACATGGTAAACACACAAACACTGGTTAGGCACAAATTTTACCCTTTGAGCGCCCTAGACGTTTTTACAGGATGGACATGGATGGGAAGGACTCCCAGCCCTTAAAGTGGAGTTCCACCCAAAAAAAATCCTCACCTCCTTACATGCCACATTTGGCATGTAATTTTTTTTTTTTTTTGGGGGGGGAGGGTGGGTTTTGACAGGTACCCATTTCCCACTTCTGGTCGGCCACCTAGGCGACTCCTCCTCTCTCCCTCCTTGCAATCTCCTGCTGGGACATGTCACAAGTGCCTGGCCACTGAGAACAAACAGCGCGACTTGGGAATGCGCAACCGGCTGTGAAGCCGCAAGTTGTGCCGGGTGCCCACACTTGCAATGATGGCGCCGCAGAGAGGAGAGAAGCAAGGTTTCGGGCAACCACATTGCTGGACCGTGGGACAGGTGAGTGTCTGTTTATTAAAAGTCAGCAGCTACACTTTTTGTAGCTGCTGACTTTTAATAAACTTAAAAATGAATGGAACTTTGCTTTAAATCCCCTTTGTATATACCCATGCACCGCTTTCCAATTCCTTATCACATCTCCTCTCTTTCAAACTTCTCCTTCTTAGACCACTTTTTAGCTTTCTCTGTCATATATACCCAATCAATTTTCTATCTAGCATAGCAGGAGAGCTTCATTGGCAATAGCATGTCTCCCGCTTCTGCGCCACCACGTCATACTCCCGCCCTCCCTTCACGTTAACAAGGTGCACTTTCCTTTCCAGGAGTAGGATGTTGAATGCCGTTTTACTTTGTATTTACCCTTTAGACAAGGCTCTTCATCCTTCTTTCTTGTTTTATATAAAAATGCTTGGGGAATACACTCCTATAGTATAATACAGAGCCTCACAATTGAATTTGCAGTATCCCCTGGGAATACTGTTCGGCCGCGTACACACGACCGATTTTCTCGGCAGAATCCAGCAAGAACCTCGATGGGAGACGTATTCTGCCAAGGAAACCGGTCGTGTGTACACTTTTCGCCGAGCAACCCGACGAGGAACTCGTCGAGCCAAAAAGAGAGCAGGTTCTCTATTTCCTCGTTGTTCAATGGGAAGATTTGGCTCGACAAGCTTTTTGACTGCCGAACTAGGGACTCGACGGGCAGAACGATGAGTTTCGCCCGACGAGTTTCTCGGTCGTGTGTACGCCGCCTTCGTCTATAACAATTTATGTATATATAATGAGAATGAATATATGTGGTTTGTTGGATGATTTCTAGAGAGAGATCAACACATCCACATACCTAATAGAGTTTAAAAAAGAGAATTTGAAGAAAGACACTGCTCCCTCTTAGGGTGATGGGATTTATTTGGGTGTGTTAATGTCTGTCACCGAGGTAAGCACAGTCATGAGGAATTAAATAGAGTTAAGTTAAAGTTGGACCATTTTCATCAGACTAAACCGATCGTGTGCGGGCCCCATCGTTTTTTTATCCATCGGTTAAAAAACTAGGAACTTGTTTTAAAATTATCTGATGGTTAACTAACCGAAAGGAAACAACCGATCATCTGTAGGCACATCCATCATTTAAAAATCCATGCATGCTTAGACTAATGCCGCGTACACACGATCATTTTTTGTGATGAAAAAAAACGACGTTTTCTGTGAAGTAAAAAACTACGTTTTTGAAACGTCACTTTTCAAAGACAATTTTGCATACACACCATCGTTTTTTCACAAAAAGCGAGGTTACGTTCACCACTCTTTTCCATTGAAGCTCGCTTCATAACTAGCTTCTGGGCATGCGCGGGTTGAAAAACGTCGTTTTAAACGACGTTTTTGCTACACACGGTGACTTTTTGTGAAGCAAAAAACGACGTTTTGAAAAACGACACAAAAAATTCAAGCATGTTGGAATTTTTTTTTGAAGACAAAAAACGACGTTTTGCCCACACACGATCAATTTAAATGACGTTTTAAAAAACAACGTTTTTTTTCATCGCAAAAAACGACCGTGTGTACGCGGCATAAGGGGATGGGAGTGCTCGTTATGGTAAAACTAGCATTCATTATGGAGATAGCACATTCATCACGCTGTAACAGACAGAAAAGCGCATATCGTCTTTTACAAACACAAAATCAGCTAATGCAGCCCAAAGGGTGGCGCCATTGGATTTGAACTTCCCCTTTATAGTGCTGTCATACGTGGTTTACGTGACCGCTTTCTGATGCGATCAGTTTTTAAAACCGATGGTGTGTAGGCACGACTGATCATCAGTCAGCTTCATCGGATAACTGATGAAAAAATCCATCAGTCCATTTTCATCGGATGGACCGATCGTGTGTACAGGGCATTAGAAAAACCAACCTGGTCTATTGTACGTTGGACCGTGTTTGAAGCAAGATATTATCGAACTAAAAATGGCCTAAAACGAAAAATGTCATTTGGATGCAAGACCGACGATTGCACAGGGGTGTATAGCCGCTTCAAAGTAGTGACGCTACAAGGTGTGTGTTTCGGTGAATATGTATAACATATAATATGTATAATGAGAGTTTATTTACTCTTTACCTCTCTACTTTGCAGATTTTATTTTCCTTACCCCTTTTTTATGTAGTAATTCTGGTCTTGCGACTATATAATTACAATGTACAAACAACATTTCTTTGTATTGTGCACAAAATATATTTTCAATAAAATATGTTTTGAATAAAAATAAATAGCTTTTATACAGTCGATTTTAAACGCCAAGCATCGCCCGCTGTGCCCATTGTATTTTGACAGCCGGCTGTCAAAATACCCAAAGAGTGCCTGCATCTAACTGTATGCAGAATCTGTTCAGCCAACAATTTTCTGCCAAGCTCCTTTGAATTTTCAATTGACTGATGTCTGGCTGCCCTGTCAAACATCTCCAGCCCTACATCCTGCAATTGAAGGATCGGGTGGAAAATTGATGGCTACGTGAACGATCTAAGGGACATGTGTACCCTAAAACAGTAGGGCCCGGATTTACGTAGAGCGGCGTATATTTATGCGTGCGTAGTGCATCTCATATGCACTACGCCAACGTAACACAGAGAGACAAGAACAGTGTTCACAAAGCACTTGCTCACTACGTTGCGCCGGCGTATCGTAAATTGGTCGGCGTAAGCCCACCTAATTCAAAGTAGGAAGGAAGTGGGCGTGATCCATTTAAATGAAGCGTGACCCCATGCAAATGAAGGGCCGAACGAACAGCGCATGCGCCGTCCCGTGGACACTTCCCAGTACACATGCGCAGAATCACGTCGGGACAAACGCCTAAGATACGTCAAATCACTGAACGTAACCTACGCACAGCCCTATTCACGTAGTACTATGTAAACGGCGTAAAATTCGATGGCTGTTCCGACGTCCATACCTTTGCATGGGTTGCGCCATCTTCAGGTGGAATAACTTTACGCCGGACGTACGCCTTACATAAACTGCGTATATTATAGCGACGGGCGCAAGTACGTTCGTGAATCGGCGTATCTCCGTCATTTGCATATTTGACGCGTAAATCAATGGAAGCGCCCCTTGCAGCCAGCGTAAATATGCGCCCAAGATACAACGGCGTAGGACACTTACGTTGGTCGTATGAAGCCAAATTTCAGGCGTATCTTACTTACAGACTCAGGTGCATAGATACGACGGCGCATTCCGTGCACTTACGCTGTGTATCTGTAGATACGTCAGCGTAAGTGCCTTCTGAATCTACCCCTAGGTGTTTTAGTCAGAGAGCTGTTATTGTTTAAAACTGCAGAGTAATTTATTGGAAGGTATGTTTCCCGTGGAGTACATAACTAAAAATGCTCAGGGAATTATGATTATCTTGTGATTTCACAGACCTGTAGACTTGTGAACACTGGACCTTTGAAAAGAGAAAGTCAAACACACTTTCCTGTTTGCAATACTTCCAAGGTCAATTATGCAGTGACCAACAGATGGGCATTTTTGGAGGTGCCTATGCAGGATGAGCTCATGAAAATCAATATACCATACCATTTATATCAATTTATAGAATCCCAACCCCAGGCAGAACAAAAGAAGCTGATGTAAATCTTAGCAACATACCTGGGTGTCTCTACAGAATACTTCAACTCCTTTGTCTGGTCTTTTTTTTGGCACAGTTTGTGTTCCAGCATGATAGTACACCACTCCTGTCAACTTATGTCGATATCCACCCAGATATGGTTTGCGGTAGTTTAATCTTTCAATTTCCACTGCTATATCCTGATACACATCGTCTCCTAATCAAAAAGATAAGTGTTAAATAAAAAAAATACAGTTTTTGAGTTTTTATTCATGGCTGGTATGGTGCCATTATATCAGTTTTTCCTTTTTGTTTCTAAGGCGGCGTACACACGACCGAGAAACTCGTCGGGCGAAACACATCGTTTTCCCCGTCGAGTTCCTTGTTCGGCAGTCAGAAAAGTCGTCGAGCCAAATTTTCACCTTGCCCATCGAGGAAATAGAGAACATGCTCTCTTTTTGGCTTGAGGAGTTCCTCGACGGGTTTCTTGGCGAAAAAGTGTACACACGACCGGTTTCCTCGGCAGAATACGTTTCCAATCGAGTTTCTTGCTGAATTCTGCCGAGGAAACCGGTCGTGTGTACGCCGCCTAAGAGCAAAAAATTGCTTGGATTGTGGAAGTTCAGGCACGTTGCCCACATCATTAAAAAAAAATGCTCTAGCAAAGCGCGGTGACGTACAACACGTACGACGGCACTATAAAGGGGAAGTTCTATTCGGATGACACCACCCTTGGGGCTGCTTTAGCTGAGTCTGTGTTAGTAAAAGAAGATTTGCGCTTTTCTGTCTGTTACAGCGTGATAAATGTGCATACTCCATTACGAGCGCTAGTTTTACCAGAACGAGCGCTCCCGTCTCATAACTTGCTTCTGAGCATGCGCAGGTTTTTAACGTAATTTTAGCCCACACACGATCATTTTTTACAACCCTGAAAAACTACATTGTTTAAAACGTCGTTAAAAAATGCAGCATGTTCTGAATTTTTTTTTTATATTTTTCAGAACCCGAAAAATAATGTGAAGCCCACACACGATCATTTTAAATGAGATTTTTTAAAAACAAAGTTTTTTTTATGCCGAAAAATTATCGTGTACGCGGCATTAGGCCTCATGCACATTGGATGTATTTTGATGTTTTTACAGCAGCAGTTTTTGGCTAAAGACATTTTTTCTACAGTCATTAAACTCTCCATCATGTTATCCTATGTGTCCACATAGGTTGTTATCAGCAGTTTTGGGCAGTGGTGTTTTTGAGCAGTTAAAAATGCTCTAACGCTGATAAACATCGATAAATGTCGATAAACACTCAAAAATGCAGCTTATGAGCGTTTTTGAAGGTTTTTTTGATCCATTTAAAAAAAAATATAAAAAATGCGGAAAATGCTAATAAACGCTAAAAATCGCTATTGCAAACACGTTGAAAAACTGCAAAGCTACTGGCATTTTTATAATTATTAATTAATTGTTATTTTAATGTCCAGTGTGCATGAGGCCTTACAGTAAAGAACACTGAGAGATGATTGAAGGGAACAGATACCCACCCCAATGAATGAATGAATGAATGAATGAAAACTTGTATAGCGCGGCACATGCAAACTGAATCGCCTCTGGGCGCTTGTTGTTCCTGTCTCCTTTGATATCAAAAGAGAAAAGTCTTGACCTTTTTCCTAAATGCTAGGTGGTTCTCCTCCAATCGGATGTTGGTTGGTAAAGCGTTCCATAGTCTGGGACCCTGGATCGCGAATCTTCTTTCTCCTTTGGACTTGAAGTTGGCTTTCGGAACCTGGAGCAGGTTCTGATTCGTGGATCGCAAAACGCGATTGGGATTATGCGCTTTTATTATTTCGCATAAATAAAGGGGGGCATTCCCATAGACACATCTATGCGTAAGACAGAGAGCTTTAAAAGCAATTCTGTCTTTAACTGGCAGCCAATGAAGGGCTCTCAGTGAAGGTGAGATGGATTCCCAGGGTTTTTTCCCAGTCACAAGTCTGGCGGCCGTATTCTGAACGACTTGCAGACGAGCGATTTGGTACTTGGGGAGGCCGAGGTAAAGGGCGTTTGCATAATCCAGCCTGGAGTTTACAATAGCTCCCACCACGACCGCTAAATCTTCTTTGGGGATGAACGGAGTGAGTCTGCGTAGTAGGCGCAGTAGATGGTGAGATCCGCTGACTACTGACCCTATTTGAGCGTCCATTGTCATAAAGGAGTCAAAAATGACCCCTAGGCTTTTGACTTTGGCGCTAGGGGTGATGATTCTGCCCAAAATAGGCGGGGGGGTCCACGCTGTTGAAAGTTGATTCCTGCGCTTGGCGTGAAACAGAAGAAGTTCTGTTTTTGCTCCATTGAGTTTAAGGTAACTCTTTGTCATCCAGTCCTCTATCAAAGAGAGACATGTCTCTAGATTGAGGTGGTGATCCTGTCTGTTGCAGATACGGAAATACAGTTGCGTATCATCTGCATATGAGTGGTAGAGCAGTTTTTGGCTGCTGATGATCTCAAAAAGAGGACGAAGATAAATGTTAAACAGCACTGGTGACAGAGGCGATCCTTGAGGGACTCCGCATGTTACTGTGCGTTTTTCAGACGTAAAAGGTCCTAACTTCACTGTTTGCGATCGGTTTTCCAAAAAAGAGGAGAACCAAGATAAATCGCTTTCTGCGACTCTGGCTACTTCAGCAAGCCGAGTCAGTAACAGATTGTGGTCTACAGTGTCGAAAGCTGCACTTAGGTCCAACAGAACCAGGAGACAAGATTCTCCTTCGTCTGCGGCCTTGAGAACATCGTCCCATACTTTCAGCAATGCTGTTTCCGTCCCATGTCCGGGACGGAAGCCTGATTGCAATGGGTCAAGTAGCTTGTAGGTATCTAGATGCAGTTGCAGCTGTTTTACCACTACTTTTTCCATTATCTTAGAGAGTACGTTGAGGCTTGTTATGGGACGGCGGTGGAGTGGGTCCTTGGGGTCCAGGGAGGGTTTCTTCAGGATGGGTTGGATTATACCTTCTTTCAACTGTGAGGGCACTATGCCCTCCAAGAAAGACTGGTTGATAAGCTGCGTGATGGGAGGAGCCAGGATGTAGGCGTATTCCTTCAGCAGTTTTGTGGGGATAATGTCATTTGGCGCTGTGCCATTGCGCAGAGTACAAATGACATTCTTAGTGGTCTCGATGGAGATGGGTTCCAGGGTGAACTTACCTGATATCGGAGAATTTCTATGCGTGCTGTGTGAGAGGCTGCGGGGGGGGGCTGGGGGGAGAATTGTTTTGCTGAATGCTTTCGCGGATTACCTCGATTTTATTAATGAAGTAATCCGATAGTTCATTGCAAAATTCTTGTGTGTCTGAACTGGGGGCTTCAATGCATCCTGGCTTCATGGTCTGGGTGACCATCTTGAAGAGTTCGCGGGGGCGGTTTAGGGCACCGTTGATAGCCTCCGAAAAATAATTTTTCTTGGCTTGGAAAATTCCTTTGTGGTATTTTCTTGTAGTCGCCTTGTAGATGGATAGGTTTAGCTCTGAAGAACATCTTTTCCAGGCAGATTCTGCCCTTCTGCGTTCTTGCTTCAGTAACGACAGCTGGTTATTAAACCAGCTGCGGTTGTTTTTTCGAATGCGGGTTCTTCGTTTTGGCGCTACCAAGTCGGCTGACTGTAGCATGGCCGAGTTTATGGCTTCCAATGTTTCAACGGCCGTTTGATGCGGCTGAGTTGTTTCTATCTTTTTCCTTAAAGTCGTTTTGAAGAGTTCCGAGTGGAGCTTCTTCTGACATCTAGTCCAGTGTGTTGTCACTGGATTTGATGTTTTTGTTGCGGGGGGGATGGTGGAAATACTGAATATAATTGCATGGTGGTCTGTCCATGGCAATTTTTCATTTTCCCAAATTTTTATTTCCAGAGCTTGTCTGAAAATAAGATCAAGTGTGTGACCTGAAGCATGTGTGGGCCCACATACTAATTGCTGTAATCCTAATCCTTCCAGGTGGTCAATACAGGCGTCGGCAATGGGGTCTTGTGAGGAGTTTGCCCAGAGATTGAAATCCCCTAGCAGCAAAAGTTGTTTGCTGTTGAGGGTATAAGTGGAGAAGAAATCCGTCCAAGATGATAGCAGCTGCGATTTTGGGCCTGGCGGCCTATAGCAGAGCAGAATGTGGACGGTCTCCTTTGAATTTGCTTGAAGTTGCAGAGTAAGGGTTTCCATAAATGGAAGAGGGTTTTGGCGGACTGGTTTGGTGATCGTAAGATGAGTCTTATAGATCACCGCCAGGCCGCCTCCTCTTTGCCCTATTCTGTTTTCTGTAATAATGCGATAGTTTTCTGGCATCAGTTCTCCTAGAATGGTGTTACAGTCGGCTGTGAGCCAGCTCTCTGTAATAAAAAGACAATCTAGATCCTTTTGTTGAATGAAGTCGCGGATTTCTAGTCGGTGTTTTACTGCCGATCTAGTATTGATCAGAGCACATGATATGTGCTTGAGCTGGGGTAAATGACTGAAATGTCTGACCGTCGATCTATGATCGATTCTCAATAGTCGCTCATTTCTTAGGGCTTTTTTGGTGATGGCTGGCAGTATTGCGGCGCATTGCCTCAAACTCCAAATGGTTTCGGCAGAATATTGCCTACATGCCATAATTGCCAATACACCAGGGGTGGGGGGGGTGGATTTTTGGGCAGTGGGGAGAGGTATTGGCTAAACTCCTCTCTCCCGGCTTGGTCCAGAGGAAGGCAAAAAACCCTGGCGGAGCTCGGCCAATATGCTCCGGTAGGGAAAAAATTCCTTCCTGACCCCTGTAAGAGGCGATCGGGTGACCCCTGGATCAAGCTTCTGTATGTTGGAGGGCAGGGTAACTGTCCTTCTGTCTTTCTGGGGTAAGGGGGGATTCCTGGAGGCTGGGTGAGGACCACAGAGGCGTGGGGAGCGGCGCGCCGTTAGGCCGCAAGTGAAGCCGCGGTCTTTCCTAGACCGCGGCCCCGCGATTCAGAGCGGCCTGGCGCGGTGCTCTCAAAAAGAGCCCCGGAACGGCGCAAATTTTCGGGCGGAGGGGTAGAGAGGATAGAGAGGGGGGCCCTTAAGGCTGATGAAGGTGTGGGAGTGCAGGGGGACACAAAAAAGGAAAAAAGGAGATCTGTATTGCTGCTGCGGCTTTATCCTGAAAAGGACGGCCGTCAGCAGCACTGGTAGAGGGCTCTTACCTGCAGAGAGCCAGGGAGCTGTGCTGGAGGAGAAGAGAGATCAAGGGCCCAGGATTTCCAGGTAGGAACTGGAGGGAGGACTGAGCTAGCAGGGCTGGGAGGGACTCTGCCTGTCTGCCTCCTAAGCCTGCCTGGAGCTATAGCACACACGCTCCTACTCTAGGAGACGTGCGCCGTGTGGAGCTCCTGTGGCTAATCCCCTGCCTCACTGACTGACTGATGAGGACTGATGTCTAGCTGCTTGCACATGTGATGGAAGGGATGTGGAAGATGTGGAGGGACTGAGGGACGGCAGGAAGGATAGCAGTCTAATTCTGTGGTCCTAACACTAACAGTGAGTTAGTCCCCCCCTTCACACAGCACACAGGAACAGAGCTGAGACTCTCAATCAGTCTGTGTGCTGGAGAATGGAGATCCCTCTCCGGTCACCATTTTTCTCTTGCTGTCAGGAAATGACACTTAGGGCCAGATTCAGGAAAGGTTACGCTGGCGGATCGAGTGATCCGCCAGCCTAACTGTGGCTTTGAGCCGGCGTTTCTGTTTTCTGTAACCAGAAAACAAGAAACGCCGGGTTGAAGTTCCGATGCGAGCAGCGTAACTGAGTTTCGCCATCGCATCGTTACTTCAACTTAAAAATGGCGCCGGGGGCGTTCCCGCCGATTTCCGCTCAAAAAATATGTTAATGAGCGGAAATCGGCAATTCACGATCGAAATCCGGCGCGACGCAATGACGATACGACGTTTCCGGACGGGATACGCGGCGCATAGATATACCTACATGGGGTTGGAGTATCCTATGTTAGGTATAGGCGTCGTCATCGCGTCGGAAAAAAAAAAAAAAACGTCGCTTGCGTAAAACGGTCATGAATGGGAATGTGACGTCATTGACGTTCATTCACAGATTTTGGAGCATGCGCACGGGGATGTTTTGACACTCGACGCATGCGCAGTACGTTGGCGGCGGGATCGCGCGTAGTTAGCATACTACACGCCCCGTACCCGCGACATTTGAATTCCGCCGGCTCATTTGTGATGCGCTGCCGCAACTTTAGGAGCAAGTGCTTCGTGAATGACAGCACTTGCTCCTAAAATTTCGGCAGCGCAACGCAAATCAGAAGCGTTACTCCAGAGCAAAGATGCTCTGGAATACGTGAATCTGGCCCTTAGTGCTCTGGATTGATGCAAGTACAAACTATAGAGGGATATGCTTTATTCATATTTCATGTCAGAGCTTTACAATCACTTCAGTTTTAACTTAACATAGCTTCAGATCATGAATAGATGTGTCAAATGGCCTGTTTAATAGTTCACTGAGGCAGGGGTAAGTTACAAATGAAATGAGATCACCTTTTTGGAATACTGGTAATGCAGAAAAACTTGGGCAGGGGCCTCCAAACTTTCTAAACAAAGGGCCAGTTTACTATCCTTTTACCTTTGAGGGGACCGGACTGTGGCCAGTGTGGGAGGAAAATGCCCTGGCTTCAATGGTATCAGTTGGAGGAATATTGCCCCATTGTTGATATTAGGGGGAGAATAGTGTCCCATTATTGAGCTCAGTGGTAGGATTAGTACCCTATTGTTGGTATCAGTGACAGGAATTATGCCCAATTGCTGGTGTAGAAGGAATAGTGCCTAGTATTAGTGGGAGGAATTGTGTCCCAAAGGCCTGATAAAGGCAAGTAAAGGGCCACATCCGGCCCCCAGGCCGCAGTTTGGAGACCGCAAATTTAAGGGATGGGATCACCACTTTGTATGTCAAAGACTTAAAGTGGATGTAAACCCCTCCATACACCCAGTGAAGTGAACAGCCTCAGGTGATACACAGAGATGAACCAAACCTCCCTACATTGGTTTTACATGTATATGTCTTCACATTGATATATTGTTTACAATGTTCAGATTGTGTTAGGAAATGTTCTCTTTCTGTTTAACACAGAGTGTGATGTCTGGGCATACAGCCAAGATAGCTAAAATTGCTGATTGGAGGAAAGGCACACACCCCCTCTCATCATAGGTAGAGACTCTCAGGCCTCGTACATATGATCAAATCTGTCTGCTGGAAACGGTCGGCCCAACCGTCCCAGCAAACAGATTCGACCATGTGTACGGGCAAGCCGACTGATTTGGCTACCCGACAGATTTCAAAGCATGCTTTGAAATCTGTCGGCTGGGAACCCGTCCGCCCGACATGTCTGCTGGTTAGTATGCTAACCAGCAGACATGTCTTCTCGCACACGCGCCAAATGATTTCGACGCATGCGCGGAAGTGTTTTACTTCCTGGTGCGGTGACGTGGCGGCGTCAACGTCACCGCCACGTCACCAACACGTCAGCGCGCTGTCTGCTGGCGGGATTTTGGTTTGCTCGTGTGTACACGCGAGCAAACCAAAATGCCAGCAGACAGATTTGTTCAAATCGGTCGGACAGACCATTTGAACAAATATATTTAATCGTGTGTACGAGGCCTCAAGGTGTTTTGTAACAGGGCCAGCTCTCTGCTAATCTATTTTAGCAACCTCCCCTGACAGAAATGTCAGACTGCTTTTATCTCATGTGTCAGAGAATTTGTCAGTAGTTCTCAGGCTGATAACAAAGGAACAGGTCAGGAGAGAGCTATGGGACTTAGCTCTTTGAAGAGAGATAACAAAAAACTGCAGATATATGTGCCCAGCTCAAATTTCATGAATTGGGTTTACATTCACTTTAAATATAAGCAAGGCATGTTCTTCATAAGTATTTTAAATGCTGTCAAACCTGTTTGTACCCGCACAGTTATTACATCTGGCATGCTGTATTCATGCTGAAATTTCACAGCTTTGACTGGATGGTTTTCAGGATCCATCGACTGCATGTCCAGCTGGATAGTTCCATTGGGTGTGATGCCAAGATCTACTAAAGTCTCATGGTCTTCCACTGCACGGCCTGTAGTAAGAAACAAACAAACAGAAAACAAAGTATGCTTCTGGTGCTATGACATGTAGGCAAATTACAGTAAATGCTGAACTATTATAGTGTGACACAGACATCTAATAACATATAAACACTTATGTGCGGAATCACTACAGGGAGTGCAGAATTATTAGGCAAATGAGTATTTTGACCACATCATCCTCTTTATGCATGTTGTCTTACTCCAAGCTGTATAGGCTCGAAAGCCTACTACCAATTAAGCATATTAGGTGATGTGCAACTCTGTAATGAGAAGGTGTGTGGTCTAATGACATCAACACCCTATATCAGGTGTGCATAATTATTAGGCAACTTCCTTTCCTTTGGCAAAATGGGTCAAAAGAAGGACTTGACAGGCTCAGAAAAGTCAAAAATAGTGAGATATCTTGCAGAGGGATGCAGCACTCTTAAAATTGCAAAGCTTCTGAAGCGTGATCATCGAACAATCAAGCGTTTCATTCAAAATAGTCAACAGGGTCGCAAGAAGCGTGTGGAAAAACCAAGGCGCAAAATAACTGGCCATGAACTGAGAAAAGTCAAGCGTGCAGCTGCCAAGATGCCACTTGCCACCAGTTTGGCCATATTTCAGAGCTGCAACATCACTGGAGTGCCCAAAAGCACAAGGTGTGCAATACTCAGAGACATGGCCAAGGTAAGAAAGGCTGAAAGACGACCACCACTGAACAAGACACACGAGCTGAAACGTCAAGACTGGGCCAAGAAATATCTCAAGACTGATTTTTCTAAGGTTTTATGGACTGATGAAATGAGAGTGGGTCTTGATGGGCCAGATGGATGGGCCCGTGGCTGGATTGGTAAAGGGCAGAGAGCTCCAGTCCGACTCAGACACCAGCAAGGTGGAGGTGGAGTACTGGTTTGGACTGGTATCATCAAAGATGAGCTTGTGGGGCCTTTTCGGGTTGAGGATGGAGTCAAGCTCAACTCCCAGTCCTACTGCCAGTTTCTGGAAGACACCTTCTTTAAGCAGTGGTACAGGAAGAAGTCTGCATCCTTCAAGAAAAACATGATTTTCATGCAGGACAATGCTCCATCACACGCGTCCAAGTACTCCACAGCGTGGCTGGCAAGAAAGGGTATAAAAGAAGAAAAACGAATGACATGGCCTCCTTGTTCACCTGATCTGAACCCCATTGAGAACCTGTGGTCCATCATCAAATGTGAGATTTACAAGGAGGGAAAACAGTACACCTTTCTGAACAGTGTCTGGGAGGCTGCGGTTGCTGCTGCACGCAATGTTGATGGTGAACAGATCAAAACACTGACAGAATCCATGGATGGCAGGCTGCATGAGTGTCCTTGCAAAGAAAGGTGGCTATATTGGTCACTGATTTGTTTTGGTTTTGTTTTTCAATGTCAGAAATGTATATTTGTGAATGTTGAGATGTTATATTGGTTTCACTGGTAAAAATAAATAATTGAAATGGGTATATATTTGTTTTTTGTTAAGTTGCCTAATAATTATGCACAGTAATAGTCACCTGCACACACAGATATCCCCCTAAAATAGCTAAAACTAAAAACAAACTAAAAACTACTTCCAAAAATATTCAGCTTTGATATTAATGAGTTTTTTGGGTTCATTGAGAACATGGTTGTTGTTCAATAATAAAATGAATCCTCAAAAATACAACTTGCCTAATAATTCTGCACTCCCTGTAAAGAAGCTGAGAATTTTCACACAATAAATTGTGTTAATATTCATTTCAATTACCCACTCATGTGAAGATGAAATAAATAAACAAGAATTTGCTTTTAAATGGTTGATTAATTTAAGTAAAAATTCCCACAATTAAGCCCCCATTCACATTGGATTGACTTGCCATGCGATTTGACAAGTCAAATTGCATGACAAGTCGCACCCTATTGCCGGCAATCGCACTGTTCAAATCGGTACAATGCTGACTTTGGGGTGCTGCATCGATTTAAAAAGAATAATAATAGCTTGATCACTCTTATAGGCGGTGGAGGGGACATCCCCCCCCTCCCACCGCCATCCGGTGCTTCTCCGGGCTCTCCCGTGCCATCGGGGGCCCGGAGAAAAAATCGTTCGGTGCCGGATGGAAAGTGTAGAGATGACTGGTGATCAGATGGTCACCAGTCATCTCTATGACTTTCAGAGGCCCGGGCGCAATGTGATGACGTCGCGCCTTGGTTCCCAGAAGTAAACAAAGTCACGATTGTGGCTAGTAAGCATGAGATCAGTGATTTTTTTGTCACAATCTCATGCTTTCCAGCCTGGAGGAGAGATGTGGGGTCTTATTGACCCTGCATCTCTACATAAAGAGGACCTGTCACACACCATTTCTATTACAAGGGATGATCACATTAAAAAGTGTACAAATAAAAAAAAAATATATATATATATATATATATATATATTTCTTTTAAAGCGGCTGCTAAATTTTATATTATATATTTGTGATAATTTTAATGGCAACATTATTATTACGATTCTGTGAATTCCATAGCGCCGGGATAGTGAAAGAAGGCCAGGGTCTTCACTACTTTTTGTATATATATATATATATATATATATATTTATATATATTTCAAACGCCCCTGTCCCCGGTAGCTCGCATTCAGAAGATAATGCACGTGTAAGTCCCGTACACGTATGTAAACGCCGTTCAAACCACACATGTGAGGTATCGCCGCGTGCGTTAGAGGGTGTGCAACAATTCTAGCATTAGACCTCTTCTGTAACTCTAAACTGGTAACCTGTAAAAAATTTCAAGCATCGCCTATGGAGATTTTTAGCACCGAAGTTTGGCGCCATTCCATAAGTGTGCGCAATTTTAAAGCATGATATGTTAGGAATCTATTTACTCGGCGTAACATCATCTTTCATATTTTCCAAAAAAATTGGGCTAACTTTACTGTTTTGTTATTTTTGAATTCATGAAACCATTTTTTTCCAAAAGAAAGGCGCTTGAAAAATGATTGCGCAAGATAAAAAGTTGCAATGAACTTCATTCTATTCCCTAGGGCAGGGGTGTCCAAACTTGTTTCAAAGAGGGCCAGATTTGATGAAGTGAACATGCGTGAGGGCCGATAATTTTGCCCGACATTCTTTAAACCATTAAAATTCTAAAGTGTGTTTGTCTGAGCACTAATACACTGCCCAACAAGAATTCTCTTGCCTTTGTGGCTGTGTGTGGTGAAGAGATGAACTTGTGCATGTTATTTGTGTTTGTGTAAATATATATCTCTATCTTGTGTGGCCCCAACGAATCCCTGAGCGCTGCTCATCACTAAGCATGAGCTTGGGCTTGTTATTTGGATATACCGTATTTATCCAACACGCACCTTTAAGGCCGCGTACACACGATCGAATCTATCTGCTGAAAACGGTCTGACAGACCGTCTCAGCAGACAGATTCGATCGTGTGTACGGGCGAGCCGATGGATTTGGCCAGCAGACAGATTTTAAAGCCTGCTTTAAAATCTGTCTGCTGAAAACCCGTCGGACCGATATGTCTGCTGGTTAGTACGCTAACCAGCAGACATATCTGCCCGCACATGCGTCGAATGGATTTGACGCATTCGCAGAAGTGTTATACTTCCTGGTGCGGTGACGTGGCGGCGTCAACGTCACCGCCACGTCACCGCGCTGTCTGCCGGCGGGGATTTTGGTTTGAACGTGTGTACAGCGATCAACCCAAAACAGCCAGCAGACTAATCTGACCAAATCGGTCTGTCAGACCAATTTGATCAGATTCATTTGCTCGTGTGTACGGGGCCTAAGAGGGATATATCAGGATTTTTTTTATTTTAAATAAAGAACTGTGAAGCAAATTAGGGGCCAGTGCCCATCCTAATTAGTGCCCACCTGCAGCCTCACCATTGCCATGGATGCAACCTCACCATTGCCATCAGTGCAGCATGATCGATGCCCAGCTGCAGCCTCAGAGGGGACGGGACAGGGAGGAAGGCGGGCCAACCTCAACGGATTACATACAGGAGAATCTCCTGTTTACTCGGTGGCCTCTGTAATACAAAGTCCCGCCTCCTATGGTAGACAGAACAGTCGTCCAATGGCAGCCGAAGAGACTGGACCTCCTATTACAGATGCCGCAGAGTAAACAGGAGATTCTCCTTTATGTAATCTGACAGCACTCGTCCCACCCTCTCCCTGTCCCTGGGGGCCACAAAATATATATATATATCCAAATTACTAGGGGGGCCACGTGAAACCGTAACACGGGCCGCAAATGGCCCGTGGGCTGGACTTTGGACATGCCTACCCTATATATCAGGGATCTCAAACTCAAATTACCTATCCCATGGGGGGGCCGCATGCAAACTTTCAAAGTTCAAAAACAGTACTGGCGTCAGCGAACGTATTATTAACCCCCAGCTCTGTGTCAGCGGACACATTATTAACCCCCAGCACTGGTGTCAGCAGACACATTATTAACCCCCAGCACTGGTGTCAGCAAACGCATTATTAACCCTGACCACAGCACTGCACACGGACCACTACACACGGGCCACTACACACGGGCCACTACACACGGACCACTACACACGGACCACTACACACGGACCACAGCACACGGACCTCTGCACACGGACCACTGCACACGGACCACTACACACGGACCACAGCACACGGACCACTGCACACGGACCACTACACACGGACCACAGCACACGGACCACTGCACACGGACCACAGCACACGGACCACTGCACACGGACCACTGCACTGCACACTGCAGACAGACCACTACACTGCCGACAGACCACTACACTATACATTGACCACTCACCATCATGGCACAGCACATCAAGGCTCAGAGCCCAGCACATCAGGGCACAGCACATCAGGGTACAGGGCACAGCACATCAGGGTACAGCACATCAAGGCACAGAGCCCAGCAAATAAGGGTACATGGCACAGCACATCAGGGCACAGGTCACAGTACATCAGGGTACAGGGCACAGGGTACAGGGCACAGCACACATGAGGGCACGGCGCACATCAGGGCACAGCACACATCAGGGTACAGGGCACAGCACATCAGGGTACAGGGCACAGCACAACAGGGTACAGGGCACATCAGAGCACAGCACAACAGGCCACATCAGGGTACAGAGCACGGCACATCAGGACAGGACATATCAGGACAAGGCACATGGCACATCAGGGTACAGGGCAAATGAAACAGCACATCAGGGTATAAAGCCCAGCAAACCAGTGTACATGGCACACATCAGGGCACATGGGGCATATCAGGGCACATGAGAGCACATCAGGCACAGCACATCAGTACAGGGCACATGGCACATCAGGGTACAGGGCACAGGGTACCCTGATGTACAGAGCCCAGCACATCAGGCACACATCAGGGTACATGAGGCACATCAGGGTACATGGGGCACATGGCACATCAGAGCACATCAGGGTACCTGGGGCACATGGCATATCAGGGTACATGGGGTACATCAGGGCACAATCAGAGCACATCAGGCATACCTTCCAACTTTTCAACTTCAGAATGAGGGACAAAAATGAGCATACCTCCCAACGAAGTTGTTGAGCGGGGGGGGGGGGGGGTTGAAAGTTGACAAAGGGGGTTCCACGGCTCGGAGTTGTTGAGCGGGGATTTACCGCGAATCGCGGGGATTTATCACGAATTGCAAGGGTTTAACGCAAATCGCGCTAATCACGTGGGGGGGACCGGATTCGCAGGACTTTTGCCGTGATCGCGGGACCGCGGGATTTACCGCAAATCGCTTCCGCGGCACCCGCCCTGCCTGCGGGCCATTTATTACCGGTCCGCGGGCCGTAAATGGCCCGTAGGCCGGTACTTTGAGACCCCTGCTATATATAATATATATATAACGTTTGGGGGTTCTGAGTAATTTTCTAGCAAAAGAATAATGATTTGTATATGTAGGAGAGAAGTGCCAGAAACGGTCTGGTATAGAGGTGGGTATAAAAGCCCGGTATTGAAGTGGTTATTAGCAAAATATATGTATAGTTTATACTGAAGAAAAGGTGGCAACCCTAATATACAAGCATATGTATTTCATCTCTGTAAGCGCTGTTTATATGTACTTTTATATATTTTTACGTACTTTCCACCATTACTTTGTATAGCTGTTTCTGGTATTTTGGTATTAGATACAAGGTAATTATTAGAATCTCCCACAGACTTAATATGATTTAATTGCAAAATAGTCAGTGCAGCAGTCTGATTTGAAATTAAACGCAAGTCTTCATTTAAGAGTAATGAACCTACAAAAAAACGTATTTAGTAAGCCTATTTTACATACCTTCAAACATAATGCGTATGACTGTTTCTGGTATTTTCATCTGAGATGCAAAGTCATTTTTAAGGTTTCCCACAGACTTTCCAATGGAAAATGCAACAGTAATGACTTGACCAACAGGAACTAAAATAACCTTAACTAAAATCAAAGAAAATAAGCAAAATTATACACCAGAAGCATTTTCTTTTCAATTACCAATGTACCTTTCTGTTAAATGGTATACTTTGTCAATGTACTTTGATGATTTACAAAATCTTTAGCAAATCAAATGCTGAGAAGCAACACAGGTAATCACTGGCCTTGTTTAGAAAAAAATGTTAATCCATAGAGAGCAATTCTAATGCTATCAGGTAAACACGGTGAACTTTCTGGTTTTAGCAGAGTCAAAGGGGAGCAGCTGTACACTTGGCACCCAACTGTCCCTAATTTCAAGGGACTGTCCCGATTTGGAGAAATGTCCCTCTGTCCCTCTTTCCCCCTCATTTTGGTCTACCATATAGTTGTATATAAATTGCACTTTTTATCTTTCAAAAAGTTTTTCCCAGTGCTAAACCTTTCATCTAATTCCTGAATTGCTGCATTTGTACATTTTAAAAGCTAATATAAAGCCACGTACACACGATCGGTCCATCCGATGAGAACGGTCCGACGGACCGTTTTCATCGGTTCAACGATGAAGCTGACTGATGGACTGATGTGCCTACACACCATCGGTTAATGATCCGATCGTGTCACAACGCGGTGACGTAACCACAACGATGTGCTGAAAAAAACAAAGTTCAATTCTTTCAAGCATGCGTCGACTTGATTCTGAGCATGCGCGGCCTTTTAACCGATGCTTTTGCATACTAACGATCGGTTTTGACCCATCGGTCAGCCGTCCATCGGTTGAATTTTAAAGCAAGCCACCTGTTTTTTGACCGAAGGATAACGAACCGATGGGGCCTACACACGATCGGTTTGGTCCGATGAAAAGGAACCTCAGTCCTTTTGCATCGGTTTGAACCGATCGTGTGTACGAGCCTTAAAGGAATAGTAGTGGTAAAAAAAGTCCTTGTGGATTTAATAAACCTTTTTTTTTGTAATTCTCCTTTGACCTCCCTGGCGGTATGATTCTTTTCAGATTTTAGGTGCTGAAAGCGGTACCATTATTTGCAAGGAAATTTGCCGTTTTATACTGTAGGCCTGTAATTCTTAGGAATAACTCACTTAAATCTGACCAAACAAAAGTCTAATAGGCACCCCAGATATGACATTTTTTTAAAAACAAAATTATAAATTATAATATAATAAATAATTATAAATAGTAATAACAAATAATAATATAGATATAATAAAAATTATTCAATAATGTAAGCAACTCAAAATCACTGAAATTTCCTCAGTTGCAGAATTGTCGCTGTCATTTTTTTATTTTTTTATGATGAATTCCCCCACAAATCGATATCGCTCAATTCTGAAAGTGATTCTAATTTATTATCGCTGTTTTCTAGCTGCTCTAAAACCATTTTTGACATAAAGGAACACTTTTGGTTGCTATGGACAATCTACAGTTTGCAGGCAGAAAGAACAGTTTTTATTATACAAAACATGCAGGGCACTGGGCAGACCACTAGGGACAAGGGAGGGGGGGGGTGTATTTTTTACATACAGTACTGTAATCTATAAGATTACAGTGTACTGTATGTAATGTGTTTGTTTACTTTTTTGAATATGGCACCGTTCTCTTGCATCGTAATGTCACAGGGAACAGAGCTCGGCGGCACACAGAGGCACTGTGTGAATCAAGTGAGCACCCGCTCGCTCACACAGCGTGGATGCATCGCTGGATCCAGGGACAAGGTAAGTAAACCCTGTCTGTGCACTCTGCAAAGCGAGCCCGAGACTGACTCGGGGTTACCGATCGCAGCATAAAAATATAACCCCGAGTCAGACTCGGGAATACTGCCAGGGAGGTTAAGGGGGTAGAGCAGGGGGCGTGTCCTATGCCTACATATGCCTACTGTAGTTCTGATCAACTCCCCCGCTTAGTGCTGAAACCAGAAAGTTCACTGAATTCACAGGTAGCATAAATCCTACATTATCACTCCCATCCAGATATGAATGACTGGTAATTCTCTTCTTCATGTCAATCTAAAAATCTGAACTTTTATTTTTTGTAGAGTCCATTCAGATGAGCGTTTTAGTAGTTTTTCCGGTGGATTTGACTGGACGCTTATTGTAGTCTATGGGCAGGCGAATGTAAATGACAAACAAGCATTCATCCATTTACATTCGATTACCTCTAATGCCTCGTACACCGGATTTTCCGAGAAAAAAAGTCAGACAGGCTTTTTTTCTAGGTCTCCATCGGGCGTTTTTTTTTTCCTCGAAAGTCCGACGGACCTTAGATAGAGAACCTGTTCTCTTTCTTTCCATCAGACTTCCGACGGACTCACGGCGGACTTTTGCATGGTCAAAAGTCTGACCGTGTGTACAAGGCATTAGTCCATTTAAATAAAAAAATAAAAATAAATTGCATTATTTTCCAGTCTTTCACAAAAAAATGATGGATTGGTGGCAAAAGAATGTAAACGCATGTCTGTTTACTTTGACCTGCCCGTAGACCCATTATGGGTCTGTTTGCCTTCAGTCACAAGCTATAGCATTAAAAACTCAACAAACTTGGATGTCACAAAAGTGTTCTATTCAGCTCTGATTCACTGGATCTCAACAGAGAATAGCCATCTGAAAGTATCTAACTAGTTACAAAAGGCAGCAAACCTGCATATCATATAGCTCATACAGTACCCATTATTTGTATTATGTAAATTAGCAGTAAAATAAATGCAGGGATGCACCGAACCCAAAGTACATGGGAGAAGAAATTAAATGAGAAAAAAACAGAAGACAACACAATACCCTGGTGCCCAACCTGGGGCCCAGGAGCCACGTGCGGACTTTTGGCACTTATGTGTGGCCCTCGGGCGCCCTGCAGCACTGATCTGTGTTTCCATATTGCCCTGTTACAGCAGTGATATCTAGTAGTCTCATATAATGTATCTCTAGTCTATTACTTGAAAAATGTTGTTGTATCATGCCCTCAGTCGCTGGACATCTCTTGTATCATGCCGGCAGTCTCTGACCATGTCTTGTATCATGTCCGCAGTCACTGACCATTTTTTGTATCATGTACGCAGTCTCTGACCATGTCTTGTATCATGCCCCCAGTCACTGACATCTCTGGAATCATGCCTGCAGTCTCTGACCATTTTTTGTATCATGTCCGCAGTCTCTGACCATGTCTTGTATCATGCCCTCAGTCACTGACCATCTCTGGAATCATGCCTGCAGTCTCTGACCATTTTTTGTATCATGCCCACAGTCTCTGACCCTCTCATGTATCATGCCTGCAGTCTCTGACCATGTCCTATATCATGCCCTCAGTCACTGACCATCTCTGGAATCATGCCAGCAGTCTCTGATTGTGTCTTGTATCATGTCTGCAGTCTCTGACTATGTCTTGTATCATGCCCTCAGTCACTGACCATCTCTGGAATCATGCCTGCAGTCTCTGAAAAAAAATGTTGTATCATGCCCACAGTCTCTGACCTGCTCTTGTATCATGCCTGCAGTCTCTGACCATCTCTTGTATCATTCCCGCAGTCACTGACCATCTCTTGTATCATGCTTGCATTCTCTGACTACCTCTTGTATCATGCCCACAGTCTCTGACCATCTTTTGTATCATGCCTTAAGTCTCTGACCATCTCTGGTATCATGCCTGCAGTCTCTGACCATGTCTTGTATCATGCCGGTGGTCTCTGACCATGTCTTGTATCATGCCCACAGTCTCTGACCATCTTTTGTATCATGCCCACAGTCTCTGACCATCTCTTGTATCATGCCCACAGTCTCTGACTATCTATTGTGTTATAGCCACTGTCTTTGACATTCTCCAGTAACATACCCAAAGTGTTTGACCATCTCCTGTTGGGTGTTTGCTGTCTCTAAGAATGAATATTTACTATTTTTTTTGTGTTGCCCTTTGGTGATGTCCGGGTCCGCATTTGAGGCTCCCATATCAAGAAAGTTGACCTCCACTGAAACAATATAACCATACTCATAGAATTGTTTGACATTACTGGCCACTTTAAAGTGAGGCAGTTAAACTCCATTCAAATAAACTACCTGTTGCTGTTGGACTGGTTATATCCGAAGATACATCTTTTTCTGTAAATGGCTCCTCCTCTTCTCTCTGTGAAACTGTAATCTCGTCTGTCATTGTATCATTTAAGGTTTGTACATGGTTTTCATGCATTGTCTCTGGCACCTGGTCTGCTGCTGGCAAATCAGCAATGAGCTCTGAAGTAGTCTGATCCCCAATATGTTTTTGCGTTTTTAAAGCTTGATCTATAACGTCGTCTAGTGGTGTAGATTCAGCCTCTTGTTTATATTGCTTTTCAGCTGACATGTCTGAATCAGGTGGTTCATTACCTGGGCTGACAATGTCTTCACTGGTAGGTAAATCCTCTTGCCCATTTTGACTTTCTTCAGTGTGCGCTTGTTCATCAATGCTTTGTACCCCTTTACTCTGGGCAATGAAATTGTGGTCTTGTTCCTGAAAAGCGGACTCATCCCTTACAGATGGTACAGAGGAAGCCATGTTGTCATCAAGAACTACAGTTTCTTGGACCTCATCATCAGTTTGCAGACCTACATCTGTGCTTTCAGGTGGTTGACCTAAATATTCCATCTTAGGTTATTGGGTTTTCTTTCAATTTATGAGATTTCTCCTAAGTCTATAATAGAAAAAAAAATAAGAAAACATTATGAAAGATTTCTAAATAGAGCAACACATACATCCAACAATGTGAAGTAGCCTGTGGTCAAAACAAAAATCTTATCTACTGTATTTGTCACCTACTGCATATACTTTCTGTTATTTGTGGAGCAAATCAGACTCCAGAAAAGAAGGGTACTCTAAAGGAGAAAACAGAAATAATGCTCCATGGTTCCTGGCTCTTGCTCTTCTTCCTCTCTTGATGTGGTGGGTAGGGATGAGCTTCGTATTCGAGTCGAACTCATGTTCAACTCGAACATCGTATGTGCGATCGTTCGTCGATAAGAACAAAAAGGGTCGTTCGCGCCAAATTCGAGTGACGCGTCACGGCCCATAATTCACTGCGGCATTGTTGGTTTATGATTGGCCAAGCATGCACTATGACGCGCATGCTTGGCCAATCACAGCGCCGTCAGTACAGAGAGCCGTAATTGCCCAAAGCCAGGGTGGCTTTGGCCAATTATGGCTCAGGGGGTTTAGTACACGCCCCACACTATAAAAGGCCGCCTGCAGGTCAGCCTTATGTAGTGTGTTGCGGCGGTGGTTAGAGAGAACAGAGAGAGACAGAGAGAGTGTAATTTTTTGCAGGTATGGTAGATAGAGCAGGCAGGCAGGCTAGTCAGTTAATGTTACAGTGTGTAGAGGATATATATACATCCTAGGTGTTGTACATATATTTATACACTGTATAGTTTAGCTAGATCAGTTCTTCCCAATTTACTGGCAGGCAGGTGATTTTGCTATTTAAAGATGTTTTCACAGGTATACTATAGACACCCAGACTCCTGGAGCAGTGATTTTAATGATGCTTAAATAAAAAAATAAAAAAAGGAAAAATTACTTTAAATATTGTACCAGCTGGGTGTCTATAGTATGCCTTTGAAAACGTCTTTGAGAACCCGGGTCTCGCCCGAGGGAACATGTATCAATGGAAAAAAAGTTTTAAAAAACGTTACGACAATAACTTGCATATTAGGCTTTAAAATTAGCACTTTTGAATTCGAACGCTCGAGTCCCATAGACATCAATGGGGTTCTAAATATTCGAGCGAACGTTCGGTCCATTCGACGGTTCTGGTGCGAACCGAACGGGGGGGTGTTCGGCTCATCCCTTGTGGTGGGTTAGCAGAAGGGCAATAAAGGCAAGAAAGTAGAAAAAGTTTAGGTTTGGAGCTGGTCACTGTTCCCCATCGGAAAGCCACATTTTCTAAGGTTTGGGGGTGCTCTGCTTGTATTGTGTATGATGGCACTTGGAGGTACCAACTTTAGTATGCAGAGATTTACTTTAACCTGGTTGTATACCCTTTCAAATACCAAGTGGCTGGCCTCCTACATAAGTTATACAGAGCCTTAAAGTATTCATACCGCTTGAAATTTTACACATTTTGTCATGTAACAACCAAAAATATAAATGTATTTTATTCTGATTTTTTGTGATAGACCAAAACAAAGTGGCACAGAATTGTGAATTGAAAGGAAAATGATAAATGTTTTTCACATTTTTTTAAAAATAAATATGTGAAAAGCATGCTGTGCATATTCAGCCCTCCTAAGTCAATACTTTGTGGAACCACCTTTGCCTGCAATTACAGCTGCAAGTCTTTTTGGGGATGTCTCTACCTGCTTTGCACATCTAGAGAGTTACATTTTTGCTCATTCTTCTTTTGCAGACTCTAAGGCCGCGTACACACACGATCAGTCCATCCGATGAGAATGGTCCGAAGGACCGTTTTCATCGGTTAACCGATGAAGTTGACTGATGGTCTGATGTGACTACACACCATCGGTTACAAAACCAATCGTTTAAGAACGCGGTGACGTAAAACACAACAACGTGCTGAAAAAAACGAAGTTCAATGCTTCCAAGCATGTGTCGACTTGATTCTGAGCATGCGCGGCTTTTTAACTGATGCTTTTGCATACTAACGATCGGTTTTGACCTATTGGTTAGGCGTCCATCGGTTAAATTTTAAAGCAAGTTCTCTTTTTTTTGACCGAAGGATAACTGACCGATGAGGCCCACACACGATCGGTTTGGACCGATGAAAACGGACTGAAGGTCCGTTTTCATCGGTCATCAGTCCATTTTCATCGGTTTTGACTGATTGTGTGTATGCGGCCAGGTTCTCTTCTAAGATTGCTCTGTATTTGGCTCCATCCATCTTCCCATCAACTCTGACCAGCTTCCATGTCCCTGCTGAAGAAAAGCATCCCCACAACATGATGCTACCATCACCATGTTTCACAGTGGGTATGTTGTGTTCAGGGTGATGTGCAGTGTTAGTTTTCTGCCACACATAGCGTTTTTCTTTTAGGCCAAAAAGTTACATTTTGGTCTCATCTGACGTGAGCACCTTCTTCAACATGTTTGTTCCCCACACATGGCTTCTCACAAACTGCAAATGGGACTTTGCATGGCTTTCTTTCAACAATGGCTTTCTTCTTGGCACTCTTCTATAAAGGCCAGATTTGTCTATCTGCAGTCTTCCCTTATCTGTCCAAAGTGATAAATATTAAAGCTTGTCTGAGTTGCCAGTAAGCGCAAGGGGGCGGCGAGCTGAAGTTAAACTCTACAGAGCTTAGTGAGGAGAGCTCTGAAAGCTGATTGGAGGGAATAGACCCCCCCCCCCAGACACACACAGCTCACAGAAACAGAGCTGAAGCTAGCTATCTGCTGAAGATCCCTCCCCTGTCACCTATTTCTCTTGGTGTCAGGAAAACTAGTCAGAAGGGATTCATGCTGATAGCAGAGTAACGAAGCAGCAGACAGAAATCACACTTAGTACTCTTAATTGAGACATTTAGTACATACAATAGAAGGATATGCTTTGTTCACCACTTTAAAAGTTAACTGTAAAAAGTTGCATTTATAAAATACCAACTATGATAAATAACTTAAGTATTCTCTGTCTTGCAAACAGTACCACGCACCAATCAGACTGCAGCAAAAAACATCAGCAATTGAGGCTCGTTATTCAACCCTTTACCAAACTGTGACAGGCATTACAAACATTATTCAACCGGCATCTCTGGGCCTGCCTACCTGAACATACAGTAAATGGTGCTGACCTTCTGGCAAGAAATGATACCTTCCCATGGAAAGTAATGTAACCTCTTTGAACTGTTTACAATATAATTTTATTATTATTTTATAAAGATTTGAATTTGAATTGTAACAATCTAGTAATAAATACACATACATTTTAATTGCATGCAACATGATAAAAAAAATAGATTTACACTAGGTCAATGCAACAGACTGCCTGTATACTGCAAATGTGTAACTACAGTATACAAGGCATTGTTAATAATCAATAAACCACATGAGACATTTCAAAAACATATTTGCTAATAAAACTGAAAAAGAACAACTCTAATTTATTTGATACAATCTTTCATTAACAATTTAACAGCACTGATTAATTAACACTTTGTATTGTATGTGTTATCAGTGATTCATAAGATCAACTTTTTTTTCCAACTTTTCTCGCAGATGAGTCAGGGAGTAGCATTTATATATTTAACTTCAGTATAGATAAAAGTATTTACCAGTTTAACCACTGCACGCCCGGCCTATAGCAGAATGAACACCGGGCGATGGTTCTGTTTTCCTGACTGGACGTCATATGACGTCTTTCAGGATAACATGCCAGCATGGGGGCACGTAGCGTGCCAATTAGTGGTGTGGTGTGTCAGTCTGGCACACCGCATCTCAGATCCTGGTAAGGAGCCTCTGACAGAGGCTCCTTACCACATGATCAGCTGTGATAAATCACAGCTGATCACAGCGTGAACCAGGAAGTGCCGTTTAACGACTTTTCTCGGTTCGTGCTGACAGGGAGAGCTGATCGGCGGCTCTCCCTGTCAGAGGGGGGGTTTGTGCTGATTATCAGCACAGCCCCCATGAGAGGCGCCCACCACAGCTGCAAATCTGTGCCCATCAGCTGCCAGTCAGTGCCCATTACAGTGCCAATCGGTGCCCATCAGTAACACCTGTCAGTACCTCATCATCAGTGCTGGAAAAGAGTGCCATCTATTAGTGTCCATCAGTGCTGCCTGTCAGTGCCTATCAGTGCTGCATATCAGTGGTGCCTATCGACAGGGCCAGATTAACAAAGGAGCTCCAGGCCCCTTCTTCAAGATAGGCCCATTTTGCCAAAATAAAAAAAAGATTGACTTTGAGGATTGTAGCTCGGCCATAGAGACCCCACATTGGGGGGTATGTAGCTAAAGACCCACCCCACCACTGGTCAAAGTATGGGGTTCCTATCATTTATGGTTCCAGGGATACATGGCTGCTTGCGCAGTCTGCCAAAGCTACATACAGAGCGGACAGTTTAAATACAAGCTGACACACTCTGTAGCAGCAAAGGGTGAGATCACAGTGCTTATAATAATTATTTGTATATTACTTATGGTAATTAACCCCTTGCCACCCAGGCCAATTCTGACACTTCTCTCCTATATGTAAAAATCATCATTTGTTTTTTGCTAGAAAATTACTCAGAACCCTCAAACATTATATATATAGAAAAACAGTAGTTAGCACAATTTTTTTGTATACTAAGCCAGTGATCATCATCAACCCTGTCCTCAGGGCCCACTAACAGGCCAGGTTTTATGTATTACCTTGGGGAGATGCAGACTGGAATACTGCAATCACTGAGCAGCAAAAGATATCACCTGTGATGTATTTCTGTTATCTTGCAAACCTGGCCTGTTAGTGGGTCCTGAGGACAGGGGTGATGACCACTGTCCTAAGCGATGCTTTAAATTTTTTCACAGGTTACATGTTTAAAGATACAGAGGAGGTCTAGTGCTAGAATTATTGCTCTCGCACTAACGATCGTGGCGTATGTAACCTGTGTGTATCTGGCTCTGATACTAGCCGGGGCCTTTCCAGGGACTGACTAGCTTCTCTCCCCAGCCTGTCCCCACACACCCTCTCACCTGCTGACCTGTGGATGGGGGAATCACTCCTGCAGTGTTATTGTGTTCTGCCTGTGAATACAATGATCAGTGTTGCTAACTATACCTGGAAGCACTGATTGTTTTGTGAAAAACCTAATAGGCTGGTTGTACTAATGTAAAATCAGCTAGCCCATACATAGATCGACTATGGCTGGTCTCTGCTTAATTGACGTAATTTAAATCCATGTATGACCCGCTTAACCACTACGCATTTTCTAAACATCCTTCCACAAGTCTTTACATTTTTCCCTCCCAGATTCCTTCATCCTCCTCACCTGTTGATATTCTCCACACTTCTTTCCTGTACATACTGCTCACTGTCATACCCTCCACACTTCTCTCGTATACATAGTACCCGCCAGTGGCGGCCCGCCCATATGGGCGCACGGGCACCGCCCCCCCTCCCGCAGTCACAATTTTTTTTTTTTAAATTAATAAAAAAAAAAAAACGGGCCCTTTATTCGGCTAAAATGTCATTTTGACATTTTAGCCGAAGTTCTGGCGGCCGTCTATAGAGGGCGCTGCAGCGCCACCCCCTCTCGCAAGTAACACACGTTCAATGCAATGCATTGAACGTGAGTTACTGTTGCCAGATGCCTGGTCTATTCGTATAACCGGACATGGGACGCCGGTTACCCGAATAGCGGCAGCTGGTTGGCTGAGGGGAACTGCCTATCAAAGCCAGCGGCTCTGATAGGCTTTTCCAGTGCCGCCCTCCGGCTCTCGGAAGTCTATGCTCGGAGCGCAGGCAATCTGCGGTCCTTGCATTAGACTGACGGCCGTTTCAGCCAATCAGGTTCCCGGATTCTGGTTATCAGGAACCTGATTGGCTGAAGCTTCTCCACGGCGGCAGAAGACATCGAGGGAGGACATGGAAGCGTCAGGTAAGTGTTTTTTTTTTACAGGGAAAGGGGCATCATGGGGCACAGTGGCATCATGGGGCACAGTGGCAGCATGGGGTACAGTGGCATGGGGCACAGTGGCATCATGGGGCACAGAGGCGACAATGAGCACAGTGGCATGGGGCACAGTGGTGACAATTGATGGCACAGTGACTGAATATGATGGCATGGCACAGTGGTGACAATTGATGGCACAGTGACTGAATATGATGGCATGGCACAGTGGTGACAATTGATGGCACAGTGACTGCATATGATGGCATGGCACAGTGGTGACAATTGATGGCACAGTGGTGGCGTTTGATGGCATGGCACAGTGACTGCATTTGATGGCATGGCACAGTGGTGACAATTGATGGCACAGTGACTGCATATGATGGCATGGCACAGTGGTGACAATTGATGGCACAGTGACTGCATTTGATGGCATGGCACAGTGGTGACAATTGATGGCACAGTGACTGCATTTGATGGCATGGCACAGTGGTGACAATTGATGGCACAGTGACTGCATATGATGGCATGGCACAGTGGTGACAATTGATGGCACAGTGGTGGCGTTTGATGGCATGGCACAGTGGTGACAATTGATGGCACAGTGACTGCATTTGATGGCATGGCACAGTGGTGACAATTGATATCACAGTGACTGCATTTGATGGCATGGCACAGTGGTGACAATTGATGGCACAGTGACTGCATTTGATGGCATGGCACAGTGGTGACAATTGATGGCACAGTGACTGCATATGATGGCATGGCACATTGGTGACAATTGATGGGCACAGTAGCTGCGTTTGATGGCATGGCACATTGGTGACAATTGATGGCACAGTGGTGGCGTTTAATGGCATGGCACAGTGGTGACAATTGATGGCACAGTGGTGGCGTTTGATGGCATGGCACAGTGGTGACAATTGATGGCACAGTGACTGCATATGATGGCATGGCACAGTGGTGACAATTGATGGCACAGTTGCTGTGTTGCATGGCACAGTGGTGACAATTGATGGCACAGTGACTGCATATGATGGCATGGTACAGTGGTGACAATTGATGGCACAGTTGCTGTGTTGCATGGCACAGTGGTGACAATTGATGGCACAGTGGCTGCATTTGATGGCATGGCACAGTGGTGACAATTGATGGCACAGTGGCTGCATTTGGTGGCATGGAACAGTGGCTGCATTTGGTGCCATGGCACAGTGGCTGCATTTGGTGGCATGGCACAGTGGCTGCATGTGATGGGCACAGTGAGGCTGCAATATTTTTTTTTTTCGTTTGCGCCCCCCCAAAAATTTTGAGCACCAGCCGCCACTGGTACCCGCTGTCATACCCTACACACTCCTCTCCTGTACATAGTGCAGCTGTCTTACACTTCTCTCCTGTACATAGTGCCCACTGTCGTACTCCCCACACTCCTCTCCTGTGCATACTGCTCACTGTCATACCCTCCACACTCCTCTCCTGTACATATTGCCCACTGTCATACCCTCCACACTTCTCTCCTATACATAGTGCCCATCATCATACCCTCCACACTCCTCTCCTGTACATACTGTTCACTGTCATACCCTCCAAACTTCTCTCCTATACATAGGGCCCACTGTCATACCCTCCACACGTCTCTCCTGTACATACTGCCCACTGTCAAATTCTCCCCACTCTTCTTCTGTACATACTGCTCACTGTCTTACCCTCCACGCTCATCTCATGTACATACTGCTCACTGTCATACCCTCCACACTCCTCTCCTGTACATACTGCCCACATTCATTAACTCCTCTATTGTACATAATGTCGGCTGTCATACCCTACACACTAGTCTGCTGTGCATACTGCCCCCATAATACCCTCCACACTCCTCTCCTGTGCATACTGCGCACTATCATACCCTCCACATTCCTCTCCTGTACATACTGCCCACTGTGATACCCTCCACACTCCTCTCCTGTACATACTGCTCACTTTAATACCCTGCACACTCCTGTCCTGTTCATACTGTAACCCAACCTCGCCCTCCACACTCCTCTCCTGTACATACTGTAACCCAACCTTACCCTTCTCACCCTACAAACTGCCAACTATCTTTTTATCAACATTCCTCTCCTGTACATACCGCCCCCCATCATACCCTCCACACTCCTCTCCTGTACATACTGCCCACTGTCATACCCTCCACACTCCATTCCTGTACATAGTGCCCACTGGTAGACCCTCCACATTCCTCTCCTGTACATACTGCCCACTGTCATACTCTCCACACTCCTCTCCTGTACATACTGCCCCCTTTCATACCCTCCACACTCCTCTCCTGTATATAGTGCCCACTGTCTTCCTCTACATTACCTGTACATACTTCCCAGTTTTATACCATCCATACTCCTCTCCTATGCCTCTTACCGACAAAAACAGTTCTTTAAAAATATACTGAATATCTTTAATGTTACCAGCTCTAGAATGGGCACACTTTTGTTAGTTCAACTAAAGGAAATCTTCTCAGTCCTCTTATTTAATTTTGTGATTATTATGTGATGTATAGAGGAACATAGGGGATCTCAGCTACTCTAAATATAGCACTTGTAAAAAAGTGTCCCATAACAACTTAAGGACCGCCTCCTGCACATATACGTCGGCAGAATGGCACGGCTGGACACATGTACGTACAGGTACGTCTTGTACTAGTACCCAGCCGTGGGTCACGAGTGCGCGCCCGCGGCACGCTCCCGTGACCCGGTCAGAAGCTGAAGAACGGGGAGAGCCGTGTGTAAACATGGCTTCCCCGTCCTTCAGCTGTGGCGGCGTCATTGATCGCGTAATCCCTTATACAGGGAATCGCAATCAAACGTCAAATGACGTCAAACCTACAGCTACGCCCCACCTACAGTTGTAAACACACATTAGGGAACACATAACCCCTACTGCGCCTCCTTGTGGTTAACTCCCAAACTGGAAATGTCATTTTCACAATAAACAATGCAATTTAAATGCATTTTTTGCTGTGAAAATGGCAATTGTCCCAAGAATGTGTCAAAATTGTCCGAAGTGTCCGCCATAATGTCGCAGTCACGGAAAAAAAATCGCTGATCGCCGCCATTAGTAGTAAAAAAAATTTTTTTTATAAAAATGCAATAAAACTATCCCCTATTTTGTAAACGCTACAAATTTTCCGCAAACCAACCGATAAACGCTTATTGCGATTTTTTTTACCAAAAATAGTTAGAAGAATACGTATCGGCCTAAACTGAGGAAAAAAAAACATTGTTTTATATATTTTTGAGGGATATTTATTATAGCAAAAAGTAAAAAATATTGAATTTTTTTCAAAATTGTCGCTCTATTTTTGTTTATAGCGCAAAAAATAAAAACCGCAGAGGTGATCAAATACCACCAAAAGAAAGCTCTATTTGAGGGGAAAAAAGATTGCCAATTTTGTTTGGAAGCCACGTCGCACGACCGCGCAATTGTCAGTTAAAGCGACGCAGTGCCGAATCGCAAAAAGGGGCAAGGTCCTTTAGCAGCATTTTGGTCCGGGTCTTAAGTGGTTAAAAGTATTTTTGAAATGTTGGCTACTATGCACTTAGGCACTGCCCAAGGGACACCGGGTCAGTAGGGGGCCCCATGAGAGGCTCCTGGGATCCTGTGATAATAAAGCGGTAGTAAACTTCACTAAAATTACTACTTTTTAGAGTCCCTGGGGTAGGTTATGCCACAATGTACAAGAATGCACAGCATATTAGCACATTAGGGCACACTTAAATTGTCAGACTAAGCCCTCCAGTGCTGCGCTGGTATCAGTCCGGCGGGTCCTGGGTGCTTCCATCTTCACCCGGTCTTCCTTCTGGGCTCTGTGCCTTCGGTCACTTGCCTTGTCTGGGCTGCGTTGATGTCATTCCCATGCATGCTCATCCTCTCTCTCTCATCCCCCCCTTTCTCGCTTATCCTCCCTCCCTCTTACCCCTCTCTCATCCTCTCTCTCTCTCTTCCTCATCCTCCCTCTCTTTTTTTAATTTAATTTATTATAACAAAAAATTGTTTGTATATTTTATTTATTTATTATTTATTTATTATTTATAAAAGGTCCACCAAAATCCTCAGCACCAGGCCCATGATGCTCTTAATCTGGCGCTGCCTATCGGTGCCCATCAGTTCTGCATATCAGTGCCCATCAACTCTACATATTAGTGCCTCCTTATTAGTGCCCATCAGTGCTGCCTCATCAGTGCCCGTCAGTGAAGGAGAAAACATCATTTTATAACAGAGATGAAGAAAACCTTTTTTTTTCAAACATTTTGTTTAGCAAAAAATAAAAAACACAGTGAACAAGTGATCAAATACCATCACAAGAAAGCTCTATTTGTGGGAAGAAAAGTATAAAAATTTAGTTTGGGTACATGACCGCTCAATTATTATTCAAAGTGTGACAGCGCTGAAAGCTGAAAATTGTCCTGGGCAGGAAGAGGCAAAAGTGCCTGGTATGGAAGTGGTTAAAGAATAATTCAGTGCACTGACACAAAGTGCACAAGAGGAAATGTCCTGACCTGTATCTGGTATGAAAATGCCATGAGCCTTGGGACCTCCGTGTTATCAGGACATGGCATTCTAATAATGACATCACAGCAGTCTAATAATGTTACCATCAATGAACGTCCCCTAGTAGGGTACATATGTGGCCATTCAGAATGCCTATGAATGTAAGTATTGAACTATTCCTTCTTTTATCCTCACACAAGCATGACTTGGAATGGATAATGCACATATTGATTTGACAAATTTAGACATCCAGCTAAATCTGTTAAAGATTAGACAGGCGGGTCAAACATTTCTCACAGACATTAGATAACAGATGCCCATTATGGCAAAATCAAAATATAGGCTCATGTTCCTGGTCATCTTGACTAACTGATTTCATGGAGAAGAATCAATCATGTATGACATTAGACCAAACTTCATATAAGCCATCTGTAGGGCTGGGCCCTTGGCTGAACTGTGACACCTCGGAAATCCAAATGTTAAAAGAACAGCATTCCAACTGAACTTCCAAGATGGAAGTCCAACATCAGTAGAAACTGTTGTGGGCATTTCTGCTGATATAAAAAAAGTGGAACTAAACTAGGGTGACCAGACATCCCCAGTTTCCGTGGACAGTCCCTGGATTGAGGACACTGTCCCCGGATCAAGTCTGTCCCTGGTTTTGTCCCGGGATTGGATTTGAACAGAGGCTGGGACAATTTCAAAGACAGTCAGTGCAGAATTAAAAAATAATAATGAATCACACCCCCCCCCCCCCCCCGCTCCGCCGCTCTTACTAGCTTAGTGGGGTCTATTTTTTTTCCATTATCTGTGCCCCTTTCTGATGATCAGCTGATTGCCTGCTTATCTCCTTGCTTTCCCTGGTGGAGTGATCTTCCTCTTCCTCTTCCTTGGACAGAAGGAAAAGTGTGGAGCCGGGTGTGCACTGTTTTTTATCTTTTTATCTTTATCCCGCTCTCATTTCCTGCAATCCTCGCATAGGCAAGGATGACATATTTTGCCCCACCCTCTTACCGGACCCACGTGAATTTCAGTACCCCTGACTTAGACAATCTAAGCGGAAGTTCTCCTCTCCCTCCCACAGTCTTCTGGGACTTGCTGCAGGTCCCAGAAGACTGCAGGACCATTCACAAAGTGAATACGCAGTGGGCACTGCACGCTGTCTTAGCTGGATGCCCACAGTTGAGATACCAGCGCCGAAGACGGAGGGACGGCTCGGGAGAGCACATCTCTGGATCCTGGGACAGGTTAGTGTCTGTTTAAAAAGTTAACAGCTACAGTTTTTGTAGCTGCTGACTTTTAATAAACACAAAAAAGGCTCCTCTTTAACCGCTTAACACCCACCGCATGTATATGTACGTCCACAGAATGGCACGTACAGGCAGATGGGCGTACATGTACGTACCTGCCTTCTTGCGGGTCGGGGGTCCGATCGGGACCCCCTCCCACTACATGCGGCGGGCGTCTTACCTCCGGGAGCGATCCGTGATGAGGAGGCGGCTGTTCGTTTTTGTCCGCCCCCTCGTGATCGCTCCCAGCCAATCCGGCATCCCCCCGCCGTGTCACTTCCTCTGCCTGTGTAATGTAAACACTGGCAGAGGAAGTGATGTCAGCTCTCCTCTCGGCGGTATTTTCAATCCGACGAGAGGAGAGAAGACATCATAGTAAGTCGCACCAACACTACACTGACACCACACACATAGACACACTTAACCCCTTCCGATCACACCCCCCCCCAGCCCCCTGTCACAGTGTCACCGATTGCAGTGATCATATATTTACTGATCACTGCATTTAGTGTCAGTGTGACAGTTAGTGTGACAGGCAGTTAGTGTTAGGTCCAGGGTAGCCCCGAACCCCCCCCCCCCCCCTAATAAAGGTTTAACCCCTTGATCACCGCCCTAGTTAACCCTTTCAGCCCCTATTGCCAGTGTCACTAAGCGATCGGTTTTCTGATCGCTGTATTGTGTCACTGTTGCCGCTAGGTAGCAACATTTTTTTTATATTGCGATTTTTTTTTACTAAAGACATGTGGCTGAATACATTTTGGCCTAAATGTTTGACTAAAATTTAGTTTATTCGATTTTTCTAATAACAAAAAGTAAAAAATATTGTTTTTTTTTTCAAAAATGTTGCTCTATTTTTGTTTATAGCGCAAAAAATAAAAATCACAGAGGCAAACAAATACCATCAAAAGAAAGCTCTATTTGTGGGAAGAAAATTACGCAAATTTTGTTTGGGAGCCACGTCGCACGACCGCGCAATTGTCTGTTAAAGCGACGCAGTGCTGAATTGTAAAAACGCCTTTGGGCATTTAGCAGCATATTGGTCCGGGGCTTAAGTGGTTAAGGGGCCTCATTTAGATTTAAGGCTGGGGGGGTGGAAAAAATGCACAGTTGCCACTCTCCAACCCCCCTAACCACAAATCTAAACAAGGCCTAATACTCCATTCACACTTGGTGTGACCGGAAGTGCAGAAAAACATGTGTTTTGATGAGCGTTTCGGAAATGCGTCACGCTTGCGTGCCATTATTTGCTAATGGCACCCCAAGCCCGAGTTGCAGACGCACTTTTGGTCGCGTGGCAAACTCACCATAATGCATACTGAAAATGCGAGCCATGCTTCCTGGAGGCGCTTGTCGTGTGTAGGACAATCCATTCAAGTGCATGAGCTGCCCAATGAGCGGAAATGCTTCAAAACACACACAAAAAAAACACAAGCAAGAATGCAATTCCTGTTACGCTCAGGTGTAAACCCAGCCTAATTAAAGGTATTTACGCAAGTTATGAGATAATGAAAAAAATCACATTTAACAGCCAGCCAGTAATAAAGACCTGGCAGGGGTTCTAATCCCTCTCCGTTCTGTCTACAGCTAAAATAAACGTTTTGTCTTTAGTTCTACCGGAGGCGTAACTAGAACCCTCAGGGCAAGAAACCATCTTACGCCTCGCTGACCCTCGGCTGGGCAACCCTTTGCGGCCCTGGAAGTTCTGACTGGTGCCAGTCGTTTTTTATATTTTTATTTTATTTTTTTTACCATTTTATCTTCTTTGTTTGTTTGTGTTTTTTGTTTGTTTTTACTATATATTTTATTATTTTTTACAATTTTATTTTGTATTGTTTTTTACAATTTTTTGGAGCCTTGATAAAATATCAGGAGTCTAAACAGACCTCTGAATTGAATTGGAAGATGGAATGATGAGTCTTTATGAGGAAATGATCCCACTCCATCCATGGTGTCCTACCTACTGCTCAGAGTCCCCATTCAGTGTCATCAGCAGTCACATTCTCCCAGACAGTCCATTAGAATATCGTCCAGTGTGTGTTGCAGTGTCCCCCCCTCCCCGTACATCGGACCCCCGTGTACACCCCTCTTACCGATCTCACAGTCCAGGCTGATTTGTTGTCACCTGCGTCTCCAGGGGAACAGGGGGCGGGGACAGGTCTCTCCAGTGACAGGTAGGCGGCTCCCGGGAGAAGACTCCGCCCACGTGTGGTGTATGATTGCACAGTCCCGCGTGTGATCATGAAAGCTGATTCCCGATGTCCAGAGACTTCTATCACACACGATCGCGGCTTCCATAAGGGAGAACAGATGTCTGTGTGTACTGTATGGAGCTCATAGTGTCACATGGAATAGCAATACTCATCACACAGAAATTAGAGGAATGTACTAAGACTGGAGCAAATATGGAGAGTAACCAATCAGCTTCTAGTTAGGGCTCATTCAGGAGAGGTGTGCATTTTCAGAAGCGCAGAAACTCATAATAATCATTTTAACATCGAAATTCAGGATGCACTTGGTCAAAACCGTAATTTACGTTTTATATATATATATATATTTTATATATAAATAACTGTGCGTATTATATAAAAAAAAATAATTATTATCATGAATATCAATTTATTGCCAGTCATTATTGCCACCTTTTTGAAGTGGTGTCAAAAATCCTGGTTGCTGCATTATTGGTGCATATTTGGCAAACTCCACCAGCTCCCCATCGAAATGCATTGAAAACACAGGAAGAACGCATCAAAAATGAAACCGTGTTGTGTTTTTGATGCCTTTTTTGAGTCACATGATCTATGAAAAACACACAATAAAGCCTGGTATGAGTTTTTTTTTTAACTGTCAGCCCCACTATACGAAGTTAGTGCAGCGATCTTCCCCACTGAGCTATCGTGTTCTGACAGGGGGACACCCCCCTCCCGCTAGAACACTTGGATGAGCACTCTCTGCCATTGGTTAAGAGCGCTGATCAGGAGTTGGTCAGCTGCTGGTTTTCCGGTATGCACATCCGACTGAAGTCCATGTTCTGTCGAAAACTGCCTGCTGTCAAAAAGTGCCCACGCATGCGCAGAATGGAAGGGCACTCCAGCTGAGTTGCCGATCAGCTGGAGTGACATCTTAAAGCGCATGCTCACATCGTAGGAGCCTTTTTTTGACGGGAGATACCAAGCACTGTCACCTATTCCTTTGTTTCATGTTTGGAGTGTTGTAGTTACACTCTAATGATAGAATTAAAAGAAGGGAAGGAATTAGGTCAGGCAAAAAAAATGGGCCAACATCCCACAATAAACTGAAGAGCAAAAGAGACCCCCCCCCCCCAGTGGGACTAACGGATTAATAAAAAAAACCTTCAGAAAATCACCCAAAATTAAGAGTTTCGCCACCGATTAGTAAGGTTTGCTTCTTACCGGCTGCATTACCAGGTAAACATAAGAGAGAAAAGCTGACAAAAGAAAACTATTGTAGCCGCCTTGGTGGTGAGCTGCAATATATAAACACTTTGGGCCAGATTCAGGAAAGAAATAAGCTGGCTTATCTCCAGATAAGCCATCTTATTTCAGCGCCTGGCCCTCCTATCTATGCGACTGATTCATCGAATCAGTTAAGCATAGATTTCCATAAGATCCAACAGGCATAAGTCTCTTACGCCTTTGAATCTTATTTTCATATTTTAGGCTGGACGCTAGGTGGCGTTTCCGTCTAAAATATGTAAATGAGCCTATACGCCGATTCCCGAACGTACGCCCGGCCGGCGATATTTTTTTACGTTGTTTGAGTTAGCGTAGTACCGTCGTAATGTTATTCCTGCTATATGAGGCGCAGCCAATGTTAAGTATAAACGGCGTGCCGGCGGTTTTTTTCACGTTGTTTACGTAAAACATTCGCGAATAGGGCTTTGCGTAAGTGCCGTTAACGTCGTTTACACGTCGTATTGACGTCGAGATTTGGAGCATGCGCACTGGGATCAATTCACGGCTTGCGCATGCGCAGTTCGTTCGGTGCGGGGATGCGCTTCATTTAAATAATATACGCCCCCTACCCGCCGAATTTGAATTCGGCCGGGTCATTTACGCTACGCCGCCTCAACTTTACAGGCAAGTGCTTTGAGAATAAAGCACTTGCCTGAAAAAGTTGCGGCGGCTTAGTGTAAATACCAGACGCTAGGCACGCCTAAACATAGGCTATTCTACCTGAATCTACCCCTTAATCGCTGTAAAGCTAAATGATTAGCCTGAAAGCGAGTATTTTTAGGAATGGTCAAAAATGGTGTCTTGCATATTTTTCTCAATACAGGGTTCCGTGATGGAGTTGAGCATTAAATAGGTTAATTTGTTTTGCAAATAGCTCTGTAGATGGGATTACAATGAAAGCTGCTCATTTCATGTAATGTTTAGTGACAGTTGTTTGCTTTATCTTAAGATTACAAGCATCTTAAGGAGTAATTAAAAAACAATACAGAACCGAATACCAGATTGCTGGAGAGTCCCAGGAGTGCGTCCTTACTCTACACAAAAAGACATATCTACAAACAATCAAAATAGCATTAAATGCCCTGCAACAAGCACAGCAAAGCTGAGAATATAATCATCTAATGTCATCTCACAGCTACCCTGGCATTTTCCAAGTCTCTAGTGAACAGCAGGAGTATTCTTTGAAAGGTTCTGGTTGAATTATTTACAGCAGACAAATAATGGACTATCTGTTCTTAAACCTCTTTGAAAATATAAAGCAGCTCCAGCTGCACTATTCACCCCGTCTTCAGCTCTGTTCCCTGCAGACTTACCGGCTCACCATTTCAGTGCTGGTCCTCTTCAATGGTATACGACACCCATAGGCGTGCACAGCAGTGTTGCCAACCGTCCGTATTTTTATGGGCAGTTCGTACAAACGGGCACTTTTTCCCCCCGTTCGTAAATGTCGGTGGTTGCGGAAATGTGCCAGTAAAAACAGCCAAAATCAGTTCGGTTTGGAACTGCGCATGAAGATTGGAGGCAGGGGGTGATGGTGGCTGCGGTGGCACCGCAGAGGGGCATGGAGGCAGGGGGCAATGGAGGCAGGGGGAGATCGGAGGCAGGGGAGATTGGAGGTAGGGGGTGTTGGTGGCACCGCAGAGGGGGATAGTGGCACCGCAGAGGGTGGGGGATGGAGACAGGGGTCGTTGGTGGCACCGCAGAAGGGGATGGAGGCAGGGGGTGATTGGAGGCAGGGGGAGATTGGAGGCAGAGGGAGATTGTGGCACCGCAGAGGGGGGTGGAGGCAGGGGGTGATGTGACTAAATAATTTGCCCTTATTAAATCGAAAATAACAAAAATATGTTTTTACCTTAATATCTACCTTAAATCACATTGCTATTTGCCTAGCGTACTTATTTGTAGCCGAATACTAAAATTTATACATAAAAATGTAATTTAGCTTTTTAACTTTTGTGAAATGCCAGTAAAAACATGGCTGTGCCAACATGGCTGTGCCAGTAAATTTCGGGTGTCATGCCAGTAAATTTCAATCTGGTAAGTTGGCAACACTGGTGCACAGGGGGTGTGCCAGGTGTGCCTGGCACACCTATGACGACACCCATTGTCATTCAACCCATTGCTTGTGAGCCCAGGGTTTCATGGCTCTACCTCTTTTCCAGACTCATAGGAGAAGAAAGGGTGCCACTCTGCAGCATTCAGTTTCCCCCACCCCTAGAAAAAGTAGAGGATAAAGCTGAACTCCAGGGGGTTACACCCAGACCTGTATGTACTTGGACTACCGGGGACAAAGGAAGAGGATAACGGGGCTAAAAAAATTATTGATTAAAAAGAGAGAGGTGTGTGGAGTGGGCAAGGAGTAGAGAGAATGAGGAATTCATTAAAGCGGAAGTAAACCCATCCATAAAACCATTTAATTTCCAGTAGGTGCCGGAAATGTAACACTCCCATTGGTTGCGCTCTCAACTAAACTGTCAGGCCACGTACACACGATTAGACCTGTCATCGGACCAATTTGATGGTGTGTATGACCTATCGGACCGTTGTCCGTCGGACGAAAGTTTTAAAACTTGCTTTAAAATCTGTCCGATGGACACCTGTCCGTCGGACAGATTCGATGGTTAGTACGCCAAAGCATCGGACAAAAAACCTGCGCATGCTCAGAATCAAGTCGACACATGCTTGGAAGCATTGCACTTCCTTTTTTTCTGCACGTCGGTGTGTTCTATGTCACCGCGTTCTGGTCTGATCGGATTTTTGGTCCGATGGTGTGTACACACATCAGACCATTAGACCACTTCAGCCTGGTCCGATGAAAACGGTCCGTCGTACCAGTTTCATCAGACCAGTCTGATCGTGTGTACGTGGCCTCAAACCATCCAATGGCTGGTGTCTAAACTGATCACATGTGTAGCATCATGGCAGTTGTAAATTAAATAGAGGCAAAGATAGCAGCTTCCGTGGCTGAAAACGATAGGGGGGAGGTTACTTACAATTTAAGAAGAAGAAGACTATGGAGAAGAAGAATGTGGATGAGAAAGAGGAAATGCATAGTCGGGCTGATAGGAGGGGAAAAAGCTGAGTAATTTGAGTAGAGAAACGTGGCATGATGGAACTAAAAGTGGCAGGAAAAGTTGGTACAAAAGGTTGCACACAAGAGTCTTGTCTCCAAGTAAAGCCACTCCTGGAGGCTTTGTAGTGTTGCTATTAACCCCCTTAGCGGTAAACCCGAGCGTGACTCGGGGTGGAGTTTCAATGCAAAAATCGGTAACCCCGAGTCACGCTCGGGGTGGATGTGCAGAGTTCGCAGCACGTGCTGGCTTACCTTTTTCCAGGCAGGGTACTGTACTTACCTTGTCCCTGGATCCAGCGATGAATCTGCGCTGTGTGAGCGAGTGGCGTCCTCCATTCGATTTACACAGTGCCCGCGCACCGCCGATCTCCGTTCCATGTGACGTTACGACGCACAGGGGCGGAGACCAGCGGCAAACTCAAAAATGTAAAAAAACACATTACATACAGTATATTGTAATCTTATAGATTACAGTACTGTATGTAAAAAATACACACCCCTTGTCCCTAGTGGTCTGCCCAGTGCCCTACATGTACTTTTATATAATAAAAACATTTTTTTTGTGCCTGCAAACTGTAGATTGTCCATAGCAACCAAAAGTGTCCCTTTATGTCAAAAATGATTTTAGAGCAGCTAGAAAACAGCGATAATAAATTATAATCACTTGCAGAATTGAGCGATAGCGATTTGTGGGGAAATCCGTCATAAAAAAATAAAAGAAATGACAGCGACAATTCTGCAACTGAGCAAATTTCAGTGATTTTGATTTGATTACATTATTGAATAATTTTTATTATAATTACATTATCATTTGTTATAATTATTTATAGTTATTTATTATATTATAATTTTATAATTTTGTGTTTCAAACGGGATGTCTACTAGACTCTGGTTTGAACAGATTTACAAGCCTACAGTATAAAATGACAAATTTTCATGCAAAATAAATGTACCGCTTTTGGTACGTAATTCCAGACAGAATCATACCGCCAGGGAGGTTAACAAAGGTGTATACAACGGGCCCAGGTCAGTGAGTTATGCTGTCTCTGCCACGTGGCTAACCAAGTCCTTCTCAGGGCAAAGGAGTCAAGACAGTCTTATATTCTGCGGTGGATTGGTAGTAGAGCCAGCTGGCTCACACTGAGGTGCATTGAATCAGTCTATCTTGTGCAATATGGATTAGCACCAGTGTTGCTCACGAATATTCGCATTGCGAATATTCGCTACGAATATTGCATATTCGAGTATTCGCGAATAACTCGAATATTGCGGCGAATATTCGCTATGGCGAATATTCGTATTTTTTCAAATTTATTTTTAAAACAGATCACATCCTAGTGATCTTCATCGACGTCTAAAAGCATTGCTGGTATGATTAGAGAGAGACCCTGGGCCGAGTAGCTGATGCGATTCTTTTATGTTGCCGAAAATTTGCATTGCCAATTTTCGGCAACATAAAAGAATCGCATCAGCGGACACATTTTAAAGCATGTTTTAAAATTTGTCCGCCGGTCAGACATGTCCGCTAGCCCATACACACGATCGGATTTGTCCGCTGAACTGGTCCGTCGGACCAGTTTGAGCGGACAAATTTGATCGTGTGTACGCGGCCTATCTGAACCACATACCACTCTCTGTAACTTATTGAAAGGCCTTAAGCACTTCCAAGGTGTCTTTAATCTAAAATCAACTCTTCCAATTCCCACACATTATATGCCAGAATTCCTGTGGATGAATTGGAACAATATAAGTGGAACTTACCTTTTTACTTAAAAAAGCTAATGATTACATATTTAGGGATCCAACCACCATCAGACTTTGCAGAACTATAACAAAAAATGGTATACCCCCTAGATGGGACTTTATAAGCCAAAACACAGTTGAGTATAAAAAAGATGTTTATTTGGACAAGCTATGCATGTTAGCAAACGCACTGTGTACACCTAAATACATAATGACAACAAAGTGCAAATGAACAGTAAAAAAAACACCAAAGACAATGTGTGTACCAATAAAGGCAGAAAATTCTCAAAACAACAAACAAACAAAACATAAAAGCACTCTCCAATGGGCGAAGTAAAGTAGCCCGACGCGTTTCTGGTTTTATTCAAAAACCCTCATCAGGGGCCACAGGAGCAGATTCGTACAGATTACAGTTCAATGGTGGAATGGGAGTGAATCTCACCCAAGGTCGTTTAGGCTTGTTCCAAAAGGGTGTATAAAGGGGGAGGATGAGACTAAAGCATCCAACCCAGCCCTAGCTGCCCGAAAGACGGAAATTGAAAGGGCCCAGGACCTGCTGGTTTATGTCCAGCTGCATAGTGTCCTGCCCCAATTCCAAAACTTTTCCTTAGGCAGTTCCTCACGTGGGTCTAAGTAGACCGGGAAGATCTAGAAGCCTGTTGTAGCGTTGTCCCAGTGTGGGTGGGTGCCTGTACTGTTCTTATCAAATATTCCAACAAAACTTCAAGAATTTGGGACTGGTCCTGCTTCCTCTGGTTTGGGAGAGCAGCCATTGCAAAGATGAACGTGCTGCTACTTAACGTTCTACCCCCCCCCCCTCCTTTGCATCTTTGAACAGCATGTGTAGTACATTTTTTTGGTGGGGTTTGCCCCACTAGGAGGAACCTTGCTTACTTATCTTTGCCCAAAACACAAGGGAGCTGTAGTACTCACTGACATTAAGAAACATTTCTGGGCCTGCCAGATCACAAGGGTGATTGGATAGCATCTCCACTCCTCCCGATTGGGTTGCAAGTGACAATTGTCTTCTCCCTACCTTTTGAAAAATTCCTGTGAATCCCCTCACAAATCATCCCAATGAAACTAATGGCCCATACACACGATCCGAATATCGGCCGATGGATCGTACGACTTTTTTCGCTTAATAATCGCAAGTAAAATAAAATAGGTTATTAAACTCACGAAAATTCTCGTACGACAGAAAAAAATGATCGGAAGTGATGTCACGTGTTGTAATGTATTTGTATTGTATTGTCGGACGACGGCTGTACTGACTAAACGAAAATCGTACGATCTGACATCGTACGAGGAAAATTTTCGTGCATGTCCGATCGAAAAATATCGGATGAACGGTCGTGATCGGCTCTCGAAAGTAGTGTACACACGATCCGAAAATCGTACGATCCATCATCGGACGATCGTTTTCGTCTGATATTCGGATCGTGTGTATGGGCCATTAGGGACTATCCGCTTATGGGCTACACTCTTCGCAGCATTTGTCAAGCCAGCAAAATGTCATCCATCTCATCTATTATGGGATCCTGAATTCCAATCTGCCTAAATCGGGACCATGACCAGAAAGAACCTAACCGATTATTGGCCATTGACTAAAATGCTGTGTTGGCAGGACAGTTCTGAAACTGCACCAAAACTGCGGCACCTCAAAGAAGTCTATGTGAAGGTGCAGCTAACCCACATGAAAGCTGTGAGTTAATTGCGCTTTAGAAAAAGCGCAGCTGTACAGTGTGAAGCTGCCCTTTGACAGAAGAAGGACTCTCTTATTATTAACAGGCAGGAAAGCTGATACAGGTTGTGGTTAAGATGGTACAGGAAGTCTCCTTTAATACACAAATTCTTTCCTACTGTCTGTGACCGCAGTTGGCACTATGAAGTAGAGGCTGGTATCATACTTCAGATGTGGTGGCAGTGTCCAGTGCTGAAGCGTTATTGAAAAGAAATGCACTGTATTACTTGTGCAGTTCCCAGCTGTTCTCTTGACTACACTCCCTCCCAGTGACACATGAATTTCGCTAGCCATCAATACTTTAAGTGTCTAGCTATGCATATGATAAACATGTCCAGAATGCATGTTCCTGTCCACTGGTGAGCTAAACAAATACCCGTGCCGGTGTAATGCGTCTCCTGTTTTAACAAATGGCAGAAATAGAAGTGCTAATTAGTGTTGAGCGGAATATGCCATATTCGATTTCGCGATATTGCGCGAATATATAGAAGAATATTCGCGAATATTCGCTAATATCGAATATTCGTGATATTTTATCCAAAAAAAAATTTGAGAAATTTTGCTAATGCGAAATTTCGCTAATGCGAAAATGATTGCGAAATTCTCATAAACGGAGATCATTTCCTGTATTACTAAACTAATATGCACTAAACACTAACTCTACACTAACTCTACTTAAAAGAAAGGAGAATAAGGGGGCAAAAGAAGGGCGCATCAGAGCCAATCAGAATAACTCGAATATTCGGCAAAAGGAATATTGCGCGATTATCTTCTCCGCCCTTTTTTTGCATCAGAGCCAATCAGAATAACTCGAATATTCGGCAAAAGGAATATCGCGCAATATTCCTTTTGCCGAATATTCGAGTTATTCTGATTGGATCTGATGCAAAAGAAGGGCTGAGTAGCTGATGCGATTCTTTTATGTTGCCGAAAATTCGCAATGCAAATTTTCGGCAACATAAAAGAATCGCATCAGCTACTCTGCCCAGGGTCTCTCTCTAATCATACCAGCAATGCTTTTAGACGTCGATGAAGATCACTAGGATGTGATCTGTTTTAAAAATAAATTTGAAAAAATACGAATATTCGCCATAGCGAATATTCGCCGCAATATTCGAGTTATTCGCGAATACTCGAATATGCAATATTCGTAGCGAATATTCGCAATGCGAATATTCGTGAGCAACACTAGTGCTAATCCATATTGCACAAGATAGACTGATTCAATGCACCTCAGTGTGAGCCATCAGAATAACTCGAATATTCGGCAAAAGGAATATTGCGCGATTATCTTCTCCGCCCTTCTTTTGCATCAGAGCCAATCAGAATAACTCGAATATTCGGCAAAAGGAATATTGCGCGATTATCTTCTCCGCCCTTCTTTTGCATCAGAGCCAATCAGAATAACTTGAATATTCGGCAAAAGGAATATCGCGCAATATTCCTTTTGCTGAATATTCGAGTTATTCTGATTGGCTCTGATGCAAAAGAAGGGCGGAGAAGATAATCGCGCAATATTCCGTTTGCCGAATATTCAAGTTATTCTGATTGGCTCTGATGCAAAAGAAGGGCGCATCAGAGCCATTTTCCTGATATAGTCGGGGATCTGTTCATATTCAAATATTCTTGGATTTGTTGGACTCATGAATGACCTGAGGGAGAACTCTTAATTGGAGCATCCAAATGATACAAACTTTCGTAATGGGTATCGAATTGCTTAGCAATATCTCCCATCTTAGAATAGACAGCACCTTTTCTATCATAGCTTTGTCTCTATATTTTACCGGATCGTCACGTTGAAGAAAAAAAAAAGAGAGTCGGAAGGTTTAAACCTTACAACACACTGGTTAATGTACACAACCAGAAAACTGCAAACATTAAATACATTAACAGGTTTAATGTAACATTAAACAAGAGAATATTATCCTTTAGGTTAACCCCCCAAGTCTAATGCCTGTCCATGTTAATGCCAGATCCACACTGTGTATCTATTGCAAACTCTTCTGGCCAATTCCTTACTTTTGCGTATGTGCAGAAAACGTATATTTATGGAGAGACCATCTATCACTGCAAAACATAATATAGGCGGCCTCTCCAGAAGAATTAATAAACACTAAACAGTATACGAGAAGTGTATGTAACATTTAAGCTACAAATACATTAAAAACATTTAAATATGTGCTGAATAGGAAGATGTAAAAAAGCATGGATGTTGCAAAAGATAAGAAAATCTAGGGTTACATTAAGAAGATAAGTGGCACATATAGTTTTAGCACTGTGCAATTACCTAATAGGGTATCTAAAATACCGTATATTGCATTATTTTTAGCCCCTTTCTTGAAGAGGTCTTCTTACGTTTTTCCACTAGGTGGCAGAAAATACCCAGTGAAGAAAAGATATAGGGCCAGATTCAGGAACACTTGCGCTGGAGTATTTCGATATGCGCCGCGTAACTGTGATGATGCGCCGTCGTTTCTATGTGCCCGTACCCACCAAACTAGATGCGCCCAATAACGGGTCATTTGCGACTGGCGGAACGTTCCGACGCCAGAGTATCGTCAGCGCTTAATTTCGTTGGGCGCATCAGTCGCGCCTATTGATTTCCCCTGCAAATATGCAAATGAGGGATTTTTCACAATTCACGAACGGATTAGCACCATACGCTGGCTACATGCGCCGCGCGTATCTCGTCCGTCCGGCGCAAAGTTATTTCTACAAAAGGCTGCTTTATCTTTACTCCAGATGGCCACAGGTCAGCAGGAGAGCAGCTACAGCAGCGTTACCGACGATAAGAGCTAGCTGAGCACCCCCACTTGCAGGACAACACCTCTGTCCATGCTTGTCTGTCAAATTTTACAGCCATGGAGGAAGACATCATAGGTCTCCATAGCCGAGATGACGGCTGACAGCTCCTGGCCATTAAAGTTCAGCTTTCTCCTGTGTGTTTGCGGGGAACGGGAGCAGCCATCTCAAAACAAAAGTAACATCACTGCGGGGAGGGGGAGCAGGATATACTTTAGTGCCGAAATGGCGCTTCTACGGGCGCATTTAAACGCCCAACGGAAGGCATTGCGCTGACGTTTCCCGTGAAGTGGTGCCGACGGAAGTTGTGAGCATGCGCACAAAGGGGGCGAGTGGAGCCGCACTCACTGCGCATGCTCCGTGGTTGATGCGCTGAACGTAAGCCTCTGCGCTGGGCTCCGCCCATCATTTACATATGATCACACCCACTTCCACTTGCGTCGGGTTACGCCAGCGCATTATCGTTACTCTGGCGCAAGTTTACGCGCAACTGCTATGTGAATTACAGGACTTGCGCTGAAAGGGTCTTCAGAGTAACGTAAATGAGAAGCGTTACTCTGGAGCAAAGATGCTCTCATCTACCTGAATCTGGCCCATAGCATTCATTTATTACTTGTTAAACTTTCTATTTTTTTGCTGTTAAATGTATTTGAAAGAACATGGAATATGCATATATCATCTGTCATCAATCGACGGCAGTTTACTTTATGCTGTTTTAGTGCCATTTGTAATAAAAACACAGATCTCGCCATGCATTTAAATGCCCTAAAATGTGGTTATATACCTTTAGCTCAGGAAAGTTTTTACATATCAGTACTATTTTGGTACCATTAATAACCTGGCTTGAAGCCTTGTTATCTTGGGAGTTATTGATCAAACTACCGTAGGACAGCATACAAAAAAAAGAGCCAGTTAAGCATCAATATGAAGTGTGATAACATCTGTGTCCTTAAAGGGGTTGTAAAGGTGACATTTTTTTCCCCTAAATAGCTTCCTTTACCTTAGTGCAGTCCTCCTTCACTTACCTCATCCTTCCATTTTGCTTTTTAATGTCCTTATTTCTTCTGAGAAATCCTCACTTCCTCTTCTTCTGTCTGTAACTAAACACAGTAATGCGACACTTTCTCCCTGGTGTGGAAAAAGCCTCTTGAGGGGGCGAGCAGGAGGGTCAGGACGATATCTACTTTGCATATAGAGAAAGGAGCTGTGTGTTAGTGGGCGTCTTGACACTCCTGCTCTCCTCCTCCCCCCTCAAGAGGCATTCTCCACACCAGGGAGAAAGCCTTGGATTACTGTGTGGAGTTACAGACAGAAGAACAGGAAGTGAGGATTTCTCAGAAGAAATAAGGACATTTAAAAGCAAAATCGAAGGATGAGGAAAGTGAAGGAGGACTGCACTAAGGTAAAGGAAGCTATTTAGGGAAAACATTTTTTACCTTTACAACCCCTTTAAAACGAGAAACATTCCGAGCCTAAACAACAACTGATGAAATAAATTATTACCACAGTTCTAAACTCTAAAGTTAGTTAAGGTTTTAACATTTAAGTTTGCTTTAAGGAAGGTTAAGAAGGCAAGAAAATGCACATACATTACATAACAAGCAAAAGCAAAGGTTTAATTTAAAGCGCTTTTCACACGGGCGGCTGTTTTGTCGCAGATAAAAGCATGTTTATGTTTTGCTGGAATTCAAGACTCCAGGCACAGCGATCAGCTGCATTTGTACAGTGCTTTTAGCTGTGGTTGCGTTTAGCCGCGGCACGATATTGAACGGGGATCCGACTTGGATCCCTGCCAATACCAAGCACTGTGTTTGGTATGAATCTTGAGGGGGAACTCCACGCCAAATTTCAAATAAAAAACCGGCATGGGTTTCCCTTACAGGAGCATACCAGGCCCTTGCGTCTGCTATGGTTTTTAAGGGGAACACCGTATGCCGAAAAAACGGCGTGGGGTTCCCCCAAATTCCATACCAGACCGCTATCCGAGCAGCAGCCCGGCCGGTCAGGAAAGGGGTCGGGACTTGGGAACGAGCGAGTGCCCCCCTTAACCGTGTCTTGTCCTCTTTTTATATGATTGGATCCTTTTCCTGCAATCCCTGCTGACAATTCCTGTAAGCTTGATCGCTTTGTCCCTGCCTGGTCTCTGCTGGAGGTGTGCCTGGTTTATACCCCTATGGGAAAGCGTATTTGACCTAATCTAATAGAGGGTCTATTTCATGAGGTGAGCGGCCATTACTACTATTGGTGGAGGTGTCCTGCTATCTCACGCTAATCACCTGCATGGTTTTGTTACAATCAGTCATGTCTAAAAGATCACCTGGATGACTTTTATTTGGACTTGTTATTAGCACTGCACTATGTTTTTTATATAATGGGTAGGAGTACCCCATACTCATTCACCTAGGGTGGGGGGCCGGGATCTGGGGGCCCCCTTATTAAAGGGGGCTCCCAGATTCCGATAAGCTCCCCTCCCGCATACCCTGACAACCAACGGCCAGGGTTGTCGGGAAGAGGCCCTGTCCTCATCAACATGGGGACAGGTGCTTTGGGGTGGGGGGAGCCACAGGGCGTCCCCCCTGCCCCAAAGCACCTACCCCCCCATGTTGAGGGCATGCGGCCTGGCACGGTTAAGGAGGGGGAGCTCGCTCGTCCCCACCACCTTTCCTGACCGGCCGTGCTGCTGCTCGGATACGGGTCTGGTATGGAATTTGGGGGAACCCCACGCCGTTTTTTTGGCGTACGGTGTTCCCCTTAAAGTCCATAGCAGACTCAAGGGCCTGGTATGCTCCTGTAAGGGGAACCATACCAAACACAGCTGACACAGTGCACTGTGATTACCTGCGGTTATGTGCCGATAGCTGCGGGATTTCGCAACTGGACGCATTGAGATCTATTTTTTCTATCCGCACAAAACCATGGGTAACAAAACCGCAGGTAACCGTAGTGTGTGAATGATGTCATAGGAAAGCATTGTGTGCTTTTAGCCGCGGTAATATTCGCAGCTAAAAGCACCATTCTATCCGGCCGTGTGAAAGGGGCCTTAAGCAGAACCAAACTGTATCTGAGACACTCAAACTAAAAATACAAATACATTTTTTATATTCAAAGCAAATTTGCGCTTTCATCCATGTCTCCATGCTTTATTTTGTAGAGAAACAATTTTGAAAAACATCCAGCCTTATATGCTACATGAATCATCTGCCTTTACTAAAGATGGCCACAGTTTAATATCATTTCTAGCTGTGGCCATCTTTAGTAAGGGCAGATGATTCATGTAGCATATACTGAAATTCATCTTCCCATAGCTCAAATATGCAGAGAGGGGGTAAACCAACAATATGAGTAAGCTATTGAGCTGACTAAACGACATCATTTAACGGGCCACATAAGAGGGCCGGTGATGTAAAAAAAAATCGGACCTATGCAGAAATCGGACCCGCGTCACTTCCGGTGCTCGTACGTCAGAGCACAGCTGATCGCGGGTCTACGGCGCATGCGCAGACGCTTTTTCGGTCCGTGAAACTCATAGGCTCGGGTGGGCGGGCGGAGGCGGAGAAGGATTCTAAATTACATCACCGCCAGCACCGCCTCCAGCCCCTTCCCTAAAGCAGGTCCGTGAAAAACATAGACTAGGGTGGGCGGAGCAACATTCTGAATGACATTATCGCCAGCACCGCCTCCAGCCCCGTCCCTAACAGACACTAGCCTGCTGCTGAGAGCGGAGGAGGGGAGGACATTGTATATAGAGTATATAGAGCGGAGGAGGGGATGACATTGTATATAGAGTGTATGGAGCGGAGGAGGGGAGGACATTGTATATAGAGTGTGGGGGACTCAGTGTATACATTGTATCCTCTATGGAGCTGCACCATCAGCCAATCACATTCTATCTTTAGATTCATTCTGTCTTCTCCAGTCTTTTTAATAAATATTCCCCCCAATATACCACACATTGTAGGGATCACCCCCCACCACCATCCTCCCGGCTATAGGGATCAACCCCACCCCACCACCATCCTCCCAGCTATAGGGTTTACCCCCCCCCCCCCGACCACCATCCTCCCAGCTATAGGGATCATCCTCCCAGCTATAGGGATCATCCCCCACCCCACCACCATCCCCCCAGCTATAGGGATTATCCCCCCCCACCACCATCCTCCCAGCTATAGGGATCACCCCCCACCACCATCCTCCCAGCTATAGGGATCAACTCCCACCACCATCCTCCCAGCTATAGGGATCAACTCCCCCCCCCCCACCACCATCCTCCCAGCTATAGGGATCATCCCCCCACCACCATCCTCCCAGCTATAGGGATTACCCCCCCCCACCACCATCCTCCCAGCTATAGGGATCATCCCCCCACCACCATCCTCCCAGCTATAGGGATTACCCCCCACCACCACCACCACCATCCTCCCGGCTTTAGGGATCACCCCCCACCATCCTCCCAGCTATAGGGATCATCCCCCCACCATCCTCCCAGCTATAGGAATTACCCCCCCCCCCCACCACCATCCTCCCAGCTATAGGGATCATCCCCCCACCACCATCCTCCCACCTGTAGGGATCAGCCCTCCGTTTTGGGGGGGGGCAATTTGGGGGAGCAATTGCAGCCTCACTGTGCCCGTCATACCCAGCCAGTGTGCCCGCCATATGCAGAAAGTGTGCCCGCCACTTGTGCCCGTCATACGCAGCCATTGTGCCCATCATACGCAGCCATTGTGCCCGCCATATGCAGCCAGTGTGCCCGTCATACGCAGCCATTGTGCCCGTCATACGCAGCCATTGTGCCCGTCATACGCAGCCATTGTGCCCATCATACGCAGACACTTGTGCCCGTCGTACGCAGTCAGTGTGCCCACTATTTGCAGCCACTTGTGCCCGTCATACACAGCCACTTGTGCCCATCTCAATCTCAAACAAACCTCCCCCTGGGGGGGGGGGGACCGGGTGCGGCGATACTTATCGAATCACGACACTTCCTCCCCCTCTTCTGTAGCGGTGGCTGTGTCTCCTGTGTCCACTCGGCTCCTCAGGCTTCCTCCGTCATGTCTCCTTCTCCGCAAAAACGTTAGGCATTCAAAAGGATCGCCTAAAGTTTTGGCCAATCGGGAGACAGGTTTTACTGACCTGCCTGCTGATTGGCAAGGAGGAACTTTAGTGTGAAAATAGCCTCTGGCTCTAATCAAGTGCTTCAAAACACACACCCCACCTATCCCCGCCATAGTATTTCATGTGTCCGGCGTCCTGAAAGGGGCCGGGCACATGAATAGGGAGGGCGGCAGAGGTGACGGGGGTGGTGTCCATGCATTGTGGGCCGACCATGCAACCATGCAGGGGCCACCACTGGTCTTTGATCTCTGTCAAGTGCTGGGGTCTAGATCGCCTCTGCTGCTTTTCCTCCAATTGGGCCAAAGAAGCTGAGTGCGAGTTTACCTATAGCCCTCACACTGGAGACTTGTACACCATCATCATGGCATCCCAGGACGGTGGGTATGAGGTCACGGGAGGGCAGAGCGCATGTGTGACCCGCTTTGGAAGTCACTGGTGGCTTAGGGAGGAGAGGGCCCCTGGGTGTCCGTGGGAGAAGGAGAGGGCACCTGGGTCTTTGGAGGAGGAGAGGGCCTCTGGGTGTCCGTGGGAGAAGGAGAGGGCCCCTGGGTCTTTGGAGGAGGAGAAGAGGGTGGCTGGGGAAGAAGAAGAGGGTCCCTGGGTGGCTGGGGGAGAAGGAGAGCGAACCTGGGTGGTTGGCAGAGGAGTTAGCCCATGGCTGTTTGAAGAAGGAAATGGGCCCCAGTGTTGACCAAAATTGGAAGAGCTGGTCCTTGGGTGGTTGGAGGAGGAGAGGGTGCCACCCTTCTTCCCTGAGGATGAGGACACCCTTCTCTCCCTCGGAGGACAGGGACACCGTTCTCTCCCCCAGAGGACGGGGACACCATTATTTCCCCCGGAGGATAGGGACACCATTCTTTCCCCCGGAGGACGGGGACACCAGGACTGGACTTGGACAAAAATATTGCCCTGGACTTCACTTTGACAGGTCTCTCCCATAGCGGCCGGCCCCCATGCTCCTCTGTCCCCCTCCCTGCTCCTCTGGTCCTCCCCCTGCTTCTTTGTTCCCCCACATGCTTCTCTATCCCCCTCATGCTCCTCTGTACCCTCATGCTTCTCTGCCCCCCCTGTGCTCCACTGGTCCCCCCCCCGCATCTCTGTTACTCTCCTGCTCCTCTATCCTCCCCCCATGATGCTCTGGTCCCCCATGCGCCTCTATCCCTTGTACCCCATGTCCTCGTCCTCCGGAGGAGAGAATGGTGTCCCCGTCCTCCGGGGGAGAGAACGGTGTCCTGGGATGCCATGATGATGGTGTACAAGTCTCCAGTGAGAGGGCTATAGGTAAACTCGCACTCAGCTTCTTTGGCCCAATTGGAGGAAAAGCAGCAGAGGCGATCCAGACCCCAGCACTTGACAGAGATCAAAGACCAGTGGTGGCCCCTGCATGGTTGCATGGTCGGCCCACAATGCATGGACACCACCCCCGTCACCTCTGCCGCCCTCCCTATTCATGTGCCCGGCCCCTTTCAGGACGCCGGACACATGAAATACTATGGCGGGGATAGGTGGGGTGTGTGTTTTGAAGCACGTGATGAGAGCCAGAGGCTATTTTCACACTAAAGTTCCTCCTTGCCAATCAGCAGGCAGGTCAGTAAAACCTGTCTCCCGATTGGCCAAAACTTTAGGCGATCCTTTTGGATGCCTAACGTTTTTGCGGAGAAGGAGACATGACGGAGGAAGCCTGAGGAGCCGAGCGGACACAGGAGCCACAGCCGCCGCTACAGAAGAGGGGGAGGAAGTGTCGTCATTCGATAAGTATCGCCACACCCGGTCCCCCCCCCCCCCAGGGGAGGTTTGTTTGAGATTGAGATGGGCACAAGTGGCTGTGTATGACGGGCACAAGTGGCTGCAAATAGTGGGCACACTGACTGCGTACGACGGGCACAAGTGTCTGCGTATGACGGGCACAATGGCTGCGTATGACGGGCACAATGGCTGCGTATGACGGGCACAATGGCTGCGTATGACGGGCACAATGGCTGCGTATGACGGGCACACTGGCTGCATATGATGGGCACAATGGCTGCGTATGACGGGCACAAGTGGTGGGCACACTTTCTGCATATGGCGGGCACACTGGCTGGGTATGACGGGCACAGTGAGGCTGCAATTGCTCCCCCAAATTGCCCCCCCTATAGCTGGGAGGATGGTCGTGGGGTGGGGTTGATCCCTATAGCCGGGAGGATGGTGGTGGGGGGTGTTCCCTACAAGGTGTGGTATATTGGGGGGGAAGATTTATTAAAAAGACTGGAGAAGACAGAATGAATCTAAAGATAGAATGTGATTGGCTGATGGTGCAGCTCCTCCCATAGAGGATACAATGTATACACTGAGTCCCCCACACTCTATATACAATGTCCTCCCCTCCTCCGCTCTATACACTCTATATACAATGTCATCCCCTCCTCCGCTCTATATACTCTATATACAATGTCATCCCCTCCTCCGCTCTATATACTCTATATACAATGTCATCCCCTCCTCCCCTCTATATACTCTATATACAATGTCCTCCCCTCCTCCGCTCTCAGCAGCAGGCTAGTGTCTGTTAGGGATGGGGCTGGAGGCGGTGCTGGCGATAATGTCATTCAGAATGTTGCTCCGCCCACCCTAGTCTATGTTTTTCACGGACCTGCTTTAGGGAAGGGGCTGGAGGCGGTGCTGGCGGTGATGTAATTTAGAATCCTTCTCCGCCTCCGCCCGCCCACCCGAGCCTATGAGTTTCACAGACCGAAAAAGCGTCTGCGCATGCGCCGTGGACCCGCGATCAGCTGTGCTCTGACGTACGAGCACCGGAAGTGACGCAGGTCCGATTTCTGCATAGGTCCGAGGTTTTTTTACATCACCGGGAGAGTGGTAGGAACACCAGGTGAAGTGGATGCAGCTCCTCTTAAATTAGGTCTTGACATCCTAATGCACATATATAAAACCAACACAAGAGGGTGCCTCCATCTAGGTGTATCAATTTATAACCCATATAGACCTCCATAGAACCATCGTGAAGCTGCAGAGCTTGGCAGACAAGTGTCTAGCAGAAGTAGAGTTCTTGTTGGAAGTACATCTGTCAGGCTTTAGGCCGAAATATAGGCAACAGAAGCTTTAGGGTGTAGCAAGATGAATGCAGCTCCAATCAGAACCTGTCTCGGCTAGGTGATGGTAACAGGAAGTGTAGGGAGTGTGGTACATGTTTCAGGGCAACAGGCATGCCTCCCAACCAATATGCCAGGATTGTCCTGTGATTTGATGGTCCTGGCGAACCAATGCTGAGTCCCGGAGTGAAGCCCAATGCCGGGAACAAGTTTCGGCACCTGGCTCCAGCCATTTGCACTGCAGGGGCGTGCTAGCGCGTGCACCAGAGGAGCCTTTTTGTCAGCTGAAAAATTCTGCCTCTGACGCTGCTCACTTTTCTCCTTGCTTACTTCTGTCACTTGTGAATACAGAAGTAGCACTTCTGTAATAACAAGTGACACCACAACTCTCCTGGGGGCCACACAGAACCCCCCCTGAACATCTCTATAGGAGAGTAGAGGAGGGAGGGGGTGGGAAATCTACACAGGCCATGCTTGCTGTCAGCTCCACGGTGGAAGTTCCTTCTTATTCAGCATATCTATGCAGGCTTCTGGGACAGGAAATTTGTAGCTGCTTTTACAGCAGCCCCAGTCTTTCATGAATTCTTGGGAGAGGGTATATGGGGAAGAGAGCTGTACTGGAATGGGGGAAGGAGAGTGAGCTCTGTACTGGGGAGAAGTTGGAAGTACACAGCACACCTTCAACCCTTCACTCAGTACGTAACGCACCCCTCAGTATGTAGTGCACCTCTCAACCCTGCCAGCAGTATTTGGGTGCCCTTCACCCAGCACTCAGTATGTAGCACATCCCTCAACCCTGCACTCAGTACGTAGTACACCTCTCAACCCCCGAACTCAGTACATACCACACCCCTCAACCCTGCATTAAGTATGTATTGCACCTCTCAAGCCTGCCCTCAGTACATAGTGCACCTCTCAAACCTGCATTAAGAACGTATCGCACCTCTCAAGCCTGCCCTAAGAACATAGTGCACCTCTCAAACCTGCATTAAGTACGTATCGCACCTCTCACGCCTGCCCTCAGTACATAGCACACCCCTCAACCTTGCACTCAGTATGTAGTGCACCTCTCAACCCTGTATTCTGTACACAGTGCATTCCTAAGCTCTGCACTCAGTACATAGTGCACCCCTAAACCCAGCACTCTGTACATAGTGCACTCTTCAACCCAGCACTATGTATGTAGTGCATCCCTCAACCCAGCACTCTGTACATAGCCCACGCCTCAAACCTGCACTCTTTATGTAATGCACCCTCTAACCCTGCACTAAGTACATTGCACTCCCATCGACCCTTCCCTTCTACCACTCAATCCTGCATTTAGTAAATAGCTCTTCCCTCAACCCTGAACATAGCGTACTCTTCAACACTGCAGTTTGTACACAGCACACCCCTTGCCTTAAGCCCCCCACTGCTAAGAGTTTGGCCACACCCACATTTTGCCATGGCGCCCGACACGTGCCGCAGTTTACTTCCTCCCTCAAGTGTCCCTCATTCTGAAGTTCAAAAGTTGGAAAATATCACAACAGGATTTCCACATTATCAAACCATAACTCATATGTAAAGAGATAGTCCACAACTCCTTGCTTGCTTTTTAAAAAGCATTGGTTCTCTATAAAAGACACAGTAACAGACAGCAGCTGTAAATGTGTTTCAGCCTTGTGGGCCTTATTCACACTGTATATTACTACAGTAACATCCTACCTCTGTTTTACTTTATAACTCATATGGCATCCCTTTGGTTTGATAAAGGCATGGCCTTATTGGCCTGAAGCATGTAGTCACGCCCTGTCACTATCCAGCCAGCCTATACTTACCCATTCTGAGTGTGCTCCGGCCTGGTTACATGATCACCCCAGTGGCCACCTTCAGTGAAGGAGAGATCATTGACAACGGCTGCAGAGCCTGGGTGGGACATGCATTGTTGGCTGTTCCTCCTCTACTCCAAAAGAGGGGCCGAGACCTGATCCTGAGACCAGACTGGAGCACACTCAGAATAGGTAAGCATGGACATCTTTCCTCTACAACAGTGGTTCTCAACTTCTGTCCTCAGGACCCGCCGCCCGCTTCCCAGTGTGAAAGCAGCCTTAGGGGAGACAGGAGAGAACGTGTGCCTGTATTCCAGAATAATTTCCTGAAGTTCTGTTATTGTCCTTCTAGAGGGCCTTGTGCTCTGAAAAAAGGATTTTTAATAAACAGCTTGCCTGTAAAATCCTTTTCTTGAAGTACATCACGGGACACAGAGCGCATAGCCATTACACTTGGGTTATATGGGTACCTTCAGGTGTGGACACTGGTGTAATCAATTTCACAGGAAGTTTCCTCCCTATATAACCCCCTCCCACTGGGAGTGCTTCAGTTTTGTAGCAAGCAATTCTCCCGAGGTTACACAATGTTCCCCAAAAGAGGGGTGGGAGCTCTGTGTCCCGTGATGTACTTCAAGAAAAGGATTTTACAGGTAAGCTGTTTATTAAAAATCCTTTTTTCTTTATCGTACATCACGGGACACAGAGCGCATAGCCATTACACTTGGGATGTCCTAAAGCAATGCTCTATGAAGGGAGGGAGACCGTAAGGCCAAGAATAGCCAAATAAAAACATTGTCAGGAGAAAACATGGCTCCATCAACAGAAACACAAGGGGGCGTGAACCGGGCCAGAGGATTCTATACTGCTGCCCGTAGGACCGCCTGCCCAAAAGCTGCGTCCGTACTCTTTGCAACGTCCTACTTATAAAATTTAGTAAACGTATGTACGGAAGACCAGGTTGCCGCCTTGCAAACCTGTGCCATAGAAATCTGATGGTGTGCCGCCCAGGAGGCACTCATGGCCCTCGTAGAATGGGCTTTAACTGATAAGGGAGGTGGAACGCGCTTCAGACCATAGGCCTGAAAAATCAGCTGCTTAATCCACCTAGCCAAGGAAGACTTGGCAGCCGGCTGACCCTTCTTGGGGCCATCCGGAAGAACAAAAAGCACATCTGTTTTCCGAATCTTCTCTGTAGCCTTGAGATAGACCCTCATGGCTCGAACCACGTCCAAAGTATGAAGCCGTCTTTCCTCTCTGGACTGGGGAGTAGGAAAGAAGGAAGGTAGGACTAGGTCCTGATTCAAGTGAAAACTGGATATGACCTTAGGAAGGAAAGAAGGTTGAGGCCGCAGAACAACTCTGTCCTTATGCAGAATAAGGTATGGCTCCCTGCATGATAAGGCTGCCAGCTCGGAAACCCTTCTGGCTGAAGCCATAGCCACCAAGAAATCTAACTTTCGGGTTAGTAGCACAAGAGGGATTTCTGTCAGAGGTTCAAACGGCTGCCTTTGTAAAGCTGACAAGACCAGATTTAATTTCCAGGGGCAGAGGGGAGCTCTAATAGGGGGATTCACATGCAAGACCCCCTGCAAGAAGGTTTTCATAAGCGAATGGGTGGCCAAGGGTCTTTGAAACCATATTGATAAAGCCGACACCTGCCCCTTTAGAGTACTAAGAGCCAACCCTTTGTCAACGCCAACCTGGAGGAATCGCAAGATCCTGTCAATAAAAAACTTTCGAGGATGCCATTTTTGAGACTCGCACCACTCCACATAGGTTCTCCAGACTCTGTAATAAATATTTCTGGAGACCGGTTTCCTAGCCTGAATCAACGTAGCTATTACCTGATCTGAGAGGCCTCTGCCTTTAAGAATTAGGGATTCAGCCGCCAAGCCATCAAATTTAGCTGCTGTGAAGCAGGATGGCAGATTGGGCCTTGAGACAGCAGATCTGGGCGCAGGGGAAAGATGCACCACCCAATGGTGCCTTCAAGGAACCTAAAGAGGATACCGCGGGGGCTACTTGTTCTGACACTGGAAGTTTAAAAGCAGTGCGAACCATATCCGTCAGAGACTGGATCCACAGGCTCTCTGCTTGAGAAGCCGAAAAAATTTCATCTATAGTGGAATCTTCAATGTCTGACCCGTCAGGACTCAGGTCCGCTTGATCCCCCTGTGGGTCCAATTCCTCCGAAGAGAGGACCTCTGCATCTGAACACACCGTTTTAGGTGACGGGGATCTAGCCCGTTTGCCACCCGGCAAAGAGCGGGCAATTAAAGCAGTTAACCTTTTCTCTAGCCCACCCAGGGTGGATTCTAGCATTTCTTCCGTAACATAAACGGGAATGGGTTGATTGGGGGCCGCCTCTGCCCCTAGCACCCTCAATGGCTCCTGCACGATGCTGTTCGGTGGTCTATCTGGTGAGGGTGGGACCACTGGAGCCTGGCCCAAATCCTCTGACCCCGTTGGAGACCCCTTTACTTTTTTGGCACCTTTTGCAGCCTTAGCTGGTCCTGATCCCTTGGGAGCCATTGCACAACCTTGAGACACCCCTACAGCCAACACCCAACTGTTGTAGCTAGAAGTGAAACATTAATAAGGACAGGCTATGTAAAATCTTTTCAAAATTTTCATACGCCTGAGAAGGCGGCAATACAGAGGAAAGTCCTGTGAGTATTGCCACACCAATGCCCGTTAGCTGGAGTCCAAGGTTGCACCGACTCAGATACTGCCGGATCTAAGGCAGAGTCCCTTTAAGCAAAAACATTTTTTTTTTTTTTTTTTTTGTCAGTGTGGACTTTTAAGTCCAGACCTGAAGATCCACAAACCACCACTGGGTGTCACTGTTAGCCAGAACTGGCTCAGCTGCGCGCTCTATGTCCTCACTCTCCACTGCTCTCAGGAGGGAATGACCAGCCAGGAAATGCTTTTTTGCTTTATCTGAGACTGACGCTGCTGGCCCGCCCCCCCACGCCCGCTGACGTTGTAAAAGGTGGCGCGCACGCGCGCGCCCCCCCCCCCACGCTGAAACCAACATGGAGGAAGCAGAGAGCAGAGGAGAAGCCCGGACCAGCGCTAGAACACAGACACCTGGTAAGCCACTATCTTTGTAGTGCACACATAGAGGAAGCTGTCTCCCTAGGCTTCCTAGGAACAGGAGTTTTGTCAGCCCTTCCTCTCTATACACGTGGGGCTGCAGTATCATGCTAACAGGCAAATCTGGGGGGAGTAGCAAAATACATATCTTTTAAAAGCATATATATATCTACATGTTATCTGGGTAAACATTAGTACATCCCATCCTGCCTCAACAGACATAGTGGAGATAGTGGCTGATGCACAAGCATACCATTAGCCAACCCAGAACCCCCAGGGGGATACCTACTGTCGAACCAAGTCCCGCAGGTTCCCTCTTACCTGCTCCACGCCGCAGGGTATTGCAAACTGCAAGAGGCCCAGCCTTCCCCCATCTCCGTGGGTATTGTCTTGGACCTTCAGGGACCGGGGTCCTGTGTTAAGGAACCCACACCCCTGGACCTATATAGCATCCTGGCATCAGTAGCGTTTAGTTCTTGGAAGAGACTAAGGCACTGGAGCCCAGAATCCAGCCCTCCAAGGAGAGGCATTATAGGCAAAACCCCACTCCAGCAGGGCCCGGGTACCGTACACCTTGGCTTTGAAGCATTTCAGACGGATCCGGCTAGCTATCCTGGGTCCCGAGACCTCCGAGGGACAGCTAGACGTGACCAACACCTAAGACACTGGCGAAAAAACTGAAGCACTCCCAGTGGGAGGGGGTTATATAGGGAGGAAACTTCCTGTGAAATTGATTACACCAGTGTCCACACCTGAAGGTACCCATATAACCCAAGTGTAATGGCTATGCGCTCTGTGTCCCGTGATGTACGATAAAGAAATGAAAACGCAGGCCAAGGGAAACAGCTAAATACCATACACTGTTTTACAGTTTATTATGAACGCAATACTGAATTGCAAATACAGTGGAACCTCGGATTGTGATAAACTCGTTTAACAAGCATTTTGCAATACGAGCACTGTATTTAAAAAAAAAAGCGGATTTGGTTTGCGAGTGTTGTCTCGTAAAAGGAGCAGGATTCAAGCCAAAGATGTGTGCAATACCGCGTTTGGCCTGAGGCGGGGGGGGGGTTCCGGAGCCAAGCTGAAGCGAACAGCGCAGTTTGGAAAATCTCAGAAATACTCAGTTCCCAAGACTTTCCGAGTTTGCCCCTCCTGAGTGTTTACGAGACTCTCCGGTGCCCCCCGCTTCTGGCCGCATGCGGTATTGCATGCTATTAAAATCAGTGCGGAACAAATTACTTTTGTTTCCATTGACTTCAATGGGGAAACTCGCTTTGATATGCGAGTACTTTGGATTACGAGCATTCTCCTGGAACAGATTATGCTCTTAATTTAAGGTTCCACTGTAAGTGGGTAGATATGCATCATTCATAAGAATGACTGTACAGAATTATAAATTATGCAGGAGATAAAGTAAATATAAAAATATTTAACTGTATATTAGCAGTTACCCTCAAGTTTTGCTTTAAGCTTACTTTAGCATTTTGTCTTATGAAAGCAGCCACGTACAACCTGGTCCAACAGTGCTCATGTCAGTCTGAAAGAATACTGCTTATTTTGATCTTTTGGTGTTTAAAGGGGAGTTCCAGGCCCCAAACATTTTTTTTTTTTAAACACTGCTCTGTAACTGTCAAAACCTGTAAATTAACATTTCTAACTTGTCGTACTTTTTGCGCTTTTACTTTCTTTAAAAATTGTTCATTACTTACTGATCTCGGAAGCAGGCAGTTTCCATTTTAGTTGTGGGCATCTGAAGCCATCTCGTGTTCATTTCCTGGATTTCTGTGCAGCTATCTACCCATCATGCACCTCCAAATATCACACATGCTCAGTAATGCCTCAGGGAGGCCGTCCTTCTTCCTGACAGGGTGCTATGGCAATGTCGCGTCGGCAGAAGGTCCCGCCCCCATGCTATAGCAGCCTGTCAATCACAACACAGGCGAGTAAAGAAGAAGTCAGATTAGGCAGGGAATGCACCGGCATCACTAGGGGGTGTGGTCCGAAACCGGGTGACACCATCCTGATGGTGTTATAAATCATGACTTTATTTCTTTTAATATTACACCTCTGACGTTCCTGGCTGTTTTTTTTTTTCTGTTCACTGACGACTTCCCTGAGTCTGCCCTGACACTTTATACAGCCATGTCTAGCCCTTGCTGGCTGAAATAATATAGCATTGAGCAGATATTGGTCCTGGAAGCTCTGTTTTGTGTGACACTGTTTTATAATCTATGTGCATGGAGAGAGAGGAGCTTTCAAAATATTCAGCTGCGATTTTGGGTTGGGCAGGACAGAGCAGCTGTTACAAAAAGGAGAACTACAGCGCTGACCAACAGTGAATAAACGTAAACAGTGGAAATCTAAACTAAATTATATGCAGCTCAAATCTGTTATGCGCTAACAACAATGAATGAATATAAAAGGAAAGTGATGAGCGCAATTCTAAACTAAACTAAAAGCCGCAAATAGCGCCCCTAGGCAAAAAAGTGTAAATAGTGCACATTCCAACCACAAAATATAATGAAAATAAATAAACAAAAGTCCAGTGATGGTGATAAATCACAACTGTGTAGGATGGACACAGAAACCAGTCCAAAAGGTGAAAAAAAGCAATAATCGTGTCAAACAATTCAATAGCTGCTATCACTTTAAGCAATCGGAAAATCCAGAGACGTCTTCCAAGATATCTGTGCTCACAGAGCGCTTACCTCCCAACGGAAAGAAAAGGGCCTCAACTCAATCCTAGATATTGTTGTTGGATTCCGTCTTGGATAGATGAGCTGTCCACATCCAGGCGTAATCAGGAAAAAATGAAGCTCTCATCGTGAAGTAAAAACTGGAAACAGTTTAATGGGTAAATTCACTTACAAAATAAAAAGGGTAAAAACGCCAACAACGGCACTTCCGGTCGGACGGTCAGGGTGTCACGTCACTTCCGGTTGACCTTACGCGTTGCGTCACGTCACGTGACTTCATCAGAACCTCTGATGAAGTCACGTGACATGACGCAACGCGTAAGGTCAACCGGAAGTGACGTGACACCCTGACCGTCCGACCGGAAGTGCCGTTGTTGGCGTTTTTATTTTGTAAGTGAATTTACCTATTAAACTGTTTCCAGTTTTTACTTAATTCACAATGAGAGCTTCATTTTTTCCATTTTATGCATTTGCCTAACCCACGGTGAGCGGACCCTGATTACGCCTGGATGTGGACAGCTCATCTATCCAAGACGGAATCCAACAACAATATCTAGGATTGAGTTGAGGCCCTTTTCTTTCCGTTGGGAGGTAAGCGCTCTGTGAGCACAGATATCTTGGAAGACGTCTCTGGATTTTCCGATTGCTTAAAGTGATAGAAGCTATTGAATTGTTTGACACGCCTTTTAGTTTAGTTTAGAATTGCGCTTATCACTTTCCTTTTATAAGGACAGAGCAGCTATCGATCGCCAGCCAATAGGATAGGGTCAGGGCGGGCCGTTACATGTATGCGGCTCTGCCCCCTTTCTTAAGAAGCCATATAATAGGCTGGTGTTCCAAGCCTGCTCTGTCCTGCCCACCCTGACATCGCCGATGAATTCTAAAAGCTCCTCTCTCCCTGCACACAGCTAGATTACAAGACAGTGACACACACCTAGAAATGTCTAGCCCACGCTGGAGGGAGAGAGGAGCTTTCAGAATATTCATCTGCGATGTCGGGGTGGGCGGGACAGAGCAGCTATCGAATGTGAGCCAATAGGATGGGGTCAGGGCGGAGCGGCATACACAAATAATTGCCTGGTGTTCAATAGCTGCTCTGTCCCACCCACCCCGACGTCGCCGTTGAATATTCTGAAAGCACAGATACCTGCCAGGAAATAGTTTCAAAGGAAAAGTGTGCTTACATAAAGATGGAGGCTACCATTACATCTTTCAAACTTCAGTTTCCTGGCTGTCAAGCTTAATATTCTCCAAGTTATTGACTTGGCCCAAGTTTGCACATTGGGATTTCTAAATATATTGGCAGACTACTTGTCTCTGGAGGTCTGCAATGTTAGCTCCATTATTTCCTTAGCACATGTTTTCTTTAAGATGAAGTTTGCCTCAAAGATCTTTTTCATGTTAGATTTGTTCATGCCAAGAACACTTACTGTAAATGAAAAATATTACCTCTTGAAGAGATCATAGTATCTGGCAATACCCAAGAAGGATCTATCTTTGTTCAGGCATCATCCAAGGTCAGTATCTACTTTGTTGGCTAAAATTTTGACCCACAAAGTACTCAATCACATAAATGCCGATGCATTTACAGATGTCCATCATGTCCATCTCTAAGGTGGACAGCACACAAGACCTCACTTCATACCATATTTGCTTAGAATGACAGTCCTTCATGCAATATGACTTATATTTGCACATGAAAAAAAAAGCATGGGAATGATGATATAGGCTACAATCAAGGTAAAGAACAACAAATGCTGCCACTGCTGGCTGTCATGTTGGCGCTCTTGCCTCAATACTTTGAGTCACTGACCCAGGAAAAATATGCAGATAAGGATATCAGACTTTCCTAATCTACATATAGATGTTGAATCATTAACTCAAAACACACACAACAAACTTTTTTCATATGGTGGTCAGCAATGGCAGACCCATATTTCTTACTACAGGTTGACTTGAAAAGACTTTGACTTGACCTACTCCTATCACACAGTACTTTCTGGAACAATTTCCTGCGTTTGTACACATTTCTTTTGTAATCATATTTGCAGACTTTAAAGCAGTTACATAAAACCAATCATTAGACGTGGTGGCTGTATTAATTTACTTTTTTTAGGCTTTTTTTCCCTCCTGTTTTCACCTGGTGGCCAGTAACACACCACTTGTATTAGAGTGCCTCTACTCTGAATGAAGGAGCATAGCAGACAGCAGCATTGTTTAACTGGGGGGGGGGGGGGGGTCGATGTACTAGCAGATTTAGATACACTAACAAACTGATGCCCAACTCTAGCTCACACTGCAGTTACACAAAAAAAAAATGTTTTGGGATAAAGGGTTTATATGAATAAATGAAATCTAACAATTGTAAGCACCCATCAGTAGTAAATGGTTTGTCTTAAGACTCTTGACCGAGAGCTTGTTCTGTTGAACAAAACCAGACTTACTGGCTGAATCACTAAGTGAAAATAAAAGAAAGAAAGCCTAAAAAAGAAAAGAAATGCAGCCATAACATCTAAGTATTGGGAAGCTGCAATATAATAATGTTTGCTTTTGGGTTTAACCACTTTAAAATATTTGAGCACACTTGGCTTTGTCTAAAAGAAGAAGTAGCTAAATTCATATATGTTGGGAACACAAGGCATATAGTTCCAAGTCTGAACTCTCTAGATCTCGTAGAGACTCTCAGGTCTTTCACATTATAGAAAAAAAAAAAGAAGAAGATAATAGCCTGGCCATTTCTAATAAATAAAAAAAAAAAGAAGACCAGCACCACAGAAAGCTGGAAGCAGAAAACAGACACTTGTGTTTGACTAATCCCTCGTACAGCGAGTAGCTTTTTGTCTTTTATTTGGCCAGCACTCATTTTAACTCTGAAAAGAAAACATTTAAATATTTAAAAAAGAAGCAAGAAATATTTGCAACACATATATACAAATTTGATATATATTTTTTTATTGAGAACTGGAAAGAATATTTTTAGATGCTGTCTCTTGCAACTTTATACAAATATTAACAGAATAATTGAAATTCTAGATCGGCCATTTCCACTGATCTGCAGGAGGTTCTTCAACCAAAGGCTCCCAAGGTTTCCACTCAGACATTTTTCTTGCCAGATGCAATTCATTTTCAGCCTTTAAAAAAAAAAAAAATATATATATATATATATATATACACAATTTTATATTATACACACACACACAAAAATTAAAAAATATATAAATTTTACACACAAATAAAAAAATATATACATATACACATATATACATACATTTTATACACATACAAGAAAAAAAAATATATATATATAAAAATAAAATACACACATACTACATAAGAATGTTCTAAAAACACAAGTTCAACCCACAAAGTCTGTCTTTTTGGCTCTGACATACGTTGCAGAATTTTCATGACCCGAAGCCCATGAAGCACACTTGCTACATACAGTCAGGCTGCAGAGTTGAACACTTAGCTTTACACATTGAACACTCATGGATGGCATTAAAAAATAACCTGTGAACATGAGTTCATACATAGACTTGCTAATGTAAGCCAGTTTGTGTTTGGCAGGACAATTGTATCAAAATAGAAAATAAATTTGAAAACCACCAGAGAGGACCCCTGAATGAGGCAACTTTTTTATAGCATCTATATCGCAAACATAACTGTAAGGCGGCGTACACACGACCGGTTTCCTCGGCAGAATTCAGCAAGAAACTTGATGGGAGACGTATTCTGCCGAGGAAACCGGTCGTGTGTACACTTTCCGCCGAGAAACCCGTCGAGCAAAAAAGAGAGCATGTTCTCTATTACCTCGATGGGTAATGGGAAAATTTGGCTCGACAAGTTTTTTGACTGCCGAACAAGGAACTCGACGGGGAAAACTATGTGTTTCGCCCGACGAGTTTCTCGGTCCTGTGTACGCCGCCATACACTTGCCTTGTTGCACCAGATTTATTTACTGCCAAGTACTTGTTTTTCTGGGGTTTTCTTTTACTATCCAAAAACATACTATAAACTTAATTGGCCTGTCAATATATGTAGTGTACATATTAAACTGTAAGCTCCATGGATCTAATGATATGAGTGCTTAGTTTGCATTTTAGATTGTCAGGGTATGCAGACATATTGTTATTTATCTAACTTTATAGTCTAAAAGACTTCTGAACAGGCTTCTTTAATGTTTCTATGGTCTTAACACAGAGCTACCCAGCATGCAACCAACTACTAATGGTTTTACCTGTAGAATTACTTCTTCAATTTGGCCACAATTAATCTTCTGCTCCAGTCTATCAACATCTTTTTCCTAGAAATACAAAATAAAGAGAGATAATTAATAGTGTTAATACATAAAGCATAAGAAAGAGACCAGGACTTAGCCTGGTCTCAGCTGTACTGGCACGATTTCAAACCCGCATTTCAGTCCATCTTCGGGAACTATTTCAGAGACATCTGTACGGGTTCATGCACAGATGTCTATTGAAATTGTCCCTGAAGTCTCAGACAGCCGAGTCTCTCATGCAACATCGCTGGATCAAGATGGGGTTCAGGTAAGTATTAGTGGGGCTGCTGTACACAGAAGTCTTTTTATCTTAACGCATAGAATGCATTAAGATAAAAGACATTGGGGTCAATTCACAAAGCTTTATTTTCAGATTGCGAGTGTTATTTTAACGATTTTGCACGTTATTGAAGCTAGTTCAATTCACTAAACGATTTAACGCTTTGAAAAATCATCAAATAACGTTTCCCTACACAGAACCGATATTTTAAGGTGTGGATCCTTATTAAAGAGTCAAATCGTTATTTTAAAGATTCAAAACGTTATTTTAAAGAGTCAAATCGTTAAATATGTACAGAAGTGCAATTCACAAAAAAAAATTTGACAGTTATCAATCGTTAAATTAACACCTCCTTCAGGGTGGCGTTATGACATTTCCCAGGCGATATTTTGTTGTTAGAGGAAGCTTTTGGCGATTTTTGTAGTGTAGTGAAGTTTTTGGTAGTGTTGGGCAAGATGGAACCGTGCTCCATTTGAACTTAAAATTATCCAGAGGCGAAGAAGAACATGTTAGAATGTTGTTCAGATTTATAAACGTGTATTCCGTTCACATACTATTTTGGATGACTTTTCTGAAACCCAGGTGATAGCTAAATTCCGATTATCATCTCCCATGATTTATTCTCTGTATGAGGAAATACACATGGCTTTAGAAAAACACACACTAGAAGTTTTGCACATCACATGCTCAATCTCCATGTGTATTGCTTGTGTCTCTCTCTCTCTCTGTATCTGCTCTTTTCCACATGCAGCTGTTCTCCTCCCCTTCTGCTCCCAGAATGCATCTCTCCAGCATTATTTAACGATCTTAAGAGTTATTTTAACGTCCCAAATGTTAATAATAACGTCTGAGTAGTTAGCATAACGTTTGGATAAAGAGTCAGTTGAAAACCATAACGACTATGTTAAATAACGATTATAGCTTTCGTGAATACCATGTTTGCTAGCGTTAAATAAGGAGTGCTAATTTAACACCTGAAGAAAACCAATAATGTTTCTCTTTGTGAATTGACCCCATTCTGCCTTTACAATCACTTTAAGCAAAAGCACACTGTGCTATGGCCACATGCAAACTCAAGGATTAGCTGCACCAAGTTTATGTGTGGTCAGAACCGACAAGGACTGTTCAAAAGCCCTGGTATGAGCGATTGCTCGAGTGGTGATAACAGGGCCAGCTGTTGACTTGTATAGGGTACAAATCTTGCCACGGCTGTTCGCCCAAGTTGTGCCAACAGCTAGTTTCTCCATTGGCAAGGCAGTTGGATTCTCATTGGCAGATGCCCATCTGAATGAGCCAGTAGAGTTTAGTGTTTGAGACAACAGGGTTATTGTTTGAAGACTCTTACTCATCTCTATAGCAAGATAAGTCGATAGGTTTCATTTTAGTGCCAATCTTTATTTACTTACAGTCTTTACTGCATTATATCGTTCACCGACGATCTGTTCTGTGTATTTCCGATATGCTGCATCATTTGGAATGGTCTGCAGGGCAGCAAGGATCTTTGTATACAATATTTTCAAGCGCTGTAAGATTAAAGCAACAGTAAACAATGAACTGCAGTCATTTTATCTCAATGCAAAGTTCTGCACTAAAACCTGGAAAATCTATTATACAGTAAAACCTTGGTTTGAGAGCGTTTTGCAAGACAAACAAACTGTTTTAATAAATGTTGTCTTGATATACAAGCAATGTCTTGATATAAAAGAGTAGCGTCACAACTGAGTATAAAAAAAAAAAGAGGAGAGACTAAGGTCCCTTTTACACTTGTACGACTTCAAAGTTGCACGATTTTACCGCGATTCGCGGACGCGATTTAAATGAATGCCTGTGTAAGTGGCATCAAAATCGGACCAAAGTAGTGCAGGGACTACTTTGAAGTCGGCACTACTTAAAGTCGTGCCAGTATGAATGGTGTTCATTGACAATCATGGAGAATGACTTGTCATACGATTTTGCAGTACAAAATCGTGAGACAAGTCGTATAAATGTGAAAGGGGCCTTAGGCCTCTTTCACATTCATACGACTTGTCTCACGATTTTGTACTGCAAAATCGTATGACAAGTCATTCTCCATGATTGTCAATGAACACCATTCATACTGGCACGACTTTAAGTAGTGCCGACTTCAAAGTAGTCCCTGCACTACTTTGGTCCGATTTTGATGCCACTTACACAGGCATTCATTGAAATCGCGGCAAAATCACGGTAAGATCACGGACGCGAATCGCGGTAAAATCGCGCGACTGTAAAGTCGTACAAGTGTGAAAGGGACCTAAGTGTAGCAATATGGTTAGATTTATTAAAGGTACGACATTTAGCAACTTATTGCTACACTTAGAGGTGCCTCTTCTCTTTTATACCCTGTAAAAAAAAATGCTTTGATATACAAGTGCTTTGGATTACAAGCATGGTTCTGGGACGAATTATGCTTGCAAACCAAGGTTTTACTGTATTATACATATTTTTTTTTTTTTATTATTTTACCACCCACCAGAACAAAATAAACTTCGAACATACCTCATGTGGATTCTGAGATACAGCTAATCCAACCAAGCCAGTGGTCTGAAAAGAAATGAAGCATACATGTAAAACAATGTGCCAAAGTAACCAAATAATGATGATAATATACTACCATTTAAAGTTAGGGCTGCCCTATATAAATCTAATAAAAATTAAAGCAGACCTAAAGGCAAAGGGTGATGTCCCTTAACATTTCCTGAAAGCTAGGAAGGGGAAATCCCTCCAATGTAAGCAAATCCCTGGTTGTCAACCAGGTGACCAGAACTAGTGTCTTTATTTCTGTTTTGGTGACAACCCAAAATTTGGGATTTTCTTTCCCTCTCTCTCTGTTAACGGTAAACAGGACAAACGGCAAGAATTAATCTCCAAACCAGGAACACAGACAAGCAATAAAATCCTGACAGGTGTTGGAATCATCCTATGCTCTATTTAAAATACTTTTTTTTTTTTTTATAGTGACACAAACAATTAAACACAAAACAGAATTCTTGAGTGTGCACAAGTGTTCACAATCTCCCCCAAAAGAGTTAATACTTCGTACAGCCATTTGCTGAAATTACTGTACAGGGAGCCACAACAAAAATCCCATTGAATGGTGAGCAACTAAGAAAATTATATTTCTGAAAAAAACAAAATTATTCTCTACTTTTTATCTCCAGTGTATGTACGTACGTATGTATGTATGCATGTATGTACGTACACACATTCATTATTATTATACAGGATTTACATAGCATCAACAGTATGTGCTATGCTTTACAACAGGCATCCTCAAACTACGGCCCTCCAGCTGTTGCGGAACTACAAATCCCATGAGGCATTGTGAAACTCTGACATTCACAGACATGACTGAGCATGATGGGAAATGTAGTTCCTGAACAACTGGAGGGCCATAGTTTGAGGACCCCTGCTTTACAACATGAGGGCAGACAGTACAGTTAGGGCCCTTTCACACTGGTGCGTTTTTCCCGCGTTTTTGCGGTAAAAATAGCGCTATTAAAACCCCCCCCCATGCCCCCCCTCCATTGAAATGAATTAAAAACGCGGTAAAAACGTGGTAAAATCGCGACAAAATCTCAGTGTTTTTTCCGCGATTAAAATCGCGGCAAAACACTGCGTTTTTACCGTTTATCATTTCAATGGAGAGGGCCATGGGGAGCGTTTTATGAGCGTTTTATGAGCGCTATTTTTACCGCGAAAACGCGGCAAAAACGTGTCAAAAACGCACCAGTGTGAAAGGGCCCTTACAATACAATTAAATACAGGAGGAATCAGAGCCCTGTTCATTAGAGCTTACAATATAGGAGGGAGGGTCAAGGGCAAGTGATTCAAAAGGTAATAACTGAGGGGGATGATCTGATGGAGAAACTCAAAACACAGTTGTTAGGTGGAGGATAGGCTTCTCTGAAAAGGAGGGTTTTTAGGGCTCGTCTAACAGCAAACAGAGTAGGAGATAATTGGGATTGGGGTAGAGAGTTCCATAGGATGGGAGAGGCTCTGGAAAAGAACTGGGGGAGGTGATGAGGGAGCTAAATAGCAGGAGGATTGAATAGAACGATTAGGTTGGTATTTTGAGACTGGTTAGTGATGTAGCTGGGGGCTGAATTGTAGATGGCTTTGCAAGTTGTTAGTATTTTGAATTTAATTTGTTGGGTGAGCAGAAGGATTGAGAGAGAGGAGTAGCAGACACGGAGCAGTTGATAAGGTGAATGAGCCTGGTAGCAGCATTCATGATGGACTGAATGGGAGTAGCCTTTGTAAAGGTAAGCCAATTAGAAAGGGACGTATTTTAGGGATGCGTCACATCTCTAAATTTGTGTGTCTGTGTTTAAGAGGGAAGTTTAAGGGGAAAGTTTCAGGGGAAAAAAAACGCTCCACAGCACCCTGCATATAACACGCAGGCACAGTTTACCCTCTATTTACAGGGTAAAAAAAGTGAGTGTTATACGCCAATAAATACAGTATACACACGCACAATATCTCACAAAAGTGAGTACACCCCCTCACATTTTTGTAAATATTTTATTACATCTTTTCATGTGAAGATGTAATACATTTTCAAAAATTACACTTTTAGTTACAATATAAAGTCGTGAGTGTCCAGCTTGTATAACGGTGTAAATTTGCTGTCCCCTCAAAATATCTCAAGACACAGCCATTAACCACTCACAGACCGGAAGATTTGGCTGCTCAATGACCATGCCATTTTTTTGCGATGCGGCACTGCGTCGATTTAACGGACAATTGCGCGGTAGTGTGACGTTGTACACAAACAAAATTGACATCATTTTTTTCCCCCCACAAATAGAGATTTATTTTGGTGGTATTTGATCACCTCTACGGTTTTTATTTTTTGCGCTATAAACAAAAAAACACCGACAAATTTGAAAAAGGAAAACAATATTTTTTACTTTTTGCTATAAAAAAATATATATATACCCAAAAATGTTTTAACTAGGTCTTTAAATAGGGAATGCGCGCGATCGCGTGCGCGCATCCCTGTACTGACGGTGGCGGCGTGTCATCGAGACACCGCTCGTCACCGAAAGGGGTGAACAGCGGCGCGGATGCGCTGCTCACCACGTGATCGGTCGTGTTGAAATCACGGCTGATCACGAATAGGAGCTCCATATTGTGCACGGCGTTTGCGCACCGCGCGTGCCCGTCGGCGGCAGCGTGTTCCCGGGAACACTGCTCGTCGCCGACAATGGTACACAGCCATTGGTCAGGGCTGTGTACCACGTGATCAGCTGTGATCCATTCACAGCCTGATCTCTAAGTGTAAACACAGAGCTGTAACTAACTGTTACCAGCTCCTCTCTCCTCACACATTGTTTCCAGTGTGAGGAGAGAAGAGCTACTATCAGTGAGTTACAGTTCTGTGTTTCTGTAGTGTCTGCACAAACACCACACCACCCTTTGCCCCCCCCCCCCCCAATTGTTACCAGTCACCCAACAGTCACCCATAAAGTGCACCTGTCACACAAAGAGACTGCCATCAGCGGTGCAACTGTCACCCATCAGTGACCTGCCCTGTGACCCGTCACCCATCAGTGACCTGCCCTTTCACCCGTCACCCATCAGTGACCTGCCCTTTCACCCGTCACCCATCAGTGACCTGTCCTGTCACCCATCTGTGACCATCAGCAGTGCATCTGTCACCCATCACCCGTCACCCATCAGTGACCGTGCTCTATCTCCCATCACCCATCACCCATCAGCGGTGCACCCGTCAAACATCAGTGACCATCAGCAGTGCACCCATCAGTGACCATCACCCGTCACCGTCCGTGGCCTGTCACCCATCTGTGACCATCACGGTCTGTGGCCTGTCACCCATCAGTGACCATCGCCTGTCACCCATCCGTGACCATCACCCGCCACCGTCCGTGGCCTGTCACCCATCAGGGACCATCGTCCATCACCCATCAGTGAACGTCACCTGCCACCCATCGCACAACCCATCAGTGAACATCACCTGCCACCCATCTGTCACCCATCGTATACAGCTACCCGCCACACAGCCAAAATGTCCAAAAGATCGTATAGTACCCAAGAGGCGTTCCAGATCCTCTCAATGACTGATGAGAGCACCGGGGAGCTCTCATCAGATTCCATTTCTGATTCCGAATCAAATTCAGCATTTGAACCGATTGATTACAGCAACGATTCGGATGAAGAATGGGTCCCTCCTAAAAGGGCACGGCACTCTGAAAACCAGGCAGCCGCCAGCAACCAGGAAGATATTCCTAGGCCCAGTACCAGCGCCACCAGCAATAGGCCCAGTACCAGCGTTGATGCCAGCAAAAGGCCCCGGAAACAAAGGCCCAGTACCAGCGATGCCGCCAGCGAAACCCCTCACGAACAAATGCCCAGGCCCAGTGCTGCCAGATCACTCCTAAGTACCAGCACAAGAAATTCAACCCCCCCAACTACTGGAGTGTCACGTCCCCCAGGAGCCAGGGCCACTACATTCATGCCAGATGGTCTTGCCAACCCAAAATGGCTGCCTTCCGACTTTGGATCACCCATTATTCCCCCTTTCACAGCACAGCTAGGTGTGCAGGCCAACACCCAAAATTTCTCAGAAGTTGATTACCTTCATCTCTTTTTGCCCGACACTTTTTTGCAGTTAATTATCGACCAGACAAATTTGTATGCCCAGCAGTATATTGCCAACAACCCCCAATCATCTTATGCCCGTCCATTTGAGTGGAGAGATGTAAATTTGGAGGAGTTCAAATTGTTTATTGGCCTCACAATAAACATGGGGCTTAACAAAAAAAATCAAGGACATTCCTATTGGTCCACCAAACCCATCTACCATCAGCCCATGTATTCTGCCACAATGTCCAGGTCCCGATATGAAATGATAATGCGATTTCTTTCATTTCAATGACAATACCCAGTGCCCTCCCCATAATCATCCAGATTACGATAAATTGTACAAGATTCGCCCTCTGATCAATTTCCTTTCCCATCAATTTGCAGAAATCTATGTCCCCGAGAAACATATATGTGTGGATGTGTCCCTGGTACCCTTTTGTGGCCGTCTAGAAATAAAGCAGTACATTCCTAGTAAAAAGGCTAAATATGGAGTAAAATTTTACAAACTTTGTGAGAGAGCCACGGGCTATCTGTATGTGTTCCGCACATATGAAGGAAGAGATTCCAAGCTCCAGCCCCCTAAGTGCCCGGCCTACATAGGCACAGCTGGAAAAATTGTATGGGACCTGGCTTACCCACTCCTCAGAAAAGGATATCATCTTTACCTTGATAATTTTTACACCAACCTGCCCCTTTTCCGACACTTATATATTGAAAAAACCCTGGCCTGTGGAACCTCCAGAAAAAATAGGAAGGGCTTCCCACAATCCATTGTCAACAAAAATCTGCGAAGGAGGCAAAGAGCAGCAGTGAGGTGCAACGAACTGCTGGCCTTGAGGTGGAAGGATAACAGAGACGTGCACATGATGTCCACCATTCACAATGACACTGCAGTTGTTCAACGAAGACGAGGTCCCATTGAAAAGCCGACATGTGTCCAAGATTATAATCTGTACATGGGGGGGGGGGGGGGTGGATTTCAATGATTAAATGATTCAGCCCTATTTATCAATAAGGAGGTCCTGATTCTGGTACAAGAATGTAGCAATTTATCTCATCCATTTGGCCATTTATAATTCTTATGTAGTCTACTCCAAATCCACTGAAAACCCTGCCCGCTTGCTACACTTCACAGAAGAACTAGTCATGTCCCTCATCTATCCACAAGGACCCCCCACAGAGACCCGCACAACATCCCACCATCTGAAGGAGGCCGAAGACGGCAAAAAAGATGTCGCGTGTGCAGCAAGAGATTCCAGCTACCAATGTCCCCGGTGTCCCTCCCAACCTGGCCTTTGCATTGGAGAATGCTTTGAAACTTATCATGAATCCCCAAAATATTAGCTCATATTTTTAACCATTTCCCCCATCTGACCATTTTCTGACCATTTTCATGCTACTGCCTTCCACGTAAACTGACCCTGGCCTGTGTTTTGACTATGCCTCTGCCTACCATTTGGACTGCTTCCACGTAAATTGACCCTGGCCTGTTTTATGGACTATGCTTTTGCCTACCACTTGGACTGATCTGTTGCCCTGCTATTGTAGTACACAGGGGTCTCACATATGTGAGGGGCTCCAGAATAGTTTTCCCGGATGGAGAAAACATTTTTTTTGTTTTCTCCGGGTTTTGTAATTTCCGGATTAGGGTCTGGAGTCCGGAGGCTTCATAGAGATTTGGGTGGGTCGAAGCCTCTACCCCTGTACCCCTGTGCCCAGGTCTTACCCGATTGAAGCCCTCAGCCTGCTGCTGACTTACTGCCATCATGCCTGCCATCATCTTTGCCTGCGGCATGAATGAGCCACACCACTGCTACCTGGACTATGCAAATATGCTGCCTGGAGACTTACTATAGCTGTCACTAAGCACATCCCTGACTGCTGCCTGGACCAGTGCTCTCTTCTGTGGACACTACTAAAAGCACAGGTAATACTTTTTTTTACCCTTTCCGCAATAGAATTTATTTTGGATTGTAATTCTTGGTATGTACATGTTATGTGTTAGAAATATGAAGAGCCTTCAAAAACGATAGGTTGCCAGGAAATTAAATATGTAATGTATGCTCCTAGAACGCCTGATGGTGCTACTTGGATGTTAGGCCTCTGTATGTGGCCAAGCTGTGTAAAAGTCCCACACATTTGGTATCCCCATACACAGAATGAGTAGCAGAATGTATTTTGGGTTGTAATTTTTGCTATGTACATGCTATGTATTGAAAATATCTTATAAATGGACAACTTTGTGTAAATAAAATGCGTTTTCATTTTTTTCCCACATTTTTCAAAAACTTCTGGAAAAAAAATAACCGCTCAAAAGACTCATTATGCCTCATAGATTATACATTGGGGTGTCTGCTTTCCAAAATGGGGTAATTTTGTGGGCAATTCCATTGTCTTGGTGCTCCAGGGCCTTCAAAAGTGTAATAGGTGGTTGAGAAATAAGATGTGTAATTTATGCTCATAGATCGCCTGATGGCGCTACTTCAATGTTGGGCCTATTTATGTGGCCAGGCTGTGTAAAAGTCTCACACATTTGGTATCCCCATACTCAGGAGGAGTAGCAGAATGTTTTTTGGGGTGTCATTTTTTCTATGCATTCGCTATGTGCTCGAAATATCTTATAAATGGACAACTTTGTGTAAATAAAATGCGTTTTCATTTTTTTTCCACTTTTTCCAAAAACGTCTGGGAAAAAAAATAACCGCTCAAAAGACTCATTATGCCTCGAAGATTATACGTTGGGGTGTTTGCTTTCCAAAATGGGGTCATTTGGGGGGTATTTTTGCTTTTCTGACTTGTTAGTATCTCAAGAAATTAGATAGGCCGTCAGTACTTTAAGTGTGATCAGATTGATACATTTTCAGGGACTGGCACCATAGTTTGTAGACTCTATAACTTTCACAAAGACCAAATAATATACACCAATTTGGATTATTTTTTACTGTAGCAGTATAAATTTTGGCCAAAATTTATGAAGAAAAATTACTAATTTGCTAAATTTTATGACAGAAACAAAGAAAACAGCAATTTTTCACGAACTTTTCCGCCTTTTTTTATTTGTAGCGCAAAAAATAAAAATCCCACAAGTGATTAAATACCACCAAAAGAAAGCTCTATTTGTGTGAAAAAAAGGACGTGAATTTTATTTGGGTACAGTGTTGCATGACTGAGTAATTGTAATTCAAAGTGTGAGAGCACCAAAAGCTGAAAATTGGTCTGGGTAAGAAGGGGGTTTAAGTGCACTGTATTGAAGTGGTTAAAAAAACAAAATTTCTTCCTCAGGGCCAATATATATTCTTCTACATATTACAATTCCAATAAGCGTATATTGATTGGTTTGCACAAAAAGTTATAGCGTCTAAAAACTATGGGAAAGATTTATAGCATTTTTATTACTAGTAATGGCGGTGATCTGTAATTTTTAGAGGTACTGCGACATTGCGCCAGACAGATCGCACACTTTTGACACATTTCGGGGACCATTGACATTTATACAGCGATCACTGCTATTAAAAAGCACTGATTACTGTGTAAATGTCACTGGCAGGAAAGGGGGTTAACACTAGTGGGCGCTCAAGGGATTAAATGTGTGTTCCCTAGGTGTGTTCTAACCGTGAGGGGATATGACTGACTAGAGGAGGAGACATATCGTTAGTAGGAACAAATAATGTTCTAGATCAGGGGTGGCAAACACAAGGCCCGCAGGCCGAACCCGGCCCGCCAGGCCTCGTCATGTGGCCCGCGCAGCGGATCCAACGGACCAGTGTCACTGGGGTCCCCCTCCTCTCCTTTCTGGTGTCACTGGGTTCCCCCTCCTCTCCTTTCTGGTGTCACTGGGTTCCCCCTCCTCTCCTCCCTGGTGTCACTGGGGTCCCCCTCCTCTCCTCCCTGGTGTCACTGGGGTCCCCCTCCTCTCTGGTGTCACTGGGGTCCCCCTCCTCTCTGGTGTCACTGGAGTCCCCCTCCTCTCCTCTCTGGTGTCACTGGGGTCCCCCTCCTCTCCTCTCTGGTGTCACTGGGGTCCCCCTCCTCTCCTCTCTGGTGTCACTGGGGTCCCCCTCCTCTCCTCTCTGGTGTCACTGGGGTCCCCCTCCTCTCCTCTCTGGTGTCACTGGGGTCCCCCTCCTCTCCTCTCTGGTGTCACTGGGGCCCCCCTCCTCTCTGGTGTCACTGGGGCCCCCCTCCTCTCTGGTGTCACTGGGGCCCCCCTCCTCTCTGGTGTCACTGGGGTTCCTCTCCTCTCTGGTGTCACTGGGGTTCCTCTCCTCTCTGGTGTCACTGGGGTTCCTCTCCTCTCTGGTGTCACTGGGGTTCCTCTCCTCTCTGGTGTCACTGGGGTTCCTCTCCTCTCTGGTGTCCTCTTCTCTCTGGTGTCACTGAGGAGAGGAGGGGGACCCCAGTGACACCAGAGGGGGACCCCAGTGACACCAGAGAGGAGGGGGACCCCAGTGACACCAGAGAGGAGAGGGGGACCCCAGTGACACCAGAGAGGAGAGGAGGGGGACCCCAGTGACACCAGAGAGGAGAGGAGGGGGACCCCAGTGACACCAGAGAGGAGAGGAGGGGGACCCCAGTGACACCAGAGAGGAGAGGAGGGGGACCCCAGTGACACCAGAGAGGAGAGGAGGGGGACCCCAGTGACACCAGAGAGGAGAGGAGGGGGACCCCAGTGACACCAGAGAGGAGAGGAGGGGGACCCCAGTGACACCAGAGAGGAGAGGAGGGGGACCCCAGTGACACCAGAGAGGAGAGGAGGGGGACCCCAGTGACACCAGAGAGGAGAGGAGGGGGACCCCAGTGACACCAGAGAGGAGAGGAGGGGGACCCCAGTGACACCAGAGGGGAGGGGCACCAGTGACACCAGAGAGGAGGGGGGGACACCAGTGACACCAGAGAGGAGGGGGGGACACCAGTGAGGAGGGGGGGGACACCAGTGACACCAGAGAGGAGGAGGCGGCACACTCCTGAACCCTGCGCTCCCTATGCAACGCACTACTGAACCCTGCGTTCCCTATGCAGCACAAGAAAACTGGAGTGCAGATACAACCGGCCCTTTGAGGGCAACCAAACTGCTGATGCGGCCCCCGATTAATTTGAGTTTGACACCCCTGTTCTAGATTGTAAGCTCCAATGAACAGGACCCTCTGATCCCTCCTGTATTGAATTGTATTGTAACTGTACTGTTTGCCCCCACCGTTTACCTTTACAACCACTGAAATTGTTACTAAACCCTATAAAAACTGCTAAATACCCTTTCTCATCGGCAGTCTTGTGACTCCTATCAGTGTCTGGCCGAGCACTGGTTAAAGCTTGTAGGATGAGTTTTCATTCTCCCCTGACCCTCCTTTGAGACTGCGTGACCCCTGACCCACTGTCTGGACAGTGCTGATTGGCCCTGTGCTGATTACATGCACTCCCCCACCCCCCAAAAAAAAATACACCAAACTGAGCATGTGCAAAACTCTATACTACCAGGAGATGGATTTGGGGACAGTCGAAGAAGGGGAGGATCAGAGAAGACAGGATTAAACAGCCTTTTCACACAATGCAGAGGATTAACCCCTTAGGATCCACAATGAATAACAAGCACGCTTTACTGCATATATAGCCTGATTTTACTGTTGTTTAGTAATACTTTAACCACTTAAATACTGGGCACTTCCCCCTTCCCGCTCAGACCAAATTTTAGATAGAGCTTTATTTTGGTGGTATTTGATGACCTCTGGGGTCATGTGTTTTCTCCTTCAATGGCACTTATATGCAGCACTGATAGGTGGCACCGGTGGACACTGATGGGTGGTACTGATAGGCAGCACTTATCAGGAGGCACTGATAGGCATCACTGATGGGCACTGAGTGTCATCCCTATTGGGTATTGACTGGCATACCTGGTGGTCCAAGGGGAAGGGAGGGCTGTACGGATAATCAGCACAGATCCCTGTCAGGAGAGCAGCCGATGGGCTCTCTTCTACTCCCGCCTGTCAGTGCGAGTGGAGGAAACGCAGGTAAATAGCTCTTCCTTTTTACACTGTGATTGGACACAGCTGATCCGTTAGAGGCTCTTTACCAAGATCAGAGTTGCGGTTTGTCAGACTGACACACCACTAGGGATGAGCTTTGGCGCGTTCGCACACTCCACGTGCAGAGCCTGCCAGGAAGTCGGCACTGTGCTGCGCTAATCACAGGCAGGGAGACATTGTCCAGATGCGTGGCTGCAGAGACCGGGAAATGTCTCCTTGCCTGTGATTAGCACAGTGCTGACTTCCTGGCGGGCTCTGCACATGGACTGTGCTAACACTCCGGAGCTCATCCTTGCACACCACTGATCTCCACACTGCAGATCCCCGTGGGCGCACGCTGGCTTGTTATCCTGCTGGACATCATATGACGCCCAGTCAGGATAAGCGAACCACTTCCTTTATTCTGCTATAGGCCAGGAAGTGGTCAAAAAAATTAAAACCAAATGTGGTCTCATTGCTTCGGTGTACACCAAGCCACGCATACGCAGCTCAGTGTACATTTCCTGTGATGTGACTCCTGTGCATGGGAGTGACATCACTGCGGCTTGGTGAAAAGTCCAGAATGATGACTGGAAGGGGAGCCAACAGAGCAGTACTGGAGGGGATGGACTGGCAGGTAAGTGCCATGATGTGGTGCAAAATGGTACATCATGGCATACAACTCCTGGGCACCCATTTTCCAAACGTTTATAAAGGTGCCATTGCTCCTTTCAGTCACTGAGCCACATATACTGTACGGTGCAGTGACATTTCCCTTCTATATTGCCATAGTCAGGGAAGACATGGAGCGCTGCCATCCAGCTAAGCTACATACTACACACCGAGGTCACATTCACAGCCTGGACACCGTCACTACTACATCATCCTCCACCCATGACTGACCCGGTCCGCACAGCCCATCATCACACCGAGATGTCCCTATGACCTCCCAGCTCTCACCTTCTTCAGTACTCCGGCCATGGCTGTCCCGCAAAGCACGCCGGGAAGGACGAGGCTCAATACACAAACCAGGCCCGACTCAATGATCGCCGAGAGAGCGAACAAGACTGAAGTCATCGAGCAGACAAAATGAAAACATTGCAGATATAGTAAATTAAAGAGAATGCTTCGTTTTGTCAGTTCATTGATAGTTTCATTCATCCACCTCACCTTGTTGTCTTATTATTCATATATATGTAGAAGTGGCAGATAGAAGCCTCTACACTGCACATCATAATGTCTGCAATAAAAGAGGATTATAAACTGTTTTACTTGTGTTTTAACAGATTACATTTCAAACAAAGTCTGTTTTTATGTGATAACCATGATGAGCCACCTGTTCAGTTTTTGCATCATGTACCGGTGTCCTGCCGAAAATGTTCCCCAGGACCCCCATGTACTGCGCAGGCACGGCCCTTGCGCAGTAAGAACCTCAACCGTGCCTCCAAAAATAGCCAAATATGTAGAGCTGAGAGTGAACTCTACACGGCGCATGCGCAATGACTATCACATGCCGCACGCTCCCGATCCTAGTGCTACTCTGCATTTTACCAATAAGGCCCCTTTCACACTGGGGCGTATTTCAGGCGCTTTGGCATTTAAAAAAAAAAGCATGAAAAGCGCCTGAAAGAAGCCTCATCTGCAATCCCAAGCCTGAGTGCTTTCAGAGCCCTTTTACACTGCCAGCACCCGAAAAACACTGGTAAAGCGCCGCTAAGACCCCTTTCACACTGGGGCGTTTTTCAGGCGCGTTGGCGTTAAAAAAGTTCCCTCAATGGGAAGGGGGCTTTAGCAGCGGTGTATTCAACACTCCTAAAGCGCTGCAAAGAAGCTGCTTGCAGGACTTTTTTTGACGCCCTACCAGCGCAGAGCCTCAGGCCGCGTACACACGTACGAGAACCTCGTCGGGCTAAACACATCGTTCCGCCCGACGAGGTTCCCGATGAGCGGTCGGAAAAGCTCGTCGAGCCAAGGTCCTCATTGAACAACGAGGAAAAAGAGAGCGTGCTCTCTTTTTTGGCTCAACGAGCTTCCCGACGAGACGCTCGACGGATGTGTACACACGACCGAGAACCTCGGCAGAATATGTCTCCCAGCGAGCTTCTCGCTGGATTCTGCCGAGAAGCTCGGTCGTGTGTACGGGGCCTCAGTGTTCAAGCACTAAGGCTTTCACATTGGGATTGCAGATGCAGCTTCTTTCAGGCGCTTTTGTTAACGCTAAGACCCCTTTCGCACTGGGGCGTTTTTTCAGGCGCTTCAGTGTGAAAGCACTCAGGCTTTCACATTGAGATTGCAGCTTCTTTCAGACGCTTTACAGGCTAAAGCGCCTGAAAAACACCCCAGTGTGAAAGGGGTCTAAGGTACACGTCTTAGCAGGGCGTGTTGATGGGCGGGTTTTGCAATGGCAATGTTGATGGGCAGATTTGCACATTTAACTTAGATGGCCAACACACCCAGCTAAGACTTGTACTTTATTTGTTAAAATTACCCCCACCCCTTGCAGAGTAGCACTAGCATCGGGAGTGTGCGGCATATGTGATAGTCATTGCGCATGCGCTGTGTATAGCTCACTCTCAGCTCTACATGTTTGCCTATTTTCGGAGACTTGGCGCCGCGCCTGCACAGTACAAGGGGGTCCTTATCCACCGGGCAGGACTTATTCGGCAGAACAGCAGGGTTTCCGACTGCCAGACACCCGGACCCATTATTCTGACAGCATACTACCTGGTGAGACATCCCCAGTGCCTGTCAGCAATGTGTCTTCGCCTTATTTCTGTTCCCAGTCCAGACTCCAGTGACCACACACTGCCAGCACTTCTCTCTCTACTACTGCTGCCTTCTGTCCCCTCACTGTTCTGCAAAGTTTACATATCATAGCTTTAAGTGGCCAAAAACAGCAAGCATCTCTCAGGACAGACCACCAGCAGCTAAAGGACCCCTCTTATCCCTGTCTGTGTGTCTCCTAGCATGTAGGCATAGGACACACCCCTTACCACGCCCCCTTAAAGGAGAATTGTACAAAAAACAAGATTAGTTAAACTCACAAGTGCTTTTTTTTACCATTACTATTCCTTTATATTGGCTTTTGGAATTTACAATTGCAGTATTTAGAAATCAGATGAAAGGTTTAGCACTGGGAAACACTTTGTTGATAAAAAGTGCATTTTATATACAACTATATGGATCAGACCGAAATTAGGGACAAATGAGGAGGAATGAGGGACAGAGGGACATTGCTCCAAATCAGGCACTGTCCCTCGAAATCAGGGACAATTGGGACCTATGCCACTGGTGGCCACATCCATTTTCGCCCCTCTTCCTTCAGGGAAAGCAGACTCCAGCTCTGTGACTGGCCAGAGCCGCATGACGTCACTCCTGCACATGTGCGCGGGAACCGTCAGTCATAGTTACATAGTTAGTCAGGTTGAAAAAAGTCCATCCAGTTCAACCATAAAAATAAATAAATAAGAAATAATATCAATGGGAAAAAAGGGGGAAATAAACTGCGCTAATATATCCAAAACAACCTGTGTGACCATGGATTTACAAAAATTGCTAAGCTGCGACTTACTCTGTAACATCAAACAGTGATCAAACATAAAAATAAATAAAAGTCGCGCTAAAAAACGTATGAAATTGTGAATGATAACAAATACACACATGAACTGGAATAAAATGACAGTCCTTATGTGATAGTGGAAAAACTTATTGTAATGGAGACATTATTTTCCATAAAACAAAAGTCCATAAAATAAGTGAGTATGTGAATGCCTATCGTTTCAAAAGGCCAACGTAAAGAGGGAAAAGAATCTTCCTCCACCCGTGTGAAAAGTCCTTAATCAATAAGATCAAATTGTATCCCAGATGAAGTGACAACCAATCCAATGAAATCCTCCACCGATCTGCTTACCAGATCCCAGTGGTCCCTTATTACGAGGGACCCTGGGTAGCATGTAGACAAGAAAAACTGCTGGGCTTTGATTGATTCAGGTGGCCTGTTAGTAATCCTCTCCTCATTCCATAGCGGTGAATACCAAATTTCATAGAGGTATGGAAAAGACAAAGGATGCCTCGATAGTGTAACAACTTTTTGACTTATAAATAAAAGAAAGTACAAACATTGCACTCACAGTTTTGCAGTGACAAGAAAGCCTTAAGTCTGCTATGCTGGCCGGACACAAGCAGACAGACCTGTCCGTCTAGGGAATACAAGCAATCCAGATACGTTTCCCCCTACTAGTTTTGTGAACATTCACGTCTTCCAGGGGCTCTGTTTATATAAGAAATTATACCATATACCCAATCCTATACCCACAGTTGATCCAGAGGAAGGCGAAAAACCCCAACAAAGCATGATCCGATTTGCTACAGCAGGGGAAAAAATTCCTTCCTGATCCCCCGAGAGGCAATCGGATTTTCCCTGGATCAACTTTATTTATAAATGTTAGTACCCAATTATAGTAGCATAGTTACCCACCTCTTCTGAAGGCTAAAGAAGAAAATGGATACCAAGCGCCTTGAGGCGATTCAGTTCGCATGTGTAGCGCTGTACAAGTTATTCACTCACTCGCTCACTCAGTTAGTCAGTCACGGCACTTGGGAGTGAAGAAACGTCACAGAGGTCTGTTACTTCCCAGTGCATGTGCCAATTACATCATTGGCGCACTACAAGTGAATTATCTCCGAAATGTCGCCTGTTTTGGAGATATTTCCACTACCTATAGGAAAGCCTTATTCTAGGGTTACCTATAGGTAAAAGTTAAAATTGGGGGTTTACAACCACTTTAAAAGATATGCTATGTGGCCAGTTTTGTTTTAAACTGGCCTCCTTAAAGGTTAGCATAGCAGAGGTTAGGGGGCCTGTCATGATAGAAATGGGAGTTGCCATTGTTGTAATGTTTTTCAAGGTACAGACGTTAAGGAGGTTATTGTCAATCTTGTCTTTACTACCCGATGAGTCAGTGACCGGGAGCATGCATGTCAGGTGTCGGGGCAATTCACTGACTGCTTTCTTATTCTGGACCAGTGAATCCCAGTGAGTAGTGAAGCAAAAATAAGGAGGCGTTTTACAAACCAAAGTAGCAATGGCAGCTTCCGTATTACCATGCTGGTAGTCCCCTTTCACACTGGGGCAGGATGTGTGGTGGTGGTATAGCGCCGCTATTTTAAGTGGCGGTATACCGTCGGAATTGGAGCGATATTCGGCCACTAGCGGTGCAGTATTAACCCCCACTAACGGCCGGAAAAGGGTTACTACCGCCCGCAATGCGCCTCTGCAGAGGCGCATTGCCGGCGGTAATGCCGTGGTGTCCTATTGTTTTCAATGGGAAGGAGCAGTGAAGGAGCGGTATACACACCGATCCTCTCACAGCTCCAAAGATGTTGCTTGCAGGAGATTTTTTTCTCTCCTGCCAGCGCATCGCCTCAATGTGAAAGCCCTCTCAAGCGTCTCTTCTCTAGAGAGAATAGGTTCAGTGCTCATAACCTTTCTTCATAACCAATATCCTACAGGCCCTTTATTAGCTTTGTTGCCCTTCTTTGTACTCCATTTCCAGAACATCATTCCTGAGGACTGGTGCCCAGAACTGGACATATACTCTAGGTGCGGCCGGACCAGAGGCTTGAAGAGCCGGAGAGTTATTGTTGTATCTCTGGAGTTAATCCCTTTTTTAATGCATGCCAATATTCTGTTTGCTTTGTTAGTTTAGCACCAGCTTGGCATTGCATGCTATTGCTGAGCCTATCATCTACTAAGACCCCCAGGTCCTTTTCCATTCTATATCCCTCCCAGAGGCCCCCCCCCCCCCCAGTGAGGAGATTTGCATTCATATTTTTGCCACCCAACTGCATTATTTAAATTTGTTCTACATTAACCACTTCCTGCCCGGCCTATAGCAGAATAACGGGCAGATGGTGGTTCAGTTATCCTGACAGGACGTCAGGATAACTGAACTGGCTGCTCTCCTGACAGGGGGGGTCTGCGCTGATTGTTTATCAGCGCAGCCCACACTTGGATGCCTGCCCAGGACCACCAGGATGCCGCCAGGACCACCAGGGATGGGCATCCACACTGGACCACCAGGTATGCCATCCTAGACCACTAGGGATATGCCAATCACTGCCCTGGCAGCTGCTGCCAATTAATGTCCAGGCAGCTGCCAATCTGTGCCCATCACAATCCTTGCCAATGCCATTGCCACCAGGGGTGCCATCTATCAGTGTCACCTATAAGTGCCCATCAGTGCCGCCTATCAGTGCCACCCATAAGTACCCATCAGTGCAGCCTTTCAGTGCCCATCATTGTCACCTATCAGTGCCCACCAGTGCCACCCATGAGTGCCTATCAGTGCCACCTACCAATGCCCATCAGTGCTGCATATCAGTGCAACCCATCAGTCTTAATGCTGATAATGATCCCTCTGCCTTGTATTTTTTGAAGGCCTTCTCCCTTGCTTTTATATGCATTTTTACATTAGAGTTAAGCCATCCAGGACTTTTGTTCACTATTTTAAATGTATTTCCCAATTGGATTCACTGGCCAATGCCCTTATTTAATATGCTCTTAAAGCAAACTTATCTCCCCTCTGTGCTCTTTGTTTATAATATGTTATCCCAATTTATATCTTCTAGCAAGGTTCGTAGTTTAGGGAAGTTGGCTCTTTTGAAATTCAGTGTCTTTGTGTTCTCCTTGTGTTTCCTTTTGTGTGATTTATACTGAAGCCAATTGACCTGTGATCGCTGTTTCCTAAATTGCCCTATATTTTCACATTCGTGATCAGGTCTGAATTGTTGGTAATAAGTGGATCTAGTAATGCCTTGTTTCTAGTTGTTGTGTCTACCATCTGACCCATGAAATTATCCTGCAAGACGTTTAGGAACTGGCAAGCATTAGGCCGCGTACACACGATCAGACCGGTCCGATGAAACTGGTCTGCAGACCAGTTTCATCGGACCAATTCTATGGTGTGTACGGCCTATCGGACCGTTGTCCGTCGGACCAAAGTTTTTAAACTTGCTATAAAATCTGTCTGACGGACACCTGTCCGTCGGACAGATTCAATGGTTAGTACGCAAAAGCATCAGACCAAAAACCTACGCATGCTCAGAATCAAGTCGACGCATGCTTGGAAGCATTGAACTTTTTTTTTTCAGCACGTCGTTGTGTTCTACGTCACCGCGTTCTGGTCTGATCGAATTTTTGGTCCGATGGTGTGTACACACATCAGACTATTAGACCACTTCAGCCTGGTCCGATGAAAACGGTACGTCGGACCAGTTTCATTGGACCGGTCTGATCGTGTGTACGTGGCCTTAGACGAATACGTGGTTCCCTCCGCCCAGTCTATGTCTGGATAATTAAAATCCCCCATTATGATAACACTTCCCATCCTTGCTGCTAATCCAAATTGTTATAGGAGGTCCGTCTCCCCCTCCTTCCTCGGGTTAGGGGGCTATAGCACACTCCCAGTATTATTCTCCCCTTAGCTTCATCCCTTTGAAGCTCTACCCATAAAGATTCCACCTTCTCCCTAGCTCCCTTATTGATATAATCTCTCACACTCACTTGTACATTATTCTTGATATATAGGCATACCCCTCTCCCTTTTTTACCCTCTCTATTCCTGCGATAAAGGGAATTTCCTTGAATGGTTGCCAGCCAATCTGTTGAACCAGGTCTCTAAAATTCCCACAAAATCAAAATCCTCCTCGTTCAACAGTATCTCTAGTTCACCAATCTTGTCCACCACTCTCCTGGCATTGGTAAACATGCCACGTAGATTTTTCTTGTGAAAAAAAAAACATGCCACGTAGTTTAGACCGGTCACATACTGTCATTTTATTGGGTGTTCCGAGATTGCAAATAGGACTTGTTACTATACTTACCTTTGGTTTATGTGCTTTCGTAAACCTACTACTAATGCCCCCAATACTACCCTCTGGAATATGTTCCACACTGACTATCTCTACCGCTGGACTCTCCCCCTGTCACCTAGTTTAAAAACCCATCTAACTTTTTGGCCATCTTCTCTCCCGGCAGATCTGCACCTTCCTCATTTAAGTACAGTCCATCCCTTCTATAGAACTGGTCAGCCTAGTCCTCCAGGAACCCAAACCCCTTGTTACTACACCAGCTCCTCAGCCACTTGTTTACTTCTCTAATCTACCTCTGACTTTCTGGTGTGGCTCGATGTATCGGTAGTATTTCTGAGAATACTACCTTGGAGGTGCTTTTCCTCAATCCGGGTGCCAGGTAGACAGCATACAATTTGGCGTTTCAGGTCTTTGTGACAGATCACCCCTGTTTAACAGGGGAGTGTAATTACTGCTTCTTGCACCCACCAAGAGTAACTGTGAGGGCTTACAGTGTTGTGGCAACACCACCACACCACCACCAAAGGCCCAATTTTTCTGAACCTGTTTAACAGGGGCATGTAATTACAATTCTTAATCTAATATTTCACAGCAGGGCCCATTGCAGCGCCCACCAAGAGTAACTTGGGCTTACAGTGTTCTGGTACCACCAACACCTAAGGCTCAAATTTCTTCAGAGTATATAGGGCAGGCCCCTACTTTCAAACATTCGACTTACAAACGACTCCTACTTACAAACGGAGAGAAACAACAGGAAGTCACAGGAAATCTACCCCTAGGAAGGGAAATTCTCTCCTGTAAGAGTTAATATGGGAAAAAGGTGTCTCCTCTCCACTGATGCTTTATCACCAATCCTTGTTTCCCTAAAAATAACATATTTTCTAAATCCAATTGTCATTGGGACAGAAAGTGAGGTGAAATCTTCTGAACAGGGGCACAGAAAGCAAAACAAATGTTACAGGGGTGATAACCCTTCCTTATGTTATCTAAAAAGCTTTAAAATTGATTTTTTGGCTGGAGCTACAATTGCAAACAAGAGGGAGAATTCGTCCTTCCCAAGGGCCACTAAGATCCATTTTTCTACAGTAGACCCACTACTCGAATATTGTTTCTCCTTAGCCGATTTTCTAGATCTTCCAATCTATCAATCTGCTTTTCGACTGTCCCCTTTAAGCGTTCAATCTCCTGCTTCATAGGCGTTAATACATCTTCAACTCCACTTACTCTACCCCCTAATGTCATAGGTCACTCATGCATTTTTTGCAGATCATGCATTACAAATGACATTTCCTCTTTAATGCCCTTCAATTGATCTGTCATTTCTGATAATGCAGATTTGCACCCGTTAACCACCAACAATACTTCTCCCAAGGATGGTTCCTCTGCAAATGAAATTTACAGGGCAGAGAGATAATGTGTGCCTGCTGTGGTTGGAATGCAGGGTGCTGACACTGTTTTAGTAGGTCTACTATGTGGACTTTACCTCTTCAGAGTCAAAGAAGATGGTGAGGATAACTTTGGTTGTTGTCCCTTCCCGCATTCTGAGATCGATTATGGGCAAATTTCTCCAATTTAGCTGCTTCTTTACTTTTCTCCTTAGCCATTTGTTGCAGTTGTGAGCTAGCGGCAACCTGTGTCGCTGGTATGTCCCTCTTTTTTTCTCGTCATCATCTCCTGCTTAACGGAGATAATAGGGGACAAAATTCACTAAAGTTCCAATTTTCTCCCTCCCCTCTCCACTCCCCAGCACAAAACAACAGTTCCTCTCCCTCTTTTGTTTCACAGTACATTGTTACAATGTTTTCAGGGATTCAAGTATTTCCAAAGATTTTATTTGTATTTTTATGTTTTATCAGAGGTTTACTTATCTGTGCCAGTTGTTGTTATAGGGATGGCCAGGAGAGGTCCCAGGAGATCCACCACAGTTCACCAGCAAACTGCAATGGCTATAATGGCTACGTGCACTGAAGCGCCTAGCAAGGTTCAACTTGTTTGTCCAGAGCCAGAGCTAGCATGTAGGATCCAGGGTATATCAATAGCAGTTGATGATCTCTGGTTACAGCCGAGAAAGTCAGACTAAGGCCGCGGTGCATCAACAGTAGCCGAAGTAGACCGCTAAGCAGTTGACGCCCTCTGAACTCTTCCGATCCCGGCTGAGCAAGCCCGACTGGCCAACGACTCCCCAACCTCTGGGACAGGCACAGACAGGCACAGACAGGCACAGGGACCCAGCAATACAGACAGACTAGGCAGAGCGAACACTGCTTCACTCATCAGCCACTTCATTAGGTACACCTGTTCAATTAATTGGTAACACAAATTGCTAATTCAGCCAATTGACATGGCAGCAATTCAATGCATTTAGGCATCTAGACGCGGTAAAAAACTATTTGCTGTTCAAAGTTCAAACTGAGCAACAGAATGGGGAAGAAAGGGGATTTATGTGACATTGAACGTGGCATGGTTGTTGGTGCCAGATTGGCTGGTCTGGGTATTTCAAAAACTGCTAATCTATTGGGATTTGTATGCACAACTGTCTCTATGGTTTACATTGAATGGTCTGAAAAAGAGAAAATATCCGGCGAGTGGCAGTTGTGAGGACGATAATGCCTTGTTGATGTCAGAGGTTAGGGTCGAATGGGCAGATGATAGAAGGGCAGCAGTAGCTCAAATAACCACTCGTTACATCCAAGGTATGCAAAATACCATTTCTGAATGCAAAACACATCAAACCTTAAAGCAGATGGACTACAGCAGCATAAGACCACACCAGGTGCCACTCCTGTCAACTAAAAACAGAAAACTGAGGCTACAATTCTCACAGGCTCACCAAAATTAGACAATAGAAGATTGGAGCATTGCCTGGTCTGATGAGTTTCGATTTTAGCTGCAATATTCAGATGGTAGGGTCAAAATGACGTAAACAGCATGAAAGCATGGATCCATTTTGCCTTGTATCAACAGTTCAGGCTAGTGGTGATGTAATGTTGGGGGGATATTTTCTTGGCACACTTTGGGCTCCTTAGTACAGGGCTCAAAATGTCAAGTTCTGAGCTACTAGCCAGGCCTTAAGAGTCACTCGCCACCAGTTTTCCCACCCTGCCCCGCACCTAATTCCTCCACTAAACACGCCCTCGTAAATGATCTTGTGAAATGATACTGTTAAATGTTTTTTTTGCAGTATTACTTTTTAAAAATAAATATTAACAACAACTTTAACAATATTAACATAAAGCATTAGACTACAAAGTTCCCCTTTACATCACAGTCCACAAAGTTGTCTGTTACATCAGAGTCTACAGCATTCCCCCCAGCATTATGGTCTGCAGCGTTTCTCTTTAGAGTTTCCACTTACTTACATCAGAGTCTGCTCTCTGCAGTATTGCCTTTCACATAAGAGTTCCCCTTTATGTCAGGGTCTGCAGAGTTCCCCCTTATGCCTGAATCCTTTCCAGTCCTTGTGTGTGGGCAGATGTACCAGCTGGTTCTTCCATCGGCACATCTACCGCCACCAGAGGGGCAGGAGGCTGTCCAGATCGTGAAGATTCACTTTAAAAGAGATTGTACAGTGTATGGCCATCTTACAGGAGATTGTACAAATACATTATACAATGTGATTGTAACATCTCCTGTAAGATGGCCATACACTGTACAATCTCCTGTAAGATGGACATACACTGTACAATCTGATTGTACAATCTCCTGTAAGATGGCTATTTACTGTATAATCTGACTGTACAGTGGATGGCCATCTTACAGGAGATTGTACAATCTGATTGTACAGTTTATGGTCATCTGCAATCAGATTGGACAGTGCTCATCTGCTCTCTCTCCTTCTGTCAGCATGCAGCCTGGCATTGATCTACAGATATGGAACTACAAGTCCCACCACTCTACAGGCAGGTAGGGGGGTAGAAGCACAGCTCCTGTACACTCAGATTGGACATTAGTAGCGATCTACAATCCCCACCATACCATGGCATTACTAAGCACTCATGGCCGTCTGGGACTTGCATTTCTCCTTCTCCCCAGCTGGTTTTACCTTTTGGTGGTGATAGCTGTACCACCTCCGCCCGGCCTCTGCTCCCCGCCTCTCCTTTACTTGGCCTCTTTAGGGAACACCGTCCAGGGCTCCAAGGAGGCAGCCGGAACTCATGTGATACCTCCTCCGCACTTGGGCTGCCGTGTCCCCGGACCGTCCCAGCAACCCCTGCGGTAGCCTGTGATACAAAAAAGGCGCCGCCGTGATGTCACAACTATACGCCTATCTGTCTACTTCTTGTCTGAGTCTGGGCTGGCCTCAGTTCTAAAGCCTGCCGTGGCCATATTTTTTATGGGCAGCAGCCATCTGTTAAAAACAGACAGTTGGAAACCCTGCTTCACGCTCGCCCTCAACTTATTTCAACTCGCCAAATGCGAGCAGGCAAGTTGAAATTTTGAGGGCTGCCTTAGTACCAATTGAGCATCGTTTAAAAGCCACAGTCTACCTGAGTATTGTTGCTGACCATGTGCATCCCTTTATGACTACAGTGTACTCATCTTCTGATGGCTACTTCCAGCAGGATAATGCACTGTGTCACAAAGCTCAATTCATCTCACAACTGGTTTCTTGAACATGACAATGAGTTACATAGCTGGTAAGGTTAAATAAAGACATTAGTCAATCCAGTTCAACCTGTGTTGGTGTGTGTGTGTGTGTAGAAAATAATTTCCCATATCCCTGTATATTGTTTTTGCTAAGATGCATGTCCAAGAGTCTTTTAAAACAATCCATACTATATAGATCCGATTGTGAAAGAGAGTTCCACATCCTCCTTATCACCTTGAAAAAAAACCTACGCAGCTTAAGGTTAAACCACTTCTCTTCCATATCCAAAGTTCACTGTACTCCAATGGCCTCCACAATCATAAGGAACAATGTGCAGACAACAAATCTGCAACAACTGTGTGATGCTATCATGTCAATATTGACCAAAATCTCTGAGGAATGTTTCCAAATGACTCGAATAATTAAGGCAAATGGGGGTTTAACCTGGTACTAGCAAAGTGTTCCGAATAAAGTGGCCGGAGAGTGTATATTGTATTTATTAATGACCATATCATGTACCATTTTTATGTCCTTGAACTGAATTAGTAAAAAAAAAAAAACAAAACTAGAACAGTATATCAATTTTTTGTAGTAAGCGAAACAAGATTATATGAAGTGGACTTATATGACTATGAAGGTCATGTTAGCGAAAAGTGCCTATTTACTGCTCCTAGTATGTATTAGAATTGTAGTTCTCTCCTATGAGTGGTGTGCTGCTTCACAAGGTCAAATCTATATTTACCAGTGAGCTTCATGTTTAATTTTAGAGAGTGTGTCACTGTGTTCTGCAGGGTGCGTTCTTGTGACAAGAAAAGGCCTCTGTGTAGCAGATGAGGACTGCAAAAGGTGAGAAACACTTTGTGGACTATAAAAACAATGTTTGTACACTGCAAATAAAACTTAATAATCAGGGTTTCCACACGACACTGGCATCAAATTAAGTAGTTGTGCTGGTTATCTGGGGTTAGCCTATATCTTATCCAGTGGTATTTCTCCATACAACCTGACGAATGTACATGTGTCATTATGGACGGCATCAGCTGGGAACGCTTTACTAACCTACAGCTGTTGCCTGAACAGTGTACTAAATATTACATTGCATTGTGCTAAAATATTAATTCTCTCTCTATTATGTTCGCCTTTAACATATAGGATTACAGATGGGTATAACGTGACATAACAAGGGTGTCCTGAGGTGGTTATTAATTGAACTCTATAATCACTAAAGGACGGCTGTTATTTAAGTAAGGTGCTAACACAAATTGTATTTGTTTCCGGTTTGTGTTTTCTCCCATTACCTGATATGGAAGCTGAGTATGATATACTGTAGGGCTATAGTATGTAAAGTGATATCTGCCATAACCAATGTTACTATAGGTTACAGAGATGAGTAAATCATTTAAATATGCATTGACAGCTGCCCACCTGTTCCTGTCCTGCAAACCATTCTGCAGGGTTCACACCATTGGTGTGCGCAGCCTATTGCATTGGGGTGTGCACCTCAAAGTTCCAAAGTTTAACATCCTTTTCCCCTCTCTCTATCCTGAAATAATTGGGGAGGAGGTGTGCAAGGGAGCACACAGGGGGACAGGCAGCAGAAAGAGGCGGAATGGGGACAGGAGGGGTGGCACATATTTGTACTGACCCCCCAGTATTTTCCTCTTGTGACAGCTTAATGTTGGTGAGAGGGAGAGAAGGAGAAGCCTACTTCCAGCTGCTGCAGGAAGAAATTACAGATTGGTTCTACTAAATACCACCCCCGCTGCCCCTCCTGTCCAGGTTCTGGGGGTCGGCAAGGAAGGATCATGGTTTACCTGTCATCTGCCTGCAAAGTGGATCACGATTGACAGGTTGCCAACCCCAGGATTAGGGTGTGCCCAGGCACATCTGGTACACCCCTTGCGCAAGCCTATGGTTCACATTCATTAATACCTTTGCTTTTTATTTCTAAAAATGTGTAATCTTAGACCCAAAAGATACTACCCGGGTGCACCAGGATTATAGCCCGGGACCTCATAGCAAAAGGCCTTTCACCACCCTTTCCTGCTTTCAGTGCTGTCGCACGTTGAATGACAATTCCTCAGTCATGCAACACTGTACCCAAATTACATTTTTATTTTATTTTATTTTATTTTTTTCACACAAATAGAGCCTTCTTTTGGTGGTATTTATTTACCACCGGGTTATTTATCTTTTATTAAATAAATGAAAAAACACCAAATATTTAAAAAATATATAGATTTTCTTTAAATTTTGCAAATAAATAATAAATAATAATTTTTTATGAATTTAGGAGAGAATGTATACTGCTAAATTAATAAAAATAACCCCAATCAGTGTATATTATTTAGTCTGTAGGAAAGTTATAGAATCCACAAACTATGGTGTATTGATTTGAAAATTGATCAGTCCTGATGCACTTACAGCCTTTCATGAGGCATGAAAATACCCTCCAAATGACCCCTTTTTGGAAAGTAGACAGTACCGGGTATTTAGTAAGAGGCATGGTGAATTTTTTTGTATTTAGTTGTATTTTTTTTTCCAAATTTTTTGGAAAAATTTATAATTTATAATTTATATACTGTCATCAATGCAGTGTCATGATAAAATTGGTGTGGCAGTGATCAGGGACAGTATATAAAAAAGTACATATACAAAAATGAATAATAATCTTCTTTTCAATTGTTCGATAATATGTTTTTAGTGTATCTTTCTTTTCTGCGTCCCTGTGTGAACATTTCCCTTCACTTCCTCTCCTGGAGACACAACAGGAAGCAAGAGGAAATCTCCCCATAGTGGTGAGTGAACTCTCTTGAACAGTTGTCACTTGAACAGGCGTCCCCACTGGAATATTTCCCCTTCCTTCTGTTGACAACTGTACAGTTTAGGCCCGGGTTTTCCATTACTTGGTTATAAATACATTTGGTCTTCAATTCACCACACGGCATGAATCAGCTTTATAAAAGTTATTTCAAAATTATTTTATCAATGTGTGACCACAAAGTTTTTGAATGCAAAGCAGACTTAGAATCCCATTGATCATCGCATGTGCAGTACATATAAATATGTACTTGTTTTACTTGAAATTTTATTTTCAACATATTTTTTTTCTTTTTTTTTTTTCTTTTAAATAAGAATGGATGAAACTGAGGAAGAACAGTTGGCCAATTATGAAATTCAGCTCAGCATTCAGGAATCCTTACAAACAGTCACATCTCCTGCTTATCAAACTAGGTAAGAAACCATATTGACTGTATCACTTGGTCAAAGTAATGTCCAGAAATTATTTGACTTTTTTTATCATTGAAACTTTTGTTCCTTTCAACTAAGGAGTCCCTAACAAGGCTGGTTTGGAAACAACTGATATCTTGTAAACACCACTCTCACAACACCACTGCAGAACTGGATGTACCTTCTAAACAATTTGTACACATTTTGCTTAAGGGCTTAGAGCTTGTTGGGTAGAATGCCAAGAAAGGTTGATTTATCAATTTGATTTCTTGGTCCTAAAATCATCCGTCATATTGTAGTTTAGGAGTATGACTGCCAATAACTTGCTGTGCCCTCTTATGCTGTGTACACACGATAGGTTAGTCTGATGAAAACGATCTGATGGACCGTTTTCATCAGACCAAACCGATCGTGTGTGGGCCCCATCGGTTATTTATCCATAGGTTAAAAAAATAGGAACTTGTTTTAAAATTATCTGATGGATAAAAAACCTATAGAAAAAAAACGATCGTCTGTGGGCACGTCCATCGGTTAAAAATCCATGCATGCTCAGAATCAAGTCGACGCATGCTTGGAAGCATTGAACTTAAATTTTTTCAGCACGCCGTTTTACGTCACCGCGTTCTGACACGATCGTTTTTTTAACTGATGGTGTGTAGGCACGACTGACCATCAGTTAGCTTCATCGGATAACTAAGAAATGAAAAGGTGGTATGAATCCGCACTACAGAACTAGTTTTAAAGTTATATGCTACAGGAGGTAGATAAGTAGAAAAGTGCAAAAATGTGGCATATGATTTGAACTAGGTGGAGTATGGAATGAATGGAAGGATAATAGCAGGTGGTGGCGCCTTCTGGTGACAAAAATATAGATATATTTTTTTTTTTTAAATGAAAAATAAAATATAATAGAAAATTGTATATGATATGTGTGACTTCACTTCTGTGTACGTACATAAAGTGCCGAAACCCCAAACATATTGAATTTTAAATATAAAGTGCATTGATGAGTGCATATATATATAAGTTATATGCACTACATATGCACATACAGTGCTGGTCCCCAAAAAATGTTAAATATAAAGTGCATTGATGGGTACATATGAATAAGTTGAATAAAAATAAAAAATAAAATAAAAAATAAATAATAAAATGGAAACAAATATAAATGTCCTAGAATAGTGCTGTAATCCAATCAAGTAAATGGATATTAACCACTTAAGGACCGCCTCCTGCACATTTACATCGGCAGAATGGCACGGCTGGGCACATGCACGTACAGAAATACGTACAAAAGTAGGGCGACAATTTTGAAAAAATTCAATATTTTTTATTTTTTGCTATAATAAATATCACCCAAAAAGAAAAAGAAATTCACATTTATGCATTTACACAATTTAATTTAAAAATAAATGTATTTTTTTTTTAATTAGCACACAACTAGTTTGTGTTTTTTTTGTTATGTCCATCTGCTTTAATAAGTTTTAGACTTCAGCTTTAATTTCCATTATTAACTAGAGTGTACCGTTACCCATTTTAAATAGTAATATTTTTAGGATTGTATTAATGATAACATTTAATATTGAAGTACAACAAGTACATTTGTGGCAACCCATTACTGTCTGGGTATGAAGTCTACTGGTATCTGCAATTTTATGTTATTTTTGTTTTAGTAGCAAGGAAGTACTCTTTATTTTTAGAGACATATTTTATCTCTGGCCTAGCTTAGATCACATGAATATTTAATTGCTTGTTGTACAATTAGTCAGCATTATTCCACTATGACGCTAATGCAGTTTCAAACTGTTGACAGTTTCAAAGAGATTCCAACCATGACTCTAATATAGTAATGTGTGCTACACAGATAGGAATTAATAACTGTACCTACGTCCCATAGATCAAGATTCAAGATTTAGAAACGGGTTGAGGCACTCAGGACTTTCATGGTACAACATGAACTCACAACTCTAAATTCTTATTAAAATCTTAATATTTCTTACAACAATCAAATGTTCAAAGATCATTTCACATACTGTATAGTATTGTCAAATGATAGACAACAAAACACAGAATGTTAAAATATATATTCCCCTTAGTGGATCGAATATTTAAGATATAGTATCCTCCCAATCATAGGAGATCTATATTAGCAATAATCCAGTCTTTTAATCAAACATGTTTTGTGGGTAACTCTATTCTTTAGGAGTTTTGGTAAGAGGAATATTGATCTGTGCAAAATTAGACACAGTAATAATATATATAAAAATATATATGAGATAAAAGACAATCATAGATGTGTAAACACGAGTGTGTCTCTGTAGAAAGAAAAATGCAGCACAGGATACCATCAAGCAATAGAAATGACATAAAACATTGTGCCAGTTGCATAAGACAAAACAAAGTTGGACTGTAGCATGCCCCAAGTTGTGCGGATCAAACAAGGCTGATAAAGAGGGGGCCGTACTCACCCACTCATGCAATGGGCACAATGTTTTATGTCTGTGCTATTGTTTGATGGCATCCTGCACTGCATTTTTCTTTCTGCAGACGCACACGCATGTTTATACGTCTATGGATGTCTATATCTTATACATATTTTTAGATATATTATAACTGTGTCTATTTTTCTACAGGTCAATATTCCTCCTACCAAAACTCCTGAAGAAGCGAGTTACCCACGAAACATGTTGAGTGAAAGACTGGATTATTGCTAATATAAACCATCTATGATTGGTAGGATACTATATCTTAAATATCCAATCCACTAAGGGGAATATATATTTTAATATTCTTTGTTTTGTTGTCTATACTTTGACAATAATATACAGTATGTGAAATGCTCTTTTAACATTCGATTGGTGTAATAAATATTATGATATTAATAAGAATTTTGAGTTGTGAGTTCATGTTTTACCATGAAAGTCCTGAGTGCCTCAACCTGTATCTAAATTTTGAATCATGACTCTAATATGTTTCTAAGGCCGTGTACACACGATCGGTTAAACCGATGAGAACGGTCTGATATACCGTTTTCATCAGACTAAACCGATCGTGTGTGGGCGCCATTGGTTATTTATCCATCAAAAAAAGCAAACTTGTTTTAAATTTAACCGATGGATACCTTACCGATAGCAAAAAAATAATCGTTTGTAGGCACGACCATTGGTTAAAAATCCACGCATGCTCAGAATCAAGTCGACGCGTCGCCCCTATTCCCTGTAGTAGGAAACGCCGGATTTATACCAGGACTAGAAGGAGATGTATTTAAGAAATTAAAAGGAAAAGGTATTGTACAGGCCTCACACTTTCTGCAAACAGAAAGTTGGCCATCAATTGAGGACCTAATGAGATCAGGGGGAAATTTTGAATTAAGTTTCTGGCAGGCACTTCAAGTAAAACATTATCTGAGGTCGCTGGGACAGCCGTCCAATTTTCGGAGACAGTTAACAAAATTTGAGACATTTTTTGAAGAGGAGGAACCAACATCGCGTGTGGTTTCTAGGATGTACAGAATGTTGATATCCCCTCAGGGGGATTACGTAATGCCTGGAATCAGGAGATGGGAAAGAGACTTGGGAAGGACTTTCTCGCCAATACAGGAGAAAAATATTATACATTTGGCATTAAATTCTTCTGTTTGTACGCGAACACAGGAATCTAACTATAAACTCTTAACCCAATGGTACTATACACCAGTAAAACTGCATAAGCTCTCCACAGAAAACTCAGAGCTCTGTTGGAGATGTGGATTGGAGAAGGGAACTATGCTGCATATATTTTGGTCATGTGCAAAAGTAAGACAATACTGGTCAGAAGTACAGAGAATCTCTCAAAAATTCACGGAATACCAGATACCAGACGACCCAGCTTTTTTTCCTTCTCCATTGCACACATATACCAGTGCGGATATATAAAAAATCAGCCCTATGTCACATGATAAACGCTGCTAAAAGCGGAATAACCTTACAGTGGAGAGACACTAGACCACCCTCAATTAGGAGATGGCTTAATAGAGTACGAGAGACAGGAGCAATGGAAGATCTAGTCCTCTCAGCACAAAATAAAAGAGAACAGTATGTAGAAATCTGGACAAGATGGAATACATTTATGTACTCCGAAGAGGGGAAGAAATTGTTGGAGGAGGAGAGTGAGGAGGACTAGGTGAGGGAGAGAATATAGAAGAAGGAGCAGTAGGAAAGAAGGGAAGTACCTCCGTCTCTTGAATGAGGGGTTTTGGTTGGGGGGGGGGGTGGGGGTTTTTTTTTTTTTTTTTTTTTTTTTTTTTTGGTAGGGAATGGGAAGGGAAGGTATAAAAGGACAAGGGTACAGAGAGGAATCGGGTGAGGGAGATATGTATGCCAATTTAGAGAGTGGGACCGGTGGGTTCAGGATGTTTGACTCACCAGTAGAATGCGAGGAGGAAGGAGAGACACGAAGAGGTCCTCCGGAGGGTTTATTCCCCCAGTGGCATTTTGTTTAGTAATTGGATGATGGATATAGATCTATTGTTTATTGTTAATTTGTTAATTGAACCTTTTTGTTATGTTGATTCCTCTTTGAGACCTTTGATATAAAATAAAAATAAATAATATGAAAAAAAAGAATCAAGTCGACGCATGCTTGGAAGCATTGAACTTCATTTTTTTCTACACGTCATTGTGTTTTACGTCACCGCGTTCCGACACAATCGTTTTTTTAACCAATGGTGTGTAGGCATGACTGACCATCAGTCGGCTTCATCGCTTAACCGTTGAAAACGGTCCATCAGAGCGTTCTCATCGGATGGACCGATCGTGTGTACAGGGCTTTAAATACACACAAACCAGGAATCTGTGAAAATGTATGTGTAGTTTAACAGATTCAAATAAAAAAAGGGATAAGTTCCATCATCTTTGTCTGTGGAATTGAATGATGGATCATGTTTAGGAAATAATTTGTGAAGGATAAACTCTATTTTCGGTCTATCTTATAGTGGGATCAGCCAGAGCATAAGTGCCAGAGGTCAGTTACAGAACCTGAGCTGTAGGATTAGCGCTTGGCATGTCAATTTCACTATCGTGTTTAGTCCAGTGAGTAGGCGTAGGTACAAAAAAGTGCACTCGTAGAAAGGAAGATGGATCACGACTGTTCTTAAATTGGTATACTTACAGCTGACAGGTAACCATGAAAAGGAGAAGATGAGGAACTTTGGAAATGACACAAAGTAAAATATCAATATCAGTTTGACCACTTGTCCACCTGTCACCAGGGCAGGAAGAGAGCTTAGGTCTCACCCTTGAGGACGTAGAAAAATAATAAAAACTTGCCAGAGGTTCTAACCCTACTCTGTTCTACTTAAAAAAAAAAAAAAAAGATCCTATCAGTTTTCAAGGTGAACAGATTTACCCTGACTTCCTTTTGCTGGTAACAAAACCGGTAGTTAAGGTAAATCTGTCCACTGTAACAAAACATAACAGGCATGGTTGCAATTTCACTTTAGGTAAAAGTGCAGTAATAAGGTTCTCACTAAAAAAGTCACACAAAGCTGAGATTGTCATTAGATAAAAAGTGTAAACAAATACAGCAATGGAAAGTACTGTAGAGTTAAAATTCTTACAATCTCTGTTGCAACTCTAAGGGCCGACCACTGCAGTGTGTTTGTATGCATGCTAACATGTGTTGTGTTATGTTATGTTGCAAATGAATGTGCATGGCAAGAAGGCAACCCTTTCATTTAAAAGGTCTGCCAACATACCAAAAAACAGACAAACCTCTTTTAGTACATTTAGTGTTGTGCATAGTGGTACGCTGAAATGCATGTGCATCAGGGGGAAATGGCTTTTGTAGTGTACTGTATCTGGATGCCTTAAACAATAAGTGGCACCGGCCTTCTCCCCAGATGGCATTTGAATCCAGGTACTGTACTAACCTGACCACTAAGGCCGGCTATACACGGTTTGAATGCCAGCTGATTCAGCAAGAATCGGCTGAGATTTGAACCGTTAATGGGCAGACAGAATGTACCAAGTTGATCGATTGATCAACTTGGGTACAACTAGACCAGCCTGACGGATTCTCTTGCGAATATAGCAGATAATCACTGTCTTTTCTGTGGTGAAGATGGCTCCAGGGCCAGATAGCCGCACTCCAATGCAATCACTTTTATTGGTTTAAAAGACAGTCCATACAGCACAAGAAGCATAAAGGACAGCTGTAGTTAACGCGTTTCACACCCTCACTGGTGCTTGTCATAGCTACTTTCTGTTACTTGCCAGTAAATGTGACGGGAGCATGCATGGTTTCGTGCTCTCGGCACAGCATTGTGTACATTTTGGATTTTGGTATGCATATATGCAGTCTCTTGACGTTCACCCGTTGAGAGGCCACATATATATATATATATACAGCCGGCATTAACAGGTTAAGTAAAGAACCTGAAAAATAGATTCTAACCTAGTCACATTAACCCAAAGGTGTTGCAACCAGGTAAAAATGCTAAGGGAATTTCACAAGAAAGGACATGGACATATTTAGGAAACTATGGCAAGTCAAAAACCTATGTGAGTTTTTTTAGACGGTGGGAAGATCTAACTACTAGCTAATGGTGACCTAATGGTCACCTGCAGATAGGCAAAAAAGGGGAACAAAAGAAGGACCAGCTAATCCTGCCAAAGGTGCCTAAAGTACTGAGAAATAGAGAAAGGAAAAGAAAGAAGAGCAAGAAGGGGAAGGAAAAACCCAGTAAGGACGAGGGGGAGGGGAAGGGAAGGGGAAGCATAGGAAGTGCCATGGATGACATAGCATGCAGCATATATTCAAAGCTCCAAAAATCACACAGTCTATAGAAAGGGTGGAAAGAGGTCAAGCCAAGGCTGCCAGATACGTACAAATTTGTTATGGGTGTCGAAAGTTTTTCAATAACCATTGTGCCTTGTATGTGGTGTTTCACCTCATCGAAATGAAGAATCATTGATTTCCATGCTCTCGCTATTGTTGGTTTAGTTGTCATGAAAATATGTATAATAATGCCTCGTGCACATGACCGATTTTTCCGTCGGATAAAAAACAATGGTTTTCCCGACGGAATTCCTCTCAAGCCTGCCTTGCATACACACGGCCACACAAAAGTCTGGCGAACTTTTGACTGCCAAGAACACGGTGACATAAAAGACTACGACGAGCCGACAAAATAAAATTCTATGCTTCTGTAGCGCCCCCTTACTTTTAGTATGTGCACTACGCTAAAGTTGGAATGAGAGAGTTACATTGCTCCCATTCGTTATTTATCTATTGCGACTTCTGTCGTTCCAGAAAGGCCAGTCTGCATTCTAGGGATGTGGTATAATCTCTGGCCAGCAGTGGGCACCAGTGGGGTTTCTGGCAGAGCAAGTCTTCCCCAGCAGCCAATTGGAGGAGTTCCTCCCTCGCAGGGCATGCTGGGGAGGGGTATATCTGTGACAGATGTCATGTGGTCTAAATCTTTACGGGGTGCCGGTGCTGGGTGCGGCATCCACCTTTAGGGTGTGTGCACCTATGGGCTCCACTGGCGCGGCCCTCCTGGTCGAGATTACAGGCTTCACTAAGCCTCAACCCGGAGGCAAAAGAGGACCCCAGTGACCCACTGGGTTCCAGGTTCCATTGAAGTGGATCTCAGGCTAAGCGCCGAACCAATCAGGGATCTGGTGACCGGGATGCTACAGGTATGCATTAATGTCTCCCGGTGACCTGGGCTGGAGTCCATTGGAAGGATTCGCCCTATTTACTCATTTAACAGAACCAACAACGGGTTGCAAATCGCTACTACTAAGGCCTGCCTAGCCCGTTCACATCCAGGCCTGACACCGCAAGTTCACCTCTTTCCTCTCATCAACCTTTTCTCTCCTAACTGAAGTTGATGTTGGCTGTGTTGGCCTGGAAATAAAGCATTGGAAAAACCTTTATTGACTGTCTGGACCTCCGCTCACTACTTTGTTTCTGCATCACACCCCTAGACAACGATAGGGTAACTTAATTTGCCGATCCCAACAATTAAACAGCGGCTCCTGCGGGGGTAGCGCTACACTTCCCAGCATGTGTCGAATTGTTTCCGAGCATGCGCTTTTTTTCCCCTGGGAAAAGCATACAGAAGAACGGTTTTCTGAAAAAAAAGAGATCCTGCTCTTTTTTTTTCCCAGCAGTTTTCCCATCTGAAAAACTGCAATGGAGCATACACACGCCCAGGATTCTCTGTGAAAAGCTCTAATCGCAGCGTATACCTGTATCCACAGGCTCTTAACTTTAGGGCATGTCTATCCTTCAAATTTTTCAATCAAGTGTCGGTCAAAATGTAGCAAATATCAGCCAGTTAATCAGGAATTGGCTGAAATTTGCATAGTGTATGGCCAATTTTAGTATACAAAATGCAGTTTCCTATGCTGTTCAGTTGTTTACACTTTTTTATCGAATGACAGTGTCTCTTAAATTAACTTGATATGCTTAAACTTGATGTCCTTGAGTAACACTGACTTGTATTTAGCCAATGCTAACACAAAGGTGGTAGTATTCTCTTGACAGAATGGATAGGCTGCTCACCATAACATAATGGAACAAGCTTTCAGATAGTGGCAATGTTTCAAACATAGTCCAGCAATTAATCTTCCAGAGCTCAGTAAAAAAATACAGGCCTGGAAGGAATTCAGTGTCATAGACCAATAATGTCTGATGACCAGCTCTGTTGCACAGAATAGTCTCAGATTTAGAAGCTCATTCTCTGGTGCCAAATAACTGGAATTGTTTTGCATGGATAAAATTAGGAGAAGAACATCCTGCTTTACACGTATTGTTATGCAAACAAAACATCGCCCATTGTCCTCTCATTTAAAGTGACACTAAACAATATCCTAGTCTTACAAAAATAATCCACACGCATCCACTACTTATAGGCCCTGTTAGCTAATATTATTAAAATTGTTTCTTACTTTGGTTTCCTGCCTCCTTATGATAAGGTGACCAGATTTTTAAAATGAAATCCGGGGGCATCAGCGACTCTCTGCGCATCGCCGCACGCCTCACAGCCTGTCAAGTCTTACTCTCCGACCCCCGGCTATTACTGGGTGGGGTGCGGAGGAAGATCACTTCGCCAGGGAACACTTGACCCAAGGCAGAAGAAAATGCGAGTGGAGCTGAATGGGCATTCACCCAAAACTGAAGAAATATTCCCTCCGCCCCAACCAGCACATGATCATCAGAAAGGGGCACAGATAATGGAAAATATACACCCTCCTAAGCTAGTAGAAGTGGCGGAGCGAGGGGGGGTGTAATTCAGATTTTTTTTTTTTTATTCTGCACTGACTGTCTTTGAAATTGCCCCAGCCCCTGTTCAAATCCAATCTGGGGACAACACCGGGGACAGACTTGGTCAGGGGACAGTGTCCTCAATCCGGGGACCCTCCCCTGAAATTGGGGATGTCTGGTCACCCTATCTTATGATGTCCTCTGTGAACTCCTGAACCTCTGCTTTCCCCTTGTTTGTTACAAGCAGTGCACGTCGGTTGCGATCATGTGTACTGCTTGTACTGCTCTATGCTCACACAAATCCAAAAGACCATAATCCCTAGTCCATAGTCCCTGGTCCATCTCAGAAACAAGCAAAAGAGAATGGTTACAATCGTACATACATTTGTCCTTTAGGCCCATTCGCACCTGGGCATTTTGTAGCTCGAAGCTCTAAAACACTCCAAAATGATCCAAAATCCCATGGGTTTCAATTGTGCCTGTTTATCTGAGAGTAGTGTTGTTTGAAGTTTGTAGCTCAAAAAAGTAGATTCTATGGAGATAATAATCTTGGCAGCCGGGCGGCCCTCTTTAGACTTTAGAGTCCTTGTGATCTAGGAGAATAATTTATTTTTAAGTACATGTTGCTAGAGAGGTCAGTTATTTTTTTTAAGGCCCACTAGCAGACTGATCAGACCCTCCACTCTCCTCTATGGAGTGGCGGGTGTCAACAATGGTTTTGTGATCAATTGCCTTTACCCCCTTATTAATAATAAGAAAATTAATTTTGGATGTGCTTAACCTTTAAAAACAAAACAAATATATATATATATATATATATATATACTGCTAATTTTTTCACAGTGGCTTCGTATCGACAAGTGAAGTAAACCGCAAAATTGTGGCTGCAATAGAACAAGGTAAGCGAAAGAGGTGTTATTATTGTTCTAATTGATACAATCAATCATGAGTCTGAACTGATGTGTAATGTGTTTAGGTGAAATCACAGAACTCCAGAAATACATGCAATATAAGTATGCACTGGATGAAGCTGATGAGAAAGGATGGTTTCCACTACATGAAGCAGTAGTCCAACCAATCCGGCAAATTACAGAAATTATTCTTGATGGTAAGGTGCATAAAATACACACCATCCTAGGGACTTAAAGCACATCTAACCCCCCAAAAAACAAAAATGTAATACATTTCAACTAACTGGTGCTTAAAGCGGGATTCCGGGCATAGTTTTTCTTTTGCAATCCACAATACATTACATTCAATATTCTCTTACAATTATCAAAAAAACACGATATGATATCTGCTCAGCGATCTTGTGGCCGTTTCCATGTTAGCTGTGAGCATGAGAAGCCCAGATCCTGTGTCTTCCTGGATTTCCCTAGAGAGGTGCATGCTGGGATTTTTAGGCACAGTAATGCCCAGAGACTCCTAGGAAATGAGTGTCATCATTTCCCAGGAGGCAATGGGGTTTTAGAACAGGAAGTTGAACCACCGCAGACTAGGAACTAGGCAGATTACGAAATCTGCCTAGTAACAGCCATATACAAGTAAGTAAAACATTTATTTTTAAGATTTTTTTTTTTTTTTACAATACAGGCAATCTGTTAATAAAAAGTTTGGGCCAGATTCACGTACATTGGCGCATATTTTGACCGGAGTAGCGCACCTCCTTTACGTTAGACCAGCGCAATGTAGAGGCGCAATTACCATATCATCGTAGAATTTGCGCAGAAATTTGCGCCTGTGCAACATAATTTCCGAGGCGTAAGGCGGAGTAATTCAAATTGGGAAGGACGTGGGTGTTTTCTATTGAAATGAGCCGTGACCCCATGCAAATGAAGGGCCGGCCGGATTGCGCATGAAGCAGACCATGGTCAGCACCTCTCTGCAACTCGGGAACGGCGCAATCAGTGAAATTGGAACTAGGCCCGGGCAACTTAGTGAGCTACGCAGAGAGCTTAAATAGACAGAGACAAACTCCCTTCATTTGCAAAAGTACATCCATTTGTATCCCTTCCTATACAGCAAGGTGCTTTTGTTCTGTTGTTTCTTAGTGTTTGTTGGTTTGTGACATGTCTTTGAGATATTTGGTGACTGTTTTGGTTGGGGTTTTGAGAGTGATTTTTGTTTTTTCTGTGTTTTCTTTGCTGTGTTTTTTTTTTTTTTTTTATATATATTTTTGCTGGTAATTTTTTTTTTTGCTGGTCATTTTTTTCATTCATGTTTGTGAATGATTTTGGAATGTGGGAGTAACATTCCTGCCAGAAAAGGGGTGTCACCCTCATTTGTGGTGGAGAAGTGATCCCCAGGTCAGTGTGAATGGTGTATGAATGTACAGTGACATAATTGGAGCCGTGGCATTGCTGCTCACAAGTCCTGCATGGTGGGCTTGTGCTAATCCAAAGTATCACAGTACCCTTTGCCAAAGCCGCATTGCCGCTGTGCACCATTGGAAGCAATGTTATTTCCATTGTAATGCAATTCAATGCAACCCAACTTGAATATGAATATGAAATCTCATCAGTAAGTGTGAACCAGGCCTAAGCAGTTAGTCCACCATAACATACTTACATATACCATATATTCTTATGTCTCTGTGTCGAATCATTCCCCTAGCAAGGCCATCTCCCACCTTCTAGAAACTTGAAAAAAAATAAAAATTGGCAAAGAAGTAACTTGATTTAAACAAAATGAATGAATAAAATTAAAAGCTGCTATTAAGGAGAATACGTTTTTTTAATGGTAGGTGTCAATGTGCATGCCTATTTCACAAAGAGATTTTCATAGTGGTAATCTATTATATGTTACAAATAGGGATGACAAAGTCTATAATCTTTTAAATCTGTAAACCACAACATTCTGTGCTTATTACTAGAAAGTAATTAGCTGTACTCATATATAGCCATATATAAACCACAGTGGGAGCAGAAGACTAATGATGGTGAAACACCACTTACACTTGCTGCAAAATCTGGACTAGTTGAAAATGTGAAGGCACTTCTAGAGAAAGGAGTTTGGCCGAACACCAAGAACAGCAGAGGAGAGTCACCACTTCTAATTGGTAAGACCACAATAAGAATATGTAAATAAAATCCATGCTATATTTCTTTATACATGCTGTATTCTGCTAGGGGTAATTGTATCCATATTATGCTGCGTACACGCAACCGTTTTTCGGGTTGTAAAAAATTACGTTTTTTTTTTAACCACTTGACCACTGGGCACTTAACCTCCCTGGCGGTCTTCCCGTGTGTGGCACGGGGTGAGATTTTAAAGCTACGATCGGTAACCCCGTGCCACACACGGACTTGCCTCGCTGGATGCAGAAAAAAGTTTACTTACCTTTTCTCTGCGATCCAGCGATGAATCTCCGCAGTACACGGCGGGCGGATGTCCGCCTGATGCTGTGTGTTCCGCCGATTCCCTTCCCTGCGAGCGTCGCGACGTTGGGGGGGGAACGGCGCCAAATTTAAAAAAGTAAACAAACACATTACATACAGTACACTGTAATCTTATAGATTACAGTACTGTATGTAAAAAATACACACCCCCCATGTCCCTAGTGGTCTGCCCTGTACACTACATGTCCTTTTATATAATAAAAACTGTTCTTTCTCCCTGCAAACTGTAGATTGCCCATAGCAACCAAAAGTGTCCCTTTATGGCAAAAATTGTTTTAGAGCAGCTAAAAAACAGCGATAATAAATCAGAATCACTTGCAGAATTTAGCGATAGCGATTTATGGGAAAATTCGTCATAAAAAAAAAAAAAATAATGACAGCAAAAATTCTGCAACTGAGCAAATTTCAGTGATTTTGATTTGATTACATTATTGAATAATTTTTACTATAATTATATTATTATTTGTTATAATTTTTTATAATTATTTATTATATTATAATTTTTAATAAGAAAAAAAAAAAAATCATACCCGGGATGCCTATTAGACTCTTGTTTGGATAGATTTCAGTGAGTTATTCCTAAGAATTACAAGCCTACAGTATAAAACGCCAAATTCCCTTGCAAATAATGGTACCGCTTTTAGCACCTAAAATCTGAAAGAATCATACCGCCAGGGAGGTTAAACACCCTTAATAACCAGACCAATTTTCAGCTTTTGGTGCTCTCACATTTTGAATGACAATAACTCAGTCATACAACACTACATCCATATGAATTTTTTGTCCTTTTTTTCCCACAAATAGAGCTTTCTTTTGGTGGTATTTGATCACCTCTGCGATTTTTAACTTTCTCGCTATAAATGAAAGAATAACGTAAATTTTGTAAAAAAATTAATTTTTCTTAATTTCTATTATAAAATTTTGCGAAAAAGTAATTTTTCTTCATAAATTTGGCCTAAAATGTATACTGCTACATATCTTTGGTAAAAAAAAAAAAAAATTGTGGATAAAATTTAGTCTGGGTGAAAGTTATAGGGTCCTCAAGCTATGGTGCCAATTACTGAAATTGTATCAATTTGATCACATCTGATGTACTGACAGCTTATCTCATTTCTTGAGACCCTAACAAGCCAGTAAAGTACAAATACCCCCCAAATCACCCCTTTTTGGAAAGTAGACATTCCAACGTAGTTAGTAGGAGGCATAGTTAGTTTTTTGAAGTTGTCATTTTTTCCCACAATTCTTTGCAAAATTACTTTTTTTTTATTTTTATTTTTTTTTCACACCAAATTGTCATTGTAACAGGGTATTTCTCTCACATGGCATGCATGTGGTACAGGTGGCACAGAGGTGGTACAGGTGGCACAGAGGTGGTACAGGTGGCACAGATGGCACTTTGGGGCACAGATGGCACTTTGGGGCACAGATGGCACAGATGTGGCACTTTGATGCACTTTAGAGAACAGATGTGGCACTTTAGGGAATCAATGTGGCACTTTGGGCACTTTTGGGCAAAGATGTGGCACTTTGGGGGACTTTGGGGCACAGATATGGCACTGCTGGGCACTGCACAATTGCTATCACTTACTGTTGGGGGTCACAAATCACTCTCCTCTCCTCTCACGCTGGATCGGTGTGAGGAGACTCAGGAGAGGAGAGTGATAAACTTCAAATGACCCTGATTGTTTACATTTCGGATCGCTTCGTCATTGGACGGAGCGATCACGTGGTAAACGGCCGCTGTCATTGGCCGTTTACCGAGATCCGTGTTGCTACGGGTCCCGTGGACCCGGCGCGCACGGAAGTCCCCGCGTGCGCGCGCCAGGAGCGCGCGCAGGAACCATTCTCTTCAAATGACCCGGATTGTTTACATTCCGGATCGCTCCGTCATTGGACGGAGCGATCACGTGGTAAACGGCCGCTGTCATTGGCCGTTTACTGAGATCCGTGTTGCTACGGGTCCCGTGGACCCGGCGCGCACGGAAGTCCCCGCATGCGCGCGCCAGGAGCGCGCGCAGGAACGATTCTCTAGGAGGCCGTTAATTAACGGCTACTTAGAGATGAGCAACCGCCCTAAAGCCGTACTTTCGGCATAGGGCGGTTGCAAAGTGGTTAATGTCATTAAAAACGACCGTGTGTGGCCTCCAGAGCATTTTTCACGATGTAAAAAATGGGCATTAAAAATTTAGAACATGCTCTAATTTTTCACGTTTTTAACGTTGTAGTTTTTAACGTCTTAAAAAATGGTCATGTGTGGGCTTTAACCACTTAAGGACCTGCTCACGACTATATACGTCCTGTCTTTAAAGATGGATATCTCGGTAACGGCAACAGCTGCTCCCACAACCGAGATATCCATCTTTCCTGTGAACGGTCCTGTAAACGATAACGGTGGTCTCTGTGGCGGATTCGCTGCAAGATCACCATTATCGGTGGTGGGAGAGGGTGCTGTCTCCTGCTTGGCTGGGATACGAGTGAGGGCAAGATGGCCCCCACCTGTCCCCATAGCATAGCAGAACGGAAGTGACGCCATGCTTCTTAAAGCAATTTTGCTTCTTAAAGCATTTTTTTTCTGCATTTACAGTAGGTCTAAATATGAGATCTGAGGTCTTTTTGACCCCAGATCTCATATTTAAGAGGATCTGTCATGCTTTTTTCTATTACAAGGGATGTTTACATTCCTTGTAATAGGAATAAAAGTGATCAATTTTTTTTTCCAGTGTAAAAATTCATAAAATAAATAAAAATAAATAGGAAAACTATTTTTTTTTTTTTAACCTCTTTCCTACCGCGCCATAAGCATTTTACTGCTACGGCGCGGCGGGGTTATCTTGGGACGACGTCCCTGGGACGTCGTCCTTCACTTTCGCGATTGCGCGTCCCCTGGGACGCGCTCGCGAAAGTGTCCGTGCTCGCCGGGTCTAGAAGACCCGGCGCATCACGGATCACGGTAAATTGCCGCTGATCGCGGCCGTTTACCACGTGATCGCGCTGTCGAATGACGGCGCGATCACTTGTAAACAAACCGGCGTCATTTGATGACGCCGGTTCCTCCCTCTCCTCCCTCTCCTCTCTGTACAGTGTGCGAGGAGAGGGGGGGAGCGGGGTGTCAGCAGCTGAGCTGTGGCTGGATCTGTGACAAATGCAGTCACAGATCCAGCCATCCCTCAAAACATCCCAGCTCTGCAATCCCCCCAGTACCCAGAAATCCCCCCAGTACCCAGCAATCCCCCAGTACCCAACAATACCCCAGTACCCCAGTACTCAACAATACCCCAGTACTCAACAATACCCCAATACTCAACAATACCCCAATACTCGGCAATACCCCAATACTCGGCAATACCCCAGTACTCGACAATACCCCAGTACTCGGCAATACCCCAATACTCGGCAATACCCCAGTACTCAACAATACCCCAGTACTCGGCAATACCCCAATACTCAGCAATACCCCAATACTCGGCAATACCCCAGTACATCGGCAATACCCCAGTACTCGACAATACCCCAGTACTCGACAATACCCCAGTACTCGGCAATACCCCAATACTCGGCAATACCCCAGTACTCGGCAATACCCCAATACTCGGCAATACCCCAATACTTGGCAATACCCCAATACTCGGCAATACCCCAATACTCTGCAATACCCCAATACCCTGCATGATACTTTGCAATACCCCAATACTCTGCAATACCCTGCGCGATACTCTGCAATACCGCCTATGGGGATTTTTAAGTAGCGAAGTTTGGCGCCATTCCACGAGTGTGCGCAATTTTGAAGTGTGACATGTTGGGTATCTATTTACTCGGCGTAACTTCATCTTTCACATTATGAAAAAAAATTGGGCTAACTTTACTGTTTTGTTTTGTTTTAAGCACAAAACAGTTTTTAAAAAAAACACGCGTTCAATAAATTTCTGCGAAAATACTGTGCGAGATAAAAAGTTGTAACGGCCGCCATTGTATTCTCTAGGGTCTTTGCTAAAAAAGCATATATAATGTTTTGGGGTTCTATGTAATTTTCTAGCAAATAAATGATGATTTTTCCATGTAGGAGAGAAATGTCAGAATTGGTCTGGGTGTTCCAGAACGCCTGGTGGCGTTCCCTGCATGTTGGGCCTCTGTATGTGGCCAGGCTGTGTAAAAGTCCCACACATGGGGTATCGCCATACTCGGGAGGAATAGCAAAATTTGTTTTGGGGTGTAATTTGTGGTATGCATATGCTGTGTGTGAGAAATAACCTGCTAATATGACAGAAACAAGTAATTTTTTTTTTTTTTTTTTACAGAATTTTCAGTCGTTTTTCTTTTATAGCGCAAAAAATAAAAAACCCAGAGGTGATCAAATACCACCAAAAGAAAGCTCTATTTGTGTGAAAAAAAGGACAAAAATTTCAAATGGGTACAATGTTGTATGACTGAGTAATTGTCATTCAAATTGTGAGAGCACCGAAAGCTGAAAATTGGTCTGGTTAGGAAGGGGGTTTAAGTGCCCAGTGGTCAAGTGGTTAAAGAGCCCCATCCCGACGAGCTCGCGTGCAGAAGCAAAAGCATACGTGAGTAGCGCCCGTATATGAAAACGGTGTTCAAACCACACAAGTGAGATATCACCACGATCGTTAGAGCGAGAGCAATAATTCTAGCCCAAGACCTCCTCTGTAGCTCAAAAGATTCAACCTATAGAATTTTTTTAATGTCACCTATGGAGATTTTTAAGGGTAAAAGTTTAACGCCATTCCACGAGCGGGCGCAATTTTGAAGCGTGACATGTTCTTTCATTTTACTCAGCGTAACATTATCCTTCCCAATATATAAAACAATTGGGCTAACTTTACCGTTGTCTTATTTTTTAATTAAAAAAAGTGATTTTTTTAATTAAGTGCACTTGTAAGACCGCTGCGCAAATACGGTGTGACAAAAAGTATTGCAATGACCGCCATTTTATTCTCTAGGGTGTTAAAAAAAATATATATATATATAATGTTTGGGGGTTTTAAGTAATTTTCTAGCAAAAAAAAACAGTTTTAGTCTTGTAAATGTCAAATCTGAAAAACAGCCAAGGTCCTTAAGTGGTTAACAACGTGAAAAAAACGTGCATGCTCAAAAGCAAGTTATGAGATGGGAGCACTCGTTCTGGTAAAACTAGCGTTCGTAAAGAAATAAGCACATTCATCACGCTGTAACAGACTATAAGCACGAATCGTCTTTTACTAACACGAAAACAGCAAAGGCAGCCCAAGGGTGGCGTCATTCGAATGGAACTTCCTCTTTATAGTGCCGTTGTACGTGTTGTACATCACCGTGCTTTGCTAGAGCATTTTTTTTTCACGATCATGTGTAGGCAAGGCTGTTTTAACGATCAGGTTGAAAAAAAATTAGTTTTTTCTAGACCATTAAAAACTTAATTTTTTGCAACCCGACAAACGGTCGTGTGTACGCGGCATTAGAGCCAAGACTGATCTAATTTATGTATTATATTTCACACATTAGTTTTGTCCATAAGGCTTCTTTCACACAAAGGGTCTGATCAGGTCCACCTGTCAGTTTTTTTTTTTTAAGTGGACCTGATCAAACCCTCTATTCACCCCTATGGACTGGCGGGTGTAAACAGACTTTTGTCCATTTACACCTGCCTACCTTCAATCTGATCTGGCCTGCTAAAAAAAAAAGATGGATAGGGATCTTAGCAGACACAGACCTGACATCCACCAACTCTGCTCTGATCAGCATGGATCAGCGGACAGATCCCCTGCTGATCATAACGGAGTCCACCACGTGTGAAAGGGGCCTAATAGCGACAAAATGAGGGACAAGTGAGGAGGAAAGAGGGACATAGGGACTTTGTTTAAAATCAGGGACAGTCCCTCGAAATCAGGGACAGTTGAGAGCTATGCAAATATGGGTAAAAATGCAGCAAGACATGCACTAAAACGCAATAAAAGCACATTAAATATATGTTTTACTCCACTACAGTAAATTGTGGCTTAGAACGGATACTTCAGTGTGCATCAGGCCTTTTTTTCTGTTTGTATTTCATATTTGTATTTTGTTGTTTTTACTTTCCAGCTGTAAGGAGTGGAAGTCATGATATGGTGGCTACTCTGATAAGTTACAATTGCACCATTAACCAACCTTGTGTAAGACGTTGGTCAGCACTGCATGAAGCAGCAAAGCAGGGCCGCAATGATCTGATCTCCCTACTCATAAAGAATGGTGCAAATGTCAGTCTTAGGGATGGCTTTGGAGTCACACCGCTGGGAGTAGCTGCTGAGTTTGGTCAATGTGAAGCTCTTGAACAGTTAATTCATAAGGGTATGTACACAATATAGTTTATATTTTTCTTGTTATTAATTTAACAGTGTTACTTTGTGGATTATTGTTTTAATTCAAAATAGTTAGGAAACAAAATGAAAAATGCTTTATTTCCATAGGGCTGGCTGTCTTTCACCATAGTCTTCACTTCAAAAATTCCAGAGTACAGTATAAGTTGTATTCAGTCAGTTGTCTCTAATAAGAGCCGATGGTAAAAAGAGCAGTGTATATTTTGGGTTGAGCTGTAGACTTATAGCAGCATGGAGAAACTGGAAAACATGTGAAAAGAAGTATAAAGCACCACATGCAGGCTGATATTAGAACAGAGCATTGACATGAGCAATTCTATATTTATCTAGCATAAGAAAAACATATATATATATATATATATATATATATATAAACATAAATATAAATCAATAACAAAACATAAAGCTTAGGCTCCATTCACACCTAGACGTTTCGTCGCCTGAAGCGCGACGCTACAATACGCCGTACCGTCGAATTTGCATTATTGTCTATGGAGACCGTTCACATCTCCTAACGCCATACGCCGATAGAACGTCGAACGCCGATTTTGAAAAAAGTCCCACACCCTTTTCCGACACGCGTATCGGGCAGGTTTGGCATTCCACATAGCCGACAATGGCTATACAAAAAGCAGGATTTTAAAACGGCGCGTTTTGTCGCCGCAAATCGCGGGTACAAAACGCATAAACTTTGTCACCCAAATACGCCCTAAATCGCTAACGCCTAGGTGTAAATCCAGCCTAAAGGAAGAAGATCAGAAAACCACCCATACACTCCCTTTAAAGCGGTATTTCACCCTAAACATAAGATCTCCCATGCGATCCAGCATACTGGCGTCAGCGCCAGTATGCTGGTTTTTTTTTTTTTAATAGCACACTTACTGTATTATTGTAGAATTCCTTTTCTGTCCCCCGTGGTGGACGGCGCCAGTATAGCGCGTCACATCTTCCTAAAATACCCGATATGGACTCGGGTAATCTCGGCGAAAATGCGGCGCCTGCGCACAGACCTAGGAGCTGACTGCGCAGGCGCCGTATTTCTCCGAGTCCTACGGCTATGGCGCGTCACGCCCTCCGAAATAGGACTCAGAGAAATACGGCGCCTGCGCAGTCAGCTCCTAGGTCTGTGCGCAGGCGCCGCATTTTCGCCGAGATTACCCGAGTCCATATCGGGTATTTTAGGAAGATGTGACGCGCTATACTACAGCCGTCCACCGCGGGGGACAGAAAAGGAATTCTACAATAATACAGTAAGTGTGCTATTAAAAAAAAAAAAACCCAGCATACTGGCGCTGACGCCAGTATGCTGGATCGCATGGGAGATCTTATATTTAGGGTGAACCTCCGCTTTAATTATGATAGGTGGGTTTCTCCTGGAGCTATTTTTGCCTATTTTGTGAAATAGGGCCTTCGTAATGTAACCTGGTCATAGCTCCAAATAGTTCTTTTGTGCATGGGGTGGCTCACCTTGAGATATTTTAAAGACTTTGTTAAGCCAAACATAGCTTAAAAGAAGAGAGGATTAGCAAGTACAGTAAAACCTTGGATTGAATATAAGAACTGGACAGCGCCTATGGATATGAGTATATACCTATAATAACAAATTATTTCACCTGCAAAAATAAACATTCTGGGCCAGATTCACGTACATCTGCGCATTATTGGACCGGCGTAGCGCACCGCCTTTACGTTAGACTTGCGCAATGTAGCCGCGCAATCACCCTATTCTCGTCGCTTTTACGCAGAAAAGTGCGCATGCGTAACGTTATTTCAGTGGCGTAAGGCGGAGTAATACAAATTGGGAAGGACGTGGGCGTGTTACATTGAAATGAGCCGTGACCCCATGCAAATGAAGGGCCGGCCGGCTCGCGCATGCGCGCTTGAAGCAGACCATGTCAGCACCTCTGTGCGCATGCTCACAACTCGGGAACGGCGCAATCAGTGAAATTGGAAATGGACTAGGGCAAAATCATGAACTACGCAGACAGCATAAATAGACACACACAAACGCACTTCCATTGCAAAAGTACATCCCTTTGTTTCCCTTCCCATATAGCAAAGTGCTTTTGTTCCGTTGTTAGTTGCGTTGTGATTTGTATTTGTCAGATTTGTGTACTGTGTGATCTAGTGTTTGTTAGAAGATATTTGAAAGTGATTTTTGCTAAGTGTTTGTGAGAGTTTTTGTTTGATCTTTTTCTGTTTTTTTTTTTTCTTGCTTGATTGTTTCTGTTTGTTTTTGTGACTGCTTTTTGCTGAGTGTTTGTGAGAGTTTTTGTTTGATATTTTTCTGTTTGTTTGTTTTCTTGCTTGATTGGTCGTGCTTGTTTTTGTGAGTGTTTTTTGTTGACTGGGAGTGATTTTTGGTCAGAGTATGACAGAGAGGAAGAGGAAATTAAATTTTTCTTTGAGGGAGAAACAAATTCTTGCCCGGGCCATTTCCGACTATGAGCGTTTCCTCCACGGCCCGGACAGTGCCAACACCACCCCAGCCAGGAGGAGATAGATTTTGGACATGACCAGGTGAATTCAGCGGGGGAGAGGGAGACACGGAACCGGTCTGGGATTGAGAAAAAGATAAATGACCTCCGGCGTCTGGTCAAAAAGAAGCTGGCCAAAATGCTTGCCCATGCCAGGGCCACAGGAGGGGGCCCACCATGCCGTGTTAGGCTGACAGCGGAGAAGCGTGCGGTGGCCCAGACCTTTCATCGGGAAGAAGTGGAGGGCCTGCCCGGCTATGACTCAAGTCATGAAGGCGTGATGCCAGGTAAGGTTTTTTTTTCTATCAGGTGTGTAGCATGTGTGGGGGAGGGGGTGAAAGGGAATATGTAGCAAGTGTGTGGATCCTCCAACCTGTGAATGTTTTGTGTCATCCACAGATGTGCAGGAGGGTGCTGGGCCATCTGGCCTGACTGCACCATCCCCAGGACAGCAGCCTAATGAGGCCCCCCCGACAAGGCCGGAGTCCGCGGAGGAGGTTGAAGAAGAGAAGGAGGAGGTTGAGGAGGAGGAGTTTGAGGAGGAGGAGGAGTCCATGTCAGGCACTGGACTATTGTTTTTGAAGGACTCTTCCCCTCTGGCTGGCAGCAGCCAGCCCTCCCTAAGGGGGAGCCCCCCCTCCTCCCCCAACATGGTGGCCGATCTCCTGCCCGCCACTCTGAGAAGGGACCAGTTCCTCCAGACCCGCCATCTGGGATAGGTCAGCCAGACATTGGTGCGGATGGAGGAGAGCCTGTCCTCCATCAAGGATACGCTTGGGAACCTGGACTGTCACTCCTGGGCTTTCACAAACTGCCTTAACAAGCTGCAGACTACATCAGAAGGCGTTGGGCAGGATGTGAGGGCCCTCACCAAGGCTATCCAGGCCAACACGGCAACACTAGGTGCTGCTCTGGACAGAATAGCCGTGGGCTTGGAGGGCAGGCCGCCAGGTGGGCAGAGACCAGGGGCTGCTCCTCCTTCCCCGGTTTACCCCCTCCCCCATGAGTCTCCCCAGAGGAGCCGGGGCCGTGGCCGGGGGCGCCCCAGGCGTGGCTCACGTCAAGGGCACGAATTTGTTTTTCCCCTCTTTTTTTGGCCCTTTTTTTTTCATGCAAATTTTTTGATTTTGCTGTTTTTTTTGGGGGGTATTTTTTTTGGGGGTTGTGAATGCTGTTTGAATGCGGGGGTGACATTCCTGCCGGAAAAGGGGTGTCACCCTCAATTTTGGTGGAGAAGGGTTCCCCAGGACCAGGGAGAAGTGATCCCCAGGTCCGTGTGAATGGTGTATGAATGTACAGTGACATAATTGGAGCCTTGGCATGGCGTTGCTGCTCACAAGTCCTGCATGGTGGACTGGTGCCAATCCAATTTGATGAGGATGTGGGGTGTGTGTGCTAGGGACCACAGTGGTGTGCATGCATGCATTCTCATTGTGCCATGATTAATGTGTGTGTTTAACGTGCAAAGATGCCTAATGTGAGCTGGCTCCTGGCTGCTCTTCCCTCAGAAGACGGGGTAACCTTGGTTAGGGGGGGATTGTCTGGTTCAGGGGTCAGGTCATCACGTAGGTCAATCTGTAAGCCCTTTCTCACTGCGAAGTTGTGCAGCAGGCAACAGGCACCGATGATCTGGCACACGAAGTTTGGGGAATACAACAGGGTCCCCCCAGACTTATCCAGGCATCGGAAACGTGACTTCAGGAGGCCAAAGGTGTGCTCCACCACTGCACGTGTTTGGGTGTGGGCTTGATTGTATCTTTCTTCTCCTGGGGTTTGGGGGTTCCGGATAGGAGTCATGAGATGGGGTCCCAGTGGATATGCAGAGTCACCTGTAAGGGAAAAGACAGGAGGATGTTAGTCATGCATGTGCCCCTTGTGATGTGTGCATCATGGGGGGGGACAGTCATGCCTGCCACCCATGTCACTCACCAACCAGCCAGGTGTCCCCATACACGTTCTGATCGAATTCCATTCGGATGGGGCTCTGATTGTATATGTAGCTGTCATGGCTGGACCCTGGGTGTTTGGCACGGACGTGCCATATGAGGCCTTGGGCATCGACTATCACCTGTACGTTGATGGAATGCCAATGCTTCCGATTGCGGTATATGTGCTCTGTCTCCTGGGGAGGCTGAAGTGCCACATGTGTGCAATCAATGGCCCCCACGGTGCGTGGGAATCTGGCAATTATGTAGAAATCTGTCATTGCCTTCAGCCGCAGGTCCTCAGTGGTTGGTTTGATGATGTGGTTGGCCATGCGTCTGAGGATTGCAGGGACAACCTGGTGCACACATCTGCTTACGGAGGATTGTGCCATCCCAGCCACCACTCCACTTGTACGCTGAAAAGAGCCATTGGCAAGGAAATGGAGTGTTGCCAGGACCTTGACCAGTGGCTGCACTGCATGTGAGCGTTGTGTTGGGCTGGTGATGTCCTCCTGCAGGGTTGTGGTTAATTCCAGGATGGCATGAGGGGTGAATCTAAAGATGCGATACACCTCACAATCACTCATGCCAAACAGGTCTATGCGTGTGCGGTATATCCTCTCCCGTGCCATCCTCCGTGCCCTCCTCCTTCTTTGCTCATCTAAAGTCAGTAGTATAGCTATGCGCGACGATGCCCCTGGCATGTTGGCATACAGATTGTTGTGCAACACGTGTGACTGCTGAGCTCCTCACTAACAGTGTTGCTTTATCTGACATGTAGACGATTTTTCTCTTTTTAGACCAGCTTTTATATGGTCTAATTTTAGACAGGACATTTTGCTGTTGCGCACACTGCGTAGCCTGCGCTGCCCCAGCGTTCTTTTGTGGACCCCCGTAACTACCTCATTAGCATATTTGACTAGCAAATCAATGGTTTGTCTAGCGCAGTTTTGCGCGGACGGATGCGCCTCCCTAACGAAATTACACTGGACAAAAAAAAGTAGATTTCTTGCGTATCTTGTTTTGGGGATGCCGTGCACCGAAACGCACGCGCACATTTAGACTTACGCACGCGCATCTCCTGTTACGCCGGCGTAATCGCTCTGTGAATCTGGCCCTCTGAGTATTACCAAAGCAATAACATGTATAAGAAAACAAAAAATTGCGCTAGAAATAGTTAGATATAAGTAGTAGACAAATCATTGGACAAACAAAAAAATCTATTAATGAAAATGCATCATTAAAATAATGACATCAGATAATCCCATATGGTGCTCAGTGCTCAAAAGATGTCTCCTACAGATTGGTGCTCGGACTGGGTGCCCCACATAGATGTACACTCACCACTGGATATGGACCACCTATCTCTAGAATGGTCTTAATGCGCATGTGGGGATACCCCGAATGGTTAGGATGACTTCTTGGAAGTAGAGATGTGCCTCATAAGGATGAATGGGGATGATAAGAGCAAAAAGAGAGCCTCATTGCGCAATGCCGTATTAAAATGTATTGGTTCCAACCGTCCTGGTGCACGATTCCCGGGGGGACTACTTTCTGATGATGGCTTCTATGTTAGTCGAAACATAGAGGTAATATCGCATCAAAGGGCTCATCCGTTTAGGGCCGATTACCCTTTATATCAGTGGTCATCAACCCTGTCCTGCAGGGCCCACTAACAGGCCAGGTTTGCAAGATAACTGAAATGCATCACAGGTGATGTCATTTGCTGCTCTAGTGATTGCAATATTCTAGTCTGCATCTCCCCAAGGTAATACATAAAACCTGGCCTGTTAGTGGGCCCTGAGAACAGGGTTGATGACCACTGCTTTATATATTCGCCTGCTAAATATGTCGGGTGCCAGGCCTTCCAGGCACTCAGCAATGTAAGTGTAACTTTTTTTAACTTTTGAGGAACCAATAAATTTTAATACGGCATAGCGCAATGAGGCTCTCTTTTTGCTCTTATCATCCCCATTCATCCTTATGAGGCACATGTCTACTTCCAAGAAGTCATCCTAATCATTTGGGTTATCCCCACATGCTCATAAGACCATTCTAGAGACAGGTGGTCCATATCCAGTGGTAAGTGTACATCTATGTGGGGCACCCAGTTCGAAAACCTTGGTATGCGAGCATAATTTGTTCCGGAAGCATGCTTGTATTCCAAAGCACTTGTATATCAAAGCAAATTTTCCCATAAGAAATAATGGAAACTCAAATGACGAGTATAAAAGAGAAGAGAGGCTCCTCTAAGGCCACATACACGCCATTTTGACAGACCGTTTTGATCGGATTTGTCTGCTGGGATAGATTGGTTTGATCGTGTACACACGATCAAACCAAAATCCCCGCCGGCAGACAGCGCGGTGACGTGGCGGTGACGTTGACGCCGCCACGTGACCGTCACCAGGAAGTAAAACACTTCCGCGCATGCGTCGAATCCATTCGACGCATGTGCGGACAGATATGTCCGCTGGTTAGTGTACTAACCAGCAGACATATCGGACGGACGGGTTCCCAGCAGACAAATTTTAAAGCATGCTGCTGGAAAAACCTGTCTGTCCGCCCGTAGACACGATCGAATTTGTCTGCTGAAACGGTCCGTCGGACCGTTTCCAGCAGATGAATTAGATCGTGTGTACGCGGCCTAAGTGTAGCAATGTGGTTACATTTAATGAAGGTATAACATTTAGCAACTCAAATGAAATAAATGAAATTTATTTGATGAAATAAAAGAGGAACATCTAAGTATGCAGGGATCCGGGTTAAAGTGTTCCACATAGACTGTCCACTTCACGGCGTCTCTCACCGCTTTTATGCCGCGTACACACGGTCGTTTTTTGCGATGAAAAAAAACGACGTTTTCTGTGAAGTAAAAAACGACGTTTTTGAAACGTCGCTTTTCAAAGACAATTTTGCATACACACCATCGTTTTTTCACAAAAAGCAAGGTTACGTTCACCACTCTTTTCCATTGAAGCTCGCTTCATAACTAGCTTCTGGGCATGCGCGGGTTGAAAAACGTCGTTTTGAACGACGTTTTTGCTACACACGGTGACTTTTTGTGAAACAAAAAACGACGTTTTGAAAAACAACACAAAAAATTCAAGCATGTTGGAATTTTTTTTTGGTCGTTTTTTTTGAAGACAAAAAACGACGTTTTGCCCACACACGATCAATTTAAATGACGTTTTAAAAAACGTCGTTTTTTTTTCATCGCAAAAAACGACCGTGTGTACGCGGCATTAGTCTGCAATCGTGACCAGGAAGACTACCCTGCAGTAGAGCCATCTGAAAGCGAGGCTTGAACTGCTCGTGAAAAGGACAATATCAATGGTGATGAGGAGAATGGTCTATGTGGACAGCTTTACCCTGGATTCCTGCATACTTAGATGTGCATGTTTTAATCATCAACCATGTGAGTTTCTAAATGTTGTACCTTCATTACATGTAATCATATTGCTACACTTAAAGACGCCTCTCTTCTATTTTATACTCAGTTGTGACATGACACTACTCATATATCAAGACATTGCTTGTATATCAAGTCAAAATGTATTAAAAAATGATGCTTGTCTTGCAGAACGCTCTCAAACCAAGTTACTCTCAAACCAAGGTTTTACTGTATACTTATACAAACAATCAAAGAGACCATAACACTATTATGTAGTCAGTATTCTGACTAACCATAATAAAGAGAACTGAAGTGGATTTATCTAGCAACAGTATATAAAGACATTCCTAAATAGTGCTAACAGTCCCCATTTTGTGACATTGACCAGTGAACCCGTTGGCTGGAAGAGTTGAAGGAAGTAAACAGTTTCCGGCAGACAACAGATTAACGTGTATGATTTAAGTCTCTCACAAGTCCCGGGGCACCCTCTTCTGGGTCTCTAGACATGATCTAATTCATTAAAAGCCCAGTTCATGTCAGACAGGGCTAGAAGTTGCTGATATGCACTTATCAGCTACAGTTCAGGTTAGGCCGCGTACACATGACCGAGAACCTCGTCGGGCTAAACCCATCGTTCCGCCCGACGAGGTTCTCGGCCGACCGTCGAGTTCGTCGACCAGGCTGTCGAAAAAGGCGTTGAGCCATTAGTCCCGATGGCCCGTCGAGCAAATAGAGAACCTGCTCTCTATTTTGGCTTGACGAGCTTCCCGACGGGACGCTCGACAAAAGTGTACACACGATCGAGCTTCTCGGCAGAATATGGATCCCAGCGAGCTTCTCGCTGGATTCTGCCGAGAAACTCGGTCGTGTGTACACGGCCTGACATACAATGCAAGTACTGTACCAGTATGCTGGTATGCAGTGTTTATTTCATTTTATAATCTCTAATATCAAAAAAGAATGTATATTATAAAACTTTGCAACAACTGCTCAACCCTTTTGTGCAGGTTTCACTGTTTCATTTTTTGGCTTAATGTTCATGCCCTTGTCACCTACATTCACTCCAATATCTAAGAGAAGTGATTTTGTTTTTAGGTGGTGATGTTAACTTGGAAGCAGATGATGGCTCTACAGTGCTGTCTGATGCAGCTGAAGGAGGAAACCCAGACTGTGTGACACTTCTTTTGGAGTATGGAGCAAGTGGAAATGTGCCAGATAAAGAAGGATATCTCCCTGTACACAAAGCAGCCTATAAAGGACATTATCTGTGAGAAATGCATTTTTTATGTGTATATTTATACTGTATTTATCGGCATATAACACACACTTTTTTACCCTGAAAATAGAGGGTAAACCGTGCCTGCGTGTTATACGCAGATATCGGTTCTTTTACCAACAGGGGGCGGGGATTGGGCAGTCCACCCCCAGTGCCACCTAGCCGTGGGACAGCGCTGGCAGTAAACTTTAAAGTTCAAAAAACATTGCTGCCAGTCCTTTGTCATATACCCATCCTCCTGTGTAACTCTCTATGTAAATCTAAGGCCGCATACACACGATCAGACCGGTCCGATGAAACTGGTCTTAAGACCAGTTTCATCAGACCAATTCGATGGTGTGTACGGCCTATAGGACCGTTGTCCGTCGGACCAAAGTTTTAAAACTTGCTTTAAAATCTGTCCGACGGACACCTGTCCGTCGGACAGATTCGATGGTTAGTACACAAAAGCATCGGACCAAAAACCCGCGCATGCTCAGAATCAAGTCGACGCATGCTTGGAAGCATTGAACTTAGTTTTTTTAGCACGTCGTTGTGTTCTACGTCACCGCGTTCTGGTCTGATTTGTGGTCCGATGGTGTGTACGCACATCAGACCACTTCAGCCTGGTCCGATGAAAACGGTCCATCGGACCAGTTTCATCGGACCGGTCTGATCGTGTGTACGTGGCCTAAGCCTCTGAATCCCTTAATTAACACCGCTCATTCTGGCTGCTCTCCTACTTCGCCTCCGCCTGTGTGTAGCCTTTGATTGGAGGTTGAGATCGGTCATGACCGTCAATAAAAGAGAGGAGAGCATCCACATGAACGGGTCACAAGAGAGAACGGTGTTAATGGAGGTATTTAGAAGCTTTGCTTTAAAATGAGAGTGACACAGGGGGAGCGGTGTATGAGAAGGGTCTGACAGTGTGAAGTTTTCCCAACTTTAGAGTATGCTGACTGCGCTGTCCCTGTCCCAGCGCTGGGAGTGCAGGGGGTGGGGGGGGGGGGGTCTTTATAATGAAAGGGGCCTGTGTTGTTGTACATTGGTCTGAGTTCTTGTACAGGGGGCTGCCGTGTTGTACAGGGGGCTGCTGTGTTGTACAGGGGTGTACTAAGCAGGGGGTTCATGTACTTTCCCTCTTAAAGTTAAAGTGCGTGTTATACGCCAATAAATACGGTGTATACTGAGCAAAATTATAAACGCAACACTTTTGTGTTTGCCCCTATTTATCATGAGCTGAATGCCAAGCTCTATGACTTTTGCTATGTACACAAAAGGTCTATTTCTCTCAAATATTGTTCACAAATCTGTCTAAATCTGTGTTAGTAGGCACTTCTCCTTTGCTGAGAAAATCCATCCATCTCACAAGTGTGGCATATAAAGATGCTGATTAGACAGCATGATTATTGCACAAGTTTCCTCATGTTGCAGCATGACAATGTACGGCCCCATGTTGCAAGGATGTGTACACAAATCCTGGAAGCTAAAAACATCCCAATTCTTGCATGGCCAGCATACTCACCGGACATGTCACCCATTGAGCATTTTTGGGATGCTCTGGATCTATGTATATGACAGCGTATTCCAGTTCCTGCCAACATCCAGCAACTTCGCACAGCCATTGAAGAGGAATGAATCAACATTCCACAGGCCACAACTATCAACCTGATCAACTCTATGCAAAGGAGATGTGTTGCACTGCATGAGGCAAATGGTGGTCACACCAGATACTGACTGTTTTTTCGGACCCCCCCAATACAGTAAAACTGCACAATTATGACCACTTTCACACTGGGTCGCTTTGCAGGCGATATAGCGCTAAAAATAGCGCTAAAAATAGCACCTGCAAAGCGACCTGAAACAGCCGCTGATGTCTCTCCAGTGTGAAAGCCCCGAGGGCTTTCAAACTGGAGCAGTGCCCTAGCAGGACGGTAAAAAAAAACAAAAAAACTTTGGAGCGGTGAAGGAGTGGTGTGTATACCACTCCTTAACCACTTCTGCCCATTGAAATCAATGGGCACCGCGGCTATACCAACAGCAAAGCCCCTCAGCACTCCTGCTAGTGGCCAAAGAGTGCCGCAAAATTGACGGTAAAGCTCCGCTAAAAATTGCAACGCTTTACTGCCATCGCCGCCCCTGCCCCAGTGTAAAAGGGGCCTTAGAGTGACCTTTTATTGTGGTCAGCCTAAGGCTCCTTTCACACGGAGCGGACTGTTTTTCGATCCGCTCTGTGTGTGTCCGTCAGCTCAGCGGGGATCCCCGCTCAGCTGTCGGCGGACAGGGCGGTCCCCGCACACTGTGCAGGGACCACCCTGTCTCTCCTCCGCTCTCCCCTATGGGGAATCGGATGAAAACGGACCGTTTGTCCGTATTCATCTGATCGTTCCGCCGGACGGAAGAAAAATAGGGTTTTCTTCCGTCCGAAAAACCGGATCCAGACGGACGAAAATCTTTGCGGACGTTAGTGGATGCATCATCCGCTAATGGACGCGATCCCATAGGGAACCATTACAAGTCCGTTTACGGATGAGCGGAGGCGGACGTGTGAAAGGGGCCTAAGGCACATCTGTGCAATAATCATGCTGTCTAATCAGCATCTTGATATGCCACACCTGTGAGGTGGATGGATTATCATGGTAAAGTAGGAGTGCTCACTAACACAGAGTAAAGCCCCGTACACACGGCCGAGGTTCTCAGCAGAAACCAGCGAGAACCTCGCTGGGAGCCTAATTCTGCCGAGAACCTTCGGCCGTGTGTACGGATTCGGCGAGCCTCGCCCGTCGGGAAACCCGTCGAGCAAATAGAGAGCAGGTTCTCTATTTGCTCGACGGCCCCTCGGGATGAATGGCTGGTCGCCTTTCCCGACGGGCTGGTCGCCGAATCTGACGGCCGGCCGAGGTTCTCTGCCTTGTGTACGGGGCCTTAGACAGATTTGTGAACAATATTTGAGAGAAATATACCTTTTGTGTACATAGAAAAAGTCGTAGATCTTTAAGTTCAGCTTATAATAAATAGGGGAAAACACAAAAGTGTTGTGTTTATAAATTTGCTCGGTGTATATTATATAATATTTTGCATGTACTAAAAGGCTTTTGTTAATAAAATGTCTCAAGTATTTTTAAAACCAAAAGTAACCAGTGAGATTCAAGTTAATACATTTTTTTTGTGGGTTAAATTTTTTTTTTTTTCTTGATGTAGACCCCTGCTAGTTTTGATGCACGGTATCCACATATACACCAAAGTGGTTTTAGAACAAGTAGGCTACACCAGCTCAGCGAAGCTGGCCCCCCTACAATCAAAAAGCCATGTGCACCTAGTCTAACTAAAGATGCCAAGAACCGCCAAGACTCCTCATCCTAAAAGAGATCATTTAGGCCAATATATTTAGAGCAATCCACTTTAAACTAGCTCTGGGTATTATTTATAGAAGGTTACATTGCTTGGTGAAACCCTGACTAAAATCATAAGGCATAACTATGAGGCCCGTTTCACACAGTGATCCTGTTGCTGTCAACAACTTTCTAGCAGCAGGATTGCTAACAGAGCACTTATCTTTTGTTATGGAGTCTCCTATTTACTAACCGAACCTACAAGTTGTCACTCCCTCAGTGTCTCCCGGAGTGATTCCTTTTACATAAGTTGAAGCCTATTCTTGGTAATTCTAATAATAGGTAAATGGTTTATGTTTTTGATGTAATTAATTAGCTTGTGTTTACATGAAATATAAAGACAATAGCACTTTTGCACTCTTTTAAGCATATGTATACATTTGTTTGCATATTTTGAAACTTAAACTTTTTACATTCTTTCCCCTAGAGCACTAAAGTACCTTATTCCTGTGACATCGCCAAATGCAATTAAAAAAAGCGGTCTAAGTCCCATTCATTCCGCTACGGATGGCCAGAGTGTGCAGTGTCTGGAGCTACTCATTGAAAATGGCTTTGATGTCAATGAACTTTTGGCTGAACACATATCTGATAATTATGAAGATAAAAGGAAAACCGCATTATTTTTTGCAGTATCCAACAAAGATGTTTTGTGCACAGAAATGCTATTGAAGGCTGGTGCAGATCCAAATGCAGACCCTTTAAACTGCTTACTAGTTGCTGTGCGGTCTGGAAACCATGAAATAGTGAGGCTGCTCTTAGCTCATCAGGCTGATGTCAACTGTTATTTCACAACTGTTAATGACACTCATTTTCCTAGTGCAATACAATATGCCCTCAGTGATGAGATCCTTCTACGATTGTTGTTAAATAATGGATATCAGGTTGAGAAGTGCTTTGATTGTATGCATGGGGACATTTATGGTGGCTCGTATATATGGTCAGTCTCTGATGAAGAAGAGCTACCAGGCTGGACATCGTGCGTCATAAAAGACAGCCATGTGAGTAGGTGTAAACTATGCAATTAAATCATGGGCGGATTATAGTTACATAGTTACATAGTAGGTGAGGTTGAAAAAACACACAAGTCCATCAAGTCCAACCTATGTGTGTGATTATATGTCAGTATTACCTTGTATATTCCTGTATGTTGTGGTCGGTCAGGTGCTTATCTAATAGTTTCTTGAAACTATCGATGCCCCCCCCCCCTGAAACCACCGCCTCTGGAAGGGAATTCCACATCTTTGCCGCTCTTACAGTAAAGAACACTCTACGTAGTGTGACAGGAAGTAAGGTAAATCTGTGGGTGTTGTCACAGGCGGCAGATACATTTCTGCCTTGTTTAGACAATTCACCAATTACTATTAGATGTCGGCTGCAGAAATAGCCAGAAAGGTTTAGGGCGTTGGAAAACTTCAGCTGTTCAGAATGAGGCAATTAAGGCCTCTATAAGTTATTCAAAGGATGACTACTGATTGCTGCATCCTGAGGCTTTTTGAGTTAAGGAGAGCAGTCAGAAAAACTTCTGAAGAGGTGAGGTGGTTGTTGATTTTTCTGTGACTATTGTTTTTCTGCTGTCTGACCAGCAGTGTCTGCCCAGCAGTAGGCTGTGCCAGACTCCATAGGTAGGTTCCTGTGTTGTGAAGATAGATGCCCCAAGTGGCAAGGGTTTATTTTATGTTTTGTTTTGTTTATTCTGTTTTGATGCTTGCACTTGTATCCAGCAATATGGAAGAATAAACCATATCATTTGTTTTCAACCATCCTCAACTGCCTTTCTATATAGTTTAGCGTGTAGTGAACCCATCCAGTTGGTTACACACACCCGCTACCGAGCGAATCCCTCACACAAGTTTAAGGTTAAACCTCTTTTATTCAAATTTTAATGAGTGGCCACATGTCTTGTTAAACTCCCTTCTGCGAAAAGTTTTATCCCTATTGTGGGGTCACCAGTACGGTATTTGTAAATTGAAATCCTAGCCCCTCTCAAGCATCTCTACTCAGAGAGAATAAGTTAAGTGCTCGCAGCCGTTCTTCATAACTAATATCCTCCAGACCCTGTATTAGCTTTGTTGCCCTTCTTTGTACTCTCTCCATTTCCAGTGCATGAAGTTGTGTGGAAAGAATAATATATTTACACAACCACAACAAGCAGTTTTCAGCTTTCCTTAGTACCTTGTACATAAAGTAAATGTAAAGTAGTTGAAACTCTAAAGCCTAGTACACATGATGAGATTATCAGACGAATGATCGTCCATTTTTTTTTTTGTTTTTTTGCATGCTAGTCTCCATATTGAAAAATAATAGGTTACTAAAGTCTGAAAATTCTCGTACGACAGAATACAAATTCAGAAGTGATGTAATGTATTTGTATTGTATTTTCGGACAAAAACTGTTCTGAATATAGAAAAAACGTCCGATTTGGTATCGTACAAGAACATTGTTCGTGTTTGTCCCTTCTGAAAATTTCAGACGAAAGCTGTGTATTAACAATCAGATTATTGTACGATCGTTTCGAAAAAGCGATATTTTTTGTACGATATTCTGATCATGTGTACAGGGCTTAACTGAGTGACAGTTTGTTTTCTAAAGCATTATGCATAGGAAACTATTTCCATTTTTTTTTTTTTTTAGAAAATAAACTATTGTTTACATATTTTTTAATCCTCTGCTGCCTCTCAGTACTGCTGATCTCCAACATCCTTAATGGGCCACTTCCTGTTGATGTATTTGTTGCTGCAAGCAGATGTCTGATTGCCTGCTATGGGCATCAGGGGAAATTTACTTCCCCCTTCTGTAAAATGCTTCTTGTAAATACAGTTTTTAAATTAAGTATACCAAAGGAAAATTAATACAATACATTATCTCAAAGATATAGGGGTTGATTTCCTGAAACGGGAGAGTACAAAATCTGGTGCAGCTCTGCATGGTAACCAATCAGCTTCTAGCTTCATGTTGTTCAATTAGGCTTTGACGGGAAAAAAAAGGGAGCTGATTGGTTTCTATGCAGAGCTGCGCCATATTTTGTACTCTTCATTTTTAGTATATCAACCCCGTAGTATATAAAATATATTAGAAATGCAACATTACTCTTTAGACACAAATAAGGTAAAACATAAGTGTCAAATAAAAATATTTATAAAGCAAACATATACTGTAATGTTTAATGTAATTTTATGTACCTGATCCTCTGTCTCTTTCAGTTCTGTGATTTTATTACTGTGTCCTGGATGAAGCATTTGGTCGGAAAAGTTATTAGGGTGTTAGTAGACTATATGGATTATGTTCCAATATGCACAAAAATGAAGACCACACTTGAAACCCAAAAGGAGTGGATGGAGATCCAAGAAATTATAGGTAAGATAATACTAGAAGTGGTATCTATGCACCTCTGTATATGTCTGAGGTGTGAAATTCGGCCTAAGATAGCTTTGTATGCAGCCTTTTTTAAAGATATTTTTACTGGGTTTAAGACAAACCAACAAACAGAAAGAAACTCACAAAAAAAACAATACCACCAGACAACCTAGTCATAAACATTAGGCGATATGCTCAAACATAGAAAAATAAACAGATATCAGTGCAAAGATATAAAAAAGGCACAGTGGTAAAAGGATTCAGGTATATTACCGGGGCATAGTGAAAGTGGAGGTCCAAACATTAGAGATCCTTGAGGCACGGCCCATCAATGGTCAAGCAAGAGTAGTACAATCAGTGCTGGGAGAGCGTTAGCAGACTAGCCAACCATCTACCCCAAATTTTGTGAAAGGTTTTGTTCCTTTTCAGGAGTTCAAAAGTAAGTTTATACAGTGGGATAGAGTCATTAATAAGATTTACCCAGAGTGATTTCATAGAGGTCTGTGCACCCTTCCAAGACAGTAAAATACCTTATGTATCGGCGTATAACATGCACAGGCACAGCGATTGGGATCAGGAAGGGAGTACAGTTCCTGCAGATTAGGGTTAAACCACAGGGGGTTGTTGGGAGATTTCAGCCAGGTGTGCTTGGATACTTTTAGCAGGAGGAGGAAAGGGAAGTGGCAAGTAGAGAGGTTTCGGGGCAATCGGGGGCCCAGCCTCTGTAGATAATATTATGCAGGGTTTCCAGGGAAGATGCAATGACCCCCTCCATGGAGGTGCAGGCATTGGCCTGAACTGGGCACAGCCAAATAATATAGAAAGTAGTTGGGAAATGCCAGGGCCCGCCAAGTGCGCCGGTAACCACAGTGTTTCAAGTGCTACCTTGGGGGAGCCACCCTTCCACAGGAAAATAGTACATATTGTGTCTCAAAATGATAAATTTACTTAAAAATGTAAATTTTTGGGGGAATTTTTTTGTAAAAATGTGTTTACACTTAGCGAACACATGCAGCCAAAGAAAAATATGACAGTGTCTCTTTACTGGACTTTTATATGTTTTATCTTCCCAAATAAAAATATCCCACTCTTCACAATCCTGTCCTATTTGGCAGCACCTATATTTGTGAGCAACTATTTTCAAAGATGAAACTCACAAAGGGCAAAAGTAGAACCAAAATATCTGATGAGCAACTTGATAATTCTTTGAGAATTTTTTTCTACATCGTTCGAAGCAGATATGAATGTGTTAGTTTATCAAAGTTGCACTAGTTTTATGATGCCCTCTTTTACAGTACTTTTAAGATAAAAAACATTATAAAAAAATAAAGTTGTATAGATACATTATCTATATCAGTGGTCGTAATCTGCCAGCCTTTTTCTGCTCATCTCCTATCCTTATTGTTAGTGTATTTTATGTGTGGTCCAAGACAATTCCTCTTCTTCCAATGTGGCCCAGGAAGGTCAAAAGGTAGGACATGCCCTGGTATACATGAAAGAATCAATAAGACTGGGTTCATACTTTTGCAAATTAAATGTGCGTTTCCCTGCATCCAATTTGCATGTCAGGAGCGACCGTCACTCAATGGAGCCGGTTCATACAGCTTCAGGATGGCTGCGGAGTGAATTGCACAGGAGTCCTGTTCTTCTTCTGGCCTGTTTCAGGTCCGAATTCAGCCAAAACTTTGGACCGAAATTGGACCTGAAATGATGAACAGGGACGCACTGGAACCCTGCTGTGAGCCGCTAGGCAAGGAGATGTGAACCCAACCTTAAAGTGGTAGTAAACCTAGTTACACTACTTAAGAAATAGAAAGGTTCCCCCAGGGGAGGGGCTTTTTAGGCAACAATAGTAAGCGTAAATGTAATAGTACAACAAGTAAGAAATTATATATATAATAATAAATATTTAATCGTATAGAAAAAACAAATCATACAAAATGACACTTTACAAATTATAAATTTGCCAAAAATCGAGACTGATCCACATAAATATAAACTCTACAAGGCCCTATGCGTTTCGGGGGTTTCCCTTCTTCGGGGGCCGGAGTCTGTCTTTCTAAACCAAAGAATGATTCCACCTATAGGACTATACAACAACACAAGGAAGACATGGATCTGCTTCTATCACTTTGTGGTGAAGCTGACATCTCTGATCCTAATGTAATGCAGGATCTGGAAGAAATGTCATTTGAATTAGATGCTGTGGGTACCCCAGAAACACCGGTCAATATTCTAAAAAACAAATCGGACAAGTTTCCACCGTTACAAACCAACCCTAATTTGGCTGCGTTTGTAGCACTCACCACCGCTGAAATAAAAAAGCTACACCCTTCACGAAGTACCAGCCACTCTATCCGCCAAAAAAATAATGCTTTGGATAAATTGAAAGATTGTCACTCTTTAACTATTAAGCCCTCCGATAAAGGAGGAAATATTGTTATCTTGACCAACCAACAATATAAATCCATGTGCCTAAAAATTCTTTCTAACAAAGACTGGTACCTACCTATTCCAAAAATCTCTGTCAGCAAATTTGAAGTTGAGTTTTATGCTTTGGTTGACGGGGCTTTTTCCCATGGTGTCATCAATCGTGATACTTGGGAATTCCTCCGTATCAAGTACCCTAGAATTCCAACTTTTTATTGTCTTCCTAAAATTCATAAGCATATGACTGATCCACCTGGTCGACCAATTGTTTCGGGAAATGGCGCCATAACTGAGAATCTCAGCATATATGTTGACTCATATTTGAAGCCCTTCGTGGAACGTCTTTCGTCTTTTATTAAAGACACCATCCATCTATTGCAAAAAGTTGAGCACCTTCATACATCTTCTAACACGCTGCTAAAAGCTATTGATGTAGAGGCCCTCTACAGCTCCATCCCACACACCTCAGGCTTGGCCGCCATCCGTAATATCCTTTTTCCCATTTTCAAGGCTGATCCCAAACTTGGGGAATTTTTGATAATGGCCTTGGAATTCATACTCATAATGTATTTTCGTTTGACGGCTCCCATTTCCTCCAGGTGCAGGGGGTTGCGATGGGGACATCTTGTGCCCCATCGTATGCCAACCTGTACCTGGGGGAGTGGGAGAAGTCCTTCCTGACCAGTACAGCCATACAACCATTCATCCATCTAGTGTCGGCTTGGTTTAGATACATAGATGATGTCTTAGTGGTATGGGAAGGGACCATTGATGAATTGAAAAGTTTTATGTCTATTATGAACAACAATGACTGGAACTTAAAATTCACAATGACACTAAGTGACACCCAGATCGCCTTTTTAGATGTAACTCTATCAAAAACTTTGGACGGCAGCCTTTCCACAGGCCTTCATAGAAAACCCACAGCCGGCAATACAATATTGCACGCTACCAGTGCCCACCCTTTACCCCTAATAAGGTCTATACCGTACAGCCAGTACTTACGTCTCAAGCGCAACTGCTCCAACCAAGAAGTATTCTTGTTGGAGGCTGCAGCACTAAGAGACAGATTGCTTGTGAGAGGTTACTCTAAGAAGTGCCTCAAAAAGTCTTTCCAACGTGCTAATGCGCATGTCAGACAAGATCTACTCTCCCAACCAAAGAAAAAGTCTATCAGAGATGGAAACACTCTACGACTAATTACTAAATATCACATGCAACACCAACAAACGAGAGGGATCCTTAAGAAATTTTGGCATCTACTCTCCTTAGATCCCAATTTGGGACCCTTCGTTACCAAAGAACCAGCCATTACGTACCGACGGGCTTCTTCCCTCAGGGACCAATTAGTCACGAGTGAATTTAAGGGAGACTTTAGGAAAGATCCCTGCAAAAGAAAGGGCACATATACATGTTACGGTTGCTCGACTTGTCGATATATTAACACTGACCCAGAGGCCCTGCTACCAAATGGGCGACCCTTTAAACCACGCCATTTTGCAAACTGCAAGACTCCTGGGGTAGTGTATCTGCTTACCTGTTCATGCAACAGATTTTACGTGGATAAGACCAAACTGCCCTTTTTTAAACGGGCTGCCCGACATATTAGTAACATGCGTTCAGCAAATCCTGATATGCCCCTAGGCCGTCACATTTTGCTTCATCACAATGGGCATTTTTCAGGGGCTAAATTCCTCATCCTCGATAGGATCCACCCCACTCCTAGAGGGGGTGATTGGAACAAAACCCTATTACAACGCGAAACCCGATGGATTATAGACCTAGAGGCAACTACTCCCCCTGGCCTAAACGAACAGATTAGTTTTAGGCCCTTCTTAGAAGGGTTTTCTTCGGGTGGTTGTGAAAAAGAGTAAGGTTGTGAAAAAGAGTAAGGTTGTTGCAGCAATCTTTGTTACATATACATATTTTTTTCTTTATGTAACTTGCTTTCTAGGCATTATGGTTGTGCTTTCGCTCCCTTTCTCGTTTTTGTGTCCGTTTTTGTGTCCGTTTTTGTTCTGTCCTGTTTTGGTAGTCCTTCTTTGGAAATCTTTATTGTAAATTTATTTTCTTGTTCTTTTGGATAAACATCATTCAGCTCATTATGTTTCTCTATATGAGATGCATCCTCGTTATAATTACACAGTGGTTTTCTTGCCCTGGTTTGACTTGGGGAACTAGGCACCCCCATCCTCACGGTAAGCACGGCGCACCCAGGCCGCCATCTCTCAGATGACGGCCTTCCCGTTGACCCAGTCATAGGGCACTTTGTGCTCTGTGATCACGGGTCAATTCTTGCGCCGCACAGTGACTCTGCCCGGACAGGGGATTTTGTTAGACTTCTTTCCCCTCTCTGGGTATGTTCTCTGTACCCCTATATTGGCCACTGCCTTCATCTAAACATTACTCATTACACCAATCTAAGCATAGTTATCATCGAGCTTTGAACTTTCGCATATGCTGTATTTTGCGATTATGCGGTTCTCTTATCTTACTAATGGCATAGCTTTTTTGTGTGATCCTTTTTCCTTTTTTCCGTTTGTTTGGGTGTTATTTGCTGACAGTTGTTACATCCTCCCTATTACTATCGAGAAGACACTTCCGCTCACATGACTGTCACTGATCATGTGATATGTGACACGGTTTGTACTTCCCGGTTCACTCCCACTTGCGCATTGATAATGTGATTGCGTGCACATCCCGATGCGAGTGTGACCTGGAACATCTCACTGTGTCCGCCCCCTCTAAGCCCTTCCTAAGGTAATACACCTAGGATTTAGGGGCGGTACCTTACGATCTAACAGTGACGCGATTGCGCTGTACGAGCGCCGTCTGCCGTACACACGCCTTTCCCGTAACCACACCCCCTTTTCCTACTTATACTCCGCCGTCTCCCAGGAATGGTTTACCTGGTTGACGGCGATTGCAACAAACATCTATTGAAAGGTACACCGCTGGCTGTTGTCTTGCACTGTCAGCTCCCCCTCCCCAAATATTTGGTTGTCTTTCTTCCTTGCTTTATATTAATTAAGCTGCATGCCATTTGCTGAATCCCCCGCTTTCTTTCAGCTCTCTTGTGCTGTGCTCCACGCTTACTGTGCTGTGCTCCATGCTGACCCCCTCTGGCTATTCTTATGTGTTACTTCCCTTGGACAGGTATATTACCTACAATTTTTCTTACCCTAACTAATAAGTGATATGATATATATGTAGTATTTTTTTCTACTTTGCATATATATTTTTTGTGCATTCTGTCCTTTATTTTAGGGACTATATAACTCCTTTAAACTTGGCAGTTTTTGGCCTGGGGTTTGCTTCCCTTTGGATGTGTGTTTGCCTGTTCCCCAACTCCTGCATACCATCTTTTCAAGAATACCTCTCACCATGGACTTTTTTACCCTGTGTTCTTATTGAGTTGCCATCTCTTGACTGGTATGTTTTTTGTTTATCTTGCACTTTCTATGCTTGCTGTTTTAAAATTTGATGTAATTATAAAAGTTATTGTGATGCTACGGTTATGTAAACCTGATGTAATATAATTTGTTCCCACACAGACTCCGGCCCCCGAAGAAGGGAAACCCCCGAAACGCGTAGGGCCTTGTAGAGTTTATATTTATGTGGATCAGTCTCGATTTTTGGCAAATTTATAATTTGTAAAGTGTCATTTTGTATGATTTGTTTTTTCTATACGATTAAATATTTATTATTATATATATAATTTCTTACTTGTTGTACTATTACATTTACGCTTACTATTGTTGCCTAAAAAGCCCCTCCCCTGGGGGAACCTTTCTATTTCTTAATCGATTAGGGGTGTTGGCAACACTCACACTCCTGTGATGTTACACAATTTTTTCTAGTTACACTACTTGTACCTACAGTTAAGCCTATAATAAGGCTTATCTGTAGGTACTGTAAATATTTCCTAAACCTGCATGGTTTAGGGGATAATTACCATATACGCCTGTGCCAGCATCATCGGCGCATGCTCACTGAAGAAACTGCCTGCTCGTGTTGTTTCTTTAGGGCCGGTGTCGTGACCAGCGGCTTCCACGTGCATGCGCGTGAGTGACGTCATCACGGCTCCAACCAATCACAGCGCCGGAGCCTCAAACCTGGAAATAACTCCAGAAGACATGTTCCTGTTTAGAGCAGCTTCCATCTAAGGTAAGTATGAGACGCATACTAGCTCATTATGCCTTTGCCTTACAGGGTTTGTTTGTTTTTGGTGGGGGGGTTTGGTTTACAACCACTTTAAAGTAGGGCTAAATATCCTAGATATCTTACAACTAAATCATGTGCTTATTCCTTTTCTTTTTATAATGTTCTATGCCTGTAGGAAATCCACGTCCACTGAAGCACTTGTGCCGCCTTAAGATTCGCAAACTTGTTGGGTTGGAGACATTGCAGAGTCAATCATCAATGAAGAGATTTCTATTACCACCACTTCTTAAATCATTTTTGTTATTTAAAGAGTATGATTTATATGGGAAGGGACTGCAGTTTGACACATGATAGTATTTGGAATTATTAATAAAAATGTAAATTCATACTTTACAACGAGAAATGTTTAAAGTCTGGTGTGAGAGTAACTATAGCAAAAGCAGAACATGTGATTGCTATGATGCCCAAGGGTAAAGGGCCCGAGGATTGCCTGGCTGGGTAATAATCGACCAAGGGAACAATGACATATGCATTCATATAAAAAAGAATCTATATGGAGTTTAAACACCATGGCCCAGATTCACAGAGCGATTCCGCCTGTCTAACTGGTGTTAGACAGGAGTAATTTCAAATTTCGCGCGCCGTATCACTAGTTTGAATCCTCAAACCATGATACGGCGGCTTCGGGCTTCGATCCGAGAGGCTTATGTCTTCGTAAGCCTTCGGATCTACGCTGCAAACTTTTTGCGGCCGCTGGGAGGAGTCCGCGTCGTTTTCAGCGTCGGGATATGCAAATGACTTTTTACGGCGATCCACGAAGATACGAGCGGCCTTCGCAATCGCTTACGTCATTTTTTTGCTACGTACTGTTAGACCAGCTATTAGCTGGTCTAACGGTGCGTAGCCCATGTTAAGTATGGCCGTCGTTCCCGCGTCGAATTTAATTTTTTTTTTTTTTTTTTACGTAACTCGTTCGGGAATAGGAATGTCCATAAACGACGCTTATTAAAAAAAAAATGACGTAACGACGTGATTTCGCGCAATGCACGACGGGAAATTTCTGAACGGAGCATGCGCAGTTCGATCGCCGCGGGAACGCACCTATTTTAAATGCTTTACGCCCCCTACTCACGTAGATGGCTTGCGCCGGGAGAAATACACTACGCCGCCGTAGTTTACTGGACAAAATCTACCGGAATTCCACGTAGAGCCAGGTGAAATACGGCGGCGTAGAGTATTTCTGATACTCTACGCGAATCTAATTGTATGTGAATCTGGGCCCTTGTTTAGATTTTACTAAAAGTATGATGTTCCTATCAATAAAGAGCTCTTGTATGTAAGTGCAATAACCCATAGCAACTGATCAGAATTCATTCTGCTGTAGTCAGACCAATTCAAGACAGATTGGGATTAGCTGCTAAAGCTACTGTGCCTCAGACTTAGAACTTTTTAGAGAATGAGGCCAAATAAATGTTAGATATTTGCCTAAAATGGCATATTTTTAATTGCTGGGAAAGCTTTTAGGATGGAGATTACATAGCCTGGCGACCCTGCACTTTATTTATTCATAAGAGAAAAAAATATATTCAAATGACCTGGCCATCATATCTATATCTTTATGTCTTATAAAGTTTTCTAGAATTGTGTATGTTTACTATAATACAATTTTATAAATAAAACTTCATATAATCTTGAAAAGGCTTAATATTTAATCAATATCACATTTATGCAATAATTCTTTATTTTGACATTTATAACTGTTCTGTTTTAAAAAATGTTTCCTCCAGGGTGCTTTGATATGAAAATAATGCCTTGGTTTTCTCAGTAAAAGGGAGAGGATATAATGTATATGCCAGACTTGACCATATGCAGGTACCATTGCAGCAGCTCCACCTGGCTCCTTGGTTAAATTGTTTCAGTGACTGCAGCCTGTAGTAAAAATATGTGAATAGCATACAGGGCTCCTTACAATGATTTTACTGAAAATTAAAAAATCCGAAAATTCGAAGATCTGAAATAATAACGAACTAATTTTTAACTTAACTATTACTAACTATTAAATTATAGGTATTGTAATTTATTTTCAAATTTGTCTGTTAATGTACGCAATGAGTCCGAAGTTACGAATTATCCAAAATAAAGAATTTTCGAATTTCCGAATTTTTACGAATTTCAAATGACCCGAAGAAAATAAAAAAAATAAAAAATAAAATAAACGAAAACGAGCAAATTTTTCGGCAGTGCACATGTCTAATTGTGATAGTGGAAGCAACAGGAAATAATCGCAATGAGACACGTTACAAATTACAATACATGCTTTATATAGTCTATTCCCCTTCAGTTCATCATGAATGCTGCTACCAGACTTATCCACATCACCAACCATTCAGTTTCTGCTACCCCTTTCTGCCAATCCCTCCACTGGCTTCCACCCACCCAACGAATAAAATTCAAAATGCTAAAAACAATCTACAAAGCCATCCACAACTCTACTCCCAGCTACATAGTTGATGACGAGGAAAAATACACCAGTCCAACCTTTGTGTGTGTGTGTGTGCTTATAAGTTAATAGTATATTGTACACCCCTGTATGTTGTGGTCATTAAGGTGCCCATCTTATAGTTTTTTGAAATTATCGATGTTCCCAGCTGATACCACTGCTTGTGGAAGAGAATTATACATCCTTACTGCTCTTACAGTAAAAAACCCTCTACACAGTTTAAGGTTAAACCACTTCTCTTCTAATTTTAGTGAATGGTTACGTGTCTTTTTAAATTCCCTTTAGCAGAAAAGTGTTTTCCCTATGCTAGGTTCACCAGAACAGTATTTGTACATTGAAATCATATCTCCTCTCAAGTGTCTCTTCTCCAGAGACAAAAAGTTCAATGCTTGTAGTCATTCCCCATACCTGAGATTGCATGACCGCGCAATTGTAAGTAAAAGCGACGCAGTGCCGTATTGCAAAAAATGGCCTGGTCATTAAGGGGGCAAATCCTTCCAGTCCTTAAGTGGTTAAAGTAAATTTAAGCCTCTAAACAAGACCTAGAATTAGTTACTATGTGATGCAAGAGACTCATATATTAAAAAATAATGATATACCTTAATATACCTTCTAAATCCTCATTAATTTGTGCCTTATATGCATAGGTGTGTGCAGCCTAATGCATTAGGGTGTGCACCCTTAGGCTCAAACACACATGCGTGTCTACATATATTTGACCCTGGCACATTGATCTCCCTTCTGGCACAGTGAAGGAAAAGAGCATAAACACTTCTCTTATGGCAGAACCGGTAAGAGGGAGAACTTTCCCGTGTTCCTGTTGCTACACAGAGTGAGAACACTAATGCGCATGGGGTGATTAGGGTGTGCCTGGACACACCCGGCACACTCTGTGCGCAGCCTATGCTCAAATGTCACCCTCCCAGACACTGGAGGGTTTCAACAGGGCAGTCAGTTCTGCCAATCCAGTAAGCAGTAAGCAGTAAGCAGGGCTAAGTATACCCAACTGATTGTTGACAAGGTACGAATTAGCAGGGACAATGTTGATGGCCGCACCATCTGCTGCAACATCTTCTCATGCCACTCACTGCTTTGAATTCAGTAGCAGAACAACAGTGTTGCCACCCCTCCCCCCTACCTTTCTATCACAGGAATCTGCATTAGGTGGACTTTATTGGCAGAAAATAAAGCTAAACTCCAGACACAACATTCAAATATATTTCCTAATAGCCACAAAGATTATAAATCCATTTTGTGTGTACCAAATGCTTTTGAAAACCCAACTATTACTTTGTGAAAGTAGCAGTGACATGATCATTTGGCAGCACATAGCTGAACAAGGGGCAGAGCTGTGGGAGGCACTCAGCAGGACCACCCACTACAGGTGCCTGCAGATTTCTACTGGAGGGGGCAGGTACAAGACCAATCAGCCTGCACAAAGAGAGAGAGCAGCCGTGACTGGTCTTTATAACAGGAGGCTCCTGCACAGAGGCACAATGAACTACTGCATGTATTTGAAAGAAATAGACGAAGCACACCAGTGTTGTCGTCAGTATTTTTACTGGCAGCCAGTAAAAAAACAGGGAATTTTCTCCTGCCAGTAAAAGGAAAAGGTTGCCAGTAAGAAATATGGCTTTGTCCGGAACTGGCCGAGATCATCCGAGTGCCTGGTACTGTGTGTCCGGGTGGCTCTGGCTGAGGCGGTTCCTGAGCATGTCGTGTGATCTCTTGGAGCAAGGTAGCCAAGCAGAGCGGCCAGAGCCTCTTGTGTGGGTCGGGAGCAAGGCACACCAGGTGTGGGACTGTGAGTGCTGTTTAGACTGGAGTGGACTGGAGGGACCACCTGGCTTGGAGAGAGACTGTCACTGTGAATCAGGAGGGGACGTGTCTTGTCAGTAATCCGTACTGCTGTACACTACTGTCATTGTTATTGTGAGAGTCAGTTTTATGTGTGTGCCTGAACCAATGTAATTTTTTGCCCTCCTGAGTCCTGTCCCTGAGTCCTGTACTTAGACCCCTTTCACAATGAGGGCTGCTAGCTGCATCTTTGGAGCGGTGTGTTTACCGCTCCTCCACCGCTGCTGCCCATTGAAATCAATGGGACAGCACGGCTATGCCGCACGTAATGCACTACTTCAGCAGCGCATTGTGGGCGGTTTTAACTCTTTCTCAGTCTCTAGCGGGGGTTAAAAGCGCTCTGCTAGTGGCCAAAATGCGCCACATATCCACCCATAGCGTCGGCGGTAAAAATAGCGGCGTTTTACCGCCAACGCTATGGGCGGTTCAGTGTGAAAGGGGTCTAACTGTATAAGAAATATGTTTTTTTTTGCCTTAATATCTACCTTACATCACATTGCGAATTGCATATTGTACTTTTTTGTAGCCTAAATACTGAAATTTGTACTTAAAAACAGTCATTTTTAAACTTTTGGAAATGGCAGTAAAAACTTGGCTCTGCCTGCCAGTAAATTTCAGGTGTTGTGTCAGTAAATTTCAATCTGGTAGGTTGGCAATACTGAAGCACACCAAGATGCAAGTAAGAATACACATGACTCTTGTTATTAGACAATATTGGCTTATTCTAGAGTATAGCTTTAGCAGGTATCCAAAAATGTAGCACTAAACCCAAGGGGAATCTTTAATCCCGCTTCATTTCACAATGTCCATTAAGGGTGCAGCCCACCACCGACAGGGAAGTCTTCCAAACAAACTGCAAAAGAACATGCAGGAGGGTGCAACCACCTTGTGCATTACCATTGATACATTTTATCAAATCCACATTGACAAATACAGGCATACCCCACTTTAAAGTACACAAAGAGGTTTATTTACTAAAGCTGAAAAGCGCAAAATCAGGCTCACTTCTGCATAAAAAACAATGTAGATATTCACATGCTAATGAAAACATCAAGAACTCTGAGGAGAGAAGTATAAGGCCGTGTACACACGACCGAGGTTCTCGCTGGAAACCAGCGAGAACCTCGCTGGAAGCTGCATTCCAGCGAGGACCTCGGCCGTGTGTACACTCTCGGCGAGCTTCCCGTCGGGAAGCCCGTCGAGCAGAAATAGAGAGCACGCTCTCTATTTGCTCGACGGCCCGCCTGGAAGAATGGCTGGTTGCCATTCTCGACGGGCGGGTCGCCGATTTCGACGGCCGGCAGGGAACCTCAGTGGGCGGAACGATGTGTTCTGCCCGTCGAGGTTCTCTGCCGTGTGTACACGGCCTAACCCCTGAAACGCATCAGCCAGCCAGCCATCTGTTCCTAGTACGAGTTATGCCCTGTACACACGAGCGGAATTTCCACTCAAGCTTGGCTTGCATACACAAGGTCACACAAACATTCTCTGGACTTTAAAGCGTTAAGAACGCGGTGACGTACAACACTACGACGAGGCGAGAAAAAGAAGTTCAATGCTTCCGAACATGCGTTGAATTGTTTGCGGGCATGCATGTTTTTTTTCCCGTCGGAAATTCCATACAGACGAACGGATTTTCCAATAGGAATTTTTTCTGTCTGAAAAATTTAGAACCTGCTCTCAAACTTTTGCTGTTGGAAATTCTGACAGCAAAAGACTGATGGAGCATACACAAGGTCGGAATTTCCAATGAAAAGCTCACATCAGACTTTTGCTGGCGCAAATTCCGCTCGTGTGTATGGGGCATTACATTGCGTTCAAGCTGGAGCAGATCATATCTGTGAAACTTTGCATGGGGACTAGGGGTGAATAGTGCAGATGCACTTATAATTTTAACGAATGGCCATATTTCTACCAGCACATAGATGCACATTAAACTATTTAACTATTGATATGTAATTATAAAATACAGTTTAGCGACACAATGTTTAAGGCAGAGGTGTATTTAGGTTTTGTGCTGCCCTAGGTCTGACTAAACTTGTGCACCCCCTAATTTAAATATGACCCACCCCTTCCTGTTACGGCTACACCCTGTGTTGTTTAAGACCCGCCCTGACATTTTCAAGTGAGGACACTAGTTCTGAGGACCTGGGGGGGGGGGGGGCAATGGATTCCCTTAATTTACTTAGATTTCCTCTTACTTCCTGGTTGCCCATAGAGCAGGAAGTGAAGGGAAATCTCTGCAATGGGACAGGGATGGTAAAAAATAAACTGACAGGGGCTATAACCCTCCCTTACTCTACCCAAAATGAAAAAAAAAAAAGGATTGCCTATAGTTCTACTTTAAGTAGATGGTGCAGCAAAAACATATAGCACAGTGAGGAAGGTTTGTGGTCCAGGATGACAAAACAGTCAAAATTGGAAGCGCCCCCCCCCCCCCACAGTTGCGGAATGCCGGCCGCCCGCATACCAGAAGCAGCGCGGGTGCTTTTTGGGGGTGCTAGACTAATTTTCCTAACAGTGTAGCACAAGCCGGCGGGGACTCTCTTCGTGCTGCCCCCCTGCAAAGTGCTGCCCTCGGCCTGGGCCTTGTTGGCCTAGGCCAGGATACAGCTCTGGTTTAAGGACAATTTTTGCTTGTGGCATCTAACCTGACCGATTGCAGATAATTTTACTAAGAAATTCAAAGCTTGCCCGGTCTTCTGCATGGTGTGTTTCTGTGTCTCTGACATCACTGTGATTATATCAGAAGATGCTATAAATTCTTAAGTCAGTTTCCAGAAATCAGACACTTTTCCAGAGAGCCCCAAAGCGGTAATGCATTATTAAACCATCTAAAGCCATTTGAGACCTTTGTGTTCTCCAAATGTACTTTAACAATGAAAACAAGCATGGTGTTCTTCCTCAATGTACATCAGCTACTGAGAATAAAATACAGAACATTGTATTCTCTGAGCACTTTCAAACCATCTCCTGGAGTATCTGATATGCTATAGAAATAACAGCTTTCTAAAACATGATGTAATGTATGATAAGGGGGCCAGATTTTTTAAATGAAATCCGGGGACATTTTTTTTTTTTTTAATTGGCAAATGGTAAAGTATTTTATAAGCATATTTTCCTCAAATGATAGATGCAGTGTATGTGGTATGTGTTTATGTAATGATTGTATGCAGGGCAGGACTTAGGGTGGTGGGGGCCCCTGGGCTTGAGTGTTGAAGGGGCCCCCTGGAGCGAGGGGGGGGATCATAGTTGTTGAGCGGGGGGGGGTGCGCATTAACCACTTTAGCCCCGGACCATATTGCTGTCCAAAGACCAGAGCACTTTTTGTGATTCGGCACTGCGTCGCTTTAACTGACAATTGCGCGGTCGTGCGACGTGGCTCCCAAACAAAATTGGCGTCCTTTTTTTCCCACAAATAGAGCTTTCTTTTGGTGGTATTTGATCATCTCTGCGGTTTTTATTTTTTGCGCTATAAACAAAAATAGAGCGACTATTTTGAAAAAAATGCAATATTTTTTACATTTTGCTATAATAAATATCCCCAAAAAAGATATAAAAAAACATTTTTTTCCCTCAGTTTAGGCCGATACGTATTCTTCTACATATTTTTCGTAAAAAAAAAAATCGAAATTAGCGTTTATTGATTGGTTTGCGCAAAATTTATAGCGTTTACAAAAAAGGGGGTAGTTTTATGGCATTTTTATTAATATTTTTTTTTTTACTAGTAATGGCGGCGATCAGCGTTTTTTTTCGGTACTGCGATATTATGGCGGACACATCGGACACTTTTGACACATTTTTGGGACCATTGGCATTTTTATAGCGATCAATGCTATAAAAATGCATTGGATTACTATAAAAATGCCTTTGGCAGTGAAGGGGTTAACACTAGGGGGCGGGGAAGGGGTTAAGTGTGTTCCTGGGTGTGTTCTTACTGTGTGGGGGGGGGGGTGAACTCACTAGGGGGAATCATTGATCTTCCGTTCATACATTGTATGAACGGAAGATCAGCGTTTCCCCCGCTGACAGGAACGAGTGCTGTGTGTTTACACGCACAGCTCTCGTTCCCCGCTCTGTAACGAACGAGCGCGCGCGCCCGGCGGCGATCGCGCCCGCCGGGCGCGCGCGGGACTCGGGTGCGAGCGGGGCGCGCGCGCGCGCCCCCTAGTGGCCGCAAAAGTCCCGACGTAGGATGACGGGCTCTCGCGCAGGAGAGCCGACCTGCCGCCGTATAACTGCGGCGGCTGGTCGGCTAGTGGTTAAAGTTGTTGAGCGGGGGGGGGGTGAATTGAAGTTGTTGAGCGGGGGGGCGAATTGAAGTTGTTGAGCGGGGGGGGCAATTGAAATTCTTGAGCGGGGGGGGTGCGCATTAAAGTTGTTGAGCGGGGGGAGCATTAAAGTTGTTGAACTGGGGGACATTACAGATATTGAGCGGGGGGGTTCGCATTGAAGTTATTGAGCGGGGGGGTTCGCATTGAAGTTCTTGAGCGGGGGGGGCGAATTGAAGATGTTGAGCGGGGGGGGGCGAATTGAAGATGTTGAGCGGGGGGGCATTAAAGTTGTTGAGCGGGGGGCATTAAAGTTGTTCAGCGGGGGGCATTAAAGTTGTTCAGCGGGGGGGGGGGTGACTCTCATCTGTGCACGGAATGTGTCGGCTCTCTTCCCTTCAGCAGACATCCCCACACCACTCCGGTTCCTCCTGGGGGAGGTTTTGCAGTTGTTCAGCGGAGGGGGGAGTGCCTCTCACCTGTCATTAGCCCGGCTGTCGGCTTTCTTCCCTTCAGCAGCCACAGTCCTCCACACACCGCTCCGGTTCCTCCTGCTTCCATGCTGCCTCCTATTGCAGTGCGGGAAAATTAACCCTTTCGCGGGACTGCGGGAAGAAGCGGAAAGTCTTGCAGAATCCGTGCGTGTTGGGAGGTATGCGCAGGGCCATCAGGAATTTTGGGGCCCCTTGCACAGCTTAAGGCATGGGCCCCCTGGAGCAGAGAACCGGGGGAGGGGTGCTGCCATCTGAAATTGAGAAGCGGGGGGGCTGCCGCAAATTGAGAAGCGGGGGGGGGGGGGGCCTTTACAAAGAAAAGAAGAAATATATATATATATATATATATATATATATATATATATATATAAAAAAGGGGGTAGCCATCAGGGGCCCTGGGGATCTCTGGACCCTTTAATAAAAAGAAAAAAGAAACCTCTGGGCCCTTTAATAAAAAAAATAAACATTTATAAAAAATATAAAGAAAATGTAAGTTTTTTAATAAAAAAAAGGGGGGGTTGCCATCCGGGGGCCCTGGAGACCTCTGGACCCTTTAATAATAATAATGATAATTAATTATATATATATATAATATAAAAAAAGTGGAGGTTGCTGTCCGGGGCCCTGGGGGCCTCCAGACCCCTAAAAAAAAATAATAAAAAAAATAAACATTTATAAAAAATACATAAAAAAGGGAGGTTGCCATCCAGGGGCCCTGGGGACCTCTGGGCCTTTTAATAAAAAAATATAAACAAAAATAAAAAAATAAACATTTATAAAAAATAATAAAAAAAGGGGGGGTTGCCACATGGGGCCCTGGGGACCTCTGAGCCCTTTTAATAAAAAAAAAATATATATATATTATATATATATAAATGTAAATTATAATAATTATAATAATAATAATAATATAAAAAAATTATAAAAAATAAATAAAAAAAAGTAGGGGTTGCTGTCCAGGGCCCTGGGGGCCTCCAGGCCCCTGGGGACCTCCGGACCCTAAAAAAAAAAAATGCTAAGGTATGGGCCAGGGAATGACGCCGTTGAATTTTACATCGTTTACGCCGTTAACGTAGTACGTGTATAGGGCTGGGCGTAGGTTACGTTCACATGTCGTAGGCTTTGCGCGCCAACGTCACTAAGGCATTCTACCTGACGTGATTCGGAGCATGCGCACTGGGAGACGTCCACGGACAGCGCATGCGCCATTCGTTCGGCCCATCATTTGCATTGGGTCACGGTTCATTGTCATAAAACACGCCCACTGCCTTGCTATTTCGAATTACGCGGGCTTACGACGGCCCATTTACGCTACGCCACCGTAACTTAGGGAGCAAGTGCTTTGTGAATACAGCACTTGCCTCTCTAAGTTGCGGCAGCGTAGCGTAAAGAAGATACGCTATGCCCGCATAAAGATACGCCCGGGTACGTGAATCCGCGCCATAGTGTCAGGAGTATACAGCTCAGCATCACAGGACAGAGTATATAGCCCCAGCATCACAAATCATGGTATATAGCGCAGCCTTACAGATCGGCGCAAACAAACTAAAAAATTACACTGTTAGTAATGAAGGACTCTAAATGGGCAGGAGATTACCAGATACTGCAGACATACTGCAGAAGATTACCAGACTCTGCGGACATAAGGCATGAGATTACCAGATACTGCGGACATACTGTACGAGATTACCACATACTGTGGACATACTGCAGAAGATTACCAGAGGCTGCGGACATACTGCACAAGATTACCAGAGACTGCGGACATACTGCACGAGATTACCAGATACTGTGGACATACTGCACAAGATTACCAGGTACTGCAGACATACTGCATTAGATTACCAGATACTGCGGACATACTGCATTAGATTACCAGATACTGCAGACATACTGCATTAGATTACCAGATACTGCTAAAATACTGCATTAGATTACCAGAGACTGGGGCAGTGGTTAATGAATGTGTGTGTACATGTGAATATGGATGTATGTGAGTGTGCATGTATGCATTAGTGGTGGTGCGTCCATAAGAGTTCAGGGCATCGCCCCCCTCTCTCCAGCCCCCCCCCTGGCTGCGTTTGATGGCACAGTGGCTGCGTTTGATGGCACAGTGGCTGCATTTGATGGGCACAGTGGCCGCTGTTGATGGCACAGTGCTGCGGTTGAGGGCACAGTGGCTGCGGTTGAGGGCACAGTGGCTGCGTTTGATGGGCACAGTGGCTGCGTTTGATGGGCACAGTGGCTGCGTTTGATGGGCACAGTGGCTGCATTTGATGGGCACAGTGGCTGCGTTTGATGGCACAGTGGCTGCGTTTTATGGGCACAGTGGCTGCATTCGATGGGCACAGTAACTGCTTTTGATGGGCACAGTAAGACTGCATATATGTGCGTGCATATGTGCATTTATATATATGTATATATACAGTGTATGTGTATGTATGTGTGTTTACATGACCCCCTATATGTGTACAATCAGAACCGATTTTTATTTTTTTTTGCTTGTTCATAGTACCAGCAAAAAAATGCTGTTTCACTGAAAAGCAATCCATGCTCAGATCGCTTTTCAGAGGCATTTGACAGCCGGTAAAGAGGCAATGTGTTGCCTTCTGACTGCCTGTTTTAACCCCTTAAATGCATCATCACTAAGCTGCAATGCACACAGTTGCAGGGTGGTTGCAGTGCAGCCCCATTCACCTAGGGCAGTGATGGCGAACCTTGGCACCCCAGATGTTTTGGAACTACATTTCCCATGATGCTCATGCACTCTGCAGTGTAGTTAAGCATCATGGGAAATGTACTGTAGTTCCAAAACATCTGGGTTGCCAAGGTTCACCTTCACTGACCTAAAAGTATACTTCAAGGGTGCCCTGGCTGGAAAAATATTGAGAAACACTGGCATAGAGGAACCAATCTCTCCATTGTCCTCCTGCAGCCACTGAATGCCTGCGGGAAGGAGAGAAGGAGAAGCAGGGGGAATGGAGAAATCGGTTCCTTTATATGTAGCCACCCACTAGCGACCGGGTCCTGTTGTTCTGCCACCGAGTTTGGAGAAAAGAGCCCTGTCCGGGGGGTCAGAAGGGCCCTTAATGGTTTCTTGCATCGGGGCCCTAAAGGTTCTAGTTACACCACTGGACTGGGGACATACTGCACGAGATGACCAGAGATTGTGGACATATTGCATTAGATCACCAGATACTGCAGACATACTGCATTAGATTACCAGATTCTGCGGACATACTGCACGAGATGACCAGAGACTGTGGACATACTGCATTAGATTACCATATACTGCAGAAATACTGCACAAGATGACCAGAGACTGTGGACATACTGCACAAGATTACCAGAGACTGCGGACATACTGCACAAGATTACCAGAGGATGGGATCAGTGTCAGTGCCCGGGGGGGGGTGGGATTAGTGTCAGTGCAGGGGGAGGAATGGTGGGATCGGTGTTAGTACCCGAGGAGAGGGATGGTGGGATCAGTGTCAGTGCCTGGGGAGAGGGATGGTGGGATCAGTGTCAGTGCCCGGGGGGAGGGATGGTGGGATCAGTGTCAGTGCCCGGGGGAGGGATGGTGGGATCAGTGTCAGTGCCCGGGGGGAGGGTGGGATCAGGGTCAGTGCCTGGGGGGAAGGATGGTGGGATCAGTGTCAGTGCCTGAGGAGAGGGATGGTGGGATCAGTGTCAGTGCCCGGGAGAGGTATGGTGTGATCAGTGTCAGTGCCGGGGGGAGGGATGGTGGGATCAGTGTCAGTGCCCGGGGGGAGGGATGGTGGGATTAGTGTCAGCGCCCGGGGAAGGGATGGTGGGATCAGTGTCAGTGCCCGGGGAGGGATGGTGGGATCAGTGTCAGTGCTGGGGAGGGGGGATGGTGGGATCAGTGTCAGTGCCCGGGGGGAGGGATGGTGGGATGGTGTCAGTACCCGGGGGGAGGGATGGTGGGATCAGTGTCAGTGCCTGGGGGGAGGGATGGTGGGATCAGTGTCAGTGAACGGGGGAGGGATGCTGGGATCAGTGTCAGTACCCGGGGGGAGGGAAGGTGGGATCAGTGTCAGTGCCCGGGGGGAGGGATGATGGGATCAGTGTCAGTGCCGGGGGGAGGGATGGTGGGATCAGTGTCAGTGCCCGGGGGGAGGGATGGTGGGATCAGTGTCAGTACCCGGGCGGAGGGATGGTGGGATCAGTGTCAGTGCCCGGAGGGAGGGATGGTGGGATCAGTGTCAGTGAACGGGGGGAGGGATTGTGGGATCAGTGTCAGTACCCGGGGGGAGGGAGGGTGGGATCAGTGTCAGTGCCCGGGGAAGGGATGGTGGGATCAGTGTCAGTGCGGGGGGATGGTGGGATCAGTGTCAGTGCCTGGGGAGAGGGATGGTGGGATCTGTGTCAGTGCCCGGGGAAGGGATGGTGGGATCAGTGTCAGTGCGGGGGGATGGTGGGATCAGTGTCAGTGCCTGGGGAGAGGGATGGTGGGATCTGTGTCAGTGCCCGGGGAGAGGGATGGTGGGATCAGTGTCAGTGCCCAGGGAGAGGGATGGTGGGATCAGTGTCAGTGCCTGGGGGAGGGGGGATGGTGGGATCAGTGTCAGTGCCCGGGGGAAGGGATGGTGGGATGGTGTCAGTGCCCAGGGGAGGGATGGTGGGATCAGTGTCGGTGCCCGGGGGGAGGGATGGTGGGATCAGTGTCAGTGCGGGGGGGTGGTGGGATCAGTGTCAGTGGGGTGGGAATGGTGGGGTTAGTGCTGGGGGGTCCCTTAACATTAGCAGCCCCCCCTTAGAGACCCCATTAGCTGAGTGAATATCAGTACCCCCCACTAGCAGCAGCAGCAGCACCCCCCCCCCCACTAGCAACACTTGACGGGGCCCAGGGGAATGTTGTCCAGAACGCTGCTGCTGGTGGGAGAGAGGGGTCAGGGGGGCCGCTGCGGGAGTCACGACTCGGAGTGAACTGCGGGGGGCTCAGGGCGGCCGCTGCTGGATTGCAGATGAGAGCTGTGGCGGCAGGAGTGAGGGCTCGGAGTGAACTGCGGGGGGCCAACGGCTTCCAACACAAACACAGGTATATATGCTGGTGGTGGCAGGGTGGGCTGGCTGGCAGTACTAGCGGCGTCGGGGGTGCTGCATTGCTGGTGCTGGCGTGGGGGATGGAGCCGGGAACACTTACCTTCAATAGTTGGCGCCGCTCCTCTGTGACGCCCCCCACACGCGCTACAGAGAGATACCGCCGGAAGTCATGTACTGCCACTGCCCACTGACCTCTGCTCCGGTCCCGCCGCACCAATCCCATGACAGCTAGTGGGCATGCTAGCAAATCAAAGGAAGTGGGAGTGTTTGCGGGCGCACAGCTTGCGCCCTGCACACGCCCTAAACACGGGCAAATCAGCTTCCCATAGACTTCCACATGTGCAGCGCCTGGTCACTCTTAAAGTGACATTTAAAAAAAATTCAGAGCTTGGGGGGGCGGCGCCTGAGCGCCCCCTATGGGCGGGCCGCCACTGCGTAGGGCAAGGACTGATATGAGTAGTGTGCATTTTGGATAGTTGTTTATTGTTTTTTACATACAGAGGTTTGGTTACATGTTGACATCTGTCAACATAGCTTATAGAATCCAAAGCTTGGTAATAAGTGTCCAGGTCAAGTTTATGAATAGAAATGATAAATAGCAGAGATGGCTAAAAGACAGTACCTCCCATGAATCCATCAGAAAAGATTGCATCCTATGTTTTCTTGTATCAGGCACATACTCTGTTAGGATACACCTCAAGTGGAAAAATAGAAGTAACCGTATCTCTTTCTAAAGCTCTTATACCCTGCCCAGCCCATCAGATATAGTAGGTTGTTAACAGCCATCCACTGGCAGATTGGTATGGCTTTGGACATATTTGCTGCTGGGATTTTGCTGCACTGAGACGAACTAAGAATTATAGTTTCTTTGTAAGTCAAATGGAGAGCAGCTACCATAACATCACCAGAGTGATAGTAAAAAATAATGGCTCTTAGTTTCCAGAATTTGCTGTGTAGTGATGTGATCATTTCTTTGCCCATTTACCAAGTGTATACTCTTGTTATGCAGTGTTTGTTTGCCCTTTTCCAATATGGTTGTTATGCTCTCTCTCTCACCAAGGATGAGGTCATCAAGAAGAGCAGAGTATGGTAGGGGGTTTTGTGGGTAAGTGGGTGGAGAGAGAGACATGTGACAGAGAAAGAACAGTAAATTCCTGCTAAGAGAACACAGACTGTGTAAGTGCTGCAGATTCACCTCACTGAGACATACATAGAGACTGTTAATAATTTCATGTTCCTGTTTGGAAAAAACTTTATGTTGGATGGTTCACTGAATGTTATTTCTTCAATACACAGACTTTCAAATACAATGCTGTGTGGATTACTGTCTATGTCGAGATATATTTCTCATTTGGGATTTCACTTGCTATTCACAAGCCCCAATTGAGTGGAGGCACTGTGCTTGTCAAATATCCTGTCCTGATCACACAGATTATGAAGACTCTGCTCCTAAATACTATACAGGTGACGCTATCATACCTCAGTAGCAGCAGAGAGAGAGAAAAATAGTGCTACAGCTGGATAGTACTGGAACTTAGACAGTGGAGGGGCAGAGGCCAAAGCCTGAATATTTATGGAGTTTCCACCAAGCCCAGAAGGTGGGGAAATAGGCTATAAATGTTCAGCAGCCTGGCAGTGAGGGAGTCCAGTGTCCAGCTACCTGAAGGGGACTCCTGTGCTGGGGGAGGGGGTTCTGGGCAGGGGAAGAAAGGACAGGAGAAGAAGACAGTGGGCCAGATTCTCAAAAGAATTACGCCGGTGTATCTACAGATACACCGGCGTAATTCGAATTTCCCGCCGGCGTATCATTGTTTTCTATCCAGAAAACATGATACGCCAGATTTACGCTAAGATCCGACTGGCGTAAGTCACTCTTAAATGTAATGTTACGCCGGCCGCTAGGTAGCGTTTACGTCTATTTCTCATTTGACTATGCAAATGAGCCTGATAAGCCGATTCCCAAACGCTTTTTGCGCCGCCTCGTCGTCGTTTACGTAGTTTCCGTAAGCGTAAACTTACCCCTGCTATATGAGGGGTACGTTTACGAAGGTCCGTCATATGCCATGTTAAGTATGGCCTTGAGACAGCGTCGTCTTTTTCCGTCGTTTTCCTAAGTTGTTCGCGAATAGGGCTTTGCGTAAATGACGCTCACGTCGGCTTCATTTACGTTTTCCGACGTGAGTTGGAGCATGCGCACTGGGCTATGCGCAGTTCGATCGGCGCGGGGGCGCGCTTAATTTAAATACAAGCCGCCCCCTTTGAATTACGCGGCCTTACGCTGGGCCATTTACACTACGCCGCCGCAAATTACGGAGCAAGTGCTTTGAGAATACGGCACTTGCTCCAGTAAGTTGCGGCGGCATAGTGTAAATGGCATACGCTACGCTGCTGCGGATTCTACGTGAATCTGGCCCAGTGAGTGTAAAAGAAAAGGTGCAGTTTGAAGTCTCATCCCTTTTTACCAGCCTCAGCTAGGCTTAGCTGAAGCCATACTGGCAGACAAGACTTGGCCTGTGTAGAAGGAAGTCTGTCCTCTTGGACTTGGACCAAAAAGTGACTGAGTCACTTCCTTTTATCACACAATATTCATAGATAGAGCGGACATCAAGGTGCAATACATTGCTTGTCCTTAGCCAAGGGACAGCCTAGTGCAGAACAAAGCTATCAGGAACCATCCCACAATTTTAGCTTGGGTCAGAAGCAGCCAGGTGTGATAGTATTTCTCTAAGGAGCAGCACCTGCATTCTTCAGTTGTAACTTTTTGTTGTCAATTTGGCTGGTTTATCAATACTTACAATAATACCTAGCAGCCAGAGAGAATTGTAAGTTCTCAAGATTTCGTTCAAGTTCTACAGTTCCGCCAAAGCTCGTGAATTTCCCCATCCAAGTTTAACCCCTAAATGAACAAAAACAAAACAAAAATGCACCAAACTAAATCTTGAGCTTGAAGGAAGCTGCGAAATCCCCGTTGCCAGGCTGTGTGTAAAGGGAAGGCCTAAAATCCAGTGGTCCTACACGTGTAAAGGCTGCATATAACATATTAGAAAAATTAGCAGGAATCTTAGAAAGTGCGACAATCTAGCATTATATTCTACATTGCTCCCCTAGCTGTGTAAAGTAACTAAAACATTGTACAGTAAATTCTTTACCTGTGTTATACATGGGTGTGGTGCAGTGGTGGTGCATCCATAAGGGGCATGTGGGCACCGCCCCTTCTCTCCTGCACCGTTCTATCCCCATAGATTGCATGATGAATCTATCTATGGTTGCCGCTGACACCCCCTATTCAGGTGTCCGGCCCCTTTTCAGGTCCAGGGCACCTGAATATCACCGGTGGGGGTGTTTTTTTGAAGCACCTGATTAGAGCCATAGGCTCTAATAGGCACCCAAAAATGTGAACAATGGCCGCCATGCTGGCGATTTGCTGTTCACTCAGCTGTGTGTTAACAAAGCAAAGGAATTTGCTTTGCTAACACTGAACCGACTCTCAGCCAATGAGGTTGCTGGGTCTGTTACCTGTCACCTGACAGAAATTGATGGGCACAGTGTCAGCAATTGATTGGCATAGTGTCAGCAATTGATGGGCACAGTAGGGGTAATTGATGGGCACACTGGCAGAATTGTACAGTAGCTGCATTTGATGGCACAGTGGCTGCATTTGATGGCACAGTGGCTGCGTTTGATGGGCACAGTGGCTGCGTTTGATGGGCACAGTGGCTGCGTTTGATGGGCACAGTGGTTGCGTTTGATGGGCACAGTGGGGGCAATTGATGGGCACAGTAGCTGCAATTGATGGGCACAGTAGCTGCAATTGATGTTTTTTTTTTTCAGTTTGTTTGCGCCCCCCCAAAAAAAATTGAGCACCAGCCGCCACTGGTGTGGTAGTCATTCTTCGCTGAGGTTTTCTGGTCTGCTGACCATACTCACTCCTATCCACACTTGCTTTTAAAGTGGTTGTAAACATAGTATACCATTTGTACCTACAGGTAAGCCTATAATAAGGCTTACCTGTAGGTACTGTAAATACCTCCTAACCCTGCACGGTTTAGGAGGTATTTACCACATATGTCATTGGCGCATGCGCACTGAAGAAACGGGACACTCGTGGCATTTCTTCAACAGCCGTACTGTGACCAGCAGCTCCCGCATCTTGACTTTGGCCAATCACAGCGCCGAAGCCCGCGTCGCAAACCCAGAAATAACTCCAGGAGACGTGTTGCCGGGCACAGAGGTATACTGCTGAAACAGCATACTAGCTCATTATGCCTTTGTTAATGCACAATCATGAGACAGAAATCCACAGAACCAACTAGAAATTCAATAGATTTAAAACTTGAAGCAGGCAGTCATAGAGCAGGCAGAACAACATTTAGTGCAGTGTCTCTATCACAGACAATAATGTAAGTCACATTAGTGTATTTGGTTAAATAATGTGTAAAAGTTGTAAAAAAAGTCCAGCATGTATAAAAAATTCGTAATACTTGCCTGACCTGCAGTCTGAACCGCCATTCTTTGCGATTTTAAAGAGCTCCAGTCATTGAAAAATCGACTGCGTCCAACACACGTCCGGGTGTATCAGTTGCCTGGTTCCATCCGCCGACCCCAACATCACTACTATACTAATGTAGGGGTTGGGTGATAGAATCACAGCATGCAGAGGGGTACCAAGCATCATACATTCACAGAAATGAGATGCTAAAGCTTTTTCAGCTATCGTAGCTTTACAATAGGAACAGGTGGAACAGGAAGGGAATAATTATATTATTTCAGGCTATCCTTTTCTACAATTTTATTAACTACTGACAGATCACTATAAAGCCTAGGTCCTAGAGGCGATTTAGTTTGCATGTGGAGCGCTATACAAGTTCCTCAATCACTCACTCACTATATAAATTGTAAAGCATGGTAGTAAACCAAGTTAGTAAATGAAAACAAGACATTTAGTTTAACTTCTTATAGTTTAACCACTTCCCGCCCGGACTATAGTACCACGACGGCCATGCGGTGGTTCAGTTTTCGTGACTGGGCATCATATGACATCCAACAGGATAACTGACAGGGGCACTCCTGTGGGGGTGAACAGTGGGGCGATCTGTGGTGCGGTGTGTCAGTCTGGTACAGCGCTATACCGGTCTTGGTAAAGAGCCTCTGACGGAGGCTCTTTACCACGTGATCAGCCATGTCCAATCACGGTGTAAACAGGAAGAGCTGTTTATCAACAGAAGCAAGTACAGGAGAGCCGATCAGCAGCTCTCCTGACAGGGGGGTCTACTCTGATTGTTTATCAGTGCAGCCCCCTGCGGATGACCACCCAGGACCACCAGGATACCGCCAGGACCACCAGGGATGGGCTCCACACGGGACCACCTGGTATGCCACCAGGTATACGCCATTTAGTGCCCAGGCAGCTGCCAATCAGTGCCCATTAAAAATGCTTGCCAGTGCCACCAGTGATGCTTATCAGTGAAATCAGTGCTAGCCATCAGTGCCGCCTTTCAGTGCCCATCAGTGTCACCTATCAGTGCCCAGCAGTGCCGCCTATCAGTGCCACCCATAAGTACCCATCAGTGTCCCCTATCAGTGTCCATCAGTGCCCACCAGTGCCACCTATGAGTGCCCATAAGTGCTGCATATCAGTGCTGCCTATCAGTGCCCATCATCAGTGCCCATCAGTGCCACCTCATCAGTGCCATCTCATTGGTGCCACCTCATCAGTGCCCACCAGTGAAGGAGAAAACTTACTTATTTAACAAATGTTATAACAGAAACAAAGAAAAAACTTTTTTTTTTTTTTTTTTTTTAGTCTTTTTTTATTCGTTTAGCAAAAAATAAAAACTGCAGAGGTGATCAAATACCACCAAAAGAAAGTTCTATTTGTGGGAACAAAATTATAAAAATGTAGTTTGGGTACAGTGTAGCATGATTGCGTAATTGTCATTTAAAAAGTGACAGCGCTGAAAGCTGAAAACTGGCCTGGGCAGGAAGGTGCGAAAGTGCCTGGCATTGCAGTGGTTAAGATAAATCAACCCCAATATCTAGTGTGTGCAATGGAAATCTCAATGAACATATGTAGCACTAGTACACTATTTGTAGGAAGGGAGCTCCCTTGGAAATCCAATATTCTTGCTTCGTAGTAACACTGATAGAATAACACTGAGGCCGCGTACACACGACCGGTTTCCTCGGCAAAATTCAGCAAGAAACTCGATGGGAGACGTATTCTGCCGAGGAAACCGGTCGTGTGTACACTTTTCGCCGAGAAACCCGTCGAGGAACTCGTCGAGCCAAAAAGAGAGCATGTTCTCTATTTCCTCGATGTGCAATGGGAAAATTTGGCTCGACGAGTTTTTTGACTGCCGAACAAGGAACTCGACGGGGAAAACGATGTGTTTCGCCCGTCGAGTTTCTCGGTCGTGTGTACGCCGCCTGATAGAATAACACTGATAAAAATAAGAGTATTCATTCTAACCACCTATGAGTGCGTTTCACGAGAAACAGGTTATTGAACCAAATTCACAAATTAATTGTGCCATTGTGTGGAAATCCTTGGGTCATCAGTGTAAACTTTATTTGGAAAGATCTAGTGTGCATTTAATCCCAGAGTCTGAAAGCCTGACATTCACTTGTGATGTCACTTGGTGTCTGTCTCTGCATCCAGCTGACATCGGAGGCTGAAATAGAGTATGCTTTCATCCCCCTTTGTACAATAGGAACACCCATTTAGCCTTTCTTAAAAGGCTGTGCCTCTTCTCATCTAAAGTGTCAGTTGCAGCTCACACAGGGTACAGCAGATACAGGACAGCTATCTGCTCATTCTCCATTTGTTTTCTGTATCTACATACTAAAGTTGATTGGCTTTAGAACACTAAGCTCCTTGAGGGGACCATGTCTACCTTTGGATACAGGCGAGAGATCAGTAAATATGAAGATATTGATGAAGATGAGCTGCTGGCTTCTCTCTCACCGGAGGAGCTTCAGGAACTGGAAAGGGAATTGGATGATATCGAACCAGATCATAACCTTCCTGTTGGGATGAGGCAAAAAAGTTTAACGGAAAAGTCTCCAACAGTGAACTTCAGCAGAGAAGCCCTAATGGCTTATTGGGAAAAGGAGACGAAAAAGCTACTAGAAAACGAAATTGGCGCATGTGCTCAGGTAAGTTTCCATTCTCATTTTATTGTGCCAACTTGGTTAAAAAGTTGAATGTATGCATGTTTTTATCTTTTATGTAGCAAATAGTACTATAAACATATATTATTTATTTGTCTGTTATTAAAAAAGGAATACAAGGGTGGCTTATTTTAGAAAGAATATGAAGAGCACCAATCATGGAAAAATACCAGTAGCTATAACCTATAACAGCCAACCAAATTTCACATTAACTCTGTTTAGAGCAGAGTGGTAATACAATTCACATAAATAAGGAAAGAAGTATATGAAAAGTATTCCTAGCTCTTTTTCCTACTTACCATAAATTAATTGTTTGGTATATAACAAAATACATTTATTGTTAGGCCTCATTCACACTGGACGTTTTTTCACGTTTTTACAGCAGCTGTTTTTGGCAGTAGATGTTTCTCTTTCTACAGTCATTACATTTTCCATCATGTTATTCTATGTGTCCATGCACACATCGGCTGTTATCAGCAGTTTTGAGCAGTGGCATTTTTGAGCAGTAAAAATAACAGTACAAAAAAAAAACTCAGCTGTAACAACGCTCTAAGGCCGCGTACACACAACCAAATAAATCCGATCATATCGGTCTGACAGACCGATTTGATCAGATTTGTCTGCTGGGATGTATTGGTTTGATCGTGTACACACGATAAAACCAAAATCCCCGCATGCAGACAGCGCGGTGACGTGGTGGTGATGTTGACACCGCCACGTCACCGTCACCAGGGAAGTAAAACACTTCCGCGCATTGCGTCAAATCCATTCAACGCATGAGCAGGCAGATATGTCTGCTGGTTAGCGTACTAACCAGCAGACATGTCGGACGAACAGGTTCCTAGCAGACAGATTTTAAAGCATGCTTTAAAATCTGTCTGCTGGAAAAACCCGTCTGTTCGCCCGTACACACGATCGAATTTGTCTGCTGAAACGGTCCGTCGGACCGTTTCCAGCAGATAGATTCGATCGTGTGTACGCGGCCTAACACTGATAATTGTCGATAAACGCTTAAAAACTTCACTCACCAGCATTTTTTTACATTTTTGATCCATTACAAAAGAAAAAAAAAGGGAAATATTTTTTTTTATCCCAAAAAATATATGCTAAAAACTGCTAACATGAAAAAAAAATACGCAAAAAAAGTGAATAAACACAAAAAAAAAAAAGCTATTGCAAAAACATTGAAAAAAGCTGAAATAAGTTGAAAAACTCACTGTAAAGCTACTGGCATTTTTATAATGTTATTTTAATGTCCAGTGTGCATGAGAACTTACTACCTCACAACATATTTAATTATTGAATTCTTTGTTATGAATATGTACTTCAAAAAGAAAAATATGCAAGGTAGAGGTGTTGCCCAGTATATGCTTTATATTTTGTGTATTATGTCTAGTTTTTACTATTAACAATTTCCGATGGGATAAAATCTGATGGAATTTTCCGTCGGAATTTCGTTCAAGCTGTCTTACATACACACTGTTAGACCAAATTCTGACCGTCCAAAATGCGGTGACGTAAAACACTACGACGAGCCAAGAAAAATGAAGTTCAATGCTTCCGAGCATGCGTCGACTTGATTCTGAAAATGCGTGTTTTTTTTCTCCATCGGAGTTCCACACAGACGATCAGAATTTCCATTGCAAAAAAAATAAAACATGTTCTATTTCTAAACTCTGATGGAAAAAAAGTCTGATGGGGCCCACACACGGTGGGAATATCTGATGAAAAAAATCCATCTAACTTTTTTCTTAGGAAATTCCGATCGTGTGTACAAGGCATTAGCTTCTACCTTTAGCTTGTTACGTTTTCAGAAGCTGATTGGTTGCCATGCAGAGCTCCTTAGATTCTGGTTGCTTCAGTTTTGATAAACACTTAACTTGGTATTCAGTTTTGCATTAAAAATATGTACTTTAGAAAAAAAATTGAAAAAAATAATATATATGCAGGGCATAGGTGCTTGGCAATATGCAGTTTACAAATGTTTCCTAAAAGTGGGTTAATACATTTTTTTTCTGTTTTTTAAATTAGATTGGATTATTTTTTATTTTTTGTTTTTGCTCAGTCAAATTTTGTTAGTTTTTTTTTTTAGAAGGATATAATGTATGAATAAACAAGTGGTACACCAAGAAAAAAACAGTTGTTAGGTTGTGGTGCACTGCGATACACGAATCTACTACATTGGGAGCTATATGGATCCAAGTGTTGCCACAACTTTTTGATATCAGCGGAAATGATAGGACACACAACTACCATGAAGCTACTGGTTTTGGGAAAAGCCAGGTCAGCTAATTTGCATTTTTATAGCCCTCTCAGCTTTAGAAACAATTCTATTTGATACTTGGTGATCTGACTCTATGATCTAACAAATGTGTCATTTAAAACAATTGTTTAGACTAAGGTTCTTCTTCAAGTTATCATTTAAATATAGATATTTACATCTGCAAAACAATAAATTCCAATATTTTTTTTTCAAATAGAAGTGATCAAACTGAAAAAGCAGAATATTGTTTTAAAGTAATAAGTTAAAATCCCTAAATAGAGTCCGGTAAGCATTTATCTTCACTCTATTTAATTGTAGAACGACTAATTTGTAGTCCAATACGCCCTAACGCATCTATCTAATGCATCCAACCATTGCATTATTAGTTGTTCACAAATAAATTATCTATCTGTCTATCTATTATACATTAAATAAAATTGTTAGCATTATCCCAATTAAAATATGTATGTCAACTCTTTTAAGACTTCTGATAAGTGGAAACTTTTTTTTTGTAAAGAAAGTCCACAGCTGACCCAAGTGGATTCCCTGTGCTCAGACAAAGCCCTGCACTTGTCTTTGGTATTTGATTATTTTCCAAACATGGTAGTTATCAGCTCTTATTATATTGCTTCTATATATAACCACCATTTAATCTCAGTTCAGGCTTGGGGATATGATAATATGCTGTTTGCTGCTTGCTACATTAGTCATCAAGTCTACAGTGTCCTTGACTAATTGTTTTCAGATTCATTCACTAGCCAAAAATTCAAAACTTATGTTCACGTATATATTATGCATTAAAAATTGTAAAGAAAACATCTAAAACATTTTGTTTAAAGCGGAGTTCCACCCTTAAAACCACTTGGTTTCATCCCATCCAGCATACTGGCGTCAGCGCCAGTATGCTGTTTTTTTTTTTTTTTTTAATGCATGTACTTACTTTATAATAAATCATTTAATTGTGTGCGCACCGCGGTATGTCGCCGCTATAAGGCGTCACGCCTTCCGGAAACAGCCGATTAGCGTTCGGCTCTTCTCGGCGCCTGCGCACAGACCCAGGAGCTGACTGCGCAGGCGCCGTAAATAGCCGGTCCTAGTTCGGGTTTTTTCGGAGGGCGTGACGCGGCTATATACGGCACCTGCGCAGTCAGCTTCTGGGTCTGTGCGCAGGCGCCGAGAAGAGCCGAACGCTAATCGGCTGTTTCCGGAAGGCGTGACGCCTTATAGCGGCGACATACCGCGGTGCGCACGAAATTAAATGATTTATTACAAAGTAAGTACAGGCATTTAAAAAAAAAAAAACAGCATACTGGCGCTGACGCCAGTATGCTGGATGGGATGAAACCAAGTGGTTTTAAGGGTGGAACTCCGCTTTAACCACTTCCATACTGGGCACTTAAACACCCTCCTGACCAGACCAATTTTCAGCTTTCAGCACTCTCACACTTTGAATGACAATTACTCAGTCATGCAACACTATACCCAAACGATTTTTTTGGTCTTTTTTTCCCACAAATAGAGCTTTCTTTTGGTGGTATTTGATGACCTCTGCGGTTTTTATTTTTGGCGCTATTAATGAAAAAAGACCAAAAATTTGGAAAAAAAATGTTTTTTTCTTAGTTTCTGTGATAAAATTTTGAAAATTATTAATTTTTCTTCATACATTTTGGCCACAATTTATACTGCTACATGTCTTTGATAAAAAAATAACCCAAAGTTTTGGGAAATTTTTTGGTCTGTGTGAAAGTTTTAGAGTCTACAAGCTATAGTGCAAATCATTAAAAATTATCACATCTGATCACACTTGATGTACTGAAGGCCTCCCTCATTTCTTGAGACCCTAACAAGCCAGGAAAGTACAAATGCCCACAGATGGCACAGGTGGGCACTGATGAGGTGGCACAGATGGGCACTGATGAGGTGGCACAGATGGGCACTGATGAGGTGGCACAGGTGGGCACTGATGAGGTGGCACAGGTGGGCACTGATTGCAGGTGGGCACGTGGCACAGGTGGGCATGGTGGCACAGGTGGGCACGGTGGCACAGGTGGGCACAGGTGGTACTGGTAGGCACAGGTGGGCACGGTGGTACTGGTGGGCATGGTGGTACTGGTGGGCACAGTGGTACTGGTGGGCACAGGTGGGCACACGGTGGTACTGGTTGGCACACAGTGGTACTGGGGGGCACTGTGGTACTGTGGGAGGCACTGTGGTACTGTGGGGGGCACTGTGGGGGCCACTGTGGTACTGTAGGGGGCACTGTGGTGGGCACTGTGGTACTGTGGTGGGCACTGTGGGGGGCACTGTAGTACTGGGGGGCACTGTGGTACTGTGGGGGCACTGTGGTCCTGTGGTGGGCACTGTGGTACTGTGGTGGGCACTGTAGTACTGGGGGGCATTGTGGGGGCACAGGTTGGTGACATTTTTTATTTTATTTTTCCAGCGCTGGTTTACTCACAGTTCTCTCCCTCCTTACACGCGCTGTCTGTGTGAGGAGGGGAGAGTCGGCAATGAGAGATGATCTCATATGTTTACATATGAGATCATCTCTCATTGGCCGCACAGATCGCGCTGTAAATAGCCGCTGTGATTGGCTATTTACCGCAATCTGTGTTTGGCTGTGTCCGAGGGACACGGCCAGCACAGGAGTTCCCCGCTGCGTGCTCCCGAGCGCGCGCTGGGAACGCCAAAATGGGCGACGGTAAAAACACGGGCTGTCAGGGATTCAGGACTGCGCTGTGGCTGTACAAAGTCGTACGGCCGTCAGCAAGTGGTTAAGATAGTTTGATAAAAAAATATGGGACTATAGGCTTTAATGTGTAATAAGAGGAGTAGTGCTTTGTGAGTGAAAAAAATGCGAAGAATGTCCAAAATGAGTGAATCTGCACTAAAGACAACCTGATTGCTCTTAGATCTGTATATTTTTAGTAATGTTATATTATTTTTTTACTAGCACTTCTAAACGGACATTACAGTTTGCACATGCAGCAATAAAAATTTTTTCAAATATTTTGAAACTACAAGTCCTCCAAGTCTCTATTAACATATAATGGTATAATAATAGATGAGAAAATAGTAGTCGCCGGTATTATCCATAGACATGCACTATCCAACCAATAAAAACCTATTATGGAATTGACTTCACTGTATACTGTATGCTCAATATGAAATACTAAAACAATTGATTAACCACCTAAGAATATACAGGCAGCCTGTGCAGCCAAGTGATTTACTGGTACATTGCTGTCTGCCTCCCGGTTTAGGGCACGGGAATGCCCATTGGTGATCAAATACTACCAAAAGAAAGCTTTATTCATGTTAAATTAATTATATACATTTTGCTTGGGTACAGCGTTGCATGACTGTGCAATTACCAGTTAAATTAGTGCAGTACTGAATAGCAAAATATTGCCTGGTCATGAAGGGGGTAAAACTTTCCGGAATGGTTAAACATGCTCAGGAACAATCCATTGACAGCATACAATAATTACAAAATGATATACCGCATTTATTCAAAGCCATAAAGAAATCAGAAGAAACATACAGTATGTAAAACAATAAAAACACGAATATTGTCCAATTGATAAAAGCAACAGGGTGAGGTTTCTGCTCCCTAGATGTTTGGTGTTACAATATATCATGACAGGAACCCAACGGGTCCAACACCCATACCGGTATCCAAAGCTGATTAAATGTTAAATACGTATCAGTCCCAGTCTTGGCTGGACACCGATTAAGAGCAGAGGCCAGGTACAAAGAAAAGTCTGGCCAGTTTCGCTGGTCAAGTGGGCTGCATCTGAGACATGCCTCTCGTCTATGGGTACTGGCATGAGTGTTCAGTCTAATTATGCTGCCCCTCTTAAATAGGGCATTGGATGGAGTATGCTGACCAAGCAGTTGACCAAAGGCATGCCTGAATTCAGAAATAAGGAAGATATCTTCTCCTGCATCTTCTACATTGAAATTCCACCCTTACTTCATCTGAATGGGGCATTGTTGTTTACCTCTGCATTTATGTTTGGGTGGAGTTGATGTCATGCACGGAGAATGCTAATATTACCATTTCCTGTGTCAGATTTACCAACCTTTCGGTGAACACCTAATTTACAACAACATTATTCCATGTGCTGGAGTTACATAATCTCTGGTTTGATGTGGTATTCACTGAGTCCTGGTGGGCACCTGAAAAAAGTTGTTGTAAACAATACATGTTTTACATGTATCTCATTAATTCTCACTAAAGCCAGTCTTGTTCCCATAACACATGGACTTTTAAAGGGATTTTTGCACCAATCCCACGATCAACTACTGAATTTTGCATATTTATGCTGTTATAGGGGGATTTAATCATTTCCATATGATCCAATGGACATTAGGACTTTTTTTTAATATTGGACACAATGGGTTCCTGTCATGATATATCGTAACACCCAACATCTAGAGAGCATAAGCCTTGCCCAGTTGCTTGTATCCATTGGCCAATATTGGTGTTTTTATTCATTTATATATATATTTCTTTTGATTTCTTTATGGCTTTAATAAATGTGTTATAGAATTTTGTAATTATTGTATGGTGTCACTGGATTGTTTCCAAACATGTTTTAACAAATTTTTCATAATACATATTGAGTGTATATGATGTAGTAGAGACTAATTAAGGTTTTTATTGGCTGCATACAGCAGCAAAATATTACAAAAACTACTGGGCCAGATTCACAGAGCCCTTACTCCGGTCTATCTCGCGTTAGACTGGAGTACTTTCAAATTACCCTCGTCGTGTCATTAGTTTGAATCCTCAAACCATGATACAACGGCTTCGGGCTTCGATCCGACAGGCTTACGTCTTCGTACTTCTTCGGATCTACGCTGCAATTTTTTTGCGGCCGCTGGGTGGAGTTTGGGTCGTTTTCCGTGTCGGGGTATGCAAATAAGCTTTTTCCGGCGATCCACGAAGTTACGATCGTGCTTCGCAATCTCTTACGGCATCTGTAGTCATCTTTTTTCTGCGTAAAGTTATACCAGCTATTAGCTGGTCTATAGTTAGATGACCCATGTTAAGTATGGCCGTCGTTCCCGCGTCAAATTTCAATTTTTTATTTTTTTTGCGTAAGTCGTCCGGGAATAGGAATGTACGTAAACGACGCTACTCAAAAAAAAAATGACGTAATGACGTTATTTCGCGCAATGCACGGCGGGAAATTTCAGAATGGAGCATGCGCAGTTCGATCGCCGCGGGGACGCGCCTAATTTAAATGCTTCACGCCCCCTAATCGCCCCCTTACGGACCGAAATCTACCTGAATTAGTCTTAGAGCCAGGTAAAATACGGTGGCGTAGTGTATCTCTGATACTCTGCGCCAGGGCAATTGTACCTGAATCTGGCCCACTGTTTTTAGTTTTGCATTACAAAAAACATGTACTCAGGAATTGGTTGTAACGTAAATTAAACTATAATGGTTTTGGATCAATTTTATTTTCATTCTTTGATTTTATACATTTTTAAACTGTTGTTCTACATCTTTTTATACCTATATACAATACACATTTAATAAGTCACAAGGTTTCCAAAGCAGTATGAGTTGTTTAAAGAAACAGACAGTAGAGCAGCTTGTTTTGTAGCTCCCTTTGTTTAATAGAAATGTTAGACTTCTCTGTCTGATAAAGGATGAGTCCATACTTCTGTTTCTACAATTTTCTTTTTTTATTAATTATACAACTGGGTTATTTCTTTGTTTGTTGATCCATTATTTAACCACTAGCCGACCAGCCGCCACTGTTTTACGGCGGCAGGTCGGCTCGGCTGCGCGAAACGATGTAATATTACGTAATTTCGCATTTCAGCCATTAGGGGCGCGCGATCACCACCGGGCACCCGCGATCGCTCGTTACAGAGCGAGAACCGGGAGCTGTGTGTGTAAACACACAGCTCCCGGTCCTGTCAGGGGAGAAATGACTGATTGTCTGTTCATACAATGTATGAACAGCTATCTGTCATTTTCCCTAGTCAGTCCCACCCCCCTTCAGTTAGAACACACACAGGGAACATAATTAACCCCTTCCTCGTCCCCCCTGCCAGTGCCATTTTTACAGTAATCAATGCATTTTTATAGCACTGCTCGCTATAAAAATGCCAATGGTCCCAAAAATTTGCCAAAAGTGTCCGAAGTGTCCGCCATAAGGTTGCAGTACCGATAAAAATCGCTGATCTATGCATTACTAGTAAAAAAATAAAATATTAATAAAAATGCCATAAAACTATCCCCTATTTTGTAGACGCTATAACTTTTGCGCAAACCAATCAATAAACGCTTATTGCAATTTTTTTTAAGAAAAATATGTAGAAGAATACGTATCAGGCCTAAACGGAGAGAAAAAAAACGTTTTTATATATATATTTTTGGGGGATATTTATTACAGCAAAAAGTAAAATATATTCTTTTTGTTTCGAAATTGTCGCTCTATTTTTGTTTATAGCGCAAAAAATAAAAACAGCTGAGGTGATCAAATACAACCAAAAAAAAGCTCTATTTGTGGGAAAAAAAAGGACGCCAATTTTATTTTGGAGCCACGTCGCAGTCAGTTAAATTGACGCAGTGCCGAATCGCAAAAAGTGGCCCGGTCATTGACCAGCAAAATGGTACGGGGCTGAAGTGGTTAATTACGTAAATACATAAGTAAAGTGTGGATGGATAGAACATTTAACTACAATGGGATTTCCTTACCCTTGACAGACTGTGATAACTAAAATCATTTAACTGAATTACATTTGTTTTTGTGGTTTAATTTTATTTTTATTCTTTGGCTTTATACATTTTTAAACTATTCTATATCTTTTTATACAATTTTTTAGGCAATTTTGACACAAAAGCCTGTTAGTGTGATTTTATGGTTGTGTGTTTTATAACTACTACCACTACTTTTGAGGGACTAAGGACTCAAATTGCATCAGAATTGCATGTACTTTTTTCTATGATTTTCCATTAAAGTTTATGGGGCCAAAATATCGATGGGATCGCATCAAAGTAGCAAAGGAACTGTTTCCAAAATAACTCTGTGCTGAGTCACACTGATGAGAATGCGCACCATTGAAAACAATGTGATTTTCATTGTCAGGCAATTCTGTGTGACTCAAGTCACATCAGAAGTTGCACTAGTGTGAACCAGACCTCAACATACACTATATTACCAAAAGTATTGGGATGCCTACATTTATATGCACATGAAATTTAATGGCATCCCAGTCTTAGCCCATAGGGTTCAATATTGAGTTGGCCCACCCTTTGCAGCTATAACATCTTCAACTTTTCTGGTTAAGCTTTCCACAAGGTTTAGGAGTGTGTCTATGGGAATGTTTGACCATTCTTCCAGAAGCGCATTTGTGAGGTCAGGCACTGATGTGAACGAGAAGGCCTGGCTCCAACTCATTTGCTGGAGGGGGGATTATGGTGTGGGGTTGTTTTTCAGGGGTTGGGTTTTGCCCCTTAGTTTTAGTAAAGGGAACTCTTAGGGCCTCAGCATACCCAGACATTTGGACAATTTCATGCTCCCAACTTTGTGGGAACAGTTTGGGGATGGCCCCTTCCTGTTCCAACATGATTGTGCACTAGAAATAGATACATAAGGACATGAATGAGTGAGTTTGGGGTGGAGGAACTTGACTGACCTGCAGAGTCTGGACTTCATCCTGACAGAACACCTTTGGAATGATTTAGAGCTGAGACTGTGAGCCAGGCCTTCTCGTCTACATCAGTGCCTGACCTCATAAATGCGCTTCTAGAAGAATGGTCATAAATTCCCATATACACACTCCTAATCCTTGTGGACAGCCTTCCCATATAAGTTAAAGCTGTTATAGCTGCAAAGAGTGGGCCAACTCAATATTGAACCCTATGGATAACAACTGGGATGCCATTAAAATGAATGCACTGTAAAGGCAGGCATCCCAATATATTTGGTATTATAGTGTAGCTTGAGCTTTATGCAATGGTTGAATAGAAGGCTATATAATATTCCCATGCATTATTGCAGATTTACCTAACAAAAAAATGAAAAACTGGTTTCAATATGTTTTAGTCTGGACCATAGACGTGCACCCAGGGTGTGCCAGGTGTGCCCAGGCACACCCTAATCACCCTGTGCAGCATAGATTCCCCCTACTTCCCTAGTGCCCTTCCCCCTGCACTGCTGCTGGCTTCCCTCCTCTCCTCTCCTCTCCCAGCGGCTGATGCTGCGGGGATGTTTTAGGATAAACGGGGAAAGGGGCCAGTAAATATGTAAATTACTGACCCCCTTCCTTTCTGAATGAACACAGCGAGCCACCAGTAGTGTGTGTTTGAGCTTTGGGGTGCACACCCTAATGCAATAGGCTGTGTACACCTATGGTCTAGACCATATAAAACAAACTAAGGAAATATGTACAAAGCCATTATATAAATGTAGAAAAAAATATGCATACTTGTGTTTCTACAAAAAGTGGATGGATAGATCATTTAACTGTAATGAGATTTCCTTACCCTTGACAGATCATGAAAACTTAAACCATTTAACAAAATTGTTTTTGTTTTTACAGGATTCTAAGGAGGAGGAAGAAGATGAAATTGAAGAAGATGACTTTACAGGAAGCAACAGTGAAGTATCAGAGGAGGTTTATACAGAAGAAGATGAGGATGAGGAAGTAGATAGGGAAGAAGAAGAAGACGAAGAAGAAGAAGAAGAAGAAGTAGTAGAAGAAGAAGAGGAGGACAAAAAGGAAGAAGCTGAAAGTGACCTCGAAGAGAGTGACAGGGATATTAAAGAAGAGGTGGTGTGTAGCAAAAATGAACAGCAGCAAGCCATACAGATTCCCATAAAAACACCCACTATAAAATGCAATGGAGTTTCATTGGATAAACCAACTTGCAATGGATTCAGTGGAAGTGGTGACAAATACAACAGACACACAGAACATACTGGTAACAGTAAAGCATTGCCTGGCCCCGTCCTCTCAAACCCAATCGTTATTGATGAAGCACTTGAAAATATTAAAATCAATGATCCTGACACTACTGAAATAAACCTCAATAACATTGAGAACACGACAGCTGATACTTTAATTGCATTTGCAGAAGCTCTGAAAAATAATACCAGTGTTAAAATATTTAGTTTAGCAAACACTCATGCTGATGACAATGTGGCATCAGCTATCGCTAACATGTTGAGGGTTAATAAAAGTATCACGTGTTTAAACATAGAATCAAACTTTATCACAGGGAAAGGAATATTGGCCATTATGAGAGCTCTTCAGTATTCCAACAACATCTTGACAGAACTGAGATTTCACAATCAAAGGCACATCATGGGAAGTCAAGTGGAAATGGAAATAGTGAAATTACTAAAAGATAATTCAAGTATTGTCAAACTAGGTTATCACTTTGAGCTTCCAGGACCACGTATGTCTATGACAAGCATACTTACTAGAAACATGGACAAACAGAGACAGAAAAGAATGCAGGAACAAAAGGAATCTGGTTATGATCCTTCATCTAACTTAAGGACCAAGACATTGCAGAGAGGAACTCCAGGGGCTTCACCTTGTCCTTCTCCTAAGAGTTCACCATGGTCATCACCAAAGGCAACTAGAAAAGTTCAGGCTACCATAACTTTAGCCCCTCCTCCACCTCCTCCACCGCCTCCTCCACCTGCCCCTCCATTATTGCAAGTTGTTCAGGAAAAAAAGGCTCCCACCAGGAATATTGCTGAAGTCATTAAGCAGCATGAAAGATCAGCAAAGAAAATTCAAAATGGACAGATAAAAACAAAAGGCAAAAAGAGTAAAAAAGAACAAAACAATATACTAAAAGAAATAAAAAATTCTCTAAGATCAATTTCAGAAAATAAAGTAGAAGAGGGTTCTAGGCCACCTACACCCCAGAAATCGGCACGTGATGACCTTATGGAAGCTATCAGAGGAAGCAGTATGAGACAGTTGAGGAAGGTATGTCTAATAATATTTCTAAAAAAGATTTACAGTATATGTCCTGGTACGTGCAGTTTTTTCATGTTAACTGCTTTTCTGGCTTTGAAATTGCTAGCCATACTGGCCAGTTTTTGTAGAATGATCTAGAATTGTTAAAATACATGGTCTCTTGCATATTGCCTTACTAAATAAGTGTATATAGGATTACACTAACAATTATGTAACAATCAACAATGTAATTCTTAAAAATCAATAAAACCAAAGCAAATACTTATATACTGAAGTTATGATTGCCAATTAAAGCGGAGGTCCACATAAAAAGTGAACCTCCGCTTTTCGGAACCCTCTCCACCCCCTCCGGTGTCACATTTGCCACCTTTCAGGGGGGAGGGGGGTGCAGATATCTGTATAATACAGGTATTTGCACCCACTTTTTGGCATAGACTCCCGCGGGAGTCACGTCCCTTTCCGTCCCCCCCTTCTGTCTTCTGGGAAACACATTGGTCCCAGGAGTCAGCGGGGACCAGTGAAGACGCATGCGCAGTAGGGAACCGGGAGTGATTGCTCGGCTTTAGCTGCCGGCATCGCAGGTATCCTAGACAGGTTAGTGTCCCTTAATTAAAAGTCAGCAGCTGCAGTATTTCTAGCTGCTGTCTTTTAATATATATTTTTTTTTAGGCCAACCTCTGCTTTAATCAATTCAACTCAGTAACGCTAAAGCAATGCACATATTTAATTGCTTTTAAATATAGCTGCAATTTACTTTAAAAGTTAGTCTTTTGACTTTATAATATTACAGTTGTTGGATGAAAATCATTAGGCTGTTTGTAAAATTACAAGTTACATCCAACCACCAATCATATCTAAACTTGTATTATACTAGGTTCACATACAGTGCGGAAAATAAGTATTTGAACACCCTGCTATTTTGCAAGTTCTCCCACTTGGAAATGGAGGGGTCTGAAATTGTCATCGTAGGTGCATGTCCACTGTGAGAGACATAATCAAAAAAAATAATTCCAGAAATCACAATGTATGATTTTTTTAACTATTTATTTGTATGATACAGCTGCAAATAAGTATTTGAACACCTGAGAAAATCAATGTTAATATTTGGTACAGTAGCCTTTGTTTGCAATTACAGAGGTCAAACGTTTCTTGTAGTTTTTCACCAGGTTTGCACACACTGGAGGAGGGATTTTGGCCCACTCCTCCACACAGATCTTCTCTAGATCAGTCAGGTTTCTGGGCTGTCTCTGAGAAACACGTAGTTTGAGCTCCCTCCAAAGATTCTCTATTGGGTTTAGGTCTGGAGACTGGCTAGGCCACGCCAGAACCTTGGTAATGCTTTTTACAGAGCCACTCCTTGATTATCCTGGCTGTGTGCTTCGGGTTATTGTCATGTTGGAAGACCCAGCCTCGACCCATCTTCAAAGCTCTAACTGAGGGAAGGAGGTTGTTGCCCAAAATCTCGCAATACATGGCCCCGGTCATCCTCTCCTTAATACAGTGCAGTCGCCCTGTCCCATGTGCAGAAAAACACCCCCAAAGCATGATGCTACCACCCCCATGCTTCACAGTAGGGATGGTGTTCTTAGGATGGTACTCATCATTCTTCTTCCTCCAAACACGGTTAGTGGAATTATGACCAAAAAGTTCTATTTTGGTCTCATCTGACCACATGACTTTCTCCCATGACTCCTCTGGATCATCCAAATGGTCATTGGCAAACTTAAGACAGGCCTTGACATGTGCTGGTTTAAGCAGGGGAACCTTCCGTGCCATGCATGATTTCAAACCATGACGTCTTAGTGTATTACCAACAGTAACCTTGGAAACGGTGGTCCCAGCTCTTTTCAGGTCATTGACCAGCTCCTCCCGTGTAGTCCTGGGCTGATTTCTCACCTTTCTTAGGATCATTGAGACCCCACGAGGTGAGATTTTGCATGGAGCCCCAGTCCGAGGGAGATTGACAGTCATGTTTAGCTTCTTCCATTTTCTAATGATTGCTCCAACAGTGGACCTTTTTTCACCAAGCTGCTTGGCAATTTCCCCGTAGCCCTTTCCAGCCTTGTGGAGGTGTACAATTTTGTCTCTAGTGTCTTTGGACAGCTCTTTGGTCTTGGCCATGTTAGTAGTTGGATTCTTACTGATTGTATGGGGTGGACAGGTGTCTTTATGCAGCTAATGACCTCAAACAGGTGCATCTAATTTAGGATAATAAATGGAGTGGAGGTGGACATTTTAAAGGCAGACTAACAGGTCTTTGAGGGTCAGAATTCTAGCTGATAGACAGGTGTTCAAATACTTATTTGCAGCTGTATCATACAAATAAATAGTTAAAAATTCATAAATTGTGATTTCTGGAATTTTTTTTTTTGATTATGTCTCTCACAGTGGACATGCACCTACGATGACAATTTCAGACCCCTCCATGATTTCCAAGTGGGAGAACTTGCAAAATAACAGGGTGTTCAAATACTTATTTTCCGCACTGTATGTGCATAATTGCACATGTTCCTCATCCTCACTCAAACAGAAGCATATTGCTTTTTAGCCAACACATGCCGTTAATTCTTAGTGCGACGCCCATGCATCGGCACCCACGCATGTTTTGGCACCATGCAGTTCTGTGTGGCATGTTTTTAAAAACAGATCAGGAACTTGTTTCCCTGCAATCCTCATGGCTACACTGGCCTATTCAAATGAATGGGCTGCTGTACCCATAATGCGTGTGTTGCATTAACATATGTGAACCTAACCTAAGAAGTAGAAATGTGATTACTGATACAGGAAATAGAGGGAGAGAAAAATGTAAGTATGGTACCAGGTAGGTGACTGTAATAATAGCTAGAATCAGGTTGAGGTTGGCTTCAGGGAATGTATGAGCCATTACGTAGTCAGCATAATGTAGACTGGAAAGACAGGTTAAGATTAGTTTGAAGCCAAGACATCAAGAACAATGTAACCAGGTGCATAGAGGAACTGTCAGTTCAGAACCAGGAGTAACATCATGGTCAGATCAGGGCAGTCTGGGTCAGGTAACCATATCAAAGATTAATAGGAAACAGGATAGATGAAGATCATTTGTGGGGGCAGTTGTGAGTTTAAATAGTCTGATATGTTAGGGTGTTTCATTGCATGCTCTGAAAATGCACACATAGATAGACACACACCCATCAACTGTCCCCTGGCATGCAAGTGCTTTTACCATGCCAGCACATGAGTGTTTCTGCTGACTATTCTTCTTTGGAATATATATATAAAGAAATTCTGCAACACCAAATCTTCTTGTTGCTGTGTTGTAAGCTGTAACATTGTTTACTATCCTATAGTAGGCCATTGTATTATTATTATTATTCAGGATTTTTTTATAGCACCAACAGTTTGCACACTACACGAACAGTAAAATTCAAAACAAGAGGTTTATAGGAGCCCTGCTCCTACAGGCTTACAATCTAAGAGGTAGAGGCTGGTGAAACAAAAGGTAGGGACTGTGAGGGGTGAACTGATGAGGGGAGTAGAAGATTTGGTTGTTAGCTGGAGGTAGGATAGCCTTCCCTGAAGAGATGAGTTTTGGGGGATCGCCAAAAAGTGGACAGAGTAGGAGATAACTTGACAGATTTTGGTAGTGAGTTCCAGAGGATGGGAGAGGCTCTGGAGAAGTTCTGGAGACGAGCATGGAAGGAGGAGACAAGGTAGCTTGAGAGCAGAAGGTCTTGGGAGGAGTGGAGAGGACAGTTTGGTGATATTTAGAGATAAGATTGGTGATGTAGCTTGGGGCAGAATTGTAAATGGCTCTGTACGTTATTGTTAGTCTTTTGAATTTTATTTGTTGGGCAATGGGAAGCCAGTGGCAGAGAGGAGTGGTGGACACTGAACAGTTGGTAAGATGGATGAGGCTTAATGGTGTCAACGGTTAGGAAGGGGCATATTTTGGAGATGTTTCAGAAGTAAAGACTGGACGATTTGGACAGTATGTTTGGATTTGGGGCTGAATAGACAGATCAGAGTCTAGGATTACACCTTGGCATGAGGGGAGGGTCTGATGGTTGTCTTATTGATCTTGATGGAGAAGTCAGGGGGTGGCAGCATGGGCTGGAGGAAAAATTATGAGCTCGGTTTTAGAAAGATTGAGTTTGAGGAAGTGGTGTGACATCCATGTTGATATGTCAGTTAGTAAGTTAGTAATGCGAGAGGAGAATGAAGGGGTGAGGTGAGGAGTAGAGATATATATTTGTGTGTCGTCAGCATAGAGGTGGTACAGAAAGCCATGGGAGCTTATTAACAGACCAAGGGAGGAGGTGCAAATGGAGACGAGAAGGGGTCCGAGGACAGACACTTGAGGTATCCCTACAGAAAGAGGAAATGGAGAGGAGGAAACAGAGCTATAGGTCACACTGAAGGAGTGCTGTGATAGGTAGGAGGAGAGCAGAGCCTTAAAGCCCAAGAGAGTGGAGTTTTTTGAGGAGATAGTCAACAGTATCAAAGGCTGCAGCGAGGTCGAGTAGTATAAGTATGGAGTAGTGGCCATTGGTTTTAGCAGTTAGTAGGTCATTAGAGAGTTTCAGTAGGGCAGTTTCAGTGGACTGTAGCTAGCGAAAGCCAGACTAAGGGATCAAGAAGGTTGTTGTCCATGCGGTAGGAGCAAGGAGTCTTAAGTTATTCAGGCTGGTGGGATCCAGTGAGGGCTTTTTTAAGTATGAGGGTTATCGGTGCATGTTTTAGAGGGGAGGGGAAGGTGCCAGTAGAGAGGGAGAGATTGAGTGAGGGAGCACAAGATAGAAGAAGAGGGTGACCGTAGTAAATGCGAGGGAACAGGATCCAGATGACAGGGGGTAAGGCGGGCTTCTGTGAAAACTTTAGAGACCTCTTTGGTAGTAGCAAGGCCAAAAGAGTAAAGGGTTGACAGTGGTTTTGTACAGGAAGTGTCCAGGAGGATAGATGTCTCTGCAGTGGAGATGTCCCCACAAATTGAAATGTATGAAATACAGATACTTCCAAGTTGCCCTAAAGTGGAAGTTTCAGCAGATACCTGATTTTGACACTTCTGGTCAGATAACACAGCGAGCTGAGTGTAAGTTTGCCACCCCCTCCTTTTCCCGCATCACAGGTCACTGAGGGACCAATCACATAGCGCAGCACAGCTTGCACAGTCGGAAACTGTCTGTGAAGCGGCTAGGCTTTACTGTTGGTTTCCCTTAGTGTAGATGTCGGCACCTGCACCCGATGCAGATGGAAAAATCAACTCGGGTGAGGACATTGCTAAATCAAGCGGCAGGTAAGTGTGCTTGTATTGAAAGTCAGCAGCTTCAGTATTTGTAGCTGCTGGCTTTTTATTTTTTGGAGGGAGATTGAAGCTCCTCTTTAACAAACTAAATGTAATCTATTTAGCCTTTAGACCTACCTTAAGTCAGTTAGACCGGCCAGGCAATTAAATTAGCAACAGGAATTCTACACACCCAAAAGCAAATTAATCTTCCCTTATTAAAATAGTCAACAGGAGTGTCATGAGTTCTAGTCTGACATGGTTTGCGCTAGGCACAGCACTTTCTCACTAAAAGATTATTTGACAAAACCCTGTGCCTAGGGTGAAACATGTCAGACTAGAACTTGTCTCTGCTGGCTATTGTAATAAAGGAAAATTATTTTGCATCTTGGTTTATTGCATTCCTGTGTATGATTTATTATTTTGGTGGAGCTGAGCTGAGCCAGCACCTAAAATGTGAATGTGACATGCGGAGAATGATCTCATTTTGAGGGACATGTGAAATATTAGACCAGCCAGGCAACTAACATTTTCAGGAGGCCAGTGCCGGCAGCCCCCATATTTCTCTCATGACTGATGCAATTTAATGTAATTTAAGACAGAAACTGTGTTGACATTTTGACAGCTTGTATAATTACTTCAATCATAGAACGTCTTTCATTTTTGCATTTGTAAAACTAGTCATAGCAAATGTATGCGGTTTTGGAGAGCATCTTAGGAATAGCATTCATCTATGTGACTATCAAAGCATCTGCTGAGTGAATGGATGGACAACTACTGGCAGTCTGCATGTCCTAAGAATGCAATGTATGTGTGGGCAAAATAGCAAAAATCATAAGCAGTACTTATTTCCATACATGCCAGCGTTCATGGGAAATGTAGTCTGGCAGCGGTGTGCATCTCACAGCACGTTGGCATGTAGGTGGCGCCATGATCTTCTACTCGTTTTTCAAAAATTCATAGATGTGCTCCAGGCAGTAAATAATTTTCCCCACAAAGTGGGAACAGTGTGAAAAAAAAATAGTATAGCTTTTTAGACTTGTTCTAAAGATATTAAACATGCTATGCAACTAAGATAAGACAGTTTAAATGTACCTTACAGATAATTTTTTTCTGCCAAACTGTATGAGATTGTAGGCCAGACACCTACCCACCTTAAACACCACCCTGAAATTGCTAAATAATCACACACAGCTTTTGGCAAAATATTTGTCCGCGGCACCTTTTATTAAGTTTACATTTTATACAATGTACTTTAGTCTCATAATAAAATGATCAAATTACTACCAAGTTTTCAGAACCAACAGCCCCCCCCCCCGGAAATCCGGGGTGACCACACCACATAACAGGTGCAAGTGACTAGGGAGGGAGTACTTCTGCTGCTGATCCGGTCCAAGGGGGAAAGGAAATAAGCCCCACCGCAGCTGCCCTTTATAGGCCTTCCAGCACCTTCCCAGCAATCCCATTGGACCTCCAGAACCTGCAACAGAACCTTTTAAAGAAACAGTCACCATGTTAAACTACCTAACTATACAATTATTACAGGTGTACTGGCCACAATCTCGTGCAGGTGGGCCCCAAATAGCGCCCCCTTTTGCAGCTGCTGTTAGAGGCGTCTGAGGTTTATTTTAACTGCCTCTAAACGCCCCTCCATGTCACCCTATGTGTTCCATGCACACATAAACTTTCAGAAGCATAAGCGTTTAGGGGCAGTAGGAAAAAAAACAACAGCATGTGAGTCCAGGAGCAGAGGCTGTTGAGCTGTAAAAACGAAAAATGCCCCAAAAAAACTGCTCAACGTTTGGCGTTTTTAGGTGTTTTTACATTATATATGTGTATAGGAGTATTTTTACTGAACACAAAAACAAAAAACACCAATGCAGAAAAATGCCCATATACGCCCATAAATGCTATTTAAAAATGCAGCTAACAGCATATTTTTAACGCTGCTTTATCTGGCAGCAGTGATGGCGTTCTTTAAACGTCCTGTGTGCATAAGGCCTATATAGGTGTGATAGGAAAACTGCTATCCTTTTATGTGGGGCCTTCAATTGATTATTTCTCAGCAGAACAATCCTAGATAGCTTTTTAACAGTCAGTGTAATAACTGCTTGTTTATTTTACAGGTGGATATACCTGGAACACTTCGGTAAAGTCCATGTTTGCTGTAAAAGCTGAACACAAGAAGCTTTGCCGAATTATCTGCTGTTTGTTAAACATGTGTAAGCAAGCAAACTACACTCCTCAAGAAGCTGAAACATTTTAACCCTAAGCAACTGCAAGGAAAAATAAATTATATGTAAATACTGATTAACTTTTATTTTATTTTTCTTTAATTTTTTTGTTTGTTTTCTATAGTATAAAGGTATATTTATCTACATTTAAAGATGATCACAATGAGCCTTGTGTTTTGCACTGAAATGTTTTGTTTCTTTGGTTTGTATTTTTTATGACTCCAATAAAAGATGTACAATTTAATATCAGTGTTATTTCAGTAAGAATAATGCCTTACAATCGGTAGAGAACTTATACCACCAGAAGACTTGATTGACATTAGTACCCCGCTATCTCACATCACCTTCTGGGACCATGCTGGCGCAGAAGACACCCATCTGTGGTAGATGACAGAGGAAGCAATTGTAAGGTTTTGGTAGGGAAGGTAGCTGTTGAAATGCTAATTTACTAAATCAGGTGGAATTATTCAAGCATACTGGGCATTGGAGAACATCAACTCACAAATGACTACCTACCTAGCACAAATGACTACCCGACAAAGATTTAGAACTTCTCTCTTATAACTGTTTGTGTCCCTAATTTAAAGATTAAGGCTGGGCTCACACCATCCCTGCATCCGTCACACAGTAGGGGTCTGCTGCGTGCTGCTTCACAATTTCAGGTCCGATTTCAGCCTGAATTTTGGGCTGAATTCAGACCTAAAATGGACCAAAAGACGCACAACGTTTTTCTGCTAGACGCACCGGACCTGCTGCGGAGATATGCGAACCGGCTCCATAGAGAGCCGGTCAAACTCTCACATTGGATGTGTGGAACATACTGTGCATGCTGGTCGCTCAGCTGCACCGCATCCCAGAAGATAGTGCTTGTGGACTTTATATGTCCACAAGCAATATGGAAAATGCCAGGAAAGAAGAATAAAAGTAATTTTTGGGGTTAGAAATCGGAAATCAAGCGGTGATTTATACTAAAAACGTGAGTGCTATATATAACAGTTATATATAAAAGATATTCATTATATATATACAGTTGAACCTCGGATTACGAGCCTAATCCGTTCCAGGAGTATGCTCGTAATTCAAAGTACTCGCATATCAAAGCGAGTTTTCTCTTTGAAGTCAATGGAAACGAAAATAATTTGTTCCGCATTGACTTCAATGGGATGCAATACTGAATGCGGCCATAGGTGGGGGGGCGCCAGAGAGCGCCAAAAACTACCGAAAAGGCACGAGGACACTTTGGCTAGTTTCCTGCGCCCCCTTACCTCAGGCCAAACGAGGTACTGCAGGCTAATGTACGGCTTTTCTCAGCTCATGCGCTCCCGCACCTCAGGCCAAATGAGGTACTTCAGACCTATTTAACTTGAATTCTGCTCGTTTTGTGAGTCACACTCACAAATTGAGTCAGAATTAAAAAAAAAAAAGTTGCTTGCAAATCAAAATTTACTCTTAAACCGAAGTTCCACTGTATATGTATATATATATACTGTGTGTATATATATATATATATATATATATATATATATATATATATATATATATATATATATATATATATATATATATATATAGATAGATACACCGTTGGAACTCCATTTTAAGTAAAAAAAAAAAAGGGAGAAATATTTGGTTCGCTGAAACGTGCATCACACTGCCCCCTACTGCTGGGTCACTGCAGCCAGAAAGGACAGCTGTCTTATACTAAACTAAACCATTGAACTGCTGTGGTTTATTGTGTGACGGTTGTCAGGACAGTGGGAATGGGTCATAAAGCTCCAATGCAATTGGAGAGCAAATATTTGTTAGCTACCACAAGCATGTTCTTCCACAACTGGTGATCATATATTAGTAAAAAGGACAATAATTATTATTTTCTCCTTAATAAAAAATACTTGCTTATCACAAAGTTTAATTTAAACTAATAATAGAGCATAACATGTGCCTGCATAGTACTACTAGTTGCCCCAAAACGTTTTTCCTTGTGGCTTGGGATTCTCAAAACTACCACGTCTACCTTTAGCCGTCATAAAACTCGAGACTTTTTCAGCAGATCAACAGCCAATAAAAAGTGCCCTTTTGGTTAGTGGCATGTCAGACCTTTGACAGCGGCTGAGTGTGAGGGATCCGGTTCCTCAAGGATCAAGATTTTGTGGCAGTTCGTTTTGGGTGACAGGCTCAGTTTAACTATTCCTTGTTGTGGTCCACTGTCCTGTTTGTTCAAACAGCAACCAAAAAAATCTGTCATGTTTGAAATTAATGATTTGAAAGTGCCAACAGCAGCTGCAAATTCCCGTCATCTGTTAATACCAAGGGAAACTTTACCCGGTACAGTGTTTAGATGGGAAATTGGCTGGAGCGGTGCTGGATAAATGATACTGATCTTATCATTTCTTGTTTTAAGGGACTCAGACCTGCCGAACGAGAGACCTAGTTTCAAGTTTCTCATAAAGTTTACTGGTTACGCATAATTAAGCCACTGGAAAAGACAGATGTCACTGCCTTTAAATTTAATGAGATCAGTTTTGCCCAATAGCCTTGCCTTTCTGAGAAGCTTTAAGGCTTGAAAGCATTGAAGGCTTATGGTGTCTGTCGAATGTTCTAAGAAGATTCGATGGAGCAGCTAAACTGTACGATGCCATAATCGTAAATTTCAGGGTCGAATGTTCCACCTACAAGCTATAAAAGAATTCTAATGTTGTATGACACAAGTAATAATTATATTTATAAATTATTATTACTAGTCAACCAACATTCAAATTCTTCTATAGCCTATGGGCGGAGCATTTGACCGGAAATGTACGATTGCAGCGTCGTACAGTTTAGCTGCTTGTTGAATCTTCTTAGAACTTTCGACAGACACCATAAGCCTTCAATGATAGATTCAACGTTTGTATGTTTTTCGCTGCTTCATCGAATCTTTATCGTTCATGTCGATGGTCTACCCCAACACTGTCTCTATAATGTTGAATCTTTTTTCTCTATGTCGAATCTTTCCTCTTTATGTATAATAATCTTGGACTAATAGAGCTAAGGTTAGGCACATTAGACCACAAAGATTGCTATTGTCAGCGTCATGTCGAATCTCCTATCTATATCGAACTGCTGTAGCAACGAAAACTAAAATAAAGCATTTTTTTGTCGGATCTTTCGGATTTTGGATTCTGTGCGTTTGTTTTTGTTTGTTAAAACGATAACGAAAATACCCGAAACAGATGAAAATGAATGCACATGTCTATTGGTTGGTAAGTAGCCCCATTATTTTAACAAGCTTCTTCTTTAACCACTTCCTGATGGCCGTACGACTTTATACAGCCACAGGGTGGTTCTAAATCTCTGGGTCGCCGTCTTTTTACGGCCTCCGCTCCTCTGGGCCACTGGGGGGCGCCCGCACGTGCCCATGCGTTGCTGAGATGCCGATGTGCGTGCCTAGCGGCCGCGATGTCTGCCATGCACCCACGATCGGCGGTTACAGAGACAAGGACTTGGATCTGTGTGTGTAAACACACAGATCCACGTCCTGTCAGGGAGAGAGGAGACCGATCTGTGTCCCTTGTATATAGGGACACAGATCGGTCACCTCCCCCAGTCACCCCCCTCAGTTAGAACACTATGCAGGGCACACACTTAACCCCTCCCTCACCCCCTAGTGTTAACCCCTTCAATGCCAGTCACATTTATACAGTAATTAGTGCATATTTATAGCACTGATCGCAGTATAAATGTGAATGGTGCCAAAAATGTCCGATGTGTCTGACATTTCTTTCATTTTACGTCATTAGGAATGGTTCTTGATGACGTAAAATCTTACGAAACATACCTCGAGCCGAGCCTTGGTCCCATCACTTCTGGCCCCTTTGGTCTGCGTGCGGAGCGAGGTGGAAGGCACGCCAGTTACGATTGAAAGCCGCAAGGCACCATTCGGCCACCAGACACACATTCAGCCTCTGTGCCGGGCCCTCTAATAAAGGAATTGGCAAAAGCTTTTGTACTGTCCTTATTCACTTTTACACTTTTGTGGGTGAATGGGAAGGGGTACATACTCATTCACATGGGGGTGCTGGGATCCGTGGGCCCCCCTGTTGAAGGGGGCTTCCAAATTATGATATTCCCCCCTGCTTGCAGACCCCCTGTTTTGTCACATTTTCAGCATAACATTGGCAAATGACTACGTACATTCTGTGCAGTGTAGTAATGAGCTATATCCAAATAATGTGGTCATGGGAGAAACTTTTGTCAAAATTATTGTTTCTGTATTAAATGAGCTCATCTATATATAGCTTCTGTCTGAGATTAAGAAGTAGCAGCAGACATATCTCCAGAGAATACAAGATATTTTGTTACCTTGGATGGTTTCCAGGGTACCAAAGATCAGTCTTAAAATGCTTGTAAAGCCTCCCGTACTGCAGCTATGCAGTGTGCACTTTTCATTTGGCAGCTATATGTAAAGTGGGATATAAAATACATTTTGGTACAGTGGGCCTCATATATCAGAGTGTCTGATATGTACTGAAGGTATTGCTTGTTAGCTGTAAAATACATTTCAAATGTTACATTTGTTTGGTAAAGAAAAATCTACATGCTAAGGGCAACACAATTTCAGGCTTGAGATTTATTGCATGCATTTAAAGTAATAAAAAAAATTAAATAACCAAAACCCTGCCAAAAAAGAAGATTGCATCCAATCCCCTGATCTGACTTTACTATTTAACATTCCAGTATATTGCAAGCATTGTAGTATTGGTAAAACAGTAAGATCAAAAATATGATACAGTCCTTACATTTTTAGGGTCCATGGGTTATTAGCAGAAATGTTGTTAATTAATTATATTTTATTAAATGTTACATTTACAATACACAAATATCACACACATCTCTCTGAGAGATTAGCAGATATTTTTAAATTAAACATTTGAATGAGAGTGACTATTTTTTTCCTAAATAGCTTCCTTCACCTTACCTCATCCTTCCATTTTGCTTTTAAATGTCCTTATTTCTTCTGAGAAATCCTCACTTCCTGTTCTGCTGTCTGTAACTCAACACCGTAATGCAAGGCTTTCTTCCTGGCGTGGAGTGTCTTGCTCGCCCCCTCCCTTGGACTACAGGAGAGTCAGGATGCTCTCTACGTTGCAGATAGAGAAAGGAGCTGTGTGTTATTGGGCCTCCTGACTCTCCTGTAGTCCAAGGAGGGGTCGAGCATGACACTCCACACCAGGGAGAAAGCCTTGCATTACTGTGTGAAGTTACAGACAGAACAGGAAGTGAGGATTTCTGTGAAGAAATAAGGACATTTAAAAGCAAAATCGAAGGATGAGGTAAGTGAAGGAGGACTGCACTAAGGTAAAGGAAGCTATTTAGGAAAACAAATTGTACCTTTACAACCCCTTTAAATATTATTTTTATGAAAGAAAAAATGGTGCAAGAAAATATTACAGAAGCATACTACTAAACATACAAATTGCAACAGTAAAATAAAAAGAGATCAAAAGTGATAATTTCGTAGCACAGTTCTTCTGGTCTTTGGTTTTGTGCAGAGTAGTCCAGTTGGATATATCAGAGTCACATATAGAGTCACTTTTTGGGGACCAGTGACACTAATACTGTGATCAGTACTAAAAAATAAAATTACTGTCACTGTACTAATGACACTGGCTGGGAAGGGGTTAACATCAGGGGCAATCCAAGCATTACCTGTAGGCCTAGCTAGTGCTTGTGTACTGTGGGGGAAGTGCTTTTACTAGGGGAAGGCATCCTGCTTTTCAGGAACACAGGATCAATGCCTTCCCTACTGTCAAAACGGTGCCTCATTTACAGGCTCTCTGCCTAATGATCGGTGGGTGCCGGAAGACATGGAATCCACGGTACCCACATATCAGCTTCTGCTGTGTATAATGAAACGGGTCGCCGACGGAGCGAATGCACGTCCCAGACCTGGAAGTGCAGGATCACGTACTAGGTTTGTGATCCTGTGCAGGAGAGCAACTTTGCTGCCGTATATGTAAGTTATACGGTCGGCAAGTGGTTAAACTGAGAAAGTGGGATGATATCTTTGGGATGGGATGATATCCTTTTAATGTGAAGAAAATTCCCTCCTGGGGGCTGCATTCACACCTAATCGTTGCGTTTTTTGCTTGTATGTATGAGTGTTTTTGTGCATTTTGTTACAGCGTTTTCAAGTGTTTTGGAGCTCTGGCATTATTGTAATAACCAATAAAGAAAAATATATTCTGTGACATCATTTGTTGTTGTGTGTTTCTGCTTTCTATGTTATTTTCATCCCCTTCCTGTTTTTTTGCAGTGTTCTGTGGTGCCTTCTGCTCTCCAAACAATGTCAGATGAAATGGTGGCAGATGTAGTAACGCCATATTTGCTAATGGAAGAAGTAGCGAGTAAGGAGGAGGGACATGAAGATACTGGGTCCATCCTGTCATTGCTAATTGAGGACAGAGGGACCAGTTCTGGGTCATGTACATGCAACTGCTGCAGGGCACATGAGGATCTGGTTTAGGAGAGCGATGGTAAGGCCATAAATAGGTCATATTTCTTAAATAAAAAAATATAATAAATAATGCATAAAAGTTCATTTAAAAACATTTGTTTTATTTATTATATCACAAAAAAAAAGGTAACACACTCTCTCATGAAGACAATATTATCAATCCAAAGTGTAAAAGCATAAGGGGAAAAAGCGGCACTGCCTGTGTCAGCCCATACAACATGATACACTTTCCTCTCCCAGCGATTGCTTGGCTCCGCCCAACATGTTTTACAAGTGTTGACGTTATCAGTTGAGTTGCAATGATATGTGCAGTTTTACGAACACATGTCAAAGTGGCAAAATTGGGTTTGGGCATTAGGGTTTGTTTTGACTTTGCTCCTGAAGGGGTTAGGGGGAAACTCACACCAGCCGCAATGTAGTGACTTTATACAAATGTCACACAATGTTTCAGAAAAGTTCTATTGGTCTTCGCAAAGTGTGGGCAGTGGATTGCCTCACACTGTGCTGCGTTAAAAGAAAGTACAGCCTGCCAGTGTGAATAACAGCACAATGCACATTGGTTACTTCTAGGCAGGGTCATCTGCACCCGTGCATGTGTGGGTACAGAGCACACTCATCAATGTCCTGCTACCATGCTATGCTGAACTCGTATTCGTTCGTAGCTTTGGTATTGTCGGAAAGAAACCCGGCTTTGATTTTATGCTTATATAAAGGTGTCAGGATAGACACCCTTAAGGCATCACGCACACTGGATATTATAATAACTTCAAAAAGTAGCTTTGAAGTGAGTTTTTCAATAGCATTTTTTAGCATTAGCGTTAAGATTTTTTTTCAAATTTTCAATTATATTTATTAAAATACACTGGCGAGACGCGTTTTTTAGCGTAGATCTGTGTTTTTTTTACATTGGAGTGTTTTTACAGCTGAAAAACTCCTCTCAGAACCCACTATTTTTTATTTTTTTTTTACAGACAAAAAACGACCCAGCCAAAAACAGTTGTGTGCATTGACACATAGGATAACATGCTGGAGAGTTTGACTGTAGAATAAAAACGTCTGAAGCCAAAAACAGCAGCTGTAAAAATATCCAAAAACATCCAGGGTGGATGTGAATGCACTATTTTTAAATATATTTTCAGCTGTTTTAAAAGAATTCACACTATGTGAAGTTTTCTCGCTTACCTTTGAACATTGGGCTCCTGAGGATCTGACATATGCAAAATATCAGTTTGATCTTATGTCCTAGGTCTCTGCAGAGGACTACTGCATAAATTTAATGCGCTGCTTACATTGCAATTTGGAGAGTAGTTTTTATGGTTGTGGATTTTCTCACGAAGGTGTGGTGGAAGAAATACAAGAAAAAAATTGGCTTGATTAAAGAAATAGTGTTGTTACACTGTCTACACATATTACCTTTGATAAGAATTCTTTGGGACATTAGCACTTTATATGGTTTATAACATTGCATGTCACTAGTGAATTTGTGTTGCACAGCATGATAGCACTTTATCAATGTGATAGATTTATAGAAGCTTATTTATTTATTCATTTTTACACCATAATAAAAGGGTTGTAAAGGTAAAAAAAAAATCCCTTTACCTTAGTGCAGTCCTCCTTCACTCACCTCATCCTTCCATTTTGCTTTTAAATGTCCTTATTTCTTCTGAGAAATCCTCACTTCCTGTTCTTCTGTCTGTAACTACACACAGTAATACAAGGCTTTTTCCCTGGTGTGGAGAAAGCCTCTTGAGGGGGCGAGCAGGCAAGTCAGCACACATTCTACTTTGCAGATGGAGAAAGGAGCTGTGTGTTAGTGGCCGTCCTGACACTCCTGCTCGCCCACTCCCCTCTTAGGAGGCTTTCTCCACACCAGGGAGAAAGCCTTGCATTACTGTGTGGGGACAGACAGAAGAACAGGAAGTGAGGATTTCTCACAAGAAATAAGGACATTTAAAAGGATGAGGTAAGTGAAGGAGGACTGCACTAAGGAAAAGGGGGGAAAAAATTACCTTTACAACCTTTAACCTTTATTACCTTTAATTTATAATAGATTTAAAACCATGTTCACACACAGATGTGACATCCCATTTAGATTTAGCATCTATTTGCAATAGATTTATATAACATTCACACATATTGTATATCTGACATTTTATGTTTAGGTTTATGCACCAATTAGACTTCTGATAATAGACTTAACTATTCACAGTGCTGGCACTTCGTAAGCATATACTGTATGAAGAATCTAACATTAAGGCAGATCCCTGACTTAGAGATCAACCTTCATTGTGTGCAGTAATAATGTGCAGAGTTCCTCTGAAAATTGAATTGTCCCATGTCACTACACAATGGCTTGTATAGGGTTCTGGGTCCTGCCGAGCACATAACGCGGACCTCATGCGTGCTCTCACTTAACTGTTCCCTTCCAGTACCTCGTGACCAGGCCATAGATCTCTTAACACAGGTTTGGACCTGGTTGGCACTGGATATTGACTGCTAGGGAAGGAGCTAGAATATCAACCCCCTCGCTACCGGAGGACCTGTCACTTTATTAGGTACCACGATTAACGACTGGTTGCCCGTAGCTTGTTCCTTCAGTTGTTTACCCATAGCAACTACACTCCTCTTGTGCTTGCCAAGTTAACCCTCTAAAGCAGCATTACTTCATACCCCACTGTGCTTTACAGACCCAGGTTCTTTAGGACTACAACGGACCAACATGTACCCCTTTGAATAACTTCAGACCAGGCTCATAACGGTTAATATAACTTTTACTGAACATGCTGCAGCAGTCAGTTCAGTATGCACAATGTCCTGTCCCTAATTCTAACTAGAGTAATAAAGTGGCACAGGCATAGCTCCATGAGGTGAGAGTCCATTACAGCATTGTCCATGACTGGATATTCTTTGTAAGTCCCAGTCCTTCAGTAGCACCAATGACCACACTCACGGGTGATGCTGTAGCTCTTGGACTTGCCGCAACCGCCTTTTTGGACCTTAGCTGTCCCCCTTTTTATAGCACAAGTGGGCTGGCTAGGACCACAAGCCCAGGAAGCAAGAAACACTTAACCTTTTTCCCAGCCTGGAGAGGCTGGTGGATAGCTAACCGTGTACATTTTTCTACCTGCCTACATTCTCTATGTGTAATGGTAGGTGTACCATTATCTGCAGCCATATAACTAATGTGTATGATGTAGTATCCCCCCCTAATGAAAAAATATATATGCTAAACATCAACTTAAAGAGTAATGGTAGAAATTATATTTTGTTTGTATTGGTAGGATGCTCAATATGGAAATTTCAAATTAATACTGTAGTATTCAATATTTGATTGTCGAAAGCTGACTGTACTGTAATGCTGATTTGTTCACTAAAAACTTTTCTGTTAAAAAAAAAAAAACATTAACTTAAAAAATACCAGTGATTTTAATAATCATACTTGCCATTGAGATTTTAGTAACAAAAACATCGGTAATAATCCAGTTGAAATAACTTGTCATCACAGTGCGAGAGAGAATATACATAGTTGCCAGGCTTATCTCTGCAGTTTTTATTTAGAAACATAACCATGGTAGAGTATCCTAAGAATTTAACAGAGATAAGATACAGATTGTTTTCAAACACATCCTGTTCCTCTAGAGAAGTGACTCTCAATATCGGTCAATTCAACTTTGGCCGTTAAAATGAAATTTGAGTCATCGAAGTAGTCCTTAATAATAAGTAATAGCATACATTAACATTAATTCAGGGTACAGTTTCCTGAATTGGCACATTAGTTCATTTCCAGTTGCAGCTTGGGCTATTGTTGACAGCAATAACTGTGGAGCATATTTTGCAGTCATTACAACTCTAATGCCTCGTACACACGACCCGTTCTCCCGACATGAAAACTGCCATGCTTGCTTTTGGTCGAGAAAACCAGCCCTCAGTAGACAAGTGGAAGAAAAACGTAGACAAACGGCAAAACTGGTCAACAAAAAAAAAAACAAGAATGTTTATATCTTAAACACCAAAGCCTAGGATACGTAATCCTTGACCTTAGGGAAGGAATATAAAAACAAAATATGTCTCAAACAAGGATCAACTAGCAAACAGCTGAATGAAGAAGAATACCCAATACCCTTGAGTTTAGGGAAATTCAATATTTGGCAAAAGAAGGGGCTCTTTAATTACTTCCCAGAGCAGGCTGGGGGCCAGGGTGCACTGTCAAAAAGATACCCCAGTGGTATGCACAGCTCCTTTCTAAGGCCTCTTTCACACAGGGACGGATCCGCTTTCTGCGGTCCACCAGCTCAGCGGGAGATCTCTCTGCAGATCTCTCCTGAGCCGGTGGATGACAAGTCCCTCTCTGCTCACTGAGTGGGGAGGGGCTTGTCCAGCGCCGCTGTCTTCTATTGAAGGATCTGATGAAAACAGACATGCTGATCTCACCCAATACATAACCCGCTATGGATGGATAGTGACGTATCGCCATCTGTCTTATTTTAACGGATCGGATTGGATGTCAGCGGACATGTCTCCGCTGACATCCGACGCTCCATAGAGATGTATTGAGGGGCCGTTCAGGTCCACCGACAAAACTGACAGGCGAACCTGAACGGTCCGACCATGTGAAAGGGGCCTAAATGTATCCATTTCACAAAAGGTTCACACATTTTAGATGGCAATCTACTTTACCAAGAGAGGCAGAGTTATTTCAGAGTAAAGTAGATACAATTAAAATGTGTATATCAATATTTATTAGAATAACAAGTACAAAATAAGTAAGAGCAACAAAGTAAAAATGTGAAAGTCACATCAAAATTGGCTTTTGGCTAAAAACTTTAAAATGCACAGTATAAGCTCACTGGAACTACCCTCTTCTCCTTTTTAGGCCTGATTAACACCTATGCATGTTTAGTGCATTTTGCAGATTTGCACTACAGAACGTGTTTTATAGAAAACCATGTTAAATGGACTGTAAATCTGCAAAATGCACTAAAAATGCATAGGTGTGAATCAGGCCTTAGAGTGAAGCCACCAAAATCATATGCATCCCTGTCCACTCCTCTCTTGTCCTCCAATCACATAACACCAGGTATTCTGTGAAAACAAATATGAACATGGGTATGGATTAAGCAAAGGGAATGGGTGACTGAAGCTCTTCACTACTGTTAGCCGCTGCTCTGAGCGTAGCTGGTTGCTTGTAGCTAAGTATTACTATACAGCAACACTGCTCACACAGAATACCTATTATTACCTCTTTCTTATATATCTGATGCAGGATTTACAATAACTTTTGTCCCCCGGAGTCAGGCTTAAAGAAAACTTTGGTACTTAAAAATCTCCATAGGCAACGCTTTGAATTTTTTTTACAGGTTACAAGTTTAGATTTACAGAGGAGATCTAGTGCTAGATTTGTTGCTGGCACTCTTAACGCACACGGCGAAACCTCACATATGTGGTTTAAACAGCGTTTACATATGTCGGCGGGACGTACGCGCGCGTTCGCTTCTGCACGCGAGCTACCCATCTGTGGACGTCATATGACTATGGGTGGGTATTGAAGTGGTTAAAGGGGTTGTAAACCCTCATGTTTTTTATGCATAGGATGCATTAAGGTGAAAAAACTTCTGTCACTGACCGGCCCCCCGTTTTACTCACAATAGGAAACATATAGCGTAATTCTGTCACTTAGAGAACCCCCCTACATGTAATGAATGTAGAGGGGTTCTCCAAGTGACAGAATTACGCTATACAGGTCTTTCTCAAAAAATTAGCATATTGTGATAAAGTTCATTATTTTCTGTAATGTACTGATAAACATTAGACTTTCATATATTTTAGATTCATTACACACAACTGAAGTAGTTCAAGCCTTTTACTGTTTTAATATTGATGATTTTGGCATACAGCTCATGAAAACCCAAAATTCCCTTTCTCAAAAAAATTGCATATTTCATCCGACCAATAAAAGAAAAGTGTTTTTAATAAAAAAAAGTCAACCTTCAAATAATTATGTTCAGTTATGCACTCAATACTTGGTCGGGAATCCTTTTGCAGAAATGACTGCTTCAATGTGGCGTGGCATGGAGGCAATCAGCCTGTGGCACTGCTGAGGTGTTATGGAGGCCCAGGATGCTTCGGTAGCGGCCTTAAGCTCATCCAGAGTGTTGGGTCTTGCGTCTCTCAACTTTCTCTTCCCAATATCCCATATTCTCTTTGGGGTTCAGGTCAGGAGAGTTGGCAGGCCAATTGAGCACAGTAATACCATGGTCAGTAAACCATTTACCAGTGGTTTTGGCACTGTGAGCAGGTGCCAGGTCGTGCTGAAAAATGAAATCATCTTCATAAAGCTTTTCAGCAGATGAAAGCATGAAGTGCTCAAAAATCTCCTGATATCTCCTGATAGCTAGCTGCATTCACCCTGCCCTTGATAAAACACAGTGGACCAACACCAGCAGCTGACATGGCACCCCAAACTATCACTGACTGTGGATACTTGACACTGGACTTCAGGCATTTTGGCATTTCCCTCTCCCCAGTCTTCCTCCAGACTCTGGCACCTTGATTACCGAATGACATGCAAAATTTGCTTTCATCCGAAAAAAGTACTTTGGACCACTGAGCAACAGTCCAGTGTTGCTTCGCTGTAGCCCAGGTCAGGCGCTTCTGCACACGCCTGTACACGGTGGCTCTGGATGTTTCTACTCCAGACTCAGTCCACTGCTTCCGCAGGTCCCCCAAGGTCTGGAATCGGTCCTTCTCCACAATCTTCCTCAGGGTCCAGTCACCTCTTCTCGTTGTGCAGCGTTTTCTGCCACACTTTTTCCTTCCCACAGACTTCCCACTGAGGTGCCTTGATACAGCACTTTGGGAACAGCCTATTCGTTCAGAAATTTCTTTCTGTGTCTTAACCTCCCTGGCGGTATTATTCTGTCTGGAATTACGTACCAAAAGCGGTACAATTATTTTGCATGGAAATTCTGCGTTTTATACTGTAGGCCTGCAATTCTTAGGAATAACTCACTTAAATTTGTATAAACAAGAGTCTAGTAAACATCTCTGGTATGATAAAGTTTGAAACATAAAATCATAAAATTATAATATAATAAATAACTATAAATAATTATAACAAATAATAATGTAATTATAATAAAAATTATTCACTAATGTAATCAAATCAAAATTACTGAAATTTGCTCAGTTGCATGAATTGTCGCTGTCATTACTTTTATTTTTTTATGACGAATTTCCCCACAAATCGCTATCGCTCAATTCTGAAAGTGATTATCATTTATTATCGCTGTTTTCTAGCTGCTCTAAAAATCACTTTTGACATAAAGGGACACTTTTGGTTGCTATGGACAATCTACAGTTTTTTTATTATGTAAAAGAACATGCAGGGCACTGGGCAGACCACTAGGGACAAGGGGTGTGTGTACTTTTTACATATACTGTAATCTATAAGATTACAGTATTCTGTATGTAATGTGTTTGTTTACTTTTTTGAATTTGCCGCCGGTCTCCGCCCCCGTGCGCCGTTACGTCGCAGGGAACGGAGATCGGCGGCGCGCGGGCACTGTGTGAGTCGAATAGAGGACGCCACTCGCTCACACAGCGGGGATGCATCGCTGGATCCAGGGACAAGGTAAGTACAGTATAACCTGCCTGGATACAAGGTAAGCCAGCGCACTGCAGGCTCTGCATATTCACCCCGAGCGCAACTCGGGGATATCGATTTTTACAGCGCAACTCGGGGATACCGCCAGGGGGGTTAAACTCTTGCTTGAGGGTGTCAATGATGGCCTTCTGGACAGCAGTCAGGTCGGCAGTCTTACCCATGATTGCGGTTTGGAGTAATGAACCAGGCTGGGAGTTTTTAAAAGCCTCAGGAATCTTTTGCAGGTGTTTAGAGTTAATTAGTTGATTCAGATGATTAGGTTAAGAGCTCGTTTAGAGAACCTTTTCATGATATGCTCATTTTTTGAGATAGGAATTTTGAGTTTTCATGAGCTGTATGCCAAAATCATCAATATTAAAACAATAAAAGGCTTGAACTACTTCAGTTGTGTGTAATGAATCTAAAATATATGAAAGTCTAATGTTTATCAGTACATTACAGAAAATAATGAACTTTATCACAATATGCAAATTTTTTGAGAACGACCTGTATGTTTCCTATTGTGTTCCCTCATATGCACCATTCGCCACCGGGGCTTACAAGATCACCCCCCAAGAGATCATACATCTGAGGAAAGGCTGGATTTATTTTAGCTATATGCGATAGCTATGAGGTGAGCTGCTAGGATCACAAGAGGTGTGTGCTGCACTTTGGGAGTTTGCTGTGTCCTCTCACAGACTTGGTTGCTGGAATAATCACTCTATAGACTCTCTCTCATTTCTTCCTTCCACTTGGATCCACGTGTGACCATGCTAATTGGACTATGTTATTTACACCGGTTTCTGATATGCCATTCCTGATACTGTGAATGTCCCATTGATGTTTGCATAGTGTACCATTGCTCTTTTTTAGTTGTATTTATTTCACTAGGTAATCCACACCCATGTCACTTGCCAGCCCTCCTTGGGCCTTATTAATTAATTAATTTTGGTTTCACGTGCCCTTTATATATTACGCCAACCACATTCACTTGACTGTGGTAGCTCTTTTCACAGCACAGACACTGTCACTTTTTTCATATTTGTTTATTAGGATAGACCACTTGGTGTTTGCTGCAGTGTGCCCCCCCCTCTCTCCCCCCCCTTTAGCCATAGACAGCGTGGGATTTTCACTTTATTCATTTGCACGTTTGCTGTTTATTAGCAACTAAACACATTTGCTGTAACTGCGCGTTTGCTGTTTAATAGCAACTAAACGCATTTACTATTAGTGCACATTTGCTGTTTAATAGCAACTAAACGCATTTGCTGTAACTGCACATTTGCTGTTTAATAGCAACTAAACGCATTTGCTATTAGTGCACGTTTGCTGTTAAATAGCACCTAAACGCGGTTGGTGCAACTGCACGTTTTCTGTTTGATAGCACCTTAACGCATTAGCTGTTACTGCACGTGTTTAATAGCACCTAAACGCGTGGCTCTTTGTTGCGCTCCAATTACAGTATCTGTGCAGGTTGCAGTGTTGTCTTGTGCCTAAGGCCAAATTTTTCTGCCCCTGTTTAACAGGGGCGTCTAATAACAATTTTTTAGGCAATACTTTGCATGTGGCTCTTTGTTGCACTCCAATTACAGTATGACATGGTTCAGATTCTACTTAACAAACCTACAGTCCTTGTCTTGTATACTGCTGTTCAAAGTATATAGGGCCAAAGTTTCTTGTCAGGGCCGATCCTCGCTATAGGCTCACTATGCAAGCCGCTTAGGGCCCCACAAATTACTAGAGGCCCCGCCTGGTGAGAAGTCATTTGCGCCCCCCTCACCCCGCTTCTAAACTCGCTGGCTGAGTCATTTCCGACAGCAAAACACCCCCTCCCCCGCTTCTCAACTTTCTTTAATGTAACATGTCACTGTCGTCAGCACCCCCCGCTTCTCATTTTTAATGTGCCATGTCATTTTGCTTAGGGCCCCAGGGAGGTCAGGATTGGCACTGGGTCTTGTAATGACCTGGGGGGAGTGGTGGCGGGGAAACTCATGCTATTTTTTTAAAATTATGTGTATCTATATTGCAGGGACCAAACATTACATTAAAGCCGCAAGCAGTATTAAATTTATTTTTTCTTATAGTAATATCATGTTGTGCAGGGACATTTCTAAACACGTGCCACTACTATAGACACCCAGCAGGTATGATATTTAAAAGGGATTTTTCATTTTTTTCACCATCTTTTTTTCACCACCATTCTTTTCATCATTAAAATCGCTGCTCCAGAAAAAACTACTATTTTTAAACCTTTTTTTTCCATTGATACATGTTCCCTGGGGAAAGACCCAGGTTCTCAACGACGTTTTCCAACATTAAATTGAATATTGGTCTTTAAAATTATCGTTTTTGAATTGGAACGTTGAGTCCTATAGACTTCAATGGGGTTCTAAATGTTTGCGCAAACCCGTGGTCTGTTCGAAGGTTCTGGTGCGAACCGAACGCGGGGGTGTTCGGCTCATCCCTAACCTGCAGTATGTGAGTACCCCGGCAAGGGATACCTCTTTATTTAAATAAATATTGTTAAAACGTTACTTGCACCATCCAGGTTTTTTCCTCATATATTCTATAATCTGGAGCTGCTTGCCAAGGAACAAGGAATCCAAAATTATCTATTAGAACCCAGGTTCGGTTCATAAGTGTGCACAGAACAAACTTAGTTGCAAGGTCGCACGCTCTAAGGTGAGCGTCCATTACCATAGGGGAGCACCTGTGTGACTACACCTTGGCATGACTTTTGGATCACTCAGTGGGCCGTGTTGTTGTATGAACTGTATTATACATCACCATTGGATTGCTGCTACTGGATTACATTCACTAAAGCACTGTGAATTGTTTTCATTTTTTTTTTTTAATCCACACTGAAGCACCTTGAAATACTTTTATATGTACATTGTCATTTTTAAGGATTGGACTATTTACCACTATTATTTATTATGCATGTTTATGCACCTTAGTGTGATGCATTTTTTTTATGCAATTTATATCATTTCATTAGCACTGCGTTTTGTTCATTTTATTTAGTCTTTGGCACGATTTATGAGTCATATTTCACACTAGCAGCTTAATTTCTATATCTTATCTGATAGGAGTGGTGGCTCGCAAGATTGTTGCATTTTTACTGAATGCATACATTTGTTTTTTCCTGTAGAGACACCATAGAGCTGAGGACGGGACTGCTGTCGTGAAAAATGTAGAGGGGAGCTACAATTTTTGGAATTAGGAACCTCACATCTTAAAGCAGAAATCTGGCCTAAAAATTTTTTTTTCCCCATGTCCTTGTTGCCGATCTCCTACCTTCACCAACTTTGCCATCCATGTTCTTCTGACCTCTGTAGTTCCTCTGAAATAGGCTGCTGTTATTGATTGGTGACATCCTGTTTGTAAGACCGATGGCTGTAAGTCCTCCCATATGCTCAGCACACGTGCAGTTGCAGCTCTCTGAAAGCAAAACGGGAGTTCCGTTTCCTGTAGTGGGTCTCACAGCACCCCGGCCTGTGCCACCCATAGAGGTGTCCTCTTCCGCTCCCTGCCAGCAATCCACCCCGGACCTGCTATCTCCACACAGAGCAGGGATTATCAGAAATCACTTGTATAATACAGCGGAGAAGTCCCACTGTGTCAGGTATAGTATATGCGTACACCATTTGCTGATGTCCCACCTGCCGCTGTTATTGACACACTGCGCTGTCAATCATAATATTGGTGGGACATCAGTGATCGGTGTTGTCATATACAACACCTGACACAAATGTAATAACAGTTTAGTGTTTTGTTGGAGGGGTGTACTAATTCTTTTTAAATCCCTGCTTTAACAAACATTATTATTACACATTCCTATGATATTTAAGTGTCCTTAAAACTAATATAATCTTGTATATAGGGGGGAGTTACATAGGTGCTTTGGTTTTATTGTGCATTTTCTACTAGTTTGATATATTGGACAATTTTATTGAATAATAAAGATACAATTATTTTAAAGTACTGGTAGTGTACATGCCTCAAAAGTCAAAAATTTTCCACGACTCACATACTAAACCGATTCCAATGATCTGTTAATTTTCTATAGCCATTGTACCACTCTATGGCTACAATTTAATTCCTTATATACCAGTTCATAATAAAACCAAAATGACACATTATATGGCTTATTCGACCAACCAAAATTATTGTGTACAACCCTCCAAACCTTACTTCTACTTACAGTAGAACAGCAATTCATAATAGTCAGTGTGATAAAGGAACAAAAAGTGTAGTTACAAAGTTCCTGCTCTTAAAAATGGAACACACTGATTTACCCATTTCCCAAAACGGTTACATTCAAGGTATACAATAAATGCTAACGGTCACAGCTGCTCTCAACCGAACTATCATCATCAAACGGCTAGTGTCATAACTGGCCACATGTGCAGTGCCATGGAAACAGATAAAAGGCCAGGATGACAGCTTCCTTGGCTGTAACGGGATAGGAGGCTTTAGTTTTGCTTTACAAACTGCTGTTCTAAATGGCTGTTAAGACCCATAAAATAAAAAAAAACAACGTTTTTGAAGCTATATACACAAATTGGCTGATCACCTAAAGAGACCCAGAAAATAATGTGACAAACACTTGTGCCCCTTTAAAACTACAGTCAAGGGCTGTTTTTTTTTTTTATTTCTTCAAGATATTTATTACCATTACCATTGTTAAAATGTAATTGTATTTCTCAAACTGCACTGCAGTTATGTCCAGATGCATAAAATGTTAGCGTTTAATGTCAAAGTGAGGTGTCAATTGTGTACATTTTAAAACGGTTTAATTATTTTACTATACATGCCATTGCTTTTAAAGTGGAAATACAGGCTCCAAGCCTAAAACTGCTCGCAACCCCCTTGTAATCCTTATTCTAACCTGAAGAAAGGTGCTTACACCTACCTATCCTTGGGATGCTCTGGTCAGGTCACATCACCTCCCAGCAGCTGGCTTCAGGGGAGTGTCAGCAACTGCTATGTCTGTGCGACGACATCTCCTATAGGCTTACTATGAGGCATCTATTGTTGGCTTTCCCTCCCCTGAAGCCCCTACTAGGAGCTAATCACATGACCAGACCAGAGACCCCCCCCCAGAGAACAGGCAAGTATAAGCGTCTTCCTTCTACCTAATTAGAGTAGGAGTTAGAAGGTGGGCGAGAGCTGTTGTAAGCTTATAGTTCCTTGAAAAAGTATTCATACCCCTTGAAATATTCCACATGTTGTCATGTTATAACCAAAACATAAAAGTATTTTATTGGGATTTTATGTGATAGACCAACACAAAGTGAAACATAATTGTAAAGTGAAAGAACAATTATAAATCGTTTACAAATTATCTGAAAAGTGTGCCATGCATTTGTATTCATTCCCCTTTACTCCGATTCCCCCAATCGAGTGGAACCAATTGCCTTCAGAAGTCATCTAATTGGTAAATAGAATCCACCTGTGTGTAATGTAATCCCAGTAGAACTAAAGCCGTTCTGAGAAGCCCTCAGAGGTTAGAGAACCTTAGTGAACAAACAGAACCATGAAGGTCAAGGCACACAAGACATGTCAGGGATAAAATTGTGGAGGAGTTTAAAGCAGGGTTATGTTATATATAAAAAAAAAAAATACCAAGCTTTGAACATCACACAGAGCACTGTTCTATCCATCAAAAAATGGAAAGAGTATGGCAAAACTGCAAACCTACCAAGACATGGCCATCCACCCAGACAGTTTGGGCAAGGAGAGCAATAATCAGAGAAGCAGCCAAGAGGCCCATGGAAACTCCAAAGGAGCTGCAGAGATCCACAGCTGGTGGGAGAATCTGTCCACAGGACAACTATTAGTCGTACACTCTACAAATCTGGCCTTTATGGAAGAGTAGCAAGAGAAAACTAACACTTCATGTCATCCTGAACACAACATCCCCACCGTGAAACATTGGGTATGTTAATGTTGTGGGGATGCTTTTCTTTAGCAGGGACAGGGAATCTGGTCAGAGTTGATGGGAAGATGGATGGAGTCAAATACAGGCCAATCTTATAAGAAAACCTGTAAGAGTCTGAAAAAGACTTGACTGGGGTAGAGGTTCACATTCCAGCAGGACAACAATCCTAAGGCTGCATTCACATCTGAGCGACAAGTAAAGCCGTGTACGCGGCTTTACTTGCCGCGATTACATTCATTTTTTTTTTTTTAAAACATCCCCATTGATGTCTATGGCCGAACGCCAATGTCGCCTGAAAAAAAAGGGTCCGGGACTTTTTTTCAGGCGACAGGCGTTCGGCGTTTCAGAGATGTGAACCATCTGTATAGACATGAATGGGGATTCGCCCCTCCAGCGGCATGAGCGTCGGGCGACAGGCGATTTGTCGCTCAGATATGAATGCAGCCTAAACATACAGCTAGAGCTACACTGGAATGGTTTAGATCAAAGCATATTCATGTGTTAGAATGGCCCAGTCACAAAGTCCAGATCTAAATACAATTAGGAATTTGTGGCAAGACTTAAATTGCCATTCGGAGACACTATCCATCCAATCTGATAGAGCTTGAGCCATTTCACAAGGAATAACTGGCAACATTTTTACTCTAGATGTGCAAAGCTGGTAGAGACATACCTAAAACAGGACTTTTAGCTGTAATTGCAGCAAAAGGTGGTTCTACAAAGTATTGACAGCACAATTTTCAGATATTTGTAAAAGGTTTGTAAAACCATTTATAATTTTCATTCCACTTCACGATTACGTGCCACTTTTGTTTTGATCCATCACATAGAATCCAAACAAAATACATTTATGTTTTTGGTTGCAACTTGACAAAATGTGGAAAATTTCAAGGGGGAATGAATGCCATTCCAAGGCACTGCAGTTAGAGCCTATACTTCCACTTTAGGTATGCCTGCAGTGCTGTTAAAAAAAACAGGCACTTTGACCATAGCGACTTCCAAATACAACTGTCTTCCAGAGTGCCCAATGTTTCAAAAACCGGATGCTTTATTTTGTAATAATGGATGATGATGATGATGCTTTAACACAACCTCTCAAGGGCCTCACGCTACTGGTAAACTATGAAATATAGTCCCACTGACCAACAGCAACATGTCGGAAGCAGTAAAAAGTGCCAACCTACCAAATACATTTGCATAAACTTGCACCCAGGGTTTTAAAGCTTCTAGGGAAATCTAGAAGAAAGTTGTAACTACATACACCTGCTTTCTAATCAAAATAGCAGCTAAATGACATTTCAACTTACCAAAAAGGGAGAAAAAAAGCTTGAGAGGCATGAAGTTTTGTCCAAAGCACTGGAAACATTACAGAAATGTTCTCCATCACGATGCAGGAAATATGAAATCACACTGAAACAGTTTGCACCGTTTCCTCAATATTTTCAATAGCAATAATAAACACACTGCTCAATATGCACCAAGTACGCTATAAAGTTTACATGATCACTTTAATGGCATGATTATTTAAGAGTCCATTATTTAGTAGGATTTCAAGAATATAAAATTACACAGGGCCAGCCTGCAAGTATAACCTCATAAGTCATAAACAGCCAGTTAACATTTACAATAAGAGCTACAACTAACAAGCAAAGCAATAGCAATGTTTTCTTTTGTTATAGCTCAGCTAGAGAAGATGTCAGATTCTTTACAAGCTTGGATACATAAAACTGCTCCTAAATCCCAGAAGCCAGGCAAGCAAATGAGCCTAAAACAATTACAGTTGGCAGTTAGCTAGAAGCCTTTTTTAGTGTGGATGGAAGCCCATGTTCACCGACTACTGCAAAGTGCCTGCTGAGTCACGAATTGGAATGATTGGCTCATAAGCCTACACTGTGTGTGTTCATATCTTGCATAATGTGCTACACAAAGACTAAGAAGTAAGATATCAGCTATATATACAATTTGTGTGAACTTTCTTTATTTGTCATTCATTCCATTCTCTTCTCCAGAGCTATACATTAGATAACAGAATATTGCAATAGGCAGGTTCATTACATATTAGTGTTTATTTTACCATATAGACTAGTATTCATATGCCATTCAAGACAGATTTTTTTCTTGTATGATTTTTTTTTTTGTGTTTGCTTTTTGATACAGCAGAATGCAGCACAAGAAAAACGGCACTGAATGTATTTTGGAGCTTCTGCAATGCGACTTGCACGCAATTCTGGAACTTGACCCAACATTAGAGAAGCAAGCAACAAGCGGTTCTGTCAAAGTGGATACAATAAAAGTGCAAAAACAGGCTACATTACAACGCCTGGTGTTCTCAGAGTGTCAACTTGGGCAGTTTACTAACCCAACAGTAGTGTTTGTTTTTTTACAATGATGAGTTGTCTTGTACATTAGAGTTATGTAGAATCACTGTCAGTCATTTCTCCTCACCCCTAACATCACATTCATAGTAACTTATTAGAGTACTAAGCGGATTTTGTAGCTACAGAGTGAAAAGAATAATCCCAAGTCAAGTAAGATTGCTGAAAAACAGCAGATGCTATTGCTTGCTTCTTCCTGTTCTTATAGCAGATGCATTATCTGTAGTGGCTGCAAGAATACAAACCGATGATTTGTAGTGTAAAAAAATTGTGCCAAATAAAAACCCCATATATAATTAACATACATTTAGCTTTGCATTCAAAATGATGGGGGCTTAATTAGCAAAGATAAACACCACTTAAAAAAGAATGTAGTGCTATACTAAATTTCCTTAATAAATTTAGATACAGAAAAATCAGGGTAAGAAAATAGTATTTTTTTTTTTTTTAATTATAACAATTGCATTAAAGGCTTTCTGTCACTGCCTCACTTCTCCCCATGAGCTTGTCAGTTGGATGTTATGTGTTCACTAATGTCATTGTCCAAGTCACATGAGTTTGCACACCGAGGGAGGAAGATGTGTGTGACAAACTTTTGCATCTCCAATGAGGTATTGCACAGATTATTAAAAAAGCAAAAAGGCAACAAAAATATACAGCAAATTGGTAGACCATTTACATGATAATTTTACAGAATTCGTAGACAGAAAGTAGTGTTTAGTATTCATTCACCTTAAAAAAAATATATATTATATTTATATAATGTGTAGATCAATCCTCCCATTCATCGTCATCTTCAAATTCTTCATCATCATCCTCATCTTCATCAGTGTCTATCACGGAACAGAAAAGCAAATTATTACAGATATTAAGCAGCAGGACACTTTAGATATTCTCAAGACCAGAATAAGTCAAAAGTAGAAAATACTGAATTGATTTCATTATTATTTTAGGTGGGAGGTCAGAAAGAAAATCCATTTCTTCGCAATGTCTCTGAAGCCACTTGTTTTCTCAGCTGTTTTTTACCGTACCCAGGAAAAACGTTCTGCTTAAGACGGCCATAGACGGATAGAATCTCGGGCGGTTTAGCAGGAACTGGTTGAGATTTGATTCCATCTATGGACAGGCTGGTTGTACTGAAGTCAAAGGCATGCGATTACTGCCAGCAATTATAGCACTGAAAGGGTTTTGCTGTATGCGTTTGATATGCTTAAGTCAAGTTGGTCCAACCAGAAACCTAGTGAGCTGATAAATTCCTGTACTGCACTCTCATGAAAGCAGTTGTCAGATCTGTGAACTACAAAGCACCTCTCTTAGGTTATGGCGATAAGGAAAACGGGAGGTGTTTTTTTGGTTCTAAATCACTTCCTGTTCTAGTATGACAATCCTATTGCTTCCTGCCACATTAATTGTCCGACCTTGAAAAAAAATGTACACCGGTCAAATTGTGGACGTCACTGGCTATATGCCTGTTCTGGATCAATTACTAAAATTGCTGAAGCGACTGGATAAATGACAGCCAAGCTAGCATTTTTATAAAGAGCTTATCAATAGCAGCCTATTTCTTTTGCGATAAGTTTTTATACAAAGCAGTCACAGGAGTCACTAGATGAAGGACAAGTCCTACAACCCAATACTTCCTACCAGAGCTACAGATTTAGGCACATTAGAAATGATGAGCAACATTTCCTGTGTTGAAGAAAAGGGTCCTACAGTCTGTTATCATTTGGGCAGGTGTAGGAACTGCCATTTTTCCTAATGTTGCTTCTTTGCACACATATTTGCGCTTTAATGTTTAGGATGCATTAATGATGATACCTGACCAATTTGTTACTTGAAAGACCCATGTTGTACGGTGTAGTTTCAAATCTCTGCTTTAGGCTGAGTTTACACTGCTGTGCGGAGCATTTCACACAGCAGGGGCCTGGTGCGCATCCCTGTTCTCCAGTTCAGAGATGAACCAGTTCTGAATTTTGGGCTGGATTTGGACCTGAAATAGACCAGAAGACGCACAGGACTCTTCTTGCAAACCGTTCTGCTGCCGTGTCGGAGCTGTGTGAACCGTCTCTATTGAGAGCTGGCCACAGTCTCCCAACATGCGAACCTGTATCCAATTATCACTAGTGTAAAACTCAGCCTAAAAGAAGAATTACGGCCAAACATTTTGACACTACTTTTATGAAAAGTCGTGATCGATCCAGCGCCTGGACTGGCTGAGCGACATCAGCCGACAGTGGATTTTAGCCGAATGCCAACTGAAAATGGGTCACATGAGTGTCAGCCGACATCACTCAGTCAGTCCAGGCTCTGGTTTGATCCATCACTCTGCCAGTTCAGGTGCTGGATCGATCGCTACTTTACAGTCAGGAACCACCCAGATGCCTAGACCTGCAAGCCCCTGGGAGACTAAGCAGTGAACGCTGGAGGGGCAGAGCATAGATAAGTCACCTTTCTTTGCTCAGAGCGGAAAGGAGAACTGAGCGATCATCGTTGTTTGATCACTCAATTCTCTGCAGAGCTGGCAAGGGACAGACTGGGAGAGTATAAATGTTTATTTTTTCCAACCTTATACTTCTTTTAAAGATAAATGCCTGGTATGGATATTTTTTGCATTGTTACATTGGTTCAGCTTGGACCAATGTAACTATACATACACCAACACCAGAGCATTAGGAATTATGGGGCCCCTTACACAGCTTCAGGCATGGGCCCCATGGAGTAGCGAACTGGGGGGCAGCCGCAAATTGAGAAGGGGGGCCGTGAATTGAGAAGGAGGGGCAGTTGCCCTGGGGACCTCTGGGAGATATATATATAACAATATATAAAAGGAGGGGTAGCCATCCAGGGCCCTGGGGGACCTCTGGGCCCCTTAATAAAATTATAAAAAAGGGGGGTTGTCATCCGTGCCCCTTACAGGTGTGCTCCCTTTACCCCTCTGATGGCGGTCCTGCCTGGCTGATCCCTCTGGAAGCAGAAAATAACTAGGGTACAGGAAGGCATTCTCTGATCGGACAAGATTGTGAGTGCACCTCTCCACCTCATCTAACCAGAGAAGGCTTTGCATTCAATGAGAAAATGCAAAAGTGCCCGCCTTGAGCGGGCGACCGCCTGTGTTTAGTAAGCATGGCAGCCCATGGTTGCCAAGAATTTGTGGAGATCACTGTAGTAGCTGTGTCTACTACAGCCATTTCCAGGAAATGTTGGTCATCATTTCTAATGTGCCTAAATCTGTAGCTCTGGTAGGAAGTATTGGGTTGTAGGACTTGTCCTTCATCTAGTGACTCCTGTGACTGCTTTGTATAAAAACTTATCTGGGAATAGTGCCCGCCTTGAGCGGGCGACCGCCTGTGTTTAGTAAGCATGGCAGCCCATGGTTGCCAAGAATTTGTGGAGATCACTGTAGTAGCTGTGTCTACTACAGCCATTTCCAGCCTTCAGAGGGATCCAACAGGTATGGTAGATGCATTGTTACAGCCTAAACTGTACAAACGTAACTATGTAAAAATACCCATACCTACAAATAATCTTTAAAGTAAAAAAAATGTAACTTTAAAAAAGATCTGAATGGGCAAACAGAATTAGCAACTCTCAGCCATATATAATGAGAAGCAATATGGTAACGAGTTATCTTTGCACACAGCGTAGAAGTCTCAACCAAGTACGCAGCATTTCACTGGCTGATAACTGTCAAATGGCAGTAATTACTATCTGCAAAACCTAGCTAGAAAGCCAATAGCTCCTTTAGGCCTCATGCACACTGGGGCTCTTGCAATCGCTTTTCTCCTAGGAGCTCAAAAAAGCTCCCAAGACACGTTTTTTCAAGCAAGTTCAGGCAAACAAGCGCTTGGGCATCGATTCATTTGAAATAAAAAAAATGCTCAAGGGCTAGAAGCAACTAGCATTAGAGGAGTTTACCTGCATTTAGGAGCCTCAGGTGTTTAACCAATTAAGGACCTTAGATGTTTTTCAGATTTGGTGTTTGCAAGACTAAAACAGTTTTTTCTGCTAGAAAATTACTTAAAACCCCCAAACATTATATATATTTTTTTTCTAACACCCTAGAGAATAAAATAGTGGTCATTGCAATACTTTTTGTCACACCGCATTTGCGCAGCGGTTTTACAAGCGCACTTTTTTTGGAAAAAATTTCCCTTTTTTTAATTAAAGAATAAGACAATAAATTTGGCCCAATTTTTTTATATATTGTGAAAGATAATGTTACGCCGAGTAAAAGGATACCCAACATCACGCTTAAAAATTGCGCCCGCTCGTGGCATGGCGTCAAACTTTTACCCTTAAAAATCTCGATAGGCGACGTTTAAAAAACTCTATAGGTTGCATCTTTTGAGTTACAGAGGAGGTCTAGGGCTAGAATTATTGCTCTTGCTCCAACGATCACGGCGATACCTCACTTGTGTGGTTTATACACCGTTTTCATATGTGGGCGCTACTCGCGTATGCGTTCGCTCTTTTGCGCGCGAGCTCGTCGGGACTTTATTACTTAGTATTATTACTTTTTACACTGAAAAAAAAAACTATTTGATCACTTTTTTTCCTATTACAAGGAATGTAAACATCCCTTGTAATAGAAAAAAGCATGACAGGTCCTCTTAAATATGAGATCTGGGGTCAAAAAGACCTCAGATCTCATATTTAGACTTAAATGCAAGAAAAAAAAAAATAGAAAAACTGTCATTTTTTTTAAATGAAAAAAAAAAAATGTTTCTTTAAGACGCTGGGCGGGACTGACGTTTTGACGTCACTTCCGCCCAGCAAAGCTATGGGACGGGACGGGGGGCATTTTTCCCTCACTCGCATCCCCACACAACAGCAGAGCGGACCCGATCGCCTCCGCCGCTACCGACGGCAGCGGTAAGCGGCGGAGGGCACGGGAGAGGGGGGCCCCTCTCCCGCCATCGATAACGGCAATCTTGCGGCGAATCCGCCGCGGAGACCGCCGTTATCGTTTAAAGGACCCTTAGCACTAAAGATGGATACCTCGGTTGTGGCAGCAGCTGCTGCCGTTACCGAGATATCCATCTTTAAAAATAGGACGTATATATACAGTGCAGGGTCCACAAGCAGTTAAGCTCAAAGGCCCTTCTCTTGAATAAGTGATGGTTTTTGTTTCTGCCTCTAAACGCATATAGCGTGCATTGACACATAGGCCAACATGGAGTAGTAGAGAAAAAACAAAAAAAACAATGCAGTGCATCCCACTGTGTGCAATGTTTCTGTGTATTTTAAATACCTTTCCCATGTTATGCAATTGCACAGTGCAACACAGCTCAAGCGAAAACACATAATTTGGCCTATCATAAACCATAAGGTGTGCTTAGTTTAAAGTGAATATGTGTTACATAATAGTAACATTGATGCACAAATTTTCCCATTGAAGCAGTCACAAACAAATAAATGACCCCCATCCATCATGTGTGCAATTTAGGAGGCAGATTTTCAGTCTAATGCAATTTCATCAGTTGAATACTCCTATGTTGATGCTGCATTTCATTTTGTAATCATGTCATTATATAGACCATGATTAACTGGAAGAGGAAAAAAAAAAGAAAATGTCAGTACCTGAAGAATGAATGGCCTTACTCCTTTTTTGCATCACTTCCATCAGAGCGCCCACTATTCCTGTAGGGGCCGTGGGAGTTGAAGGTGCTGCAGCATCAGCCTCCTCTTGCCTCTAGAAAATGTTTACAGAAAATCAGCAAATGGTGCAAACAATCAAGTTGGATTACAGGTTTGCAATGCAGACAAACTTCAATGCAAGCAGGTACCTGCTGCAGTACATGTATAAAAGAAGCATACAACGCCATTTAGTGACTCCAAACAGGAATGGAAAATATTAATATACCGTATTTATTGGCGTATAATACCCACAGGCGTATAACACACACCCCAATTTAAAGAGGGAAGTTTAAAGGAAAACATTTTTTCACAGCCCCCTTTAAAGTACAGTCCCCCTCCCACTGCACAGTAACACCTCCACCCCATCCAGTATACAGCCCCCCCTGCACTCCCAGATGACCCCCAGTCTCCTGGGACAGCACTGCCAGCCCTGTCCACACTGCTCCTCATGTGTCACTTATTGTAAAATGAAGCTCATATATCTCAATAGCTCCATTTTTTTTTTACTAACCTGGTCACATGACTGCTCTCCCCTCTGACGTTACATAGATGGCCATGTGACCACTTCTCCAATCTACAGCTGAAGCTAGGAGGAAGAATGGGAGGAAGAGAGCAGCCAAAAAAAACAGGAGGAGCGTTGCATGAGAAGGGGCTGGCAAGTGATTTTTTCTCAACTTTAGACTAGGCAGGCAGCGCTGTTCCAGGGCAAGGAGAGGTGGGGTGGCTGGCCAGACCCCCCCCCCCCCCCCCCCGATGGATGGCTCCTGGAGAAGACCACCTGATCCCCAACCCCCTGTTTGGTAAAACATATCGGCATATAACACGCAGGCACCGTTTACCCTCTGTTCTCAGGGGAAAAAAGTGCGTGTTATATGCCAATAAATACGGTACATCTCATTCTTTTAAGTCTTACCATAAAAAGAAATACCGCTATACGTTCCCTTTGAGAAGGGAATGCTTAAAACGAAAGTCTACCTCTGCACTTTTTGCCATTTACTGCATGAAATGAGAATCATTTACAGTAGATACTTACAGACTTTAATGCAATACCCTGTCGTATTTGGTCTAGAAGTGCATCTCGTCCACCGGAAGACACAGGTCGATTTTCTTTTTTATCGTCTACTTTCTTTAGCTGTGCTCCTCCCCTAATTTGCTCTAGTAGAGCCGTTTTGCCGCCACCAGGAGTTGTCATCTGTTGGTCACCATCTACATTAGATCCAGGTAGAGGTGGAGGACCAGGAGGAGGTGGAGGGCCTGGTGGGGGTGGGGGAGGTGGTGGCACAGGTGCCCCAAATCCTGGCATTGGGGGAGGAGGAGGGGGTGGAGGACTAGAAGGTGCAGATGAAGAGTAACCTGGCAACGATGGAGGATGCACTCTGTTAGGTGGAGGAGGTGGTGGTCCTGCTGCCCCAGGCCGAAGAGGTGGAGGTGGTGGGGGTGCAGCTGTAGGAGCTCTGGAAGGAGGTGGTGGCGGTTTACCGATGCCACCCCTTGCTGGAGGAGGGGGTGGTGGAGGCCCTGAGCTGTGCAGTGGAGGTGGTGGTGGGCCTCCCCTTGAAGGTGGTGGTGGAGGTGGAGCTAAAAAATAAAATGCATTTATACAGTAAATATTTTCCCATTACATTTTCTTGGTTTTTCAGACACACGCACAGACAAAAAAAAACAAAACACAAGCACTTTAAATTGCCATATCTATATGAAAACAAATGATTTAACGATCATAAAATGTATGTGAACCTCAGCTGAAAAATGTTCCGCTGGAATTGTTACACTTACCTTGCTATATTGTTTAAAAAACCCTCTACAAGTCTGGTTATTCAGCATTTCAAGGATTTATGACCCAAACAAAAGGAGATGGAAGGATAGATAGATTTTTTTTTTAGATCAGGATTCAAAAACAGTAGGTGACCCCCTTGAAGTTCACAACAGATTTTGCATCGAGACTAGATCACAGAGGTGGCAATTGAACATCTGCAATAAATCTGAATACTGTATATTTGTGACATTTAGGTGGTGTGCTTGTTTAGTATATTGGTTCCTCTTTGTAAGCGCAGTATACAGGTCTGTGATATACTACCAATATTTTACTGCTCTGAAAGATTAAATTGAGGGTTTTATGACCAGGAAACCTGCAACATGGTCACAAATTGGCTACAAATACTGTTAGGTATCCCATCTTGTTCCCAAAAAACAAAGATCTAACAGACACACCAACTCTACGGTCAACACATGCTATTAACTGAAAATCAAACCAATATTGTTCAGCTGGGCAAGGTTTAATTTTGATTTTGCTACTTCAAATGCAAGTGTTTTTCTCATGTGGTGTTTGTGTTGAACCCTGGTAGTGAATAAGTAAAAGAAATTCAACACTTACGCAACAAAAAGGAGTGAAACTCCTACCACAAGGGGGCGCTGCACATTTTACCAGTGCTTATTAAACCTATAGTATAACCGAAGGCTTTGCCATTATTTTTGGCCGATGTCGGCAGGTTTTACATTTTTGTACAAGCACTTGTGATTAGAAAGCACATGCTAGAAGGCACAATGATACTAAATATATAAGGACACTAAATATAGCTCAATTTATTAGGATCTACTACGGAATCTAATTTTAAAGCTATTTAGGAGGGAATTTTTTTTTTTTTTTTTTAATCACACACAAACCATGCATTTAACTTTGTCACACTTTATGCAAAGTCCCATACATACCAATCCAACGTGGAGGACCTATAGAACAAATGTGAGCACTCTGTACATTAGTATACATTTATATTGCAGATACATTAATATATGTTCATGAACGCAAAGTCAAATAGTTCTAAGTGCAAAAATAAAATGTGTGCTTAAAAAAAGGAAATCCTTAGAGTTCTGCCTAATTTTTCTATTTTTTACAATTTTTTTTTTACTACAAATAAGGCAGCTGTTGACTTTTAAAATAAGGACACTTACCTGTCCAGGGCGCCCGCGATGTCGGCAACTGAAGCTGTCCCTCGGCTCTCGGGTGGAGGCGCCACCATCTTCGGTAAGGGAATCAGGAAGTGAAGCCTTGTGTTTTTACTTCCTGGTTCCCTACTGCACACTCGCTCTGCGTGATCCCGCTGGCCCCTGCCGTCTTCTGGGACCTGTGTGTCCCCCAGAAGACAGTGGGGGGGGGTGGACACAGAAGTCACCGGAAGTGGCGTAGATACCCGCGGGTAGCTCAGGCATTTATCAGAAAGTGGGAGCAAAAATACCTGGATTAGACCAGTATCTGCCCCCCCTCTGAAAGGTGGCAAATGTGACACCGGAGGGGGGGGATTCCAAAAAGTGGAAGTTACATTTTTGGGTGGAACTCTTCTTTAAAAATAAGCAAAAAGAATTGCATTTTCCTCAGTTCCGATACCTGTAAAAGCCACTAAGAGGGAAGAAATCTGAGTGATATTGCTAGGCAAGTTCTAGGTATGGAACAATTTTAACACACACACACACACACACACACACACACAATTATATAAAAAAACACATACACTGAAAGAAAAAGTATATAAAGTGCAGCATTTATGTTGAGACCAAGCCTGAAAGCTGCACTCTTATAGTGTATGTGTGGTTTTTTTTGTATTATAGAAAGATCTTCCCCATTAAGAATTCCCATATCATTCAGGTTCCTTCCAGCCTAATGGTTTTAGCAGATATCAAAACAGAAGCAACTTCATTTCTTTTTTTTCTCATCTTTGCTGTCTTTTTCTATATACAAGCCCATTTCCCAAAAAAATGGGATGCTGCGTAATGCAATCATTTGCAAATCTCATAAACCAATATTTTATTAACAATAGAAAACATCAAATGTATAAACTGAGAAAATATGCCATTTTAGGAGAGAGAGAGAGAGAAAAAAAAAAAAGGTAATTTTGGAATTGAAGGCAGCAACATGTTAAAAAAGTTAGGACAGGGCAACAAAATGTTGGCAAAGTAAGTGGTACTAACAAGGAAGAGCTGGAAGAACATTTTGCAACAGGTCAGTAACATGATGGGGTATAAAAAAAAAAAAAAAAACAACATCTTCGAGAGTCTCAGAGGTAAAGACTGGCTGATTCACCAATCTGTCTCTAAAGATTGTTAAACAATTTTAGAATAATGTTCTTTAATGTAAAACTGCAAAGACTTTAACCACTTCAGCCCCTTCCTGACCAGAGCATTTTTTGCAATTTGGCACTGCGCTACTTTAACAGGTAATTGCGCATTCATGCAACACCGATCTGGAGAAATCATAGTGCACAAAGAACAAGGCTCAAACACAATACTGGATACCTGTAAACTTTGGGCCCTCAGGTGGCACTGCAATAAAAACAGGCATGATTCTGTGATGAACATCACTGAACGAGCTGAGGAATATTTCCACAAGTCCCTGTCTGAACATAGTTCGCTGTGCCATCCAAACATGCTAGGTAAAAGTGCTATCATGCAAAGAAGCCATATCTGAACATGAATCAGAAAAGCCGTTGTCTTCTCTGGGCTAAAGCTCATTTAAAATTTGTCTGTTGCAATGTGGAAAACTGTTCTCTGCTCAGAAAAATCAATTTGACATTTTTGCCATGGGCGCTGCATCTTCTGGACTAAAGAGGAGAGGAACTTTCCGGCTTTCCGTTATCAGCGCTCAGTTCAAAAGGCTGCATCTTTGATGGTATGGGGGCTTATTAATGCACATGGAAAGGGCAGCTTGCAAATCTGGAAAGGCACCATCAAGCAGCATATGCTCCCATCCATTCAGGGAAGACCCTGCATATTTCGGCAAGACAATGCCAAACCACATACTGCATCTATGCCAACAGCACGACTTCGTATTAGAAGGGTCTGGGTGCCTAACTAGCCTGCCGGGCAGAAATAGGACAATATTCATCTCTCAAAACTCCAGCAACTGGTCTCCTCAGTTCCCAGGCATTTACAGAGTGTTAAAAGCAGAGAGAATGATACATGGCCCTGCCCCAACTTTTTTGTTGCTGCCATCAATTTCAAAATTACTTTATTTTTTTTCTTAAAATGGAACATATTCTCAGTTTAAACATTTGATATGTTTTCCATTTTCTATTGTGAATATATGGGTTTATGAGATTTGCAAATCATTGCATTCTGTTTTTATTCAGATTTTACACAGCGTCCCAACTTTTTTGTAATTGGGGTTGCAATTGCTGTACAGAGAAAAAAACAATTAGTAATATTTCTCATCTATAACTAATCTCTTGACATACTTTTAATTTGTTCGGAAGGCAAAAATGTCCTATCCTGTAACCCTTGCCCTCCCCACTATACATATTCCCTGTATTGTGAAGCTTAAGCAATGTTTCAATGTGGTATAATACACTGCTCTTTGTAAGAACAAATTTCAATAATAAAAAAATAAATAAAAAAATCAACAGTGCAGTTGTATGCAACATACGACTATGCAAAAAGAAGGATTTACAAATAAATATAAGAAATTTGCTGCAATAAATCTGCTTACATTCTCAAATTGTCCCCTCTAGTGGCAGGAGTTGGAACTATTCAATGAAAAAACCATGAGCGTGAAGCTGACCATAGAGGATTTGCTTTTTTCCCCCATTCAGATAGAGGAACACACAAAAATAAAAAAAAAAAAATAAAAAAATAAAAATAAAAAAATAAAAAAAATAAAAAGCGCAGGTACTGATTCACAAAAGTTATACAGCATATCCCTTTGATAGAACCAAACAAATGACTTCTGTTGAGCAGGAAGATAGCCACACTGAAAAATTAATACCTGACCATTGGCTTAAGGGAAAGGAAGTTATGTTAGACATAGCATATTTAAGAAAAAGACCACCTAATCAACAAAAGGAGGCTAGGTTTTACACTCCTAACCTTGACTTGTGCGTAAGAACACCCCAACTAGAAGGCAAAGAAGGCTCCATCCAACGAGTCCTCAGAAATGTTCCTGTGGTGTGACAGCCACACTGCACCATGTCTAACCACTTACCAGCTATACAAGTCATGAATCACCCAACCCATCTCTAAAAAGAGCAGCATCCTCTGATGAGTAGAAAGGGGTAAAAATCCTAAATTTGTTATTAGAACATTCTAGTGATTCGGTCCCATTAAGGTCTTTGGATTTAAGTTATCCCTCTTAGGTGGAATCTGCTGCAAGGTACCAGTGTATCCTTTCTGCTGACTGTCTGTGGGATTGAAGGACCCTCTGTAGCGAAATATTTTTTGTGCCAAGGAGGAAGAGACTCAAGTGCTGAACTGTCACTTTTGAAGCTAGGGAGCATCAGCACCAGTTGGGGGTCCTGGCCTTGGGGGTCAGGACCCCCAAGGCACTGAATTCAGAAAAGACAAAACTGACATAATTCACACACACGGTGCTGCCCAGACGCAGGTCAGCCAACTTGTCATAGGGAGATTTCCCTTAACTCTCCAAAGGTGAAGGCATTGATCATCATTCAGGTGATGCCTAGCAGAGGTCAGTTTAAAGGCCCAACCTACATCAGAATCATTCAACAACTCAGGAACTATCGGTTCCAGAGTACAAGACTCAATTGCCATATAAAAATAATAACCTGTTAAGTGTTCCTCCAAAGTGGGGGAAGGGGGGCAAAGGAAAAAAATTAAGAAAAAAAATAATAAGGCTAGCAAAATTATTAGATAAAAGGTGTTCAACTTCTTAGGACAAGAGCAAATAACAGGCAATCACAGGCAGGCATCAACATTTTTTGTCCTCCTGTAGGTGACAGTATAATCAGACTTAAGAATTCCTGTGTCCCACAATGGACTACAAAAAGATGTTTTTGTGGAGAAAGGAAAAAAACTGCTCCTATTTGGCTTAATGTAACCTGAAAAAGCATCCTGATAAATATATATGTCTCTAGTGTCAGTGCACAGTAACACACAAATCTTAGGTGGCTACAGTAGTTGCCATTAACTTTAACCGGCATCCAGGTGCACCAGTGTTTTTGCGCCATTATTCTCACAGATAAGAACCATCTATGTTCTGCGGTGCACTGTGCTGATAGAAATGCTGCAAGACCTATGTTGTGGTTTGTTGGGAGCCCATTGAAATGCACGAAAAGCCACGAGGCAACGTACTGCAACAGTCTTAAAGGAATTCCATTTTTTCTTTTGTTATGTTGTTCAGAGTAGAATCGTCATTCTTATGTCATGTCCTTCTTCCCAATGTCAACTATACGGATTTTAGTTGCCGACTGTATTATCCCCAGACTTTGCTCTAAGTGTTAGTAGTAAAGTGTAGCTGGGTACATACACATCGGGAACTTCATGGAACATGCCATTTTTAAAGCCATGAGAGAGTACAGAAAAATAATGGCCATTATGTATAATTTAAGTTCTCATAACTACTCTTTCCCAATAGTGCAGAAAGGCATCTCTAAATACATAATATATCCAATACTAAATGAAGCAGTTAAAAAATAAAATAAAAATAAAATGAAGCTACAGCTTGCTTTGGATAAGCAAAACATAACTGAAGACCAGAAAATTCCTGCCTACTCCCATTAGCTTTTTTGGTGTCACACCTTAAAGCGGAGCTCCACCCAGCATAACAACATTTTACAATGTTGTTTGAAAAAAAAAAAAAAAAAAAAACCTGAAAAAAATAAAATAAAAATACTCACCCGAAATAGCTGTTGCTATGCGGAAGTCCGTAATCTGCCTCTTCCTGATCCGCGGTGTGTTTTCTTCTTCTTCTGCTTCTTGTGAATGGGCGCGCTGCTTCCTGGGAACTGTGTGTGTTCTCAGAGAGCAGCGCGCCCATTCACAAGCCAGCGTGAGACTCGCGCAGGCGCAGTAGGAAACGGGCAGTGAAGCCGTACGGCTTCACTGCCTGTTTCCCATATTGTGAATGGCTGCGCGGGACCCGGAGCGATCGTGGGACCGGCATCGGGGGGGCCCATCAGCGCGGGCGCCTAGGACAGGTAAGTGTCTTTATTTAAAGTCAGCAGCTACACTGTTAGTAGCTGCTGACTTTAAAAAATTTTTTTACCGTGGCTGGAGCTCCTCTTTAAGGCAGGAATAGGTACATGAATCTAAGTCGTTTTATGTAAACAGTTCAGGAAAATACCAACCAAGCATCATCTGAAGGTCACCAGACAGCTCCAATTAAACATGTGGATACTTTTCAAGGATGAAACTTAACCTACATAACAGATCTTTGGCTGTACATATATACCTTCTGTGAAGGAAACTCTAGACTGCTCTTACCCAGACTGAAACCCAGGGACTGTATATTGGAGGCCAAGACGCAACAATGGTCACTATGTAACACAAATATTACAATGCCCACCAAGCAGGGTGTTTTGTGATAGAGATTATATATATATATATATTCTCACACACACACTTTTGTTGCCAGTGGTTTAGACATTAATGGCTGTGTGTTGAGTTATTTTGGGGGGACAGAAAATGTACACGGTTATACAAGCTGTACACTCACTACTTTACATTGTAGCCAAGTCTCATTCTTTCAGTGTTGTCACATGAAAAGATGGAATAGAATATTTACAAAAATGGGGTAAGTTTGTATTTCAATCTTACAGGCGACTTAATAATGGTCAATGCCTGTTGACCAAAAAAAACAAAAAACCCAAGTAGCTTTTTTTTTAACCTTAGTGCAGTCCTCCTTCACTTACCTCATCCTTCCATGTGCTTTTAAATGTCCTTACTTCTTCTGAGAAATCCTCACTTCCATGTTCTTCACACAGTAATGCGAGGCTTTCTCCCTGGTGTGGAGTGTTGTGCTCGCCCCCTCCCTTGGACTACAGGAGAGTCAGGATGCTCTCTACATTGCAGATAAAGTAGCTGTGTGTTGGTGGGTGTCCTGGCGACCAAGGGAGGTGGCGAGCACGACACTCCACACCAGGGAGAAAGCCTTGCATTACTGTGTGGAGTTACAGACAGAAGACCAGGAAGTGAGGATTTCTCAGAAGAAATAAGGACATTTAAAAGCAAAATCGAAGGATGGGGTAAGTGAAGGAGGATTGCACTAAGGTAAAGGAAGCTATTTAGGGGAAAAAAATTCAACTTTAAAAACACTTTAAGTTTAGAATAAGGGGGGGAATTTCAGGAGAAACTTACCCTGCCTACGCAACTCATTTTTTACAGCTTCAACTCCTCCTGTTTTTTCAATGAAGTCATAGATGACCTTTGAAGTTTCCTTATCTTTAAGTTGCGCTTCAGAGATACCACACAAGTCAAACAGTTTTTTCAATTCTGGATCCAAATTGTTTACCTTTAAATAAAAAAAAATAGTGAATGTTTAAATACAATATACATGTTCAACAAACTTGTCAAATACACAAATATAAATAAAGACCATAGTGCCTAAACATTATACTGTATTTAAATTGCTACAAGGAAAAAAATGCTTCTGCTATATAAAGTGCAGAGGAACAGAGCAAACTATTCCCATGTGACCTTACTGATCTTTAACGCTAGACCACAAGGTGGCACTTAAATGTAGTAATATAGAACATACAGATAAAGGGATTTTTAAATACAGCTTACCTGTAAAATCCTTTTCTTGGAGTACATCACGGGACACAGAGCGGCATATTCATTACTATATGGGTTATATGGAGTACCTTCAGGTGTGGACACTGGCAATCTCAAACAGGAAGTCCCTCCCTATATAACCCCCTCCCATAGAGGAAGTACCTCAGTTTTGTAGCAAGCAGTATGCCTCCCAAAAATGTTCCCCAAAAGAGGGGTGGGAGCTCTGTGTCCCGTGATGTACTCCAAGAAAAGGATTTTACAGGTAAGCTGTATTTAAAAATCCCTTTTTCTTTCTCGTACATCACGGGACACCGAGCGGCATATTCATTACTATATGGGATGTCCGAAAGCAATGCTTTAATGAGGGGAGGGAGACATCTTCTCAAACGAGATTCAATTTAGAGGTATACTCAAATAATAATAATAATAATTCCAACTTAGTCAAGAAAAAAAACTTTTTTTTTTTTTTTTTTTTTTTTTTTTTACAACCAAGGGTGCCCCTGATCCCGAGGATCTTAAACTGCAGCCTGTAGTACTGCCTGTCCAAAGGCTGAATCCGCATTCCTTCTCACGTCTTTGTAAACGTGTGGACTGATGACCACGTCGCCGCCTTGCATATCTGAGCCATAGAGATCTGATGGTGTGCTGCCCAGGAGGCGCCCATGGCCCTGGTAGAATGGGCCTTTACCGACAAAGGAGGAGGCAACCTCTTCAAACCGTAGGCCTGAATGATTAATTGTCTAATCCATCTCGAGATGGTGGATTTTGCAGCTGCCTGCCCCCTCTTGGGGCCATCTGGTAGGACGAACAACACATCTGTTTTCCGGATCTTTTCTGTAGCTTTAAGATAGGCCTTCATGGCCCGGACAATATCCAAGGTATGCAGCAACCCCTCCTTTCTAGATGTGGGTTTTGGAAAGAAGGATGGAAGTACCAAATCCTGGTTCAAGTGAAAATTGGATATAACCTTTGGTAGAAAGGAAGGATGGGGCCGGAGAACTGCCCTGTCCTTATGTAGAATGAGATATGGTTCCTTACAAGATAAGGCTGCTAACTCTGACACTCTCCTGGCCGAAACTATGGCGACCAAGAATACCAACTTTCTTGTCAGTAAAACTAAAGGAATCTCAGCCAACGGCTCAAAGGGTTGTTTCTGTAGAGTGGACAGGACAAGATTTAAGTCCCATGGACAAATCGGTGACTTGACAGGAGGATTAATACGCAAGACCCCCTGTATGAAGGTCTTTACCAGCGAGTGGGTGGCCAGCGGCCTCTGAAACCACACTGACAAAGCTGAAATCTGTCCCTTGATTGTGCTCAATGCCAGGCCTTTATCCACTCCTAGCTGGAGAAAACCTAACACCCTATCAATGGTATATTTGCGGGAATTCCATCTTTTGGATTCACACCAGCCTACGTAGTTCCTCCACACCCTGTAATAAATCACCCTGGAGGCCGGCTTTCTAGCCCTAATCAGGGTAGGAATTACCTGCCTAGACAGACCTCTACCCCTGAGAATCAGGGATTCAGCCTCCAGGCCGTCAAATTTAAACGCTGTAATGTAGGGTGGAGGATCGGGCCTTGTGAGAGTAGGTCTGGTCGTAGAGGAAGAGTCCAAGGGTCTCCCACTGCCATCTTCAGGACTAGTGAGTACCATGTCCTCCGGGGCCAAGCTGGAGCTACTAGAATGACTGGCTTGTGCTCCACTCTGATCCTGCGCAACAGGCGAGGAAGTAACTGTAGCGGAGGGAATGCATATAGAAGTTTGAATTGATGCCAAGGGCAAACCAACGCATCGGTTCCGCAGGCCATAGGGTCCCTCGCTCGAGACACGAACCTGTCTAGTTTCTTGTTGAACCTGGATGCCATTATATCTACGTCTGGCATTCCCCACTTCTGGCAGATTGTCTGAAAGACCTGGGGATGCAGAGACCACTCCCCTGGCGACAGAATCTGGCGACTTAAGAAGTCTGCCTGCAGGTTGTCCACTCCGGGAATGAATATCGCCGAAATGCAGGGTACATGAACCTCTGCCCACTGAAAAATCAAGCTCACCTCCCTTTGAGCGGCCTGACTCCTGGTTCCCCCTTGGTGGTTTATGTATGCCACCGCTGTGGCATTGTCTGACTGGATTCTCACCGGGGACCCCTGTAATCTGGAGGTCCATGCCAGGAGGGCTAGGCGAGCAGCTCTGATCTCCAAGATATTGATGGGGAGCTGCCTCTCTGTTTCCACCCAAGTTCCCTGGCGAGAGAACCCCTCTAAGACCGCCCCCCAGCCTGCCAGGCTGGCGTCTGTGGTAACTACCTTCCAGACAACGGGGCTGAAAGACCTTCCCTTTAGAAGATTCTGAGGGTTCAACCACCAGGCCAGGCTTTGTCGGACCCTTGATGATAGCGTCAAAGGGGACTCCAAGGCATGTGCTCTCTTGCCCCAGGCTGCTAGAATGGCTGCCTGTAGGACGCGAGTGTGGATCTGAGCGTATGGTACTGCCTCGAACGTGGCCACTAGCTTGCCTAGTAATCGCATACACAGGCGAATAGTTGGTTTTTTCTTGCTTAGAACCAACTGAACCAACCCCTTGATAGCCTCGATCTTTACAAGGGGCAGGAACACCCTTTGCTGTTCTGTGTCTAACCTCATGCCGAGGTATTCCAGCTGCTTTGTAGGCTGGAACGCTGACTTTTCCCGGTTTAGGACCCAGCCGAACCCTTCGAGGTACTGAACCGTGAGGTTTACTGCCTGTTGCAGACACGGCCGTGAGTGATCTATGATTAAAAGGTCGTCCAAGTATGCTAGGACTGTGACCCCTTGGATCCTTAGATTGGCTAAAACTGGGGCTAGGATCTTCGTGAATACCCGGGGGGCCGTGGCTAGCCCGAAGGGGAGCGCCCTGAATTGGAAGTGTCGCTGCCCCACCGCGAAGCGTAAAAATCTTTGATGCGACTGAAAGATTGGTACATGAAGGTAAGCATCCTTTATGTCTATGGAAGCCAGAAAATCGTCCCTCTGGAGCGTGGCGACTGCTGACCGGATGGATTCCATCCGGAAGGAACGAACCCTTAGGTAACCGTTTAAACTCTTTAGGTCCAAGATTGGCCTGACATCGCCGTTGGGCTTTGGTATGACAAAGAGATTGGAATAGAAACCTAGCCCTTGCTCTTGGGCTGGCACCTCTATTATTACGTCCTGGCAAAGCAGGTGATCCAAAGCTGCCAGCATCGAGGCCTTCTTTGCTGGATCCTTTGGTAGCCTTGACTCTTGAAAATGAGGCGGAGGAAAGTTTAGAAACTCCAGTCTGTAGCCTGTGGTTACAGACGCCCGGACCCATTTGTCGGGGATCTTGGCTTCCCAAACTTCTGAGAAGAAACGAAGCCTTCCCCCCCACCCGCGAGAGTGGGGGCGCCCCTTCATAAGGCAGACTTAGGGGCTGGCTTTGTCGGCTTGCGATACCATGGTCTCTTACCCCCAGGGGCCTGTCCCTGCGATCTACTGTTAACGTTGGATCGTGCAGGCGGCCGTCGATACTGCCTGGAATTTGAGGGCCCTGAGACAGGAAAGAGCTGCCTCTTAAATGTAGGAGCCCGGAATGTCTTTTTGACCGGTAAAAGGGTACTTTTGCCACTTGAAATAGTCTGAATGTATTTATCCAGATCCTCTCCGAAGAGTCGTCCTCCATGGAAGGGAAACCCTGCCAGAAGCTTTTTGCATGGGGGCTCCGCCGCCCAGTTCTTCAACCATAAGAGCCTTCTCATGTGCACCAAAAATAGTGATAAACGAGAGGCCTGCTGGATGGAATCCTTTATAGCATCTACCGCAAAACACAGAGCTCTGGGAATGTCAGAAAACCCTTCTGCCTGTTGGGTAGGCATGTCTTTTAGCATTTCTTTTGTCTGGTCCTTTAACGCCTGACAAACTCCAATTGCAGCCACAGCTGGCTGTACCACTGCTCCTGCCGTAGCAAAGGATGCTTTTAAAAGTGTCTCTAACCGTTTATCAACCGGATCTTTAAACATTTGTATGTTTTCCACCGGGCAAGTTAGTGATTTATTCACACATGAGATGGCTGCATCCACCACTGGGAGCTTCCACCTCTTGGAGAATTTTTCCTCCATAGGGTAACTGACCGCAAATCTCTTCGGTGGCAGAAAAATCCTGTCCGGCCGTACCCAATCCCGAAAGATCAATTCCTCCAAGAGAGGATGGACCGGAAAAACTGCGTTGCTTAAAGGAGCTTTCAAAGAGCCCAGAGAGGATACCGCAGGAACCTGAGGCTCTGGCAATGGTAAATTAAATGCCGAGCGGACCATGTCCGTCAAAGACTGTACCCACAGTCTCTCTGTCTGGGAGTCTGAAAATGGTTCCTCAGAGGTAGATCCCTCAACCCCTGAACCCTCTTGGTTCAGGTCTAGTTGATCCTCCTGCGATTCCAATTCCTCCGGAGAGAGAATTTCAGCATCTGAGGATACACCTCTTGGTGATGGGGATCTAACCCGTTTCTTGCCAGGAATAGCTCTAGCGATCAATGCTGCTATTCTCTCTTCTAGCCCCCCTAGGGATACAGCTAGCATCTCCTCTGTGATAAACACAGGGCTGGGCTGATCTGGGCCAGCCTCCGCACCAGACCCCCCTAATGGCTCATCCAAGGCAACCTTTATGGGAATAAGTTGCGGGGAAAGTATCGGCATATCATCAGAATCAGAGGGGGAACCCCTTTGTTTTTTGGTCTTTTTTGTACCCTTTGACCCCGAACCTTTGGAAGCCATAATACAAAATCGAGGGACTCCGCCAACAACAACAGACTGTAGTGGCCAGGAGTACAAAACTAGAGCTTAGGGGACAATAGATCACTAATGCCCAAAAACTGATGGGGCCCCGTATGTTTTTTTTTTTTTTTAAATATATAAGTCTCTTTCTTTTTTTTTTTTTTTTTCAAAACATACAGCGACCCCAAACTTAGTTTGCCAGCCTCCAACCTGTTGCAAAAAAGGGGGATTTATTGGCTTAACAGAAAGGCATTGGAACAAAGTCCAGCATGTACTACCCTTCTTCCGCCACCGGGAGTCACTGTTCTGCCGCTCTGCGTCCTCTCCCTTTGAGATCAGTCTCAGACTGAGCACTGACTATGGCCTGCTGATCTATAACAGCACAAGGCGCGCCCCTGATGACGCTGCAGGCACGCCCCCCCCCCCGCCCTCCCCTCCGAACGGCGCGAAAAAAGTCTATAAGACGCGCACGCACGCGCGTATGCCGGAGCAGGAAGAACATGGAGGAGCCGCGCTGCTGGAGACCCAGGACTGCAGTACCAGGCGGCAGAATCAAACCCCCGGCCAGGTAGGACTCTCCAAAAGGCCCCATAGGGATCCTTACTAGCCCTAGGAAGAAAGCAGCAGGTAGCTAGCAAACACATTCTTAGACAGGGGAACCTAGTGATGGGGGAAATGGGATCATCCTGTCTTCTCAGACATAGTGAGCAAGGTTGCCAATGCAGAGCATACTTAGGCTACCCCCCTTTTAGGTTACCCCGGAGAGCCTGCTGTCGAACCAAGTCCCGCAGGCTCCCCTCTTACCTGCTCCATGCTGCAGGATGTTTGTCTAGCAAAACGATCCAATCTTCTCCCATCTCCGTGGGTAGCGTAATAGACCTTCAGGCCCTGGGGTCCTATGAAGGTACCCACTGTCCTGGACCTATATAGCACCCTGGCAAACAGGAACTTATGGTCTTTACGAACTCCAAGTCCTGGGCCCAGGGTCCAGCCCTCCAAAGAGGAGCATTATAGGCAAAACCCCACGGTTTGGGGCCCGGGTACTGTCCACTTTGGCACTGAGGCTCCTTGGACAGATCCGGTTAGCCCGCCCTTAATCCCAAGGATGTAGAGCAAAGCTATTCCGTGACCAACACCTAAGACACTGGCGAAAAAACTGAGGGACTCCCTCTAGGGGAGGGGGTTATATAGGGAGGGGACTTCCTGTTTGAGATTGCCAGTGTCCACACCTGAAGGTACTCCATATAACCCATATAGTAATGAATATGCCGCTCTGTGTCCCGTGATGTACGAGAAAGAAAGAAAATTCAATGGCTTGTTTAACAATGTATTTTACACAATAAAAAAAGTCAGCACATCATTGAAAAGCATTTGAATTTAGATTCCTATTTAAACTTACATCAAACCCAGTGTTTGGATCCCAGCCCACATGTCCAATGTGCCTAAAGAGGAAAAAAAAAAAAAACGACCATATGAAGTAAAATTTCAAACCTGACAAGCATGCAGTATTACATGGTATACATACCACTATTTAAATGTCGGGAGGGGGAGCCAGGATATACCTGATAAGATATATTTGTCATGTATGTTTGACTTTTATCCACTCCTCATTGCTATCGTTTGCTTGAGTTCTCCCCCTGGAAGTGATGTACACTCTTGACACACTGATTTATACAAGTCCTGTCTCTTATTTGTACTGTAATGCCAATTTGTCTAATAAAACTTTTCTCTGTTAAAAAAAAAAATGTCGGGAGGGGGGCAGATATTGAGGCCTCATTCACATGAGAGTATGGGCAGAGGATTTTCTGTGAACAGCTGCCAGTGGAAACCCCCATTCGAAGCAAAGACAAGATGTGTCGGCAGCCATTCATGGCCGACATCACAAATGTCAGGATTTAGATGATTGCCCCTGGCCGAAGACAGTGTGTCCAGGACAGACCTTCCACAAGTAATTATTGCATGTCTGATTACATGCCTACAGCTGCTGGCGCCAAAAGTGGAACTTCCACTTAAACCACTCCTCGCCCACTTACATGCCACATTTGCCATGGAATTAATTTTCCTTCTGCCCAGGGACCGCTTAGGCAACTCGTCATATTGCCTTTTGGCAGCCCCTCCCTGTAGGCGATCCCTTGGACACTCAGGGAGCGCATGCGCAGTGAGAGCCCGGCCGTGAAGCAGAAAGCTGTCACGGCCGGGTGCCCACAGTTAGAATGGCAGCTCTTGCAGAGAGGAGTGAAGCTCCGGGCGGTCGTGCCACTGGACGGTGGAACAGGCAAGTGTGTTTATTAAAAGCCAGCAGCTACACTTTTTTTTTAGCTGCTGACTTTTAACAAACATAAAAAAAGTCTGGAACTCCCCTATAACATGAGGACAGACAGTACAGTCACAAAACAATTTAATACAGGAGGAATCAGAGGGCCCTGGTCGTTAGAGCTTACAATCTAGAAAATGCATGCATTTCCTTCTTTAGTAATAATGTATTACAATCCCAATACAGTAACATCTTTCTTGTTAACCTAATTTACAACTACTGCATGACCATTTTTAATCTCTGCATAAAGAATAAAAATTGGATAGATTTTGTGAATTGCCCCCAATAAATGCAATGCCACGCAAGGAACTTTTTAACATAATTGCAGCAGTTACAACTGTCAGGGATGCGTTGATCAGCGTCTGAAAAACATGAAGTGCTGCTGAAGCAATATAGCAGCTAACTCCAAATGATGCAAACATTCAAATCTGCATTTTCTGGGATTACAGACCTTACATCGCTGCAATCGCCATAGGGCCCAGTTCTAACCCGTTTCTTTCGGAGCAGCAAAAAAAATAAAAAAATCTTGCTTGCTGCATTTTTGATTCAGTTTACTTAAAATGCATGTTTTATAGAGTTTAAATGGTATCACATCTAAAACACAATGCACGGGCATGAACTGGGACTTGAGAACAATTTTTACTAGTGAGACTGGCTGTGCTTTTGTTTGAACTCTTGAACGCATGATGTCGAAAGAATTCCACAAGGGGAGAAGTTTAAAGCGGAGTTACGCCAAAAAAAAAAAGAATAGTCAGCAGCTACAAATACTGCAGCTGCTGACCTATAATATATGGACACTTACCTGTCCTGGGCGCGATGTCGGCACCTGAAGATGATCTGTCCCTCAGCTCTCGGGTTGTGGCACCGCCATCTTCGATAAGGGAATGAGGAAGTGAAGCCTTGCGGCTCCATTTCCTGGTTCTTTACTGCGCATGCACAAGTCGCGCTGCGCGATCCCATTGGTGTCCTTGCGTCTTCTGGGACCTCTGTCTCCCAGAAGACAGCGGGGAGGCGACCAGACGTGGTGTAGTTCACCATAGTGATCTATGCCCAGAAGTTTATATTACTTAGGTATCTGCTCCCTAATTACTTAGGTATCTGCTCCCTACTCCAGCCTGAAAGGTGCCAAATGTGAGACCGGGGGGATTCTGCTTTAAGGCTTCAGTCACAATGGTAAAACTGTGTTTATATGCCTTTAAAATACATTGCCTGGAAAAAGTATTCATACCCCTTGAAATTTTCCAAATTCTCTCATGTTCCAGTAAAATACATTTATGTTTTTGATTGTGATTTTATGTGATAGACCAACACAAAGTGGCACAGAATTGTGAAGTGAAAGGGTAAAAGGTTTTATAAATGGATAAAAGGTTTTAAAAAATGTTTTACACATAAATATCTGAATAGTGTGGCGTACATTTGTTTTCAAAACTTTGTAGAACCATCTTTTACTGCAATTACAGCCGCAAGTCTTTTTGGGGATGTCTCTACCATATTTGCACATCTAGAGTGATATTTTTGCCCATTCTTTTCAAAATCGCTAAAGCTCTGTCAGATTGGATAGAGAGCGTATGAATTTTCAAGTCTTGTCAGATTCTCAATTGGATTTAGGTCTGGACTTCGACTGAGCCATTCTAAAACATTAATATGCTTTGACCTAAACCATTCCATTGTAGCTCTGGCTGTATGTTTAGGGTCATTGTCCTGCTGGAAGGTGAACCGCCACCCCAGTCTCAAGTATTCTGCAGACTTTAACAGGTTTTCTTCAACTCTGACCAGCTTCCACCTTACCTGCTGAAGAAAAGCATCCCCCCCAACATGATGCTGCCACCACAGAGTTTCACAGTGGGGATGGCGTGTTCAGGGTGATGTGCAGTGTTAGCTTTCTGCCACAGGTATCCTGTTCCCCCTCCCCTGAAAGGTGCCTATTGTGGCACAGGGGAGGGAGAGGCAACAAATGAGCGGAAGTTCCACTTTTGGGTAGAAATCCACTTTAAAGTAGGAACTTTCTAAATTTAGGAATTTAGCTGCTGACTTAATATAAGGACACGCACCTGTCCAGGGAGCCAATAATGTCGGCGGCACCCCAGACGATTTTTGGGTGGGCTCTCAGGCGCTGCAATTCCTGGTAAGGGAAACCGGCAGTGAAGCCTTTTAGCTTCACAGCCGGTTACCTACTGCACATGCGAAGCGCCAACTGGCCCAGCGGTGGAGGAAGGGGGCTGAACTTCAGGGGGACGGCACCGCCTCCCGGAAGTTGGGATTGGTACTTGTCAAAAACAGAGCTTCCACTTTTGGGTGGAACTCTGCTTTAAAACCCCAAATATAATATATAGCGGCTTACCGTTCATTAAATGTGGTGGCTGCATTCGTTTTTTTGGGGGGCTTTTTCCCCCCTGTTTCCACCTGGTGATCTGGGCAGTAAAACATTTTGTATTAGGGTTTCTCCACTCTTGGAGTCTAGGGGGTACCTTTGAACAGCAGTATTGTCAGTCTGCAGTAACAGGTGTGTTAGATGGACTAGCAGATTTAGAGACAATGATAAACTGAAGCGAAATTAGAGCTTACACTGCAGTTACACAAGCAGTTACAAGAACAGGGTTTTTTTTATTTATTTTTTAGATAAGGTTTTAGATAACAAAATAAAAAGGTTGATTGTTGTAAGCACCCTTGGCAGTGGTAAATGGTTTGTGTCAACACTAACTGCATTTGAAGGAGAGCTTGTTCTGTTGAAAAACAGACTTGCCTGGCTGGATCACCAGATGAAAATAAAGGAAAGAAAAAACAAATGCAGCTGTCACGTCTAAGAATTGGTAAGCTGCAATAGAAATAAGGTTTGATTTTGGGTTTAATGCCACTTAAATTTTCTAGTACATTGGTTATTTTGATTTCATTTCACCCATCACATTTTTAGTCATCAGGAGCACCTGCTGAAACGTCAGAGGCTTTCCTGTGCCACTTGCCTTGTTTGAGTTTCTAAGAAGAGAAAGCAACAGTCCAGATTTGGTTAATAAGATTCTGCATCAAGGTTTCTAGTTAGCTGATTCCCATTCCAAAATGTCAGAGCACGGATTTCTTCCATTAATGACCAGACTAATTTTAGAAAATAAAACTTTAAAGTGAAGTTTACTCCAAAGACAAACATTTATGACATTGCAGCTTACCAATCTTAGATGTGATGGCTGTATTAGGCGGCCCCTTTCACACAGGCTTTCCGATTAGGTCTGGTGTCAATTTTCAGGCAGACCTGATTAGACGCTCTATTCACCCCTATGGAGCTGCTATCCGATTTGATTCTTTCCCTGAAATTCAGACCCATTTTCCATCCGTCTGGCGGATCGGATGAAAAGAAAAAGGCAGTCGGTTTTCATCTGATCTTCCCATAGAGGACAGTGGGGCTCTGACAGGTCTGTGTCAGCACAGTGAGCAGACACGGACCTGTCATATGCCTGCTCAGCGGGAAACAACAGATCTATCCCCCGCTGAGCAAAGGGTCTCAAGTTTTATTTTTTAGGCTACCCTTGCTTTATTTTTAAATGGTGATTTTTATTTATTTTTTTAATTACAAGCTGTCTTGAAGATACAGAAATTACAAGGTTACATGGTAGAGACATTTACTACTGTATAAGTGCTTACAATGATCACTTTTTATGCAATACTTTTATTAACTAGGGGGGGGGGGGGGAAACACTATTTGTTGTAATTGCTTAGAAAGTGTTAGCTGGAAATTGGCTTCAATTTGTTAGTGCATCTAAATCTCCTAGTATATCCAACACCCCCCACCTTCAGAGACTGACAATGTTGTCCAAAGTTGACCAATGTGCTCTTTTATCCAGATTGGGTGCACTGTAATACAGCAAATGTGTTACTGGCCAGAAAGAAGAGGGGGGGGGGGGAGCCTAAAAAAAACAAAACAAGGCAGCCACCACATTTAATTATTGGTAAGCTGCAAAAACTTTAGCTTTAAGTTTAACCGATTAATGCCTCATGTTCCAATATTGGAACAGCAGTGATGTGGTTTTTATTTATAAAACTACTGCTCTAGGAAACATGAATTGTATGCAAAAAAAAAAAAAATATTCAACCTCAGGCATAAATAGGTTAATACCGCTTTAAGGACTGGCAGCATAAATATTTGCATTTACTTACTGGAAATTGCTGGGTGTTCCAATGTCTGCTTTAGTGAGCTTCTTCTTCTTAGGTTTTCCTTTTTTCTTCTCTTTAGTAAAGGGAATGTTATTCATTTGTAGGCTGTATCTGTTGGTAATTTCAGGGTTTTTGATATCAACCGTTGCCATAGGTAGACTTGGCCCTGAAAATGTGAATTGCCATAATATGAATAACTTTGCAAAGCAATACATTTACAATAAATTAATAGAAAAAAACATGCGTTTTATATGAAAAAGAACAAACTTACCTCCATCTGCAACATCAGTGTCGATATGCAGCTCTAGGACCAAGAACTGAGTGATCACATGTCTGCTGGTCTCTTAAGCTGCCCATTCATTATACAATTCTCCTTTAGATAGACCAAAACCATATGAGGTCAACCCTAAACACTTTTAATGTGTATACAATCAGGCATGCCCTCGCACTACATAGTTGAAGGTAATTCTAAAGGGAACTGAAAAAATAAATAAAAAAATTGTATAATGTATGGCAAGCTTTAATACTCAGCCTGCTCATGTCAGTCACTATTCTCTGCTGTGCTCCTCCAGCACTTACCGGAGCACTGGGCTGAAGAGGGTAGGCAAAGCTAGCCCCAGCCACACGCTGAAAGGCAGAGCCAGCTGTCAGTCAAGCAGCAGGGTGTGTCCCGACAATATTGACGGATCCTTCCAAAGTCTGGCGCAGCTCTGCCCCTTTAGCAGGCAACAGCCCACTATCAGCTGACACATCAAAGGAGATTTATTAAAACTGGAGCACTCAATCTGGTGCAGCTGTTCATGGCAGCCAATCGGCTTCTAACTTCAGCTTGTTCAATTAAGCTTTGGCAATAAAACATGGAAGCCCATTTCTTTGCAGAGCTGTACCAGATTTTGTACACACCCATCACAGGAGAATAAAAGCGTACTCCTAAAATCTTCCATGCAACTCCTTAATAAGAATTCACAAAAATGTGTGTTTTGTGTAATTTAGTTCTCGTTCACACCAGCGATTTCACATTTCCAAATTGCATGACAAGTCGCACCGCATTGCTGGAAACAGACCATTCAAAATTGATGCGACTCATGTTGCAGCAACTTTGAAATACAATTTGCACTCCCCCCCCCCCCCCCCCCCCGATTTCATTGCGACTTGCAAAAACTTCTGTTAAACAAATTTGCAATGAAAATCGTGGAGGTACAAACCACACTGATCCGTGTTTGAAATTGTGCTAAAGTAGCGCAGTTTCAGAACCGCAATGGTGTGAACCAGGGCTCATTGTTTGGTTTACACGCTTTTTAATGTTGCGCAATTGTACAAAAGGGAGAATCATTCAGAAACAGATAACAAGTTTTAGTTCCCTGCATCGAGATCACTGCTTTTAGAGCGCTAGAATCCTTCCCTGCAGCACGCTGGCTTGGGACATTCTGTATACTTTTTATACTTCTGTATAGGCTGCAATTGATTTTAAAAAGCATAAACTGTAAGGCCCTGTTCCCACTGGCATTAAAAGCAGGCACGAGTCTGCAAATAATAAATATGAACAGCACACAAGCTGTTCACATTATCAAAACCTGAAGTGTTTACGTCGCTGTGCTTCAAAAATGAAGCCACATTAGGAGTTTGCAAGGAGTTGCAATATCTCACCTCCTTCCATTCAAATCTATAGCGACACCATCAAACCATTTGCCGCACATCTTCTTGGGACAAGTTTTTAACACACGTTAAAAAGCTTGTCAAACATGCCGAAACACGTACATTAACGCTATAAGTGTTTGTTCAGGGTCACTTTTTTGAGAAAATGTGAACAAGGCCTTGAGCAGGCCATAGACAAGTCGAAAACCGAATGGAAATTCTTTGTTCTTTACATCAATGGCGTGCCAGCTGCGACACAATTTTCATGTCGCAATTGAAAGTTTTGAAACAAAATCCAGCACGTTGGATCGCGTAAAAAAAATAGCAGCACTTTTGTTTTTCGTTCGACAGACACTGCATACTCCCAAGATTGTATTTAGTTGATTAATGAAATGCCATTGGGCTTTAATGCACATACTGGTTAAAGAGATATATATGTACTTTATTGCAGCTTACCATTTGGAGGATCTCGCTTTTTATCTGCAAAAATAATAATAAAAAAAAAAAAAAAATCCATCTTTACTGTGATTATTAAAAATCTACATTAAAGTATAAACACAAAAACTATTTTTATTAAAGGACTATCACTATTTTATTTTTTTTACACGATTTAGTTTAGGATGGGACAAAGCACACCCTTTGGCACACAGCCAGTCAACACTGCAGCTAGTAAAGGAGACGTCTCCAGCTCCAAACACTTGCCCAAGGTAAGCGCCAACACATATCGCCACCCTCCGCATTCCTTGGGCATTGCTTGCCTTAGGCCAATGGTGGAAGCCGGAGCCAGGGCTACACCATCAAAGCTTCTTGCCAATTGTGATGTCAGGCAGATCAGCTGTGTTTTAGGGAACCAATGAAAAGGGCATAAAGTACTACGCTCAATCAGAAACTAAATAGTGTTTAAAAAAAAAAAAAAGCAGATGTTCTTTAAAATGGATCTAAAGGCTTGAGTTTTTTTTTACCTAAATGCATTCTATGCATTTAGATAAAAAACCTGGGTGCAGCTCCCCCCCTCCCCCCCTGACTCTTGTACTTACCCGTGCACCCTTTCCATCCAGCGATATGCATGAGAGCCGTGCCTCTCCCTGGTCTCTCTCTTTTCATAGGCTCACACAGTAGTGGGAGCCACTAGCTACTGCCATTGTCAATCCCAGCCAGTGAGAAGACAGCAAGGGGGCATGGCCAAGCCATGCTGTGTGTGAATAGAGGCACATATCGCAGCCTGGGAGCGAGCCTGCTCAACTTCCCCCATTAGTAAGAGGCTAGCTATTGGGGGCACTCGGCAAGGGGAGGAGGAGCCAGGACCACCGGCAGGGGTCTCAAAATGAAGAGGATCGGGGCTGCTCGGCACAAAACCGCAAAACCATTTGCACAAAACAGGCAAGTATAACATTTTTCTTTTTCTTTTTTAAAGAACCAGTTTAAGGAAAAGCACTAGAAAGATCTTTGAAGATTGAACTGTGCTGCAATGTCTTTCGTAGATGCTATACTGTACCTTTTGCAATGCCAACACAAAAAAACCCCCCACAAAAATGGCCAAAGCAAGCGACAAAAAAATTGAAAATCACAGTGCAAGCTCTTGTTAGGCATCATCTGAAGTCAGCATCTACTTGCTGGACCAACATGCTGGATTAGAGAGAACAACAAATCTCTGCACCTGTGCAAATGTCTGACACAGATCAGCCACAAGATTAATGGATTGCAGTGTGACCACTTTGGGACTGATGGCATCTTTCTAGGCCAAGTTACTGGACAAAAAATAAAATATTTATTCATCAAAAATAATCCATATGCATCCACTACCTAATGGACCTGCAATTTATTTTTAATGAAACTCTTTAAAGGGACCGTTTTTATGCCTCCCTGTTATGTTCCTTGTGATCTCCCAAACCTACCCCTCCTCTTATCTTCTGTACAATTGGAATCAGCAGTGCACGTTGGTTCAGGTCATGTACCCTTCTCTATGCACACTACAAGTCACATAGTCCCCCTTGGGAGAGCTCCATTCCTACATGCAGTAGGATCATGAGGAATGGATGCAGCCACCCTCTACGCCAGAGGTCGTCACTACAGATTAAGAAAAACCTATATTAGATGCAGAAAAAAAAAAAGCGTTGCTGTACACCGTGACATAGCAGGAACTTCTTAGGGCAGACTTGCAAAGTGATGAGAGAGAGAGAGAGAGAGAGAGAGCGAGAGCGACAAGCAATACACATGGAGATTGAGCATGTGATGTGCAAAACTTCTAGTGTGTGCTTTTCTAAAGCCATGTGTATTTCCTCATACAGAGAATAAATCATGGGAGATGATAATCGGAATTTAGCTATCACCTGGGTTTCAGAAAAGTCATCCAAAATAGTATGTGAATGGAATACACGTTTATAAATCTGAACATTCCAACGTGTTCTTCGCCTCTGGATAATTTTAAGTTCAAATAGAGCACGGTTCCATCTTGCCCAACACTACCAAAAACTTCACTACACTACAAAAATCGCCAAAAGCTTCCTCTAACAAAATATCACCTGGGAAACGTAAAAAAAAAAATCTTTGTGAATTGCACTTCTGTACAGATTTGACTCTTTAAAATAACGATTTGACTCTTTAAAATAACGATTTGACTCTTTAAAATAACGATTTGACTCTTTAAAATAACGATTTGACTCTTTAAAATAACGATTTGACTCTTTAAAATAACGATTTGACTCTTTAATAAGGATCCACACCTTAAAATATCGGTTCTGTGTAGTGAAACGTTATTTGATGATTTTTCAAAGCGTTACATCGTTTAGTGAATTGAACTAGCTTCAATAATGTGCAAAATCGTTAAAATAACACTCGCAATCTGAAAATAAAGCTTTGTGAATTGACCCCTTAATGTACGCGAAACGTTTTACAACCTCTCCGGAACGATTTAATTTGACAGACAGATAACCGACGTTTAAAATTATCAGTCTTGCCGTGTTTAGACTAAAAACGCCCGTAAATGCTTCGGAACATCCATCTTGAATGCATTTTTTTGCTAAACAAAAAAAAAACCTCAACTGCCTAGAAACAACTGTAAATGACCCTGTGTACATGTACTGATAAGAGGAGAGTTCAGGGGCAGCTGGAAAAAAACGCTCAAATGTTTCCAAACATCCATTTACCAGCAGCAGTGTACATGAAGCTTAAAGTGTTTTTATACTGCATCAAGTATAGAGTGACATAGAAATATAGAATGACAGTAAAAAAAAAAAAGGCCTGTCACAGGTACACCTTTTCCCTCCCTAAAATCTTTCCGGGGTAAAAGTCCCTAATGTTGGCGGAATAGCTCACAAGAAGGCTCTTTTATGCATCTCTGGTGGTCCTGCACCAAGATACACAAATTCTGGACAGCAGTACCACCATGGATTTAAAAAACCATCAGACCTATACAATGAATGAATGAATGAATGAATGAAGAACTTGTATAGCGCAGCACATGCGAAATAAATCGCCTCTGGGCGCTTGTTGTTCCTTTCTCTTTTGAGATCAAAAGAGATGAGTCTTAATCTTTCTCCTGAAGACCAAGTAGTTCTCCAGTCGAATGCTGGCTGGTAAGGCGTTCCATAGTCTGGGACCTTGGACAGCGAATCACCTGTCTCCTTTGGACTTGTATCTGGCTTTCGGTATCTGAAGCCGATTTTGATTATTGGATCGTAGAATACGATTGGGATTGTACATTTTTAATTTTTCGCATAGATAATGGGGAGCATTCCCATGGATACATCTATGCGTTAGACAGAGTGCTTTAAAGGTGATTCTGTCTTTGACTGGTAGCCAGTGAAGGGATCTCAACGAGGGTGAGATTGATTCCCAGGGTTTTTTCCCAGTCACAAGTCTGGCGGCCGTATTTTGAACGACTTGAAGACGAGCGATTTGGTACTTGGGAAGTCCGAGGTAAAGGGCATTTGCATAGTCCAATCTGGAGTTTACAATCGCTCCCACCACGACCGCTATGTCTTTCTTGGGAATAAAAGGCGTGAGTCTGCGTAGAAGGCGCAGCAGATAGTGAGATCCGCTGACTACTGCCCCTATTTGTGCGTTCATTGTCATGTCGCAGTCAAAGATGACCCCAAGACTTTTGACTTTGGCGCTAGGGGTGATGACTTTGCCCAGAATGGGCGGGGGGATCCAGGTTGTTATCGATTGATTGCTACGCTTGGCGTGAAACAGAAGAAGTTCTGTTTTCGCTCCGTTGAGTTTGAGATAACTCTTTGTCATCCAGTCCTCAATCACAGAGAGGCATGTCTCTAGATTGAGGTGGTGATCCTTTTTATTGCAAATGCGGAAGTACAGTTGCGTGTCGTCTGCGTAAGAGTGATATAGCAGTTTTTGGCTGCTGATGATTTCAAAAAGAGGACGCAGATAGATGTTAAATAACATCGGCGACAGGGGAGATCCCTGAGGGACCCCGCACGATAATGTGCGTTGTTCCGAAGTGAATGGTCCTAGCTTAACTATTGCATAACACCCCCTCATCACTACAAAAATAGCGGTACCCCACACCTTCTAAATGCCGGAAAAAGCCCGATACCCCTGTTTTGGAGGCAGGACAGCTACCCTACCATCCAAGACTGGAAGAAGGAAGGAGAACGAATAATAGAATCAAAGAGATGGGTGTATGTGATTAGCGATAAATGGGATAAATTCCAAGACATCTGGTCTGGTTGGATGTATTGCAAGTATAGCTAAACCAGCGCTTTTATATTAACTCAATAATACAGCCTCAGATCATCAGCCCAGTTCTTCTTTAAAGTTCTGTTAAATGCTCATCATATCTTGTAACCTTTAGGGCCAGATAATACCACATGCAGCACAGTGTGTTTTTAAGCTGCATCAAAAGTATGGACAGTAGTTTACATGGATTCCAATGGTTCACACTAGTGTAGTGCGTTTCAGTGCAAACAAAAGTAGAACATGCTGCAAAGAATGCATCTGAGCACAGCAAGACGCACTACAATGCAACAAAAATGCACCAGAACGCATTAAAGCAAGGAAAAAAACACACACACACAGGGAACTTTGGCAAAAAAGGATGGGACGGACGCACTTGAACGCATTGAAAATGCACATGCAGAAACCTATCTGGATTACAACATTGTGGGGGCAATTTTCATTCGGTGCATTCCAGTCCATTAGGTGCACCTCTAACTATGATACGTGTGTATTTTGTCTTTTTGCTTATACTATAAAATGGATTTGTACAACACTGGAATAATTGACATCCTTTTACTCTGTAAAAGTCCCTTCATTCCATATATATGTCAACTATATACTGTATATAATAAAAGATAAAAAGATTACCGGGAAAAAAAACAAAGTACTTCTTGCGATACTTAAATTGCACTAGCATTTACAGGACAATCTTTTGGGGTGTTCCCTTCTCAGTCCAATCAGCACTCTCCCTCTTCACACAGGAACTCAAACAGCAGCAGGAGCCACTGGCTCCTGCTGTCAATCAACTGCAGAGGAAGTGGGTGTGGGGCCAAGCCCCTCTGTGTGCGTCTGTGGAGTGTGGCTCCATAGAGACACAGCTCTGGAGCAAGCAGGCACCGCGTCCCCTCATAGCAAACAGTTTGGAGACGCACAAAGAAGAGGAGCTGCCAAGATCCCCAGTGGTGGAGCAGAAAATAGGAGGATCGGGCTGCTATGTGCCATACCATTGCACAATGCAAGTGAGTATAACATGTTTGTTATTTTAAAGGGACACTAAAAGGTTCCAGTTTTATTTATTTTTTAAATAAAAAACATGTGATACTTGCCTCCATTGTGCAGCTCGGTTTGCAAAGAGTGGCCCGAGCCTGGTCTTCTGGGGTCCCTCGGCGGCTGTCTTGGCTCCTGCACGCATCAGCTAACCCCCTTCATGGGAAGCTCTCTCCCAAGGGGGTTAGCTTGCAGGTGCGCTCCCGTGATACAGCCGGCGGCTCTAGCATCACTCGGCCCGTCACCGGCGTGCAGCGTCATCGATTTGATCGACAGCAGCGGGAGCCAATAGCTGCGCTGCTATCAATCATCCAATGATTGACCAGACAAGCCAGCACGTTTACTGCACGGGACTTTCGAGGGGTCAGGGAAGTAAATGGGGGGGCTGCTAATCCTCGAAAGTTTTTTCACCCTAATGCATAGAATGCATTAGGGTGAAAAAACATGTACCTTTACAACACCTTTCATCTTAAAAAAAATTGTAACCCTTAGTAACACTTTTAGTGAGCTTGAAAAACACAAAAGTTATAAACCAAAATCACCTCTCAAGGCCAGAACAAATGGGGTTTGCACATACTTTTATTGCTTTAAAGAATTTCCTTCAGTTTACTCAATATCTCTGTAAAACAGTCTCACACTGCACTATAAACCGAGCTCTGGCACCACCCTCAACATCCCATAATTCATTATGGGAGCTTCTCCATTAGCCCCTGGGTTGACTGCTTGGATAGTTGAATTGGGGGTGAATGGCTGTCAGAGCCCCAACTGTGCCCCTTTGTCTATGAGCTAGAGAACTGGAATAGTCTCTGCACACTGACTTTTGCTGCCTGTTCCTACAGCGTTTAAGCACATTACTTTGTTAGTTTTGTGTCCATGCTAGGCTTACCTTTCAAGATTTCCTGACAACAAAGTCTATGGAGTCATGCTGCACATGCTCAGTTTGGTGTGTATTGCTAGAGTTCCCCCCCCCCCCCTTAGAAGGATACATGTGATCAGCACAGAGTCAATTAGCACTGTCCAGACCGAGGGTCAGGGGTCTTGCAATCTCCTAGGACAGTCGGAAATCTCCTCCTACAAGATTTAACCAGTGCTTGGCTGGACACTGATAGAAGCCACAAAACGGCTATAATATACTGCTGATAAGAAAAGATATTTAGCAGTTTATATTTACTAAAATGATTGCATTTGCATTTTCTGTATACTGTGGGAGACCAGATATAGTGAATGCAGGGTCCTGGGTTTAGCAACACTTTAACAGCTATATTTATTTTTACACTTTCCCTTATTACTTTTTGATCACTTGTATTCTTATTACACGGAATGTAAACATACATTGTAATAGGAACTTGTCATGATAGGGCCTCTTTATGAAGAGATCAGGAGTCTAAAAATACCCGACATCTCTCCTCTATGCTGGAAAGCATGAGATAAGTATATAAGTATTAAAAAAAAAAAAAATCATAATGATCTCATGCTTTCCAGCTTCTGCTTACTGGGGTGGGACTAGCTGTAACCCGGCCAGCTCTATGTTAAACCGCCGCCGGATGTCCGGCTCCCCGATCGCACAGGAGACACTGGGGAGGTTGGGGGACTTCCCCTACCGCTGCCTGTAAAAGCAATGCAGAGGCGAAACTGCCGCTAGGGTGGCTTTTACTACAGAGGGAAATCGCTGGCTGAAAAAAATAAATGAATATAGACAAATTTTAGTATTGAAGTAGGGAAGGTTTAAAAAGGAACCAAGAGCCAATTCTTTGCTGTACAGAAAAGTTCACCTTTACTTCGCAAGCCAGAGGCACAACAGGACAATAGAGGGAAATGTCACAAAGTGTGGGGGGATTACCCGATAGACAGTTGTGAAAGGTGTTTCCATAGGAAGCTTTCTCCTTGCCTTTTGTTCTGAGAAAAACTAAAGCCTCATACACACAATTGGATTTTAAATCGGACAAAGCGTAAGACTTTTGTCCGAAGGACATTGGCCATGAACTTGTCTTGCATACAAAACAGCAAAGAATTGCCGGCCAACAAACACGAAACTATGTAATTTTTCAGCCCTTTAGCGCCACCCTTTGGGCAACTTCTGCCAACGTATGTATGGTAAGCATTGCTTCTGAGCAAGCATGTTTGTACTTTGGATTTTTTTCTGATGGACTTGTATACACATGATCAGAAAATCCGACAAGACACATGTGTTGTTGGAAAGTTTTAAAGCATGCTAGCCCACATTTGTAGTTGGAAATTCCGACAATTGTTCGATGGAGCACACAAACGGTCTGATTATCCAACAACATCCTGCCATCACACAATTCTGGTCGGAGAATCCGATCGTGATTACGGGCCTTAACACTTTCAATTTCCCATTATTTTTTTTATTCCAGGACAGATATCAGGACAGAGTTGAATCTCCCCAATGATACATACAGAGACAAAAACGTGAAAGAAGGTCTCATCCTTGTCCCTTCTATCCAAAGTTAAGAGAAAAAAAAACACTATTTTGCAAAGAGACACACTTACCAGGTTTCTTAGGTCTTCTCCCAAGTAATTCAGTTACTGCTTTTCTGAATCTTCTTGCTTCTTCTTCACTTGCAAAATTAAGACCAAGTTGACAAGCCTGCAATTAAAAACACACAATTTTGCATATATACACACACACACACACACACACACACGCGAAAAACATACCTAGATCTTTCCCTTATTTACAATGCATTCATAAAGTATTCAGACCCCCTTCACTGGAAATTTTGTTACGTTGCATCCAGTTTAAATGAATTTTTGTTCTCAAGCTACACTCATTACCCTATAACAGTGATGGCGAACCTTGGCATCCCAGATGTTTTGGAACTAAATTTCCAATGATGCTCAAATACAATGCAGAGCACACGAGCATCATGGGAAATTTAGTTTCAAAACATCTGGGGTTCCAAGGTTTGCCATCACTGCCCTATAATGACAAAGTGAAAACTATTTTTAGAAGTTTGCAAATGTATGAAAGGAAAAAAACTGAAATCTCACATTGGCACAAGGGACTCTTTGCAACAACACTTGAAATTTAGCTCAGGTGCCCCCCCATTTCTCTTGATCGTTGCTGAGATGTTGTTTCTACACCTTGACTGGAGTCCACCTGTGGTAAATTTACGTAAATTAATTGGACACGATTTCAAAAGGAAACGCACACCTCTATCCACTTGCCAACCGCCCTGTGCAGATATACTGCGGCAGGGCGGCCGTACTGCGCTGAAAAAATAAATTAAAAAAACATATCTGATAAGTGATTCAGCACTTCTGTTTCAAAAGCACAAGCTGATCAGTGGGTGCCAGCCAATGAATGATTGCCAGCACCCGCTTATCAGCTCCTACACTTCAGGGAAGGGAGCTCCAATGTAAACAGAGCTATGCCCGCCGCTTTATCACGGGCGCACACTCGCAAAAGCTTTCCACAATGCTCGCTCGCTCACATGAAGGTGGAAAGCTTTTGCGAGGAGCAGCCGAGACAGCGACCGAGGGACCCCAGAAGACAGGGTTAGGGGACACTGTGCAAAACGAGCTGCACAGTGGAGGTAAGTATAACATGTTTGTTATTTAAAAAAAAAAAAAAAAGTTTGCCTTTAGTGTTCCTTTAACCTCTTCCCAGCCAGTGTCATTAGTACAGCGACGGTGTAAAGTATTAGCACTGATCACTGTATAAGCCCTGGTTCACACTGGGCTGCGGGAGTGAAATTGCGCGATTTCACTCCCTCTGGCAGTCCCGATTTCGGCGCGATTTAGGAGACATCTGTGCAGGTTTCTGCACAGATGTCAATGTAAATCGCGTCCTGAAATCGCAAAAAAGTAGTACAGGAACTACTTTTTGAAATCGGTGCAGCGCTGCAGATGCGGCGTCGCACCGATTAGGACGGTGTCATTGCCGGCAATTGCCGCCGATTTGAGATGCGATTTCACATGTGAAATCGCATCTCAAATCGAACTAAATCGTACCCAGTGTGAACCTGGGCTTAGTGTCACTACAGGGAGTGCAGAATTATTAGGCAAGTTGTATTTTTGAGGATTCATTTTATTATTGAACAACAACCATGTTCTCAATGAACCCAAAAAAACTCATTAATATCAAAGCTGAATATTTTTGGAAGTAGTTTTTAGTTTGTTTTTAGTTTTAGCTATTTTAGGGGGATATCTGTGTGTGCAGGTGACTATTACTGTGCATAATTATTAGGGAACTTAACAAAAAACAAATATATACCCATTTCAATTATTTATTTTTACCAGTGAAACCAATATAACATCTCAACATTCACAAATATACATTTCTGACATTCAAAAACAAATCAGTGACCAATATAGCCACCTTTCTTTGCAAGGACACTCATGCAGCCTGCCATCCATGGATTCTGTCAGTGTTTTGATCTGTTCACCATCAACATTGTGTGCAGCAGCAACCACAGCCTCCCAGACACTGTTCAGAGAGGTGTACTGTTTTCCCTCCTTGTAAATCTCACATTTGATGATGGACCACAGGTTCTCAATGGGGTTCAGATCAGGTGAACAAGGAGGCCATGTTATTCGTTTTTCTTCTTTTATACCCTTTCTTGCCAGCCACGCTGTGGAGTACTTGGACGCGTGTGATGGAGCATTGTCCTGCATGAAAATCATGTTTTTCTTGAAGGATGCAGACTTCTTCCTGTACCACTGCTTGAAGAATGTGTCTTCCAGAAACTGGCAGTAGGACTGGGAGTTGAGCTTGACTCCATCCTCAACCCGAAAATGCCCCACAAGCTCATCTTTGATGATACCAGCCCAAACCAGTACTCCACCTCCACCTTGCTGGCGTCTGAGTCGGACTGGAGCTCTCTGCCCTTTACCAATCCAGCCACGGGCCCATCCATCTGGCCCATCAAGACTCACTCTCATTTCATCAGTCCATAAAACCTTAGAAAAATCAGTCTTGAGATATTTCTTGGCCCAGTCTTGACGTTTCAGCTTGTGTGTCTTGTTCAGTGGTGGTCGTCTTTCAGCCTTTCTTACCTTGGCCATGTCTCTGAGTATTGCACACCTTGTGCTTTTGGGCACTCCAGTGATGTTGCAGCTCTGAAATATGGCCAAACTGGTGGCAAGTGGCATCTTGGCAGCAGCACGCTTGACTTTTCTCAGTTCATGGGCAGTTATTTTGCGCCTTGGTTTTTCCACACGCTTCTTGCGACCCTGTTGACTATTTTGAATGAAACGCTTGATTGTTCGATGATCACGCTTCAGAAGCTTTGCAATTGTAAGAGTGCTGCATCCCTCTGCAAGATATCTCACTATTTTTGACTTTTCTGAGCCTGTCAAGTCCTTCTTTTGACCCATTTTGTCAGAGGAAAGGAAGTTGCCTAATAATTATGCACACCTGATATAGGGTGTTGATGTCATTAGACCACACCCCTTCTCATTACAGAGATGCACATCACCTAATATGCTTAATTGGTAGTAGGCTTTCGAGCCTATACAGCTTGGAGTAAGACAACATGCATAAAGAGGATGATGTGGTCAAAATACTAATTTGCCTAATAATTCTGCACTCCCTGTATTGATGTATTAGCATATCCCCCAGCCAGCATCAGCTAGTGTCAGATTGTCCGCCATATTGTCAGTCCCACTATAAGTCACTGATCACCACCATTACGAATACAAAGAAAAAAAATCCAGAATAACTTTCACGCAAATCAAATACTAACTTATGGAATTATTTTATTTTATTAATACCAAAACACATGGCAGAATACATTTTGGCCTAAATTTGTGAAGAAAATTGTTATATATATATATATATATATATATAATTTATTAGATATGTTCTAAATTTTCTCAAATTTTTGGCCAATCCGATCCCAACAGTAAAGCATGCTGGTAGCAGTATCATGCTGTGGGGATGTTTTTCAACAGCAGGGACTAAAAGACTGGTCAGGTTTAAAGAAATGCTGAATGGAGCAAAGTACAGATATTCTCAATGAAAATCTTTTACACAAGGCTCAGGACCTCAGACTGGGCTGAAGGCTCACCTTCCAACATGACAACAATCCTAAGCACACAGCCGACAACACAGGAGTGGCTTAGGGACAACTCTGTGAATGTCCTACAGCAGCCCAGCCAGAGTTGAACATCTCTGGCGAGATCTGAAAATGGCCGTCCACCAGTGGTCACCACCCAACCTGAATGAGCTTGATGCTTTGCAAAGAAGAACAAAAAATATATAATCTATGTGTACAAAGCTTGTCACATCCTCCCCAAAAAGACTCAAGGCCAAAATTGCTACCAAAGGTGGTTCAACAAAGTACTGAGGTAAGGGTCTGAATGCCTAAGTACATGTGAAATTTCAGTTTTTCTTTGTAATAAAGGCAGACATTTCCAAAATTCGGTTTTCACTTCATAATTATGGGGTACAGAGTGAATTTAAATAACTGTAGTATGAGGCAGCAACATAAAAGAAAAGGGGTTATGAATACAATGTACATAGAGGTCAGCATTCTAATAAAGACAAAACTGCCACAAAATGTCCCGTTATGAAGTAGCTTTGCTTACTACCTAAATAGTTTCCCCACCCAGAACAGCACAGTACACTTAATTTGCATACAACAGACACATATACTAGAAAAACTTTTTCAAATAGTACAAGGGGCCACCAGGTTTCCATTTTTTTTTTTTTTAAGGATTTATTTTCAATAAACAAGATAAGGTGGTGACAGAACAGTATGGACCAAGCACAGTGTGCTCCTGAGAAATTAAAAGATTTTATTTAAAATTATACCTAGGTGGAATCAGCATCGGTCCAATACTGCATCAGCCCCCTGGTGTCTCCAACACTGAGAACTGTGCGATCGAACAAAGATTGCTCGCTTCTCACCTTTCTGTGAATAGAGAGCGGCTGACTATCAGCCATCGGGTCTCTGTTCTACCCCCGTGCGCTAAGCTGTGAAGGGGGCAGGAGTGGCCAGCTCAGGCTTTTAGCAACTTGCTGAGAGGCTGAGCCGGGTGCCGATCCAGGGATCTGAGCGGATCCGGATGATGACTCCCGAGCCTGGACCGACTGAAGTCAGCAGAGCATGGACTTCAGCCCGCACTCTTCTGAAAACGGGTCACAGGAGTGCAAAACGTACTGCACTTCTGTGAACCACCGGAGATGTATAGCCAAACAAACTTTGTCTGTACTTTTTTAAACGCAAATGACCTAATGAAAGCAAGCAATACCTTTTTTGGTCCTCTGAAATGGTGGCATTAATGGTCCAAGCCCTCACCAGGTCTACAGCAAGAAGCCAAACTACATGACTGACTGTCCAGAGATGTAAAGGAGCTCTGGACCCTTAGAATGGTTGCCACTCATTTAGAATGTGTCTAAACTAGGCAAAGCATCCACTTCAGAACTTTGTGTTTAAAGTTAGCAATGTCTACTGTACCCATCAAACCAAAGAAAACCAGATGTATCAAGCTACTAGTCAGCATAACACACCAAACCATGGCTTACAATCTAAGGGAGGTGAAGTACACTTTGGTATAATTGACAGATTAAGCAGCAATTCAGTGCATTTTTTGTTCAATTTACAGGATAAACAGTTGCTTAGCATACACCGAAGCAGACAAAGCAGGTCCATCAAAGTCTCTGGTATCCCTGATTAAATAAATTGGAGCAATGGCTGAATAGCGCAGCTCCCTGGAAGAAAAAAAAGGATTTTTAATAAACAGCTTACCTGTAAAATCATTTTCTTGAAGTACATCACGGGACACAGAGCGCATAGCCATTACACTTGGGTTATATGGGTACCTTCAGGTGTGGACACTGGTGTAATCAATTTCACAGGAAGTTTCCTCCCTATATAACCCCCTCCCACTGGGAGTGCTTCAGTTTTGTAGCAAGCAATTCTCCCGAGGTTACACAATGTTCCCCAAAAGAGGGGTGGGAGCTCTGTGTCCCGTGATGTACTTCAAGAAAAGGATTTTACAGGTAAGCTGTTTATTAAAAATCCTTTTTTCTTTATCGTACATCATGGGACACAGAGCGCATAGCCATTACACTTGGGATGTCCTAAAGCAATGCTCTATGAAGGGAGGGAGACCGTAAGGCCAAGAATAGCCAAATAAAAACATTGTCAGGAGAAAACATGGCTCCACCAACAGAAAAACAAGGGGGCGTGAACCGGGCCAGAGGATTCTATACTGCTGCCCGTAGGACCGCCTGCCCAAAAGCTGCGTCCGTACCCTTTGCAACGTCCAACTTATAAAATTTAGTAAACGTATGTACGGAAGACCAGGTTGCCGCTTTGCAAACCTGTGCCATAGAGATCTGATGGTGTGCCGCCCAGGAGGCACTCATGGCCCTCGTAGAATGGGCTTTAACTGATAAGGGAGGTGGAACGCGCTTCAGACCATAGGCCTGAAAAATCAGCTGCTTAATCCACCTAGCCAAGGAAGACTTGGCAGCCGGCTGACCCTTCTTGGGGCCATCCGGAAGAACAAAAAGCACATCTGTTTTCCGAATCTTCTCTGTAGCCTTGAGATAGACCCTCATGGCTCGAACCACGTCCAAAGTATGAAGCCGTCTTTCCTCTCTGGACTGGGGAGTAGGAAAGAAGGATGCTAGGACTAGGTCCTGATTCAAGTGAAAACTGGATATGACCTTAGGAAGGAAAGAAGGTTGAGGCCGCAGAACCACTCTGTCCTTATGCAGAATAAGGTATGGCTCCCTGCATGACAAGGCTGCCAGCTCGGAAACCCTTCTGGCTGAAGCCATAGCCACCAAGAAAACCAACTTTCGGGTTAGTAGCACCAGAGGGATTTCTGTCAGAGGTTCAAACGGCTGGCTTTGTAAAGCTGACAAGACCAGATTTAAATTCCAGGGGCAGAGGGGAGCTCTAATAGGGGGATTCACATGCAAGACCCCCTGCAAGAAGGTTTTCATAAGCGAATGGGTGGCCAAGGGTCTTTGAAACCATATTGATAAAGCCGACACCTGCCCCTTTAGAGTACTAAGAGCCAACCCTTTGTCAACGCCAACCTGGAGGAATCGCAAGATCCTGTCAATAAAAAACTTTCGAGGATGCCATCTTTGAGACTCGCACCACTCCACATAGGTTCTCCAGACTCTGTAATAAATATTTCTGGAGACTGGTTTCCTAGCCTGAATCAACGTAGATATGACCTGATCTGAGAGGCCTCTGCCCTTAAGAATTAGGGATTCAGCCGCCAAGCCGTCAAATTTAGCTGCTGTGAAGCAGGATGGCAGATTGGGCCCTGAGACAGCAGATCTGGGCGCAGGGGGAGCGGCCACGGCGCCCCGACTGACATCTTCACGATGAGTGCGTACCAAGCCCTCCTGGGCCAGGCTGGGGCCACCAGGATCACAGGCCTGCGCTCCACCCGGATCCTCCGTAGAAGGCGGGGAATCATCTGCAGTGGAGGGAACGCATACAGAAGAGCAAACTGGTGCCAAGGGCAAACCAACGCATCGGTCCCGTAGGCCGAGGGATCCCTGGCTCGGGATATGAATTTGTTCAACTTTTTGTTGGATCTCGTTGCCATAATGTCCACATCTGGGACTCCGAATCTTTGGCAAATCTCTTGGAATACCTGGGGGTGAAGAGACCACTCCCCTGGGAGCAACTGTTGACGACTCAAAAAATCTGCTTGAGAATTGTCTATCCCTGGGATGAACACCGCCGAGATGCAGGGTACATGGGCTTCGGCCCATGAGAAAATCAGGTTTACTTCTCTTTGGGCTGCTGGGCTCTTCGTGCCCCCCTGGTGGTTTATGTATGCCACCGCTGTGGCGTTGTCGGACTGTATCCTTACTGGCAGACCCTGAAGGGGGAGAGTCCAGGCGATCAGGGCCAGCCGAGCAGCTCTGATCTCCAAGATATTGATGGGAAGCAGTTTTTCTGCCTTCGACCACTGCCCTTGCTGGGTCTGTTCTTCTAGAACTGCCCCCCAACCTGACAGGCTGGCATCCGTGGATACTATCTTCCACGTGATGGGGCAAAAGGATTTCCCTTTTGACAAATTTTGAGGGACCAGCCACCAAGACAGGCTGCGCCGGACCTTCGGGGAGAGCACTAACGGACGATCTAACGCCTGAATGGACTTGTTCCAAGCAGAGAGAATAGCTGCCTGAAGATATCTGGTATGGATCTGGGCGTAGGGCACTGCCTCGAAGGTGGCCACCATCTTCCCCAGCAGTCGCATACATAGGCGAATAGTCGGCCTCTTCTTGCCTAAGATCACTTGAACTGCTTGAGCTATTGATCTGATCTTTGCTTGAGGTAAAATTATCCTCTGGCAGTCTGTATCTAGCCGAAGGCCTAGATATTCCAACTGCTTTGTGGGTTTCAATACCGATTTTTCTAGGTTTACAATCCACCCGAATTCCTCTAGATGCTGAACTGTGCGACCTACTGCCTGATTGAGGCTGGACGCTGAGCTGTCGATAACCAGAAGATCGTCCAAGTATGCCAAGACCAAAATGCCTTCTGTCCTTAGGACGGCTAGCACCGGGGCTAACACCTTTGTGAATACCCGCAGAGCTGTTGCCAACCCGAAAGGGAGGGCTACGAACTGGTAATGGCGGTGATCTATCATAAAACGAAGAAACCTGTGATGTGCCGGGTAGATCGGCACGTGCAGATACGCATCTTTTATGTCTATAGATGCTAGCAAGTCGTCTTGATGTAGGCTGGCTGCCACCGAACGTATGGACTCCATACGAAAGGTCTGAATGTTTAGAAAGCGATTTAGGCGTTTGAGGTCTAAGATAGGCCTGACGTCGCCATTGGGCTTTGGTGTTATGAAAAGGTTGGAGTAGAATCCCAGACCCCATTCCTGGGTTGGTACTTCTACAATTACCCCTTGGAGCAAGAGACGATCCAATGCTTTTACAAGAGAGGCCCTCTTTAATGGGTCGCTTGGAAGACTTGACCCCTGAAAATGAGGAGGGGGGACTTCCCGAAACTCTAGCTTGTAGCCCGTGGTTACCACGGATCTTACCCAAGAGTCGGGAATTCTGGCCTTCCACACTTCGGAGAAAAACCGAAGCCTTCCCCCCACCCAAGAGAGTGGGGGCGCCCCTTCATGAATCTGACTTGAGGACTGGTTTACCCGGCTTGCGAGACCATGGCCTCTTGCCTGTCGTGGCTTGTCCTTGTGGGCGGCTATTAAATGCTGAACGCCCGGGAGGCCGTCGATACTGACGGGAAGTTGAAGGGGCCGAGCCTGCGAAGGCCTGTCGCTTAAATGCGGGCCCACGCGATCTTTTCTTGACAGGCAAGAAAGAACTTTTACCACTTGATATGGTCTGGATATATTTATCTAGGTCTTCACCGAATAGTCTCCCACCATGAAAGGGAAATCCTGCTAAAAGGTTTTTGCAGGGTGCCTCTGCTGACCAGTTTTTTAGCCACAAAAGGCGACGCATATGAACCAACAGCAGAGATAAACGGGACGCCTGTTGAACGGAGTCCTTAATAGCATCTACTGCAAAGCAGAGAGCTCTTGGGAGGTCAGCCAATTCACGAGCTTGCTGAGCCGGTATGTCCCTTAATATCTGTTTAGTCTGATCCTTTAAAGCCTGACAAACGCCAATGGCTGCCACTGCTGGCTGAACCACGGCACCTACTGTGGTAAAAGAAGCCTTCAGTAGGGTCTCCAATTTTTTGTCGACTGGATCTTTAAACACCTGGACATTTTCCACCGGACAGGTCAGGAATTTATTTACGCAGGAAATGGCTGCGTCCACGGTAGGGAGTGCCCATTTCTTTGCAAATTCTTCTTCCATAGGATAGAGAATGGTGAACCTTTTAGGAAGGATAAAAATCCTATCAGGTCGAGCCCAATCCTGAAAAATCACGCTCTCCAGAAGGGGGTGAACCGGGAAAGACGCACCACTCAATGGTGCCTTCAAGGAACCTAAAGAGGATACCGCGGGGGCTAATTGTTCTGACACTGGAAGTTTAAAAGCAGTGCGAACCATATCCGTCAGAGACTGGATCCACAGACTCTCTGCTTGAGAAGCCGAAAAAATTTCATCTATAGTGGAATCTTCAATGTCTGACCCGTCAGGACTCAGGTCCGCTTGATCCCCCTGTGGGTCCAATTCCTCCGAAGAGAGGACCTCTGCATCCGAACACACCGTTCTAGGTGACGGGGATCTAGCCCGTTTGCCACCCGGCAAAGAACGGGCAATTAAAGCAGTTAACCTTTTCTCTAGCCCACCCAGGGTGGATTCTAGCATTTCTTCCGTAACATAAACGGGAATGGGTTGATTGGGGGCCGCCTCTGCCCCTAGCACCCTCAATGGCTCCTGCACGATGCTGTTCGGTGGTCTATCTGGTGAGGGTGGGACCACTGGAGCCTGGCCCAAATCCTCTGACCCCGTTGGAGACCCCTTTACTTTTTTGGCACCTTTTGCAGCCTTAGCTGGTCCTGATCCCTTGGGAGCCATTGCACAACCTTGAGACACCCCTACAGCCAACACCCAACTGTTGTAGCTAGAAGTGAAACATTAATAAGGACAGGCTATGGTAAAAAAAAAATCTAAATTTTCATACGCCTGAGAAGGCGGCAATACCGAGGAAAGTTCTGTGAGTATTGCCACACCAATGCCCGTTAGCTGGAGTCCAAGGTTGCACCGACTCAGATACTGCCAGATCTAAGGCTGAGTCCCTTTAAGAAAAAAATCTTTTTTTTTTTTTTTTCTGGTCAGTGTGGACTTTTAAGTCCAGACCTGAAGATCCACAAACCACCACTGGGTGTCACTGTTAGCCAGAACTGGCTCAGCTGCGCGCTCTATGTCCTCACTCTCCACTGCTCTCAGGAGGGAATGACCAGCCAGGAAATGCTTTTTTGCTTTATCTGAGACCTGACGCTGCTGGCCCGCCCCCCCCACGCTGAAACCAACATGGAGGAAGCAGAGAGCAGAGGAGAAGCCTGGACCAGCGCTAGTAACACAGACACCCGGTAAGCCACTAATCTTTGTAGTGCACACATAGAGGAAGCTGTCCCCCTAGGCTTCCTAGGAAACAGGAGTTTTGTCAGCACTTCCTCTCTATACACGTGGGGCTGCAGTATCATGCTAACAGGCAAATCTGGGGGGAGTAGCAAAATACATATCTTTAAAAGCATATATATATCTACATGTTATCTGGGTAAACATTAGTACATCCCATCCTGCCTCAAAAGACATAGTGGAGATAGTGGCTGATGCACAAGCATACCATTAGCCGACCCAGAACCCCCAGGGGGATACCTACTGTCGAACCAAGTCCCGCAGGTTCCCTCTTACCTGCTCCAAGCCGCAGGGTATTGCAAAATGCAAGAGGCCCAGCCTTCCCCCATCTCCGTGGGTATTGTCTTGGACCTTCAGGGACCGGGGTCCTGTGTTAAGGAACCCACACCCCTGGACCTATATAGCATCCTGGCATCAGTAGCGTTTAGTTCTTGGAAGAGACTAAGGCACTGGAGCCCAGAATCCAGCCCTCCAAGGAGAGGCATTATAGGCAAAAACCCCACTCCAGCAGGGCCCGGGTACCGTACACCTTGGCTTTGAAGCACTTCGGACGGATCCGGCTAGCTATCCTGGGTCCCGAGACCTCCGAGGGACAGCTAGACGTGACCAACACCTAAGACACTGGCGAAAAAACTGAAGCACTCCCAGTGGGAGGGGGGTTATATAGGGAGAAAACTTCCTGTGAAATTGATTACACCAGTGTCCACACCTGAAGGTACCCATATAACCCAAGTGTAATGGCTATGCGCTCTGTGTCCCGTGATGTACGATAAAGAAAGGTGTTTTTGGAATTGGATACAGTCAACATACTCTTGTGTTTCAGCGCTGTCTACCCAAGTCAAAGTAGTCAGGTCAAGATGATTTACAACTCCAATTAGGTTGGGATGCAGTGTAAAAACTACATAAAAACAAAATGCAATGATTTGCAAATCTCATGAACCCATATTCTATTGACAATAGAAAAAAAAAAAGACTTGGCAAATGTTTATATTTTAAGGGAAAAAAATAAGGTAATTTTGATCTTTTGGCAGCAACAGGTCTCAAAAAAGTTGGTAACAAGGAAGAGGTGGAAGAACATTTTAGGTTAATTGGCAACAAGTCAGTAACATGACGGGGTATAAAGAGGGCATCTTAGAGAGTCAGATTGTCTCAGAAGTAAAGATGAGCAGAGGTTCTGTGAAAATCTGCGTCTAAGAATTGTAAAACAGTTTCAGAATAATGCTCCTCAACATAAAATTGCAAAGACTTTGAATATATCATAGTCTACAGTAAAGATCATCATCAAGAGATTCAGAGAATCTGGAGAAATTTCTGTACACAAGGGAGAAGGCTGAAATGCAATATTGGATGCCTGGGATGTTTAGGCCCTCAGACAGCACTGTGTTACAAACAAGCATGATTCTGTGATTGGGCATTACTGCATGGGCTCAGAAATACCATCGATACAACATCATTTTCAGGGAAGGTCTATTTCAGCAGGAAAAGGCTAAACCACATACAGCATCTACCGGTACGACAACAGCATGGCTTTGTGGTAGAAGGGTCCGTGTGCTCACCAATTGAAAATATATGCTGCATCTTGATATTAAAAATATGATAACGAGGGCCCAGGACTTTTGAGCAGTTAGAATCCTATATGGGGCAAGAATGGGACAACATTACCTCTCCCAAAACTCCAGCAACTGGTCTCAGTTCTGAGATGTTTACAGAGTGGTGTTAAAAGAAGAGGGGGAAGAAACACCATGGCCAACATGGCCCTGTCCCAACTTTGGAGACATGTTGCTGCCATCAGTTTATTTTATGATATGCCTTTCACACAGTTTAAAAAATTACTTTGGACACAACTGCGGTGCTTCTTAACTTCCATACTTACATCACCAGAAAACGTGTGGAAATAGGATCTTGGGCTATTATATACAAAATTATAATAAAGCTCTTGCTCATAGAGTTGCCGACCATCCTGGAAAAAAACATACATGCATTTGTTAAAAAGAAAAAGATAAAAATCAAACTTCTAGCAATTTCAAGAGGTCTCATGTGACAAAAACTACTATTTTAATCATCACAGTGAGTAGTGAATTCATCCTAATGGTTAAATTCCTACTAAAATGAAAGTCGGATACCCATGAATATCATATGGAATTATGTATGACAGGCAGCTTATGAAATCAGATAACAACCATGATCCAAACACTAATCTACTCATCTCGGATAATCACTGCCCTATTTTAGAGGTGTCCTAACTGTAGTTTATGTGTCACCATACCGCACACAGAGCCCACTGCAATAATGAAACATTACCCAATTTGCATGCGACTATATGATCATTAGTCTTTTTGTCTTCCATGTCTAATTTCAGCTTTATGTAAAAAATTAATAAAAAAAAAAGGCAAAACAGCCACATATTTTGCAAAAAATAAATGTACCGGTATATATCAGACAAAGAATAGTTATAAGATACCTTATGAAGGACGAATGATAAAATGAGAAGTAACCCATAGCAACCACGACTTACCTTTCACAGGTTTGACAGGTGACTCCAGTAAACTACTACATTAGTTACTATGGGTTAATAATAGGGCTGGGAAAATTAATGATTCTTTTGACCGATCAAGATTCTTTTGACCGATCAAGATTCTTTTGACCGATCAAGATTCTTTTGACCGATCAAGATTCTTTTGACCGATCAAGATTCTTTTGACCGATCAAGATTCTTTTGACCGATCAAGATTCTTTTGACCGATCAAGATTCTTTTGACCGATCAAGATTCTTTTGACCGATCAAGATTCTTTTGACCGATCAAGATTCTTGACGTCACCGGATGCGAGCAAACTGCACCCATTGGATTGAGGTACCTTTGTATCTGTAGAGCAGGAGGATGCATCAGGCTCCATCAGGGGAAGGGTGCAAAAATAACCATCGTTTTCCTGTCCTAAGCAGTTTTGTGCAGACAATTCTTTGTGTATCGGCAACATCTGTTCCGTGCGAAAGACTGTTCAGTTCTTCAGGACATATTGTCAATAAAATGCGATCATGTCTGCTTCCAGAAAATGTAAACACTCTGGTATGTCTGCGTGACTGGCTAAAGTGATACCTACTATAAAGTGACTGACAGTCAATATACTAGATACGTTTTATAATTAAAGGTAAACTGACTATGTTTTTCTTAAAGTTTTATAAGAAAAAAATACTTACGTCAGTGCTACATTTTGAATTTAAAATGTATTTGTGTGAACTGTGAAGTTAAGTCATGGATTGTGGAAACTACGGTAACTAGTGTCAGGTGATTGTATATAGTGTATACCACATTTACCACTGACTAATGCAGAGCTGCAATGCAAGGAGATCAGCCAAGTAGTGGGATCTGTATGTGCATTATAATTAATCAAAATTAGTCGATTAACCGGATAAAAAAAAAAAAAAAAAGAAGATTAAATCGAACACGAAAATTCTAATCAGTAACAGCCCTAGTTAATAACCTTCACCAAGCCCTGCTTTTTTTTTTTTTTAAGAAAAGAGAATTAAAAAGCTTGCACATGGAAATAAACTCGAATGTCTTTTTGTACTGCCAACATATTTTTTAAAGGCTACACAGTGGGCAGACAATCCTCTGACTAAGCTGAAGAATTCAGCTGAAATGCTTTAGTTGGCCTATTCTGGGCACAAGTAAATCAAATTTGAGTGCGTTAACCACAGCAAGCAAAATATATTGCTGGTTACAGAACATTCATCAGAAGAATCTTACCTTAATGTCATATATTCTAATGAAGTAGGATCTCTGTGGGTTGTCCTTTACCAAGCACACTACTCCACAACATTTCTTTAACCATGAGGAATTGCGATCCGAGACAAAAAGTTGTACAACAGCTGAGTTAATAGTCTACAAAGAAAGGGAAAAAAAAAAAAAAAAAAGTCAACAAATGGCAAATCAGTAATGCACATGCCTTAGGCTGCATTCACACTGTAACACAGCGTATATTGCTGTGACAAATTGCGGCGTATTGTACCGCGATTTGCCGAGACAAAACGGGTCATTTTAACCTTTTTTTTTTTTTTTACAACACATTGTTGTCTATGCCGAACGCCGCCTGAAAAAAAGGGTCCGGGACTTGTTTTGAGCTTCAGGCATACGGCGTTTGGCGTGGAGATGTGAACCATCTCCATAGACAACAATGTAAAATCACCCCTCCAGCGGCACGAGCGTCGGGCATAAATACGCCAAGGTGTGAATGCAGCCTTACTCCTTAAATGCTGTATATGCCTTAAACGAGTATGGTATGAGTATGGTGCTGAAGAGGAAAATATTGATGAAAGTCATTAATGGGGTTGTAAAGGTACAATTTTTTTCCCTAAATAGCTTCCTTTACACCTTAGTGCAGTCCTCCTTCACTTACCTCATCCTTCCATTTTGCTTTTAGATGTCCTTATTTCTTCTGAGAAACCCTCACTTCCTGTTCTTCTGTCTGCAACTCCACACAGTAATGTGAGGCTTTCTCCCTGGTGTGGAGTGTCGTGCCGATTAGGACGGTGCCATTGCCGACAATTCCTGCCGATTTGAGATGCGATTTGACATCTCAAATCGTACCAGTGTGAACCAGGCATTACCGTCCGAAGTTCATTCCCTTTGGCCTGTGGCGTTTTTTTTTCCTTTTGACAGCTCTGTGCAAAGAATGGCTCTGCACTTTAACATAAATCGGGGGAAATGCTGTATTAAGATCGTGAGGGAGTGGGGTTTGAATTACAATTTTTACCTTTTAACCTTGCTGCTCTAATGAAAGTGTTTGAAAAAAACACAATTAAACTGCAGCTTTAAACACACCAGACCTTTGGCAACCAAGCAAAATGGCCAATTTAGGCCTGAACACATGAAAACAAACAACAAATCATAATGGTGTTTTAATGTGTGAGGCATTTGACCCAGTAGAAGTACACGAGGGTCACAGGCCAGGGTTAATATGCAGGCATGCAGAAACCATACAAATGGAAGATAGTCAAGTGTAGGAAGACTTCATAATCTCCAGGCTCTTCCCACTTCAACAACTGAATATTATACAAAACCCACATACAAAATACCATGGCACTGTTCTGATATTGTAGAAGCACCCATCAAATGAATAGTTCATTCATTATTCCTTTTTCAATGTACGTACCACAAATTTACAAGTAAATGCCAAAGTAAAGTTCACAACTCCAAGTAATTAAAGGGGAGGTTCCCCTAAAAATAAACTTTTAACATTGCCTGTGTCTTCTTAATAATTAGAATCGGCTGGTATTTTTTTTTTTTTTAACCACCCGTACATACCATTTTCGGCATGTACGCTCACCGCCGCTTCCGGGTCTGGCGGCCGGGGATGGGAGGGCCTGTCTTATTGACAGGCATCCGATCGACGCATACAGCGCGTCACGGGATGCCGAAAGAAGCCGAACGTTGGTGCGCATGCGCCGTATAGAGCCGCACCAACGTTCGGCTTCTTTCGGCATCTCGTGACGCGCTGTATGCGTCGATCGGATGCCTGTCCCCGGCTGCCAGACCCGGAAGCGGCGGTGAGAGTACATGCCGAAAATGGTATGTACGGGTGGTTAAAAAAAAAAAACTACCAGCCGATTCTAATTATTATTAAGAAGACACAGGCAATGTTAAAAGTTTATTTTTAGGGGAACCACCCCTTTAAGATGAAGTTTAAAAGCATTAAATATTCAGTAAAAGTTTGTTTACAATTTGATCTCATTAACAACTTCAGCTACGGAAGATTTTACCGCCTTCATGACCAGGCCATTTTTGCCATTCAGCACTGTGCTACTTTAACCACTTAAGACCCGGACCAAAATGCAGGTAAAGGACCTTGCCCCTTTTTGCGATTCGGCATTGCGTCGCTTTAACTGACAATTGCGCGGTCGTGCGACGTGGCTCCCAAACAAAATTGCCGTCCTTTTTTCCCCACAAATAGAGCTTTCTTTTGGTGGTATTTGATCACCTCTGCGGTTTTTATTTTTTGCGCTATAAACAAAAATAGAGCGACAATTTAAAAAAAAATGCAATATTTTTTACTTTTTGCTATAATAAAAATCCCCCAAAATATATAAAAAAAACATTTTTTTTCCTCAGTTTAGGCCGATACGTATTCTTCTACCTATTTTTGGTAAAAAAAAAATCGCAATAAGCGTTAATCGGTTGGTCTTCGCAAAATTTATAGCGTTTACAAAATAAGGAATAGTTTTATTGCATTTTTATTAATTATTTTTTTTTTACCACTAATAGCGGCGATCAGCGATTTTTTTCGTGACTGCGACAATATGGCGGACACTTCGGACAATTTTGACACATTTTTGGGACAATTGTCATTTTCACAGAAAAAAATGCATTTAAATTTGCATTGTTTACTGTGGAAATGACAGTTGCAGTTTGGGAGTTAACCACAGGTGGCGCTGTAGGGGATGTGTGACTATGTGTTTTGTTTACTACTGTAGGGGGGTGTGGCTGTAGGTGTGACGTCATCGATCGCGTCACAGGGATGACGCGATCGATGCTACAGCCACAGAGAAGCACGGGGAAGCCGTGTGTACACACGGCTCTCCCCGTTCTTCCGCTCCAGGGACGGATCGCCGCACTGCAGCGGCGATCGGGTCCGCGAATCCCGCGGTTCCGGAGCTTCGGACCGTATATATACGTTGATGTGCCCAGCCGTGCCATTCTGCCAACGTAAATGTGCAGTAGGCGGTCCTTAAGTGGTTAACTGGCAATTGCGTGGCTATGCAACACTTGTACCCAAACAATATTTATACTTTTTTTTTTGGAAAAAGCTTTATTTTGGTGGTATGTGGTAACCACTGGGTTTATTTTTTTTTTTTTGCAATATAATTGAAAAAAGGATCAATAATTAAAAAAAAAAAAAAAAAAAAAAAAAAAAAAACTTTGCTATAAAACATCCAAAAAAAAGTTTAACCACTTCAATACTGGGCACTTTCACCCCCTTCCTGCCCAGGCAATTTTTCAGCGCTGTCACAATTTGAATGACAATTGCGCAGTCATGCAACACATTACCTTAATGAAATTTTAATAATTTTTCCCCCACAAATAAAGCTTTTTTTGTGGCATTTGATCACAAAAAATATTTTTCAAAATTACAGGGTGTACAACCACTTTAAAGTAATCCTCTATCAGGTTTGCATTTCTGTCCCTTGCACAGCTACCAGTCTTTTGGAGCGATTCTGACTGTTCATAAATTTGATCTTGCCATTTTTAGTCCATGCTTCTAGGGGAACTTTGTAAACTTAGGCATCGCAAGGTAAAATGTAATAAGAACAGGAAATTGAACTCGATGCAAACAAGATCTTTATGCTAGGTCAGTAAATAGGTCTGTGGTTTGTGTGTAGGAGTATGTGTGTGAACTCTAAATGTCGCACAAGCATCTAAATTCCATACTCCTCTCCCCAAGGAAGAAAATATACATTTCCTGTTCTAAATGCTGACTAGCAAGTGAATTCCTTCTTTGCCTTGACTGAAGTACAAATGATCAATACGATTACACTGACAGCATTCCTTTGTGTGCTTTGCTGCAGAATAAGGTTGGTCTCCAGAAAACAAAAAAGCAGTTAGTGTCAATGAATTTTCAGGCTCTATCAAAATTTCAAAACAAAATCAAATCTTTAAAATGCAGACCTCGAAAGAAAATGGTCAATGGGAGATGGGGCTAGTGGTACCAGGCTACAAAGCATCAATGGTGAGCGACAGGGATATACCCACACATGAAGGGACCATCAATTATAATATATATATATATATATATATATATAGATATAGATATATATAGATATAGAGATATATAGATATATAGATATATATAAATAAACATTTTGGGAAACACCATTTCTTGGTCTGGTAGAACCAGGTACCATGCAATTCAGGAGTCAATAGCCATTTTGAATGACCCACAAAATATAACCTGCCACCGACACCAAAAAATAATTTAAAAAAAAGTTAGGCATTTCTTGCTTATATTAAATGACAAAAAACAGACCCAATTCATTTTGCAGGTAAATTAAGATAATGTCTAAGGCTTTTTTTTATTAATTTTTTACAGTAATTATGTATTTTGTTACAAATATCAACAGCGTCCCCACCAACAATGGGTGACACCAACAATGGGTGACACCAACAATGGGTGACACCAACAATGGGTGACACCAACAATGGGGGACACCAACAATGGGGGACACCAACAATGGGGCCCAGCAGCGTCCGCAGCAGCAGTGTCACGCTGCTGGTGGGGACGCTGCCGGGCCCCACCGTTGGTGCCCCCATTAACAGCGTCCCCATTAACAGCATCCCCATGTCCCCATTAACAGCATCCCCATGTCCCCATTAACAGCATCCCCATGTCCCCATTAACAGCATCCCCATGTCCCCATTAACAGCATCCCCATGTCCCCATTAACAGCATCCCCATGTCCCCATTAACAGCATCCCCATGTCCCCATTAACAGCATCCCCATGTCCCCATTAACAGCATCCCCATGTCCCCATTAACAGCATCCCCATGTCCCCATTAACAGCATCCCCATGTCCCCATTAACAGCATCCCCATGTCCCCATTAACAGCATCCCCATCATTGCTGATGGGGACGCCGCCGGTGTCCCCATCGCTGGTGTCCCCATCATTGTTGACTGACCAATGATGGGGACACCGCTGATGGGGATGGCGGTGTCCCCATCAGTGGTGTCCCCATCAACAGCATCCCCATCATTGCTGATGGGGACGCCGCTGATGTGTCCCCAGTAATGTTCCCATCAGCACAGCAATGTAACACAAGAAGATGAGCCTCTGACCTCCGTACTAGATGACTTCTGGTCTTCTGCAGCTACCGTCTGAGGCGCGGCACCTCCCTTCTTCCCACCCGCTGTTTGAATTAACGATCCTTCGAGTGTAGCAGCGTGCAGGAAGAGGGGAGGTGCCGTGCCTGTGACGTCACTTGTGGAATCGCAACTTCAAACAGCAGGCGGGAAGAGGGGAGGTGCCGCACGGCGCCTCGGCTTCTCTGGTTTGAAAAAAAAAACGGCGTGTTTACACTGCGGCCCGGAAAAAACACACAAGCGGGCCGGATGTGGCCCGCGGGCCGGGATTTGGAGACCCCTGCCTTATAGCATCGCTCTGCACTTCTTTGACCCGCCGGAGCTCTCTTCCTCACAATTACAGAAACACATACGTTGTACATTATATAGCACTGTAATAGAGTGGATTATAGGATTGTTACAAGCATTTTAAACTAGGGCTTCTTTTCGAGGTAGGGCTTATATTGCAGCACTTCTGGAAAATAAGGCTATCAAATATATATGTACAACAATTTGTACATAAAACAGCGCACAAACAAACCATGGTAACCCAAAAACACCAAAGCTAATGCATCAGTATGGGTAAAGTAGCAAATTGTCACAATGAATCAAGACGTATCGGAATAAAGATAGCCAACAGTCTTAAAGGGGGTTGTAAAGGTTCATTTTTTATTTTCTAAATAGGTTCCTTTAAGCTAGTGCATTGTTGGTTCACTTACCTTTTCCTTCAATTTCCCTTGCCCCCATCTGGCTGGGGGTTAGACAGCCAGAACAAATTACTGAGGAGAAACAGGATGTGAGAGATTCAGACAAAGAAAAAAAAACATTTAGAAGGGAAACCGAAGGAAAAGGTAAGTGAACCAACAATGCACTAGCTTAAAGGAGCCCATTTAGAAAATAAAAAACAAACCTTTACAACCCCTTTAAGTAAATAAACGACAGAGCTCTTGACTTTTGCAAAGCTGCAGCGCACTCGGAAGACTGGGAGATCTTCAACTGCAGTATGCAAACAAAGGATGCAGCTGAGTGTTGTATGAAAACTGCTTTTAATATGTAAAAAGGATAATGAAAAACTTGCCACAAACTTGAAGCATAATGGCGCACATCAGAGACCAGGTGCTTTTCCATTGCACTGGAGCCCAGGACAGCAGATGGATACAGCCACCTGGTTGCACTGCTCAATGGCTCGGATCACACACATTCTGAGGCACTGCTGAGTGATGAAGCCAGCTGTATTCATCTGCTGTCCTGGGCTTCAGTGCAATGGAAAAGCACCTGGTCTCTGATGTGCGCCATTATGCTTCATGTATGCGAGTGGCCAATTCCAATTATATAATAAAATCACTTTCGTTCTACACTTAGTCGTGCCTTTTATGTTTATTAGTACTAACAGGTGCAGTCTGGTCACAAAGTAAGTGCACCCGATTGGAGCAATGAAAAAAGAGCAGATAGCCACACCTGGGAAAATAGCCAACATGGTTATCTAGGGAGCCCAGCAACTAATGACACTCCACTGCCAACTGGCTCAGATAAAAACAGACCAGATTGGAAGACTAAAGCAGGCCATACACGGTCGAATTTCGAACAAATGTTATTTTTGAAATCCGAAAGTTTGTTTTTTGTGATCCGATGCCACCATTGATTTTCGAAATTCGGTTGACAAAACCTTCATGTTGCCGGGGAATCTTTGTTTCTCTGCGGGAATGTTCTTTTTTTCTTGCACATGCATATATTTTTTTCCCCCATTACATTTCTCATACGATTCTCCCATCATTGATCCGAAAATCGTTAGTTTTTCAAAAAATGGCCAACATGTTGGATTTCTGAAATTTGTTTGCCACACGAAAATCAGCTGTTGCTGCAGCCCACAAACGGTGCAAAATTCGAACGAAAATTCTTTCAAAATTCGAACCGTGTATGGCCGCCTTTACATTGAATGTCTACAGCAGGGGTGTCTAAGCTTCTGACCACTCTGGGTCACATTGGAAGCAGATGAATTGTCCTAGGCCACATACAAAAACAAACAATAAGGGTAGACTGGCTTAAAGTAATTGTAAAAGTCAAAAAGTTTTTTTCATCTTAATGCATTTTATACATTAATATAAAACGCTCTGTGTGCAGCAGCCCCCCCCCCCCCCCCAATACGTACCTGAGGTCAATCTAGATCCAGCAATGTTGTAGAGTGTCTCGGCTGCCCGGGACTCCACTCCTTATTGGATGAGACAGCAGTGTTTCGCCATTTGCTCCCGCTTCCGTCAAAGTCAAGCAGCCAATAAAGAGAGAGGGAGCTGTGTCTCAGGCGCCACCAAAGTAAGCCGCTTGCTGTGGAGGCACTGAACAGGAGGGAGGGGCCAGGAGCACCAAAGAGGGACCCGAGAAGAGAAGGATCTGGGTTGCTCTGTGCAAAAGCACCGCACAGTGCAGACAAGTATAACATGTTTGTTATTTAACAAAAAAAAAAGCCTTTACAATCAATCACTTTAAAAGCTGCTTCTACAGGAGTTTTTCCCTATAGAAGCAGCAAATGTTATCCTGTGTCCATGCACATTAGGACCACTAGGGGCTTATTTTAAACTCGGATTTAGAGGCAAGAAAAGGAAAAAAATCATTCTGGTTTGCAGCAAAAACGCTAACCGTTCCTAAACACCTGTACTAAAAAAAAAAACGATGCGAGTAATTATTTCCACCAAAACATCTGGCGTTTAAGCCCAGCATGCACCCCAATGGCCCATACACAAGATCAGAAAATGGTATGAAAAATACCACTTTCGAATCAATTGTACAATAATCTGATTAGTAATCAGATCGAGAGCCGATCACAACAGTTCATCCAATATTATCAGATTGGAACAAGCACAAAACCTTTTCTCACACAATACCAGATTGTTTAATTCGTACAGATGACGTTCAAAAATACAATACTAGTAACACTACAACGCATTACAGCACTTCCGAATTTTCGTTTTCAATATGGGATTAGCATGCATTATCGCAGGGTTTGACAAATTTGTTTGGAATCTAGGAGCCAGCTAAAAAAGTTAGGAGCCAGAAAACGCGCCCCCTCCCGCCAAGCTCGTGCGCAGAAGCGAACGCATACATGAGTAGCACTCGCATATGTAAACTGTATTCAAACCACACATATGAGGTATCGCCGCAATCGTTGGAGTTAGAGCAATAATTCTAGCTCTAGACCTCCTAACTAAAAACATGCAACCTGTAGAATTTTTAAACGTCGCCTATGGAGATTTTACAGGGTAAAGTTAGAATAAAAATATATATAATGTTTGGGGGTTCTAATTAGAGGGAAGGAGATGGCACATTAGAACTGCTGTTTTACTTGTAATGCCAATGGCAACAAGATGGCGCCATATCACAGAAGGAAGCTTAGGCCTGCAGAAGGCCGCAAAGCCGCGGCCTCAATAACTGGCGGTGGAGGTGGGGGCGCACAGAGACACAGGATCATGGGTCTCTGTGCGCCCCCGCCACGCGATGGGCCCGCACCGGCCTGTAATTGAGGCCGCGGCTGTGCAGCCTTCTGCAGGCCTAAGCTTCCTTCTGTGAAGGCCGCAAAGCCACGGCCTCAATTACCGGCGGGGATGGGCGCCAGGTCACAATTTCTTGTCACAATTGCGACCGGATTTTGTCGAGCCCTGCATTATCGTACGATAATCTCATTGTGTGTACCAGGCTATGGATAGCTGATAAGCAGAAAAAGTCAAGTAGATCACAAGTTAAAGATCACTGATGTAGATAATGACCCGAGTAAATATTTTCGAACAACATTTGTGACCTTTGACAGTGCCTTTTAAGAAAGAAAAAAACTTGGTTAGAACTCTGAGTGTTATTAAAAACCTGCTGCAGGACCTTTCTGTACACGACACTTGGCGTGTACTACACCCCTCCTCTAAAGACTTTACTTTTTATTCTCTCCCTCACGATACCTACTCTAGAATAGATTTTTTTTTTTGTCCCAAAGTGATCTAAATATTGTTCAGGACGCCACGGTAGAGCCCATGCTCATATCAGATTATAACCCAATTACTTTATGTTTAACCTTTAGAGATAAACCCGTTCTTTCTAGAAATTGGAGACTTGATGATTCTCTCCTTGGCTATGCTGATAATCTGCAAATGTTGGATTCAGAAATCTCCGATTTCTTTATGTATAATACTACTGCCGATGTACATCCCATGCTTGTCTGTCTCGCACACAAATGTGTCATCAGAGGTGATCTGATCTCGTTAAGTGCGAAAAAGAACAAAATTAATCAGGCCCACATAAATAATCTAACTGATAAAATCAATAGCCTTGAACTTTTACACAAACGCACATTGGCATTGAATACTCTTGAAGAGCTTTCGAGACTCAGAATGAAACTGACCGACATTTTGGATAAAAAGGTCAGACGCAGCTTTGACCTCTCTCGGAAATTCTTCTACGAGTATGGAAATAAAAACGGGAAAGTTATTAGCCAACGCCTTGCATTCGAAATCTAAAAAAATATGAGAATATTTATGCCATAACTGACCCAAAAGGTAATTTACTTCTACCGAGGATATTGCAGATCAATTCTGAATTTTTTATTCTAAACTCTATAATTTGCCACCTGAGTCCCGCCCTAAGAATTTACCCTTGAGAAAAGATCTGATATCTGAATTTTTACAAAGCCCTAATGCCTTATCTGTGGATGTAGCGAAAGATCTAGATAGACCTCTGGGATTGGAAGAAGCTTTTACTGCTCTTGGCCAACCTAAAACCAGAAAAAGCCCTGGTCCGGATGGTTTCTCTGTTAACTATTACAGATCTTTTAAAGACGTTTTAAACCCCCACTTCATTGATGCATTTAACTCCAACCCCTTCCCATCCCCACTTCCCAATGATCTTAGAAGCTTCCCAAACCTAATAAAGACAAAACTCTTGTATCTAACTACAGACCCATTTCTTTTCTAAACGTCGATATTAAATTGTATGCTAAAATTATCGTGAACCGCCTGCTTCCTTTAATTCCTCAAATTATCTCCCTCGACCAAACGGGTTTCACGCCAGGTAGAGAAGCTAAAGACAACACCATAAAAGCTCTGCATATTCAACATTGGCTTATTAAATCCAAATCCCCGGGGGGGTTTTTTGTCCCTCGACGCGGAGAAGGCCTTTGACAGGATCGCTTGGGACTATATGTTGGAGACTCTAAAATCTTTGGGCATACAAAGTCGAATGTTAGGTTTTATCAACCTTTTATATTCATCCCCCACGGCTAAAATCAAAATAAATGGTGACCTGTCGGAGGCCTTCTCCGTGTCGAACGGCAATCGTCAGGGTTGCCCTCTGTCGCCCTTGATATTCATACTTATACTAGAGCCATTCTTACGTAGACTGCGGGAAAATGTGGATATTAAAAAAGGTATTGTTATTGACAATACAACATATAAATTGGCAGCCTTCGCGGATGACATCTTGTTATTCCTTACCAACCCAATAATTACAATTCCCAACCTACTAAAAGATTTTTCCCTGTTTAAGACCATTTCAAATTTTAAAATAAACTTCTCTAAATCTAAGGCTCTGAATATTTCCTTACTCAATGATATAGTAGACCAATGCAAACTTAATTTTCCGTTTACCTGGGAGAATGAATCTATACCTTATTTGGGAATCCATTTGTCATCAAATATAGATGATCTTTACGCAAATAAGTTCATTCCCTTGTTAAACGCGATCAAAATAGATTTGCTTGAATGGAATAAAGGTTTCTTCTCGTGGTTTGGGAGAGCCAACATCATCAAAATGTGCATCTTGCCTAGAGTTCTATACCTCTTCCAGACTATTCCTATTAAAATCCCCAACACATTTTTCAAAACTGAAACAAATTTGCCTGAAATTTCTATGGAATTCTAGACAACCCTGAATTAAATGGGACAAGCTTGTTGTCCCGAAATCCTTAGGTGGGATTGGGCTGCCGGATATTAAAAATTATTATTGGGCTTGTCATCTGTCTAGGATTATCAATTGGCACTTACACAGGAGCTCTAAAGATTGGATTCGCTTAGAAGAATCTTTATTCTCTACATCGATCCCTTTAAAAATCCTTCCATGGATCAACCCTAGGAAGATTGCGCAATCTGCTAACACTCATCCCATTACAGGGACTTCCCTCAGAAATTTTCAGATCCCTGTGTAAAAGTCTGAAAATCTCTACCATATATGGACCCGTTACTCCGATAGCCTTTAACCCCGAAGTCCTTATATTATCACTTCCTCTAACTCTACTTCCGAAGTGGCTTGCAGGGCTGAACTTTTCTTTGAACGTGGTAATCTTATGTCCTTTGAACGTTTTTCCGCTAAATTCCCGAACCTTGTTTCTTCACGTAATTTTGAATTGATCACTTGTTTTTTGAATAAATCACCAACATCTGGCACAGACCTAAGACGACTTTTGAATCCATCTGTATGAGAGGTACTCCCCAGGGCCATTTAATATCCCTCATGTATAGTGTTTTGAGTTCGACAGTGGACCCACAATTGGACGATACTAATAGAAATTGAAATTTTTAAATCTGTTTCCCATTTCCTAACGACCAATGGAATTCGGTCTTTCACCGCCTACACAAAGGTTCATTAAACGTCCTGATCCAGGAGAATAGTTACAAGATATATTCAAGGTGGTATAGAACCCCTTATATTATCAATAAATACAGTTCAAACATATCCCCTTTGTGTTGGCGGTGTAGACTAGTGAATGGTACTCTTTTGCATATATGGTGGGAGTGCTCGGTTATCGCAGCCTTCTGGAAATCTGTCCATTATCTTATAGTATCTATCACCACTTACACCCCAGACTTTACAGCTGAACAATACCTATTACACCTCTCGTCGCTGCCCAATTTGGTTTATAAAAACTCTATTGTTATTCATCTTATCAATGCGGCCAGGTTGTGTATCCCCGTTCAGTGGTCACATGCTTCCCCCCCTAAAATTTCTGACTGGATACGCAAAGTTGACCATATCGCATATATGGAAGACTTGATATCCCATTCTAAAGATTCTAAAAATCAGCATTTCTAAGTTCATAATTTTGTGTTCGGTCCTATTCATAGCCGTCTCGGGTTGCAGGTTGGACACCCCTGGTCTTCAGGCTTAATTTGACTTGTGGCTCCATGTCTAAATATTTAACTGAACTCCAAAAAAAAAAAAAAAATTCTAAGCGCAAATGGAGAGCAATATTTAATTTACTATATTAGATTTGTGGACCTTTTACAATATGTACAGCATATTGATTTTTTTCCACCAGTACAGTTCTTTTATAATAAAGATCTAGATAACCTGATGTGGAAGTAGATAGATTTGACATGTACATATTGTAATAAAATAAAAATGTGTCATGGTGTCAGAATAGCCGTGAAAAGGAATCCAGATGTATTTCTGTGCTATTCTAGTAGCCTGACGCATTCCTTGGCAAAGAATCTGAGTTTGCAAGCAGCAGGAATAGGCTTGAAAACTCACTTTAATTTCCAAGAAAGGGCCAGGATCCTCCTGTCAGATGCACCCAAAGTTCATTTTAATTAATCTGTACAATCAAAGCAAGAAAGGGTCATGTTATTGTACCAAAGTGGATTAATATACATTAAACAGATGACAAAAAAATAAGTGAAGAAAAAAAAAAAAGTTAACTGCAACTTGTTCACACAGGATGCTGCAACAACCCAAGACAGCAAATGCATCCCCTCAGCTATATATGCTGGTATGCAGCAAAACTGGTTTCTCAGTATTTCCCAAGGACAACTTTAATGGAGGTGAAGTTCAAACATCATTCGAATAGCAGAAACAGGCTTTTCAGCATAATTTATAAAAAGGAAAAGTAAGTACTGATAACTACTGTATTTATCGGTAAGTATTTATCGGTAAAAAATAAACCACTTTGAAGCAAAATAATGGTCAGTGTCCCTCTGCAGCCTTACCATCTCCTCGTACAGCCGTCATCTCCTGTTCACTCGGCGTCTGCAGTCAAATACACAGTCCTGCCTCCGCCATCAGCACTGGACCAGCTCCTGTGATTGACAGAACACTGGTCCAATGCCGGTGGTGGAGGCAGGACTGTGTGCGACGTCAGAGCCGAGTAAACGGAAGAAGGACAGCTCGGTGAATTCCGGCGGCACTCGGTCCCCTGCAAATCCGAGGTGCACTATCGGTGTATAACACGCACTCGTGATTTTCCCCCTATTTTCAGGGGGTAAAAGTGTGTGTTATACACCCATAAATACGGTAAATGCCAAGTGGAAGAATAGGACTTGTTTCCAAACACCAGCTGGTGGTAAGAGGAAATCATAAAATCTAAAAGACATACACCAATATCGAATAAAAGTTCTGTTGGCTTAGTCTGTAAATGCTGAGATGGGGGTATTATATTTAGCCGCCATGCTCCATCCATTTTTTTGAATCTTCAGCATCCAACATACTTCTTTCAGATGTCTGTCCCTCTCCCGGTGTGCTGTGGTTTCACCTGCCAGCTGTTGTGTCATTACAAGGAACAGTAATGAAGTAGAAGCTGTTGGGTTAAACCACAGTACAGCACTGAAGCAAGCATCTGACCCTCCCAAAAGTGTCAGACGCTGAAAATACTTTAGGCTCCATAGCCCTTGTAGAGTAAACTGAAAAAGAGGTGAAAAAAAGGCAAATACAACTATTCAGTTCAATTATTAATAAATTGTAGTTCAGAATGGTGAACTGTATTTTCCTAGATAATATTGACAGTGGATATATCTGGCAAACTTGTCTGAGAAAATTACCCAGTCTGCTCATCACTGAAAGCCACATAATTCAAATTGTTTGTGTTTATGCTGACTCTTTGAATCCAATGACTTGGAGTCATTAAAGTGGATGTAAACCCTCCATACACCCAGTAAAGTCAACAGCCTCAGATGATACACAGAGATGAACCAAACCTCCCTACATAAAGTTTTACATCCATATCTGCCGTCTTCACATGTACCGTATATACTCGTTTATAAGCAGAGTTATTTCAGCACCTTTTTTTGTGCTTATACTCGAGTCACCATTTTGCACCTGATCTCCCGGCTTTGGGGACCCGGTACGAGCTGGACGTAGGTCCCATGGACCCCAAACTTGGCACAAATATAGCTCCTCTACAAGTGTGCAAAGCTTGTTGTCCTATGGCCGGGGAGCACAGACTTTTCAAAACACCTTCCATAGACTCACATGTTAAATGGTAATTTCTCTAACTTTTGGGAACTTGGCACACATGTAGCCCCAGTTCTCCTCTACAATTGTGCAAAGTTTGCTGTCTGGGGGACCTACAGTCGAGGAGCACAGATTTTTCAAAGCCGGGCACCCCTTCGATATACTCCCATGTTAAACGTAAGTCTAGTCATGGGCACAGTGTATATACAGTATATACCGTTTAGAAAGTTCAGATTGTGGTAGGATATTTTCTCTTCCTGTTTAACCACTTAAGACCCACACTTTATGCAGGTTAAGTACCGGGCCACTTTTTGCGATTCGGCACTGTGCAGCTTTAACAGACAATTGTGTGGTCGTGCGATGTGGCTCCCAAACAAAATTGGCATCCTTTTTCCCCCCACAAATAGAGCTTCCTTATGGTGGTATTTGATCACCTCTGCGGTTTTTATTTTTTGCGCTATAAAAAATAGAGTGACAATTTTGGGGAAAAAAAATTACTTTTTGCTATGAAAAAAAAAAAAAAAAAAAAAGATATAATTATTTTTTTCTCAGTTTAGGCCGCTACGTATTCTTCTACACATTTTTGGTATGTGTTTCTAACTGTAGGGGGGCGGGGCTGGACGTGTGACGTCACTGATCGCTTTTCCCTATATCAGAGAACAGACGATCAGTGACACTGCCACTGTGAAGAACAGGGAAGGTGTGTTTGCGCACACCTCTCCCCATTCTTCAGCTCCTGTGACCAATCGGGTCCGTGGGTCACGGAGCTTCGGACCGGGACGCGCGCGACCCATGGCTGTGCACTTAAAGGGGACGTACAGGTACGTGCCTGTGCCCAGCCGTGCCATTGTGCAAGAGGCGTCCTTAAGTGGTTAACACAGAGTGTGATGTCTGGGCATACAGCCAAGATAGCCAACATTGCTGCTTGGAGGAAAGGCCCCCCCCCCCCCCCATCATAGACAGAGACTCTCAGAGGTGTTTTATAATAGGACCAGCTACCTGCTAATCTAGAAAGAAATTTCAGGCTGCTTTTATCTGATGTGTCCAAGAATGTGTTAGGAGTTCTCAGGCTGATAACAGAGGAACTGTTCAGGAGAGAGCTATGGGACTTCGCTCTTTGAAGAGAGATAACAAACCACTGCAGATATATGTGCCCAGCTCAAATTTCATGAATTGGGTTTACATACACTTTAACTTTATATCAGCTTTAAATTTCCATACCTGTACTGAATTTGTTTTGCAAAAAATGTTGACAGGTAGCCTTTTTTTACGACGGGAATTTTATCATCTCAAAATGAGCAATCAAATCAGCAGAAGAATCTGAACCCAGATGATGACCAATCACCTTATATTGATTTCACACATTTTAAAGGTTGTCTTTTGGTCATGATAATAAAATAAAAAAAATACAAAATAAAAACACCCACCACCACCCACTTTGAAGGCCCTTCTTCGCTTTATATATGCTACTGTAGAAGAACTACTGCCTGAGAAACGCACTTGCATGAAAACTTAGCAAGACATTAAAGAGCAGGGAAGTTTGAACAAAGCTAAAGGAATTTCCCAAATTGATTCCAGATTGTTTCATTTAAATGGATCTCAAAATACTTAAAACACTTTTCAGCTCAGTGTTATTGTAACCAATGTTAAAGCGGAAATGGGGGTACGCGACGCTGCCTCCGGAGTTGATCTTACTAGACTGATGTATGTGCCCAACAATACAATCCATGTTAAAGCGGAGCTCCACCCTAAAGTGGAACTCCCGCTGATCGAAACCCCCCCCCCTCCGGTGTCACATTTGACATCTTTCAGGGGGGAGGGGGGGTGCAGATACCTGTCCGCCGCCCCCCCCCCCGTTGTGTTCTGGGAACACACGGCTCCCAGTACACAGCGGGAGCCAATCGGCAGGCGTAGCGCGACTCGAGCATGCGTCCTAGGGAACCGAGCAGTGAAGCCGGAGCGCTTCACTTCCTGGTTCCCTCACCGAGGATGGCGGGGGGGCAGCAGATTGATGGACGGTCGCTCGTCCTCTGCTGTGGACAGCGCTGGACTCCAGGATAGGTAAGTGTCCTAATATTAAAAGTCAGCAGGTGCAGTATATGTAGCTGCTGGCATTTAATATTTTTTTTCAGCGGACAATAAAGTAACAAATAAAAATATGAAGTCAGATTTTTGATGGACAACATATTTAAGAATGCTTTACCCTGCCGGCTTTGACTACAAGGAACCTTGGATTTCCTAAGTAATCAAAACTTCCTTCCTGATTCTGAAATCTAATTGTGGTGTGCCGTTCAGTTTATATTAGAAAAAAAATAAAAACATGACTTTTATACTCTGTTGCTGGATTATATGAATGAGATTGTAGACACTGGCCCATTTATTCAGGTCAAGTGCTTCAGAAAAAGTAGGTGAAGGTGTCTTACAGCCCGTCTCCTGGTTACATAGGAATTTCCAGGCTCTGATCAGCAATGAACTGGAGTTAGCAGTTGTGTGGTTGTGTGGGGAGGGGTGGGGAGGCTACCGGTTGTGCAAAGGCCGAATATTGCAGAAAACACTACACTACTGGTTTCCTTATTGCAACAAGGAACATATACATTTCTAGAACAAAAAAATTCCAGAAAACCGCAATGCAGATTAAAAAAGAAGTCACCAGAATCTAATGAAAAACAAGGAATTAATCTGTCAAATATCTACATGTAGTGTAACTGTAGTTATTCTTGTGATCTCAAAATCTATTTAAGACACTAATCAAATATTCTTTGTTCCTACTGTACTCTCCAGGTTCAGTCCAGATCTGAGTGCAGAGATGCTGCCTGAATGTCATGCATTAAGGCGGTTGTAAACCGCTGCACGTTTTATTTTATTTTCCCCTTGCCTGCAAGGCAAAGGCATAATGTGCTAGTATGCATCGCTTACTAGCACATTGTGTGAAACTTACATGAAAACATATCACATCTCTGAAGACGGCTTCCATCTTTACCAGTCTTGCTTCTAGGTTCGGACTTCGGCTCTGTGACAGGCGGAGCCGCAATCACATCACACCAGCACATGTGCATGGGAGCCCCCGGTCATGGCACAGGTGGCCGTTCCTTCAGAGCGCATGCTCCTAAGAGGTGCACGTTTAGGAGATATTTACACTACCTATAGGTAAAATATGGTGGGAGGCAAGTTTGAGTTCCATAGTCACAACCATTTCTGATGTGTAGAGAAGAGTTAAAGGATGAAGATGCTGGTGTTAATCATTTCTTTGCTTTAAGGGCTGGTTCACACCACAAACATTCCAGCATGCACGTTTTTGACACATTCCAGTGCATTTTTGATGCATTCCCACATGCTTTTTTTTTTTACTGTACTAGGGTCTGGTTTTATTTTGACGAGTTCCAGTGCAGTGTTTTACTGCATTCCAGTACAGTTCAGTGCAAGAAAAAATACAGCATGTTCTGCATTTTTCTGGAACACCCTGGAACTGACCGCACTGGTGTGAACTATTCCATTGGAAATGAACCTACTTTCCATACATTTTTGAAGCAAAAAAAAAAAAAGAAGTGTGAACTGACCCTAAAAGCATATCTCTTCCCTTTTTTTTATGAATGTAAAAGACAAGCGTAATATAACTTAAAATTTGTTTATAAGGAAGGCAAACATTTTCTTGTTATACACAGAGATTCTTGCTTCCCGTTTTGCAGCGCTAAAATTCCTCACAGCCAACCAATTTACTACATTGATTGCACTAGGCAGGTTGAGAGCTTGCACATGCCTCTCAGTAGACAGCTAGTAGCTCTCACCAGTGCCAAGTGTACATATGTAATCTCAAGATTTAAAAATATAAAAAAAATATGGCAGATCGAATATGTAAAAGTCATTTAAAAAAGGGTAGACATTGTTTAAACATACTTTGATTTCCTGAACACAATACCATGCCTTTCACACGGACCGTTACATCAGTCTATGCAAATGCTAATAATACAAATACGACTAGAAGCTTCTATCAGTTTGGAAACTTCTTGGTATATAGTGCCAACATATTCTGCAGCGCATTACAGAACACATAGCATACACATAAGACTGTTTGAAATCACAAGACCCCAACTCTCTGCCTGATAAGAAAAGTATTGGGAGGGCCATACAGCTATGTTTTGTAATAGCAGAAAAGGGGAGACAGAGACCCAACCCCAGTTTTTTGAAAGGGGTGGAGCAAAATGTGCTCATTTGGATATAAAGTATTTCAGGGGAGTAACACAAGCAAGTGTTTTTATGTTCCCTGCAAAAGAAAACCCTGTGCCGCTTAATTGGGAAAACAGTGACCAGTCCTCAAAATGACATATGTGAGAGCTGCATATTCGTTAGTTGTACTCTGAAGTAAAACATAATGTAATTAAAGCAATATCAAAGGCAATTTTCCAGTTTTTAAAAATAACATACTTGGTTTTACATAGAGCAGTACCGATTCTCCTCTTCTAAGGGTCCCCCCCGTGTGGTTGCTCCCTGCTGCCTAGTGCCTCCAGACCAAGCAGCTTTCTATGGGGGCACCTGAGCCGCTACTTAAGAGTGCCCGTTAACACACGGAGCACGGCTCAGCCCCCTCTCTCATCATTGGCTCACTGGCTGTCTAAGCCAATGAGGAGGGAGAGTCCCCGGAGAGCAGAGGCAATGGAGCTCATTAGGAGGGCCAATGGGTACTGCGCACACAGAAGGTTGAGCCTTAACAAGCACTTTAATATCCAACTGTTCAACACACCATATCTGTTAAAATAGCCCCAAAACCATGGGTGGTCCTATTTCACGGAGGAACAGAAAACATAAAAGAATATAAAGGATCCTTGACACCGCAACTCCTGAACGCAGCTAAACGGCTGATCCCTAAAAAATGGAGGGAATCTGAAAGCCCACAGGTATGGGAGTGGATCGACTCGGTAGAGGAAACATATAGGAGGGAAGGGTTGAAATATAGGGGGGAGGAAGATAACAAATTCTCCCGGGAAAAATGGGCAGCCTGGAAAGACTTTAAAAAAAATTGGAGTTTTGCTGAAAACTTACGAGTGATATGAGGCTGGTAAGGAGGCAATAGGACTTGAAACCAGTGAGATACCAATCTAGAAGGGAGAGTGGAATCACGAGATGGTGGGGTGAGGGGGGGGGGGGGAAGAAAAGAGAAAGAGAAAATCCTTTTTTTTTTTTCTTCTTTTTTGTTCCCGGTCTATTATTTAATTATGCCTTTTTAATAAGAAAACAATGGTAAATATATATATATATAATTAAGGAAAAAAAAAAAAAAAAAAAAGAAGCAAAATAGAAAAATTATAATAGTAAAAAGAAACCACAAGTGATGCGAAGACCATGGAGGAATTCATGGAGAAAAGCGAAGGGCGGAAATCCCGTGAGCTGGACCGAAGGGTTGGTCCCCGGGTCGCGACTGATGTGGTAATGAAGAAAGGAAAAAATTAAAGAAAAAGAAAAATAGCCCCAAAGTGTAAGGCCTCGTACACACGAGCGGATATGTCCGCTGAAAACGGTCTGATGGACCGTTTCAGCAGACATCTCCGATCGTGTGTATGGGCTAGCGGACAGATTTGTCCACCCGACAGATTTCAAAGCATGCTTTGAAATCTATCGGGTGCGAATGTGTCCGCCCGACATGTTTGCTGGTTAGTACACTTACCAGCAGACATGTCGTCCCGCACCGCCGCCGCGCCGCATGGATTCGGCGCATGCGCGGAAGTGTTTTACTTCCTGGTGCGGTGACGTGGCGGCGTCAACGTCACCGCGCCGTCTGCCGGCGGGGAATTTGATCCGATGGTGTGTACACACCATCGGACCAAACTCCAGATCGGACATATCCGATGGAAACGGTCCGCGGACCGTTTTCATCGGATATGTCCGATCGTGTGTACAAGGCCTTAAACAAAAGAGCATACTTAACGAAAAGAAAAGTCTGCCAGCAATGTTAAAGTGGAAAAAACAGGTAGATGTCAGAAGTATACTTATTCCATACACTATAATGTGGGGGAGCCCCTGAGCACTGGACAGTTAAGTGGCGGGGGGGGGGGGGGGGGGATTTGATAAACCTGGTAAATATTACCCAAGTGTTCAATCTCCCCTCCCAATTCTGCCTACTCTGAACTTTATCAGACCGCTCGTCACATGATCCTGCATCACCCATAGCCCAGCTGTTTTCGGTGCTCCCTCCTCCTCCCTGAAGCAGCTATTCACACAGGAGAAGCCAGGAGCTGTGGGATCACGTGACTGGATCAGAATGGATTAAAAATAGGTTAGTACACAGATCGTTATTATACAGGTAAGGCAGAATAATGGGGGGGGGGGGGGGATATATGCAAGAATAGTTAGAACTAGACTTTTCTTCCAGCTTAAAGCCTACAGCTTTATGTTCACTGCTGCTGGTAAACGGACATTTAGGAGAAGTTGTGCGTTATTTCAGCAGCCCCTGAACTCTCCTCTATGTTATCAGTACACAGGGTCATTTATAGTAGTTTTTAGGCAGTTGAGTTTAGAAGCATTTTTTGGAAAGCAAAAAATAAAAAAATGCATTCAGAACGGATTGAAACCAAATGCCTGCAACATCTTGAACATGTGTAAACACGGCTTTTAAAAGTCCCGTGTACATTACCCCCTACATGACCAAGCCCATTTCTGACATTTGGTGTTAATTTAAAAATCCATATTTTTTGCTAGAAAGTTACTTAGAACCCACAAACATTATATATAATCTATATAGAATCTAGAGAATAAAATGGTGATTGTTGCAATATTTTATGTCACAAGATATTTGTGCAGCGGTGTTTTAAACGCAACTTTTTTGGAAAAATTTATTTTCACGAATTTTGAAAAAATAAAATAAAAAAGTAAAGTTAGCCCAATTTTTGTATAATGTGAAAGATGTTACGCCGAGTAAATAGATATAAAACATGTCATGCTTTATAATTGCACGCACTCGTGGAATGGCGACAAACTACGGTACCTAAAAATCTTCATAGGCGACGCTTTAAATTTGTTTGATGGTTACCAGGTTAAAGTTAGAGATCTATGGCTAGAATTATTGCTCTCGCTCCGACGATCGGAGATACCTCACATGTGCGATTTGAACGTTTACATATGCAGGTGCGACTTCCGTATGCGTTTTCTTTGCTGTGCGAGCTTGTGGGGACAGGGGCACTTTAAAAAAATAAAAAATGTGATCGCTTTTATTGCTGTCACAAGGAATGTAAACATCCCTTGTGTCAGTAATAAGTGGCGACAGGTACTCTTTATGGAGGGATCAGGGGTGTAAAAGACCCCCAATCCCTCCTTTGCAATTCAAAGTATTCAGATCACCAAAAACGCTAAATTTTGAGTGTCATGGCAAAGGCTATGACTACTTATGTACATGTGATTTTTTTTCATAAATTTGTAAAGAGTTCAAATAAACTTTGTTCACGTCATTGTGGGATATTGTTTGTAGAATTTGAGGAAAATAATGAATTGAATGCATTTTGGAATAAGACTAACGACTTTCCGGATGCACTGTATGTGCAATGAGAAATACTTTGCAAGGGATGAGCAGTTTCACTTCCATGTGTAAAATCTCTTCTGAATTATTTTATATAAAATGACATCTAGCTTTGTGGTTGCTCAATGCAATTCCATAAGAGTTCAATCACAGGCGCTTTGTGCTGAACTTCCATTACACGCTTTCTGTGATGTGGATGAGAGAACACCAACAGCAATAGAACTAAATGCATTTTAAGGTTTGGAAGGGAGCCAGCGATGCTAAAGCATGATCGCAGCATCCAATAAGGAGGCAAGGAAAAGTTCATGGGAATGACGGCACGTGCCATTTCACACAAGCATAGTAGAGATTAAAGAAGAACCCCACTAAGATCTAACCAAACCCCAATACAGATTTAAAGAAAGCGACAACCCTTTATGCGAACGATTATTGTTTAAAAGAGACTGACAGTTAAAAACTCTGTTAGAGAGATTCACCCTCTCTATTTGTCATGTTTATCATTAGCATTGAAAGGGAAAGAAAATCCCAAATTTTGGGCTGACCTCAGAAATATTCCAATAGGGACACTAGTTCTAGTGGCCTGGGAGACCAAGGAATTCCCTTTCACTTACTGTTTGGTCTATGGGACAGGAAATGAAGTTAAATCTCCCCAATGAAACACAGATGGCAAAAATAAAAAACAGGGGTATAACCCTCTCTTACTCTATCCAAAATAACTATAGTTATACTTTAACTCACCTGCTGAATCCACTGTTGAAGGCTGACCCAAAAAAGAGAAAATCGCCCTCTAAATCCCACAGGTATTTTGCCTCATCTTGCAGGGGGAGGAGCTGAAAGAACTGGCGGAAGACCCAGAAGAGAGTTCAGGGATGCTCTGCGCAAAACTATTGCCCTGAACATGTATAGCATGTTTATCATTTTAATAAATAAAAATGCTTAAAAAGGGGTTGCAAAGGTTTGTTTTTTATTTTTTAAATAGGTTCCTTTAAGCTAGTGCATTGTTGGTTCACTTACCCTTTTCTTCGATTTCAATTCTAAATGTTTTTATTCTTTGTCTGAATTTCTCACTTCCTGTGCCTCCTTAGTAAGCTTTCCACCATCATCCGAGCGGTGGTTAGTCAGCCAGAACAGCTTACTGAGGAGGAACAGGAAGTGAGAAATTCAGACAAAGAAAACAAAGAAAAAAACATTTAGAAGGGAAATTGAAATAAAAAGGTAAGTGAACCAACAATGCACTAGCTTAAAAAGGAACCTACTTAGAAAAGAAAGAAAGAAAGAACCTTTACAATCCCTTAAAAAAAAAAAAAAAAATTCAACATTTGAGTGGAACTAAACTCTCAAACACCACAGACTATTAGTAGTTGGAAAAAAAAAATATATCATGTTAACTTGTAAGGCCGAGTATACACGATCGAATTTGTCTGCTGAAACTGGTCCGACGGACCGTTTCAGCAGACAAATCCGATTGTGTGTATGGGCTGGCGGACATGTCTGACCGGCGGACATGTCTGACCGGCGGACATGTCTGACCGGCGGACATGTCTGACCGGCGGACATGTCTGACCGGCGGACATGTCTGACCGGCGGACATGTCTGACCGGCGGACATGTCTGACCGGCGGACATGTCTGACCGGCGGACATGTCTGACCGGCGGACATGTCTGACCGGCGGACATGTGACCGGCGGACATGTCTGACCGGCGGACATGTCTGACCGGCGGACATGTCTGACCGGCGGACATGTCTGACCGGCGGACATGTCTGACCGGCGGACAAATTTTAAAGCATGCTTTAAAATGTGTCCGCCGGAGACATGTCCGTCGGATATGTCCGCTGGTTAGTACACTAACCAGCGGACATATCTGCCCGCACATGCGTCGAATGGATTCGACGCATGCGTGGACGTTTTTTTACTCCCTGGTGCAGTGACGTGGTGGCGTCAACATCACCGCACTGTCTGCTGGCGGGGATTTTGATCCGATGGTGTGTACACGCCATCGGACCAAAATCAGATGAGACATGTCCGCCGCAAACGGTTCTTCTGACAAGTTTATGCGGACATGTCTCATCGTGTGTACGCGGCCTTAAACATATTTTTACATTTCTTTAGTTACTTCCTGGTTTCCACAATGTCATCATACATCCCAGGATCAAAAAAATGAAAACAAATAACTGTGGAGAGGTATTGATGGTCGGACTTTCAAGGCCAAGGAAGTAGTTTAAAAGTATAATTTTAATATCATCATTTAGATATAACAAAATAAATGCATAGTAACATATACATAAAAATAACAATAATACATATACATGGGTGAACCACTGTATACAAAAAATCCCTAAAGTCGCCGACGCACGTTTCGCCGTGGGGCTTCTTCAGGATGGATGTTAAGGATTTTGTGAGATGATGTATACTCAGAAAACAAAAATAGTTGTATAGCCGATGACTCTACAGCGAATGCAATCCAGGGCGCACACCGCAATCGGATATTCAATGGTATGATAAGTACTTGATTCAAGAAAGTCCTCAGATCTTGTTATAGATCTTTAGTTGACAACAGAGTCAAGGTAAGGATACTCTTAAAATTCATAAAAAAGCATGATGCTATTGGCAGCCTCCATTCAGTGATGAAAGACCATAGAGCCAACTGGGACACATCACCAGACCTAGACTGAACTTAAGGTCCTCCAGGTGTGTTGAGCAACCATTCAGCATGTAGATTTTTAAGTTTCAAGATTCAGCAAAGGGTCCGTGTCCCAGGGTGTACATCTGAATGACACACGGGTGTGTCGTGTGTCATTCAGATGTACACCCTGGGACACGGACCCTTTGCTGAATCAACCATCTGATAGCCTGGCTCAAATCTTGAAACTTAAAAATCTACGTGCTGAATGGTTGCTCAACACACCTGGAGGACCTTAAGTTCAGTCTAGGTCTGGTGATGTGTCCCAGCTGGCTCTATGGTCTTTCATCACTGAATGGAGGCTGCCAATAGCATCATGCTTTTTTATGAATTTTAAGAGTATCCTTACCTTGACTCTGTTGTCAACTAAAGATCTATAACAAGATCTGAGGACTTTCTTGAATCAAGTACTTATCATACCATTGAATATCCGATTGCGGTGTGCGCCCTGGATTGCATTCGCTGTAGAGTCATCGGCTATACAACTATTTTTGTTTTCTGAGTATACATCATCTCACAAAATCCTTAACATCCGTCCTGAAGAAGCCCCACGGCGAAACGTGCGTCGGCGACTTTAGGGATTTTTTGTATACAGTGGTTCACCCATGTATATGTATTATTGTTATTTTTATGTATATGTTACTATGCATTTATTTTGTTTTATCTAAATGATGATATTAAAATTATACTTTTAAACTACTTCCTTGGCCTTGAAAGTCCGACCATCAATACCTCTCCACAGTTATGGTTTTCATTTTTTTGATCCTATATACGGATATGGCCCATGTGAGTGCAATCCCTCTGTTTTTTCTTATCCCTCCTATTTTCCCAGCCCATCCCTCCCCTTCCCTCATTACTTTATTTTTTACATTGATCATACATCCCAGGAGTCTTCATAGGGGATTTTCTGACCCAAGCACACCCTCCTGCATGGAGGTCTAGCCTAGGGGCAGATGGATTCCAGTAAAAAAATGCTCCATGAATATCTGCCCTTACTCAAGATGGCAGTGGCCAGAGATGCTAGCAGGGGGTTTTTTCAAGGTGCTTTCTCAGCAAAATAGAGCATAAAGCCATGAATGGAAAGGCGAGATTGCTTTGCATAAAGTGTAAGGTCACCTTTGCCCCCAGATATTATATGCACTCCACAATGCCCCTCTCTGGATTCCTATCTATGTGTTTAAGAGGTGTAACACTATCTATCGTACACCCATATGGAGGAAACAGGTTTTTGAGAATACAATTAAAAACATTACAGGGGGCAAAGGATTCGGGTGGCCTGGCAGCAAGTTCACCTTTACAGAAAAATCTGTACGGTAAACTTACACAGGACTCTCCTCACCGCCCACATAGTGGAACATATTTCTGAAGGGCTTAAAGTGATATTAAAGGCTATATTTTTATTTTCTGCTTTGAATAACATGTATATGCATATTTTGCACAGAGCAACCCAGATGCTCCTCTTTTCGGGTCCCACACTGACACTCCTGGTCCCTTCCGCCTGTCCCCAGAGCAAGCAGTTTGCAGTATGGGAACCCAAGCAGGCTTGTTTCCAAACCATGGCTCTGCATGTCCATTCATTCACACACACACACACACACACACACACACACACAAAACCGTGGCTCGGCCCCATCCCTTCTCTCTCCTTATTGCCTGGCTGTGATTGGCAGCCGTGGGAGCCAATGTCTCAGTCAAAGAGGAGGCCGAGGCTCTCATGCACATAGCTAAATCAAGATGGTACTCAGTTAAGTGTTAGGGGAGGCTGCTGCACAGAGTTTTTTTTTTTTTTTATCTTCATGCATAGAATGCATGAAGGTAAAAAAATCTTGAGCCTGTATGATCACTTTAAAAAAAGGTCCAGAATGGCTGGCAAGGTTATACATTTTAGCTATTAAACACTTGTCTACCAGTGCTGGCAGAATGACATTTTAAACACACTCCCGACTGCTATAACTGATGGAAGTGAGGTGCACGGCAAAGACAACACAAAAGCTTTACATGTCATCATGTTTTGCGATAACCATATTTTATGGTCTAAAGTTTGGTACACACGATCAGATTTTCTGCGAACAAAGCGTAGGACCTTTGTCCGAAGGGCGTTGGCCATGATCTTGTATTGCATACAAAACAGCAAAGAATTGTCGGCCAACAAACACAAAACTATGTGTTTTTTCAGATCTTTAGCGCCACACTTTGGGCAACTTCTGCTAATGTGTATTTGGTAGCATTGCTTCTGAGCATACGTGTTTGTACTTTGGAGTTGTGTACACGACTCGTGTAAACACGATCGGAAAACCCGACAACACACATTTGTTGGCGGACAATTTTAAAGCATGCTATCCCACATTTGTTGGCGGAAAATCCGACAATTGTCCGATGGAGTGTACAAACTGTCGGATTTTCCCTGACAACAACCCGTCATCACACCATTTCAGTCAAAGCACTTGGATTGGGATGAGTACGGAAGTGCTTTAAAATGTTCAATTATATATATTTTTTTTTAATACAATTTTTCCTTGCACCCTTTTTATTTATTTTTTCTTATTTAACTTTATTGCTACCACAAGGAGGCAAACAAGCTTCCTATGTGATAGCATGGACAGATGACAGGTCCTCTTTATGGAGACATTGGGGTTTAGTTGACCACCAATTTCCCATATGCCCTCCACTGCAGCTAATCAAGCACAGATCATGCTCGATTAGCTGCATCTTGAGAAATGACAGCTGACATTTTAGCACTAATCACTGCATTAGTGTCACTGGATCCCACAAAGTGTCCGTCTGTCCGCCACAACAATCGCAGTCCCGCTAAAAGTCGCTGATCGCAGCCATTATTGGTATAAAAAAAAAAAAAAAAAAAATACATAAAAATTCAAGTAAATATACACCATAGTTTGTAGACGCTATAACTGTTGTGCAAATATAACAATACACGCTTATTGTGATTTATTTAACCAAAAATATGTAGCAGAATAGATACTGACCTAAACTTATGAAGAATTTTTTATTTATTTTTTGCAGGGCTTGACAAATTGCAAAAAAAGAAAAAATTGCATCCTGGCGCCTAAGCCCTTGTTGGCACCAGCCGTGAGCATAGAGTGCAGGAGCTGTCAAACGATTGGCCACAACCCCCGGTCCCTCTTTCTCCGACTCTATTGGCTGACCCTTTGTGGTCTTTTATTTCCCCCCTTACAAGCAAGGCCCATCCTGGTGTTTCAAATGCTGGTTAGACGGACTGGGGGATTGCCGCCTGCGATTGGCCTCAGTGACTGACAATCATAAAAGGGGTCAGTTGGCTGGGCTATCTGCGTCTTTCGCTGTCTCCACTTTTGGCTTGGCAGGTCCGGATGGTGACAGCTCGGTACCCTGTCTGTGGCTTACATCAGTCGTCATCACAGGTGGTGGTTGAGTCTTACCGGGCCTGGAACGTGAAGCTGTGCGAGAGGCACCATCCCAGGGAGAGGTTTTTCTGGTGTAGCTTGTGTAAGCGCCACTCAGTGCTCCCCATCATCTCTGCTCACCTGACCACCCCCCCCCTCCCCCCAGGCTCCTCATTGTTGTCAGGGTGAAGAGAGGCACCAGGCTTGGGCAGCTGTCAGAGCTCCTCTTGTCTTCCTTCATGCTATTGTAGTTCCTGCTTGCTCCTTTGTGTATGTCCTTTCTGGGATCCTGGCCTGTAGTTGGTCTCTTCCAGGTTAGAGGAGGAAGAGGTTGTTTTGTGATGGAATGGAAGGGCTAGACTGTCTCTTACTTGCTGAATCCTGGGTCAGTGTAGGCCAGGGGGGTGTCAGAGTAGGCAGCAGCAGTGTGTCCCTGAAATCAGCCCATGTCCCTGGGGAGGAGGATAGAGTTCAAGTATTGATTTAGGACAGTACGGTATTTTATATCAGAGACGTCCTTCCCCTTCACGGTTGGTCTCGGGGGAGGGGGGGGTGGTTTAGGGGGTGTTCGCTTACATAAAAGGCGTGTTCCCAGACCTAAAAAAAAAAAAACCCATGCAGCCCAACTTACCACTTATAATTATATTAATTGCTTCCAGTCCGCCCACAGTACATTTACTGCGGGCAGGTGGCACAAGCAGGCTGGATAGCGTAAATGATCCAGCGTGTTCCAGGTTAGGGGCGCACATGACACTGGCTACAGCAGGATATTGTCAGAAGGTCCTGACCGAGGGTTTATGGCTGAGACCTGCTAATCGGCTTTACAAACACACAGGGCTCTGTACACAGGTCAGCAATCGTTGCAAGTTAAAGTGATTGTAAAGTCTTGTTTCGTTTTCTATAAAAATAACAAAGATATTATACTTGCCTGCTCTGTGCAGTGGATTTGCACTGAGCAGCCCAAATCCTCTTCTCAGGTCTCTCCCTTCTGTTTCGGTGTCTACACAGCAAGCTGCTTGCTATGGGGGCACCCAAGCTAAGTCACAGTTCCATGTGTCCATTCACACATGGAGCTGCGGTTTAGCCATGGCCCCGCTCTCTGAATGGTTAACTGACAAATTGACAGCAGCGGGAGCCAATGCCACCCACTGCTGTTTTTCAACCAATGAGGGAGAGTCCCTGATGGCCGAGACACTCGTGGACATTGATGGACAGAGATGGGTAAGTATTAAGAGGGGCCAAGGGGGGCTGCTGCACTCAGGTTTAGAGGTCGACCGATATATTGGCCGATATTTGGCCATTTTGGAGAAATCGGCAGATTTTAATCCAAATTAGGCCGATATTTTACATGGCCGCTAGCGGTGCTACGGATCCGGAGCTAGGCCGAAGCAGCGGCCTTTCCTGATGCTGCGACCGCGGCGGCAATCCGGGGATTGTCGCAGCGGTCACAGCATCAGGAAAGACCGCGGCTTCGGCCTAGCTCCAGAGCCGCGGCCATCTTGGTACACCCAGCGCGGCGGCCCTCCTCTCTGTTTACGCCCACAGAGGAGGAGGGGCTCGCGGGACACACCGCTCTCTGGTGTCTACTACGGGGGGCAGGTGGGGTGTCTAAACTGGAGGGAGAGGGGGTCTGTACTGAGGGGGGGGGGGGGGTGACACCTGCACCAGTGACACCTGCCAGTGCCAATTAGTGCCACTTGCCATCCAGTGCCATCTGCCAGTGGCAATACCAGTGCCACATCCAGTGCCAATTAGTGCCACCTTCCATCCAGCGCCACCTGCCAGTGCGATCCAGTGCCACCTACCAGTGCAAACTAAAGCCAGTGCCACCTGCCAATGCCAACCAGTGCTAAATATTGCCACCCAGTGCCACCTGCCAGTCAGTGTCACCTGTTAGTGCCATCTGCTAGTACCATCTTCCAGTGCCAATTAGTGCCATCCAGAAAAATAAAAAAAATCGGCCTAAAATATCAGCCACAAAAATCGGTATCATATATCGGCCGCCTAGATTTCTAAATATCGACATCGGCCAGAGTAAAACCCATATTGGTCGACCTCTACTCAGGTTTTTTTTTTTATCTTAACCATAGAATGCATTAAGATAAAAAAAAAAAAAAACTTCTGACTTTACAAACCCCCCCCCCCAAAAAAAAAAAATACTAGCTACAATTTTGTCAAGACCTGTTTTATTGGATAGGTTTTATAGCAAAAAGCCAAAAATATTGTTTTTCTCCTTTAAAATTGTCAGTGGTTATCAATTGCCACCAAAAGAAAGCTCTAGGTGTTGAGAAAAAGGCTATAAATTGAATGTGTGGACAGTATTGCATGAAAACACAATTGTCAGTTAAAGGGGTGTCCCAGCCCAAAATTGTGTTTATTAAAAGTCAGCAGCTACAAAAAGTGTAGCTGCTGGCTTTTAATAAACACTCACTTACCTGCTCCTGCGTTCCAGCGACGCGCCGACCGGGGCTCCGCTCCTCTCCCCCCCTCCCCAGCCGGCGTCTCCATCCCGACTGTGGGCACCCAGCAGTGACAGCCTTCAGCTTCACGGCCGCGCACCCACTGCGCATGCGCGAGCCGCACTGCGCATGCGCGAGCCGCTGATTGGAGAGGCGATCGCATGGGACCTGTCATGTGTCCCATGTGATCGCCTACAGGGAGGGGCTGGTGTAGGCGATTAAGGCTTAATCGCCTAACCAGCCCCTCGGCGGAAGCAGGAAGTGGGACAGGAAGTCCCACTCCTACTGAAGCCCCCACTCCCCTCCAAAAAAAATGACATGCTAAATGTGGCATGTAGGGGGGAGGGGAGTGGATTAAATAAAACTTATATTTTAGGGTGAAACTCCTCTTTAAAGTAACAGTGCCAGAAAGCAAAAAAATGGCGTAGTCATAAAAAGGGGTAATATTTCCGGAGGGTAAGTGATTAAAGTGACTGCAAATCTTTAATTTTGTTTTAATAAAATAATAAAAATGTCATGCTTGCCTTAGACTGCATTAAGGTGAAAAGCCTTAAAGAGGTAGTAAACTTCCTCTGCAGACATTTACCTATAGATAGTGTAAATATTTCTTAAACGTGCACCACAGTTAAAGTGATTGTAAAGTTGTTTTTTTGTCCCTCAATAACATGTTATACTTTGCACAGAGCGGACCAGATCCTCCTCGTCTCCCTCTTCTGTGCTCCTGCCCCCATCTTTTGGAGTGCCCCTACACAAGCAGCTTGCTATGGAGGCGCCAAAGTCACAGCTCCGTGTGTCCATTCAGATACCGAGCAGCGGCATGGCACCTCCCACTGTCTCCCGATTGGCTGACCGAATGACAGCAACGGGAGCCGCTGCTGTCTCAGCCAATCAGGAGGGGAGGATCGGACGGCCAAGACACTCCTGGACACAGAGATGGGGCTCAGGTAAATATCAGGGGGTGCTAGGGCGGCTGCTGATCACAGAAGGCTTTTCACCTTAAAGTGGATGTAAACCCACTCTCATCCTTTCTAAACTACTGCCATAGTGTTGATCTATAAGGATATACGTGCCTCCTGCATTTATCCTTACCTGTCAAATATCTCCCCTCTGGCCAAAAAAGCATTAAGAATTGAGCGACTCTTGAGAATCGATCGACGATCGACTATCAAAAATCTCAGCCATTTACCCCAGCTTAAGCACATATGTGCTTTGATCAACACAAGATCGGCAGTAAAACACCGACTAGAAATCTATGATTTCATTCTACAATACGATTTAGATTGCCTCTTTATTACAGAGAGCTGGCTCACAGCCGACTAACACCATTCTAGGAGAACCTGGAGGTGATCCATAAGACTGATCTTGCGATCACTAAACCAGTCCTTCAAAACCCTCTTCCATTCATGGAAACCCTTACTCTGCAACTACAATCAAACTCCCAGGAGACCGTCCAGATTCTACTCTGCTACAGGCCAAAATCGCAGCTTTTACTATCATTGACGGACTTCATCTCTACTTATACCCTCAACAGCAAAAACCTTTTGCTACTCGGGGACTTCAACCTCTGGGCCAACTCCTCACAAGACCCCGTTGCTGACACCTGTATTGATCACCTGGAAGGATTAGGGCTTCAGCAACTAGTGGGCCCACACATGCTTCAGGTCATACGCTCGATCTTATTTTCAGACAAAATCTGCAAATAAAATTTTTGAATCGCCCTGAATCGCCCCCGCGAACTTTTCAAACTGGTCACTCAGACCATGAATCCAGGCTGTCTTGAAGCCCCTAACTTGGATAGCCAAGAATTTTGCGATGAATTATCGGATTACTTCATTAATAAAATCGAGGGAATCCGGCAAAGCATTCAGCAAAGCAATACCCCCCACAGCCCCCCCCCATACTTATTTATACAACACCTGCAGTAATTCACCAGAATCAGGTAAGTTCACACTGGAACCAATCTCCATCCAGGCCACAAAAATTATCATTGGTACTTTGCGTAACAGCACTGCGCCGAATGATATCATCCCTACTAAACTGCTGAAGGAATGCGCCGACATCCTGGCACCTCCGATCACGCAGCTTATTAACCAATCTTTCAGGGAGAGCATAGTGCCCTCCCAATTGAAAGAGGGCATAATTCGACCCATCCTGAAGAAACCCACCTTGGACCCCAAGGACCCACTCCATCGCCGTCCCATAACAGGCCTAAACACTCTCTCTAAGGTAATGGAGAAAGTAGTGGTACAACAGCATCTAGATACCCACAACCTACTTGATCCATTTCAATCAGGCTTCCGCCCTGGACATGGGACAGAAACAGCATTGCTCAAAATATGGGACGACGCTCTTGTGGCCGCAGACGAAGGAGAATCTTGTCTTCTGGTTCTGTTGGACCTAAGCGCAGCCTTCGACACTGTAGACCACAAACTGTTAGTGACTCGGCTAGCTGAAGTAGCCAGAGTCGCAGAAGGCGATGTATCTTTGTTCTCCTCTTTTTTGGAAAACCGATCGCAAATAGTGAAGTTGGGCGCTTTCACTTCTGAGAAACGCACATTATCGTGCGGAGTCCCTCAAGGCTCCCCCCTGTCACCGATACTATTCAACATCTTCGTCCTCTTTTTGAAATCATCAGCAGTCAAAAACTGCTGTATCACTCATATGCAGACGACACGCAACTGTATTTCCGCATTTGCAATAAAAAGGATCACCACCTCAATCTAGAGACATGCCTCTCTTTGATAGAGGACTGGAAGACAAAGAGTTATCTCAAACTCAACGGAGCGAAAACAGAACTTCTCCTGTTTCACGCCAAGCGTAAGAATCAATCTGCAACAACTTGGACACCCCGCCCATTCTGGGCAAAATCATCACCCCTAGCGCCAAAGTCAAAAGTCTCGGGGTCATCTTTGACTCCTACATGACTATGGACACACGAATAGGGTCAGTAGTCAGCGGATCTCACCATCTGCTGCGCCTACTACGCAGACTTACTCCTTTTATTCCCAAGAAAGACATAGCGGTCGTGGTGGGAGCGATTGTAAACTCCAGACTGGACTATGCAAATGCCCTTTACCTTGGACTCCCCAAGTACCAAATCGCTCGTCTGCAAGTCATTCAGAACACGGCCGCCAGACTTGTGACTGGGAAAAAACCCTAGGAATCAATCTCACCTTCACTGAGATCCCTTCACTGGCTGCCAGTAAAAGACAGAATCACTTTTAAAGCACTCTGTCTAACGCATAGATGTATTCATGGGAATGCTCCCCAGTATCTATGTGAAAAAATAAAAGCTCATAATCCCAATCGTATTCTACGATCCACCAATCAAAACCTGCTCCAGATACCGAGAGCCGACTATAAGTCCAAAGGAGAAAGAAGATTCGCGGTCCAAGGTCCCAGACTATGGAACGCTTTACCAACTAGCATTCGGTTGGAGGAGAACCACCTAGCTTTCAGGAGAAAGATCAAGACTCATCTCTTTTGATATCAAAGGAGACAGGAACAACAAGCGCCCAGAGGCGATTAAGTTAGCATGTGCTGCGCTATACAAGTTTTCATTCATTCATGTCTGTTATAAGACCTGAAAAAACTGCAGATTCTGTGGGTGGGTCTGTTGTCTGGAACTTGGTGGGTGGAGTCGTGATGTCAGTAGACTCCACGCCCACCTCTACACTCCCCTTACACTAAATTCTGCTATGATCACCAACATCCAGTCAAAATCCAGAAAAGTAATCACATGACTTCAGAAAAGGGGTGGGGGTGGGAATTAAAATATAATGCCCGTCTCAAGCTAGTGCATTAGATATGTAAATAACTTGTCACTCACAGCAAGGGGGAAGAAAGGACAAAAAAGTTTTATCCTGTTTGTTCGATTATCTCACTAAAAAAAAAGAAAGGAGGATTGCGCAGAGCTGGATTAACTCTTTGTGGCAAGACTGGGCACAAATGATAGGAAATATTATACTCTACATTGTGACAGCAAAAAAAATAGTTTTGGGTTTATATCCACTTTAATGCATAAAAACCTTCTGACTTTACAACTCCTTTAACACTGATGTGTCCAAGACTCCAGTAAAGTAATATCGGTATCAGAAGACTCGTCACAAAATTATAAAAAGGACACCGATTCCAAGGGAAATCCTAATTAGCAACACATTTTCCACAAATGATCATCTCTTGCAGAGAGAGTTAAACCCGGTTATGTAAGTATGAATGATTCACAGCAATAAGTGGCGTATCACACATCTATTCTATATATGAAACCTCTTGAGCAATCCTGTACATGCAGGTAAGAAATCTTGCCTACCTCACCCTTCAATAGTCATAGTTTTGGTTGACAAAAAATATAGAAAGGAATGCTAATAGGACAATAATAGTTTACAATGAACTTTGGGAACTGGCTAAATGCTTAGCACACATTATGTTATTTCATTTAAAAAGGGAAACCGGTGCTGCCCACAGAAAACCAAATGTACAGCTAATTTGTTGGGATTACAAATACCAGGATGACGTGCTGGGCTGGCCTTTAATGTAGTCATATCATCACAATGTTAAATGCATGAATTAAGTGCAACACTTTAGGGTAATAATGGAGTAGTCTCAGCAGAAAAATACTTACTTGCTAGTCCAGCAATTCATGTAAAAATATCATCTGCGCTCAGAAAATATATACAGAACCAACTGGTATGAAAGCACATTTTTTCTATCTAGTATTCCTGGCTGTGAGCTCCACCCCTGTATGAAGCCCAATTTACAGATGTTTATACGGGGGAGTTCCAGCAAAGCCCAATAGCTACTGCTGCCCCTAAACCCTGCTGGTCTCCTGTATTCCTCCTAAGCCAACTCCCACTAGAAATCTCATTCTCTCCAGGAACGTGGATTCAGTCCCCTGGCCTCCCACAGTCATTCCTCTTCTGCTGGCAATCTTCTCCTCCTCCTGTCATTCCCCAGCATGAATAGTGATGATGCTCATCTTAGGTGCATACCTGCTGTCTGGGACAAGCACTGTCACTCACAACAAACTGAATATTTGCCTCCTTGTGAGCTGTGTGGACAAAACAGCAGTGGGGGAGAAGAAGAAATAACAGAATCATGCAAATCTTTGGTCTCTGCTAAAAAAAAAATGGCCAGTAGGAGAGCGGAGCGCATGTGCTGTAGAATTCCCGACGTGAAGCCGTAAGGCTACACTGCCGAGTTCCCTCACCCGCAATGGCGGCAGAAGCATCCAACAGCTAATGGAAACATCAGCTGCTGTGCCAACATCGCTGGCTTTTCATTTTTGCAGCGGTGGGCAGAGCCCCGCATTAAGTGGTACACTGACCTCGTTTGCAGACCGAAGTTCATTTATTTACTCTAAAAGACCCAAATGATACAATGTTTTATTTCTCAGCGCTGAGCAATGTGATAAACTTTGCCGGATTTTATTTAGTTTTTTGATGGCCCTGCACTTGTTACGTGAATTGTGGAAATGCCGACTTAAGATCGTGGGGGGGGGGGGGGGGTTAAGGGTTGAATCAAGATAGCAATTTTTTAACAATTGTGCAGCGCTACCTGCCAGCAGTATGATCCCTGGGAAAGAGAATAACAAATTGCCTCTTGCTACTTGCAGTAGACCAGGGTTTCTCAACTTCAGTCCTCAAGGAACCCAAACAGGTCATGTTTTCAGGCTTTCCATTATTTTGCAGAGAATTGATCAGTTTTACTGCCTCAGTAATTACCACAGCCATTTCATCTGAGGGAAATCCTGAAAACATGACCTGTTGGGGCACCTCGAGGACTGCAGTAGACTAATCACTGGAGGAGAGGTGACAGGAAATGCCTTCGCCTGTCTGCGACAGACTTATCCCAGAGGAGGGGAGGAGAGGAGAGGTGACCAAGGAAATGCCCTCTCCTGCCTGCAGCAGCAGAATAATTGCTGGGAAATTGATACTCGGGAAATGCCTGCTGTAGCAGACAGATTCTTGGGGGGGAGAGGGGACTGAGAAAACACTTCCTCCTGTATGCAGCAGACCAATCACTGGGAGGACAGGAGAATAGAGCAATGCTTTCTACTGACTGCAGCAATGTAATCACTGGAAAGGTGACAGGAAATGCTTCCTCCTGTCTGCAGCAGGGAGAGAGGAGAGGTGATCAAGAAAATTCTTTCTACTGCCTGCAGCAGACTAATTGCTGGGGAAGCGATACTGGGGAAATCCCTGCAGTAGCAGCCGTTTTCTTGGGGGGGAGAGGGGACTGAGAAAACACTTCCTTCTGCCTGCAGAAGACTAATCACTGGGAGAATACAATGCTTTCTACTGATTGCAGCAGAATAATCACTGGGGGAGAGGTGACAGGAAATGCCTCCTCCTGTCTGCAACAGACTAATCACCAGGGGGGAAAGGTAACCAAGGAAATGCTTTCTACTGCCTGCAGCAGAATAAGTGCTGAGAAGCGATACTGAGGAAATGCCTGCTGTAGTAGCCAGACTCTTGGGGGGAGAGAAGACTGAGAAAACACTTCCTCCTGCCTGCAGCAGACTAATCACTGAGATGTTGGGAGAATAGAGCAATGCTTTCTACTGACTGCAGCAGAATGATCACTGGGGGAGAGGTGACAGGAAATGCCTCCTCCTGTCAGCTGCAGACTAATCACTGGGAGGAGGAAAGAATAGGAGCAATGCTTTCTACTGACTGCAGCAGAATAATCACTAAAGAAATGCTTCCTACTGCCTGCAGCAGACAGATCTTAAAAAAGGCTTCCTCCTGCCTGAAGCCGAATAATCTTCTCGGGAACAGTGCAACTACATTTTTTCTATAATCTGCTTGGTCCATGCCTATTTCTGCCTGCAGCAGACAGATTACATCACCCAAGCAAGTCTATAGATTGAAGCTGAAGGACTGCTTTACAATGACAGCAGGGCTGACCTAAAACAAAACATGGCTGCTGTATGTTGTGACAGGTGAGACAGGTGAAGCTCCTGACAGGTCTACATGAAGCAGCACAGACAGTTTTCCTTTCAGATTGAGGTGAACGTGTACATAGTACACACAGCTGTCATAGATTGCCTGCCTGGGACTCCTCCTTAGTAAAGCAGACCTCCCGTGCTGTGTATAGAAGGCAGGTGACTGTGCATTAGAGGTGATGGGGCACAGTACACACCTATAGTCCAGGAACAGGGAGTGAGGTGCGCACTACACCGCCTGTCATCCCCCCTTCCCTCCAGCTAGGCCCTCTGCACTCACTCACCACACACTTCTTGCCCAGGTAGCTGTAGAGCGCCTCGTTCTCCTGCACGGTGAGCAGGATGGAGCCGCAGTTGGTGGTGGCCCTCTTGCTCTGCCTGTTGTTCAGGGCGTTGTTGTTGTTACTCATGTTGCTGTGCCGGCGGTCTCCCTGCTAGGGGCAGCTGGGTGTCCGTGCTGAAAGCGGTCAGTCAGGGCCGCTCCATGTCCCGGGCGCTTGTCGTCGTGTTGTGGGCGGGTCTGAAGCCAGGGACACCGCTTCCTCCCTGGATGGACTGGAGTCTGGAGATGCGGAGGAGGACGTAGGCGGACGTGCTCGCTCCCAGACGCAGGGACTGCGCGCGCACGTGTAGCTCAGCCCTCAACCAGATCCGTTGCTAGAGGAGAGAAAAACTGTCCGTGGCTTCACTGGAGAGAGCGACAGCCGATCATACGGAGGACTAGGAGGGCTTCAACAAAATGGCGCCTGTCATATAAACAAATACGGAAGAGCTTATTCATTGGTCCCAAAAAATATGTCAAAAGTGTCCGATCTGTTCCCTGCAATGTCGCAGTCAGGCTAAAAATCGCTGATCACCTGTTACTAGTAAAACGAAATAATAAAAATGCCATAAATCTATCTCCTATTTTGTAGACACTGTGGCCCAGATTCACATACACTTAATATTGCGCTGCGTAATTGAAATACTCTACGCTGCCGTATTTTACCAGGCTCTACACCGAATTCTGGTAGATTTTTGCCAGTACGCTATGGCGGCGTAGTCTATTTCTCGCCGCGTAATCAAAATACGAGATTAGGGGGCGTGAAGCATTTAAATTAAGCGCGTCCCCGCGGCGATCGAACTGGGCATGCTCCGTTCAGAAATTTCCCGCCGTGCATTGCGCGAAATCACGTCGTTACGTCATTCGTTGTTTGAGTAGCGTCGTTTACGAACATTCCTATTCCCGGACGACTTACGTCAAAAAAAATAAAAGACGTCGGAAAACGTAGAAATTCGACGCGGGAACGACGGCCATACTTAACATGGGCTGTCTAATATTAGAGCAGCAAAAAGCTGGTATAGTGTTACGCAAATAATAGATGACTAAAGGTGCCGTAAGAGATTGCGAATGAAGATCGTAATTTCGGGGATCGCCGGCAAAAGCTCATTTGCATACCCCGACGCGGAAAACGACGGCAAGTCCACCCAGTGGCCGCAATTTTATTGCAGCGTAGATCCGAAGGCGTATGAACACGTAATCCAGTCGAATTGAAGCCCGCAGCCGTCTATTCATGGTTTGAGGTTTTCAACTAGCTAGAAACGCGCGTAATTGGAAATTACTCCAGTCTAACACCAGTTAGACAGGAGTAATGGCTCTCTGAATCTGGCCCAATAACTTTGGCAAAAACCTATAAATACATTTATTAAGGTACTTATATAGTGCTGTCAATTTACGCAGCGGTTTACATATACATTGTACATGTCCCTACCCTCTAACTCACATTCATATACTAGGGCCAATTTTAGACAGAAGCCAATTAACCTATCAGCATGTCTTTAGAGAGCGAGAGGAAACCGGAGTACCCGGAGGAAACCCACACAGGCACAGGGAGAACATGCAAACTCCAAGCAGGTAGTGTCGTGGTTGGGATTCAAACCAGCGACCCTTTTTACTGCTAGGCGAGAGTGCTACCCACTACACCACTTTCTTATTGTGATTTCTTTTTTTTACAAAAATATATAGAAAAATACATATTGCCCTAAACTGATGAAGAAATACATTTTTATTGGATATGTATTGTAGCAAAAAGTAATATATATATATTTTTTATTTTCAAAAAATAAAAAATTACAGAGGTAATCAAATACCACTAAAATAAAGATCTATTTGTGGGGGGGGGGGGGGGTACAGGTATTTGCACCCACTTCCGGGAATAGACTCCCGCGCGAGTCATTCCACCTTCCCATTCCCCATCCCACTGTCTTCTGGGAAACACACTGGTCCCAGGAGACAGCGGGAACTAGTGAGGACGGGCCGGCCGCTCGCGCATGCGCAGCAGGGAACCGGGAAGTGAAGCTGCAACGCTTCACTTCCTGATTCCCGAGGATGGAGGCGGGGGCAGCCGAGAGACGAGTGATTGCTCGGCCTCGGCTGCCGACATTGCAGGCACCCTGGACAGGTAAGTGTCCATTTATTAAAAGTCAGCAGCTGCAGTATTTGTAGCTGCTGGCATTTAAAAAAAAAAAATGGGTGGACCTCCACTTTAAGGGTTAGGGGACCAGATTTTTACAATGAAATCCAGTGACATGTTTTTTTCTATTTTTTTTATTTTTATTGGCAAATAGTAAACAATTTAAAAGCATGTTTTCCTGAAATAATAGATGCAGTGTATGTGGTATGTGTGAAATCATTTCATGCCAGCCCCATAGCATTATTATATCAGCCCAGCTGCATAACACATTGTTTTCTTGTTCATTAAAAGGAAAATCATGCATTTTAAAGCACATTTGAAGAATGCGTTATACTCACCAGTGCTCATCAGTTAAGCCTAATCAGTGCCAATCAGTGCGGCCTCACCAGTGCCCATCAATGCAGCCTCACCAGTGTCCATCAATGCAGTCTAACCAGTGTCCATCAATGCAGTCATACCAGTGTCCATCAATGCAGCCTGATCAGTGGCCATCAATGCAGCCTCACCAGTGTCCATCAATGCAGCCTGATCAGTGCCCAAAAAAACAGCAGGACCAGTGTCCATCAATGTAGCCTGATCAGTGCCCATGAATGCAGCCTCACCGGTGCTCATCAGTGCAGCCTCACCGGTGTCCATCAATGCAGCCTCGCCAGTGTCCATCAATGCAGCCTCACCAGTGTCCATCAATGTAGCCTGATCAGTGCCCATCAATGCAGCATCACTAGTGTCCATCAATGCAGCATCACTAATGTCCATCAATGCAGCCTGATCAGTGCCCATCAAAGCAGCCTCACCAGTGTCCATCAATGCAGCCTGTTCAGTGCCCATAAATGCAGTCTGTTCAGTGTCCATCAATGCAGCCTCATCAGTGCCCATCAGCACAACCTCACCAGTGCCAAACTGCTCAGCTTCACCAGTGCCCATCAATGCAGCCTCACCAGTGCCCATCAGTGCAGCCTGATTAGTGCCCATCAATGCAGCCTCACCAGTGCCCATCAATGTAGCATTACCAGTGTCCATTAATGCAGCCTGATCAGTGCCCATCAAAGCAGTCTCACCAGTGTCCTTTAATGCAGCCAGATCAGTGCTCATCAATGCAGCCTCACCAGTGTCCTTTCATGCAGCCTGTTCAGTGCCCATCAATGTAGTCTGTTCAGTGTTTATCAATGCAGCCTGTTCAGTGCCCATCAATGCAGCTTCACCAGTGCCAATCAGCTCAGCTTGATCAATGGCCATCAATGCAGTCTGTTCAGTGCACATTAGCTCAGCCTGTGCAGTGGCCATCAATGCAGCCTGTTCAGTGGCCATTAATGCAGCCTGTTCAGTGCCCATCAGCTCAGCCTGTTCAGTGTCCAGCAGCTCATCCTTACCTGTGATCAGTGTATAGCGAGTGTGGAAAGTAGATGGATTATACAGAGCAGGGATCTCCTGTTCACCCTGCGTGGCTGCTGTCCTCAGAGGAAGTCCCCCACCCCCCATGATAGATGTCACCAGTGTGCTGCCTATCATAGGAGGCAGAACTTCATCTGACAGCCGTAAGTGGGAGATCCACACTCTGTATAATCCCCCCCCCCCTCCAAGACAGCCCAGCGGAACCCATGGTAGGGCTGGCCCCCACCTCTGCCCTAGCTCGTGGTGCACTCACCCAGGATCAGCTCTAAATTTGGAGACAAAACCAGGGACAGACTTCCACCAGGGACAGTGCCTCAGTCTGGGGACTGTCCCCGGAAACCACGGACCTCTGGTCACCCTAATTTATTTCCATCTTTTAAATCTTCTGCAACTTCTTGTTTTAACTTTGGAAAGTACTTTTTTTTTTCTACCAGTAAATACTGTAGCGCTTACCCCCGAAGGAGCCGCTGGTTAGATTTGGGATCGGCGTATTTAAGTTACCTCTGTGATGGTGTCTAGGGGTGATGATGCAGTGATAGAATGTCCAGACCGTTGGTTGACATTTTCAATGCTTTATTTCTGGTCCAACACGACCAACAGTCAACTCGAGGTAGATAGAGTAGATTGGTGAAAAAAGAATAACCTTGCAGATACAGGCTGAGGATAATAGAAGCAATCCTGCCTCCAACGAATGTGTTTGTCCCGTCGCCACTCCAGCCGGAGTGAGTACAACGCCCCTGGACAGGCCCCTCTCACAGGCCTGGCAGCCAGAAAGTCACTGAGAACGCTGAGAAGGAACAAGTCTCTGCCACGACTTGGCTCTGATAAATTAGTAAAGGTCTCTGCCACAGGTCCAATACTTAAAAACGATAGAGCAAATCCTTTCAGTCAATAATTAGGGAGCCACCGACTGACAGTTTGCTGCATCCAACCTGTCAGTGTCCGGTCACTAAGATCCCCGATGGTTTTGTCTGCGCCCTATTGGTTCACCTGCCTCCAGGTTCACCTCAGACCGACTCACCACCGAACAGCACCCAGCTTGGGATCCTTTTCTCTTGAAGTGTGGGGACCCAGTAAGTCACTGGGGCCCCTTGGCAATTTCAGTTGCTCTGAGCCATGAGGGCCCAGAGTTCGGAACTCCGGCTAGGTAGACCGTGATGGCGGGGGCCGTGATGTGCACACACCCTGAAGGTGGGTGCCCCACCCGGAACCACGAACCCGCGAAGAACCTCGGAAAATGGCGTCTGCCACAGATATACCCTCCCCAGAATGCCCAGCAAGGGAAACACTCGTCTAATTGGCTGCTGAGGAAAAGGCTCTGCCTGAACCGCTCTGGCGCCACCTGCTGCCCAGAGATGAGACCGCATCTCTGGAGCACAGAATGACCCACAGGACAATTCAGGGCTGACAGCAGCCCAAATTTACCACAAATCAACCTGGGTGAGAGCAGGTAAGCTCTCACCCCACTAAATTTACAAGAGCGTCCCTTCTGAAAGTAAGGGGGCGCTACAATACCTTATACAGCCCACTTCCTGTTTCTTGTCTGGTAAAAAGCCTAGGCTTATGACATAATGCACAGCTCTCTCTCTTACACTCTTGTGGGAGTTTTCCAGGAAGGGAGGGGGGGATGAGTCATAAGAGGGCCAAAGACTACTGCAGAGCTGGAGGTGTGCTTCTGTGTAAATCTAGAAAGTGAACAGACAGCAGCTTCAACTGCCAACAGCTAAAATGGCTGCAGCCAGACTCAGTGGAGAGAGATTTCTGCAGCATATTTGGCAAATACAGAATCACAGTATATATAAAATATGCAAAGTGGTTGGAGGGAAGCTTCAGGATGGCAAAGATGTTTTTATTACAAATCATGTGAGCAGATCGCAGTTCCTATTTAGGATGTGTGGGAATACCTAAAAAAAAAAAAAAAACTCCAAGGGAGGTGGATATAGAGATGAAAATACTGCTGGAGAGCACAAGCCTTGTAGGAACTACATATGAACATCACTTTATAGTAATATATGTCTTGTCAAAAAGACACAATAAGGAGGAAGTTGATATTGCAATTTTGAAAAAATGTTTTGATTAATATGTTTAGGGCCCAAGATTAAACATTTAAAACATTTATTTGTGTGTTTTTTTTTTGTCAACTAAATATAAACACTTCGGGCCAGATTCTCGTAGATCTGCCCTTTTTTAGCGTAGCGTAGTGTGTCCCCTTTACGCTACGCCTCCGCACAATTTACAGGCAAGTGCTGTATTCTCAAAGCACTTGCTCCGTAATTTGTGGCGGCGTAGCGTAAAGGGGATGGCGTAAGGCCGCGTAATTCAAATAGGGAAGGAGGGGGGGCGTGCTGTATTTAAATTAAGCGCGCCCCCGCGCCGAACGAACTGCGCATGTGCCGGCCGTAAAAGAAGCCCACTGCACATGCTCCATAGTACGACGCAAATACATTGGTTTCGACGTGAACGTAATTAACGTACAGCCCTATTCGTGACGAGTTACGTAAACTACGGAAAAACCCGACGCTGTTCCAACGTCCATACTTAACATGGCTTACGCCGGAGCTACGCAAGGTTACCCCTCATATAGCAGGGGTAACCTTACGCTTACGCAAACTACGTAAACTACGACGACGGGGCGCAAAAACGTTCGGGAATCGGCGTATCACGCTCATTTCCATATTCGACGCAGAAATCGACGGGAATGCCATCTAGCGGCCAGCGTAACATTGCAACTTAGATCCGACAGTGTAAGTGACTTAGAATCAGTCGCATAGATGCACAGCCCCGCAAACAGAGATACGACGGCGTATCAGGAGATACGGCGTCGTATCTCCTTTCAGAATCTGGCCCTTTATATGTACCATGTGTAGCCAGTGGGGGGCACTTTAGAGTTTAGTGATTATGAGGGCTCTATAATTGGTAACATACTACCATTTGTTGTGGTGTACTGCGCTTGCTAAACTTCATACATCATCGCCCCTCCTCTCTACCTTGTCTCATTAGAGAATGCATTGCATTTTATTGAGAAATTGTAAAGCTTTCTCTGACTGATGCCATGTCAAGCAGCCGTATCACCTATTTTCAAAGTGTAGTAGGGAAGCCGCTCGACGCTGTACTTGAAACAAGTGGAGATCTCTGAAATAGCAGTGTTTACCACAGGGACTTCCAGATTCTAGAGCAGGGCTGGTCAAGTTTCTTAATATGGGGGCTCTCAGGTGTGGTTCCTGACATCACCAAAGGGGCACAGATAATATTTAGTGAATATTTATTATCAAAGACAGCAGACACACAGTAGGATATAGTCAAAGATCATGGGCATGATACAAGAGATAGTCAGAGATTTCAGACACAATACAAGAGATGATCATAGACTATGGACATGAAATGGTCAGAAACATGGTGCATGAAATGGTCAGAGACTGCAGACATGATAAAAGAATGGTCAGAGACTGCAATAATGATACATGAAATAGTCAGAGACTGGGGACACGATACAAGACATGTCAGAGACTGCAAACATGATACAAGAATGGTCAGAGACTGCAATAATTATACATTAAATAGTCAGAGACTAGGGACACAATACAAGAAATGTCAGAGACTGCAGACATGATACAAGAATGGTCAGAGACTGCAATAATGATACATGAAATAGTCAGAGACTAGGGACACGATACAAGAAATGTCAGAGACTGCAGACATGTTACAAGAATGGTCAGAGACTGCAATAATTATACATTAAATAGTCAGAGACTAGGGACACAATACAAGAAATGTCAGAGACTGCAGACATGATACAAGAATGGTCAGAGACTGCAAAAATGATACATGAAATAGTCAGAGACTAGGGACACAATACAAGAAATGTCAGAGACTGCAGACATGATACAAGAATGGTCAGAGACTGCAATAATGATACATGAAATAGTCAGAGACTAGAGACACGATACAAGAAATGTCAGAGACTGCAGACATGTTACAAGAATGGTCAGAGACTGCAATAATTATACATTAAATAGTCAGAGACTAGGGACACAATACAAGAAATGTCAGAGACTGCAGACATGATACAAGAATGGTCAGAGACTGCAAAAATGATACATGAAATAGTCAGAGACTAGGGACACGATACAAGAAATGTCAGAGACTGCAGACATGATACAAGAATGGTCAGAGACTGCAATAATGATACATGAAATAGTCAGAGACTAGGGACACAATACAAGAAATGTCAGAGACTGCAGACATGATACAAGAATGGTCAGAGACTGCAATAATTATACATTAAATAGTCAGAGACTAGGGACACAATACAAGAAATGTCAGAGACTGCAGACATGATACAAGAATGGTCAGAGACTGCAATAATGATACATGAAATAGTCAGAGACTAGGGACACGATACAAGAAATGTCAGAGACTGCAGACATGTTACAAGAATGGTCAGAGACTGCAATAATTATACAAGAAATGTCAGAGACTGCAGACATGATACAAGAATGGTCAGAGACTGCAAAAATGATACATGAAATAGTCAGAGACTAGGGACACAATACAAGAAATGTCAGAGACTGCAGACATGATACAAGAATGGTCAGAGACTGCAATAATGATACATGAAATAGTCAGAGACTAGGGACACGATACAAGAAATGTCAGAGACTGCAGACATGTTACAAGAATGGTCAGAGACTGCAATAATTATACATTAAATAGTCAGAGACTAGGGACACAATACAAGAAATGTCAGAGACTGCAGACATGATACAAGAATGGTCAGAGACTGCAAAAATGATACATGAAATAGTCAGAGACTAGGGACACGATACAAGAAATGTCAGAGACTGCAGACATGATACAAGAATGGTCAGAGACTGCAATAATGATACATGAAATAGTCAGAGACTAGGGACACAATACAAGAAATGTCAGAGACTGCAGACATGATACAAGAATGGTCAGAGACTGCAATAATTATACATTAAATAGTCAGAGACTAGGGACACAATACAAGAAATGTCAGAGACTGCAGACATGATACAAGAATGGTCAGAGACTGCAATAATGATACATGAAATAGTCAGAGACTAGGGACACGATACAAGAAATGTCAGAGACTGCAGACATGTTACAAGAATGGTCAGAGACTGCAATAATTATACATTAAATAGTCAGAGACTAGGGACACAATACAAGAAATGTCAGAGACTGCAGACATGATACAAGAATGGTCAGAGACTGCAAAAATGATACATGAAATAGTCAGAGACTAGGGACACGATACAAGAAATGTCAGAGACTGCAGACATGATACAAGAATGGTCAGAGACTGCAATAATGATACATGAAATAGTCAGAGACTAGGGACACAATACAAGAAATGTCAGAGACTGCAGACATGATACAAGAATGGTCAGAGACTGCAATAATTATACATTAAATAGTCAGAGACTAGGGACACAATACAAGAAATGTCAGAGACTGCAGACATGATACAAGAATGGTCAGAGACTGCAATAATGATACATGAAATAGTCAGAGACTAGGGACACGATACAAGAAATGTCAGAGACTGCAGACATGTTACAAGAATGGTCAGAGACTGCAATAATTATACATTAAATAGTCAGAGACTAGGGACACAATACAAAAAAAATGTCAGAGACTGCAGACATGATACAAGAATGGTCAGAGACTGCAAAAGTGATACATGAAATAGTCAGAGACTAGGGACACGATACAAGAAATGTCAGAGACTGCAGACATGATACAAGAATGGTCAGAGACTGCAATAATGATACATGAAATAGTCAGAGACTGGGGACACGCTACAAGAAATGTCAGAGACTGCAAATATGATACAAGAATGGTCAGAGACTGCAATAATGATACATGAAATAGTCAGAGACTGGGGACACGATACAAGAAATGTCAGAGACTGCAAACATGATACAAGAATGGTCAGAGACTGCAATAATCATACATAAAATAATCAGAGACTGGGGACACAATACAAGAAATGTCAGAGACTGCAGACATGGTACAAGAATGGTCAAAGACTGTGGACATGATACAGGAGATTTTTTTCTGTGTAAGAGCCTACTCTTTATAATTTAAATAAACTTGGGGCCTACTGACCCCCAGCTCTCACCATTCAATATATCCCCTACTACTGACCTAATTTCAAGTCGAGGTCGAGAGCTGACTGGTGTGTTCTGGCCAGGGGTCCTCCTGTGAATGCAATAGCTTAATGGGGGAGGTCGCTGTACTAACACTGTATAGTTAGTACAGCAGACCTTTCCAAGACGGATGTCACATTTGTCCAATGCCAAGGCCGCGGGACATGTGATGTCCACCATCATAGGCGCTGCTGGGTCCAGGAGGAGGCGGGAATGACACTTTGGCGGCGCTTGCTCTGTGTAAATGGGCTGACGGCTCTTTTATCCTGGCTCTGGCTGCCTGGTGCCTGCAGGGCTGTATGAGTGGTGGTGAAGTTGAGTTGTACTCACACACTACAGGCAAGGTTGAGCACTGAGCAGCAACAATCTGTGTATGTAAGACAGGTCAGTCATGTGTCAGGTAGGTCGGTGTATGTGTCAGATAGGTCAGGTAGATCAGTGTTAAGCAAATGAGCCTATCACCCTCCCCGAGTACGCCCCGACCACCCCACCTCACCCCCCCCCCCCCCCCTTTACCTCCGGGCTGAAACCCCTGGTCTTTTTCCCACCTAGAATCACCTAAGGGCAGACTGACCATTTAGGCACTGCCCGAGGGCCCCATGCAACTAGAGGGCCCCATCAGGGTTGCCAGCCTCAGTAAAACCAAGGATAGTATGTAAAAATCTGTGTTTTTTTACATCTGTCCCTAAAATGTCCCTTACCGACATCCTTTAGGTCTAAAAATCCCAAGATTATAGCTGCCCGCCTCTTCGGTACCTTCTTAGTGTTTGTATGTTTACTGTGTGTTTTTGTGAGTGTGTACTGTGTGTCTGTATGTGTATTTTGTGTGTATGTATACTGTGTGTGTATATTGTGTTTGTATACTGTATATGTGTGTGTATATTGTGTTTGTATGTGTATTCTGTGTGTATGTATAGTGTGTGTGTATATTGTGTGTCTGTGTGTGTATACTGTGTATGTATATTGTGTGTGTGTGTATACTGTGTATGTATACTGTATGTGTGTGTGTACTGTGTGTCTGTATGTGTACTCTGTGTGTATGTATAGTGTGTGTGTGTATATTGTATGTCTGTGTGTGTATACTGTGTATGTATACTGTGTGTGTGTGTATACAGTACCGTGTGGCCCCATAATCTATTGCCTGGGGCCCCAAAATCTCCTATTGCCCGAGGGCCCCACGAGTTGTTAGTCTGCCCCTGGTAACACCCCTGGGTACAGTGTTGCATGATAAAGCAATTACTAGTTAAAGTAGCGCAGTGCTAAATAGCAAAAAATGGCCTGGTCAAGAAGGAGGTAAAACCTCCTGGAGCTGAAGTGGTTAAAGAAAACTGATGCCAGGATAAAGCCCTTGGAGAGAAACCCATGCAAGAACATGCAAACTCTATGCAAGTAGCCTCCTGGTTGGGATACAAACCGAGGACCCTAGTGCTGAAAGACGGGGTGGAAGCAAAAAAACAAAAAAAAAACTGTGCACACATTTTTGAAAATTGCATGTAAGATTTTTGTTTAGCGTGGGCAATGATAAGTTCAACAACTTCATTGTGGGCCACTTATCTAGAGAGCTGAGGTTAAATAGTTTCTTCCCAATGCTAAATTCACCATTCAGAGATTTGTAAATTGCGATTATATCCCGTCTTCCCCCGTTTATCGCGTAGACAAAAAACAGTGCACACATTTTTGAAAAGTGCATGTAACATTTTGGTTTAGTGTGGGCAATGATGAGTTGAACTATGATCTGTCATATACAGTTGAACCACGGATTACGAGCATAATCCGTTCCAGGAGTATGTTCGGAATCCAAAGTACTCGCATATCAAAGCGAGTTTTCCCATTGAAGTCAATGAAAACCAAAATAATTTGTTCCGCATTGACTTCAATGGGATGCAATACCGAATGCGGCCAGAGGTGGGGGGGCGCTTGAGATCGCCAAAAACGTCTGAACAGGCCAGAGGACAGCTCAAATGAGGTACTGCAGGCCAATGTTTGTCTTTTCTCAGCTCCTGCTCCCCCGTACCTCAGGCCAAATGAGGTACTGCAGGCCAATGTTCGGCTCTGCTCGGCTCCTTTGGCCCCGTACCTTAGGCTAAATGAGGTACTGCAGGCCTATTTAGCTTGAATCGCGAACCGAGTCGGAATTAAAAAAAAAAAGTTGCTTGCAAATCAAAACGCTCTCAAACCAAGTTACTCTTAAACCGAGGTTCCACTGTATACAAGAGTTTATAACTCCACCCTCTTTTACAGGTCATTATAACAGGTGTTTATCTTTTGCAGCTGGATTTCTTAGTCATTCCTTTATTCTGCACAATGGAGAATCCATCAGATGAAGCCCGATGCTGTTGTTTGTAACAAATCTATTAACCAGCTTAGAGAACTGTGAAGTCTAGGGGAAGATTTTCCAATTGCAGTTCCCCATTGTCATGGACCTTGGAATGCTAAAGTGTTTCTACTTGAAATATGTTACACAGTGGGGGGTCTTCTGCTCTGTCTTAAGGCTAACTCCCTCCCCAGATGGGTCCATTGTTCTGTGTCTATCTGTTGTGTACATTGATTGCTCCCTGGGGCTTCTGTCTCAATACACATAGCAGTCTTTCTATTCAAACTACCGGGCTATTGTGTACATTGATTGCCCCTGGGGCTTCTGTCTCAATACACATAGCAGTCATGCTATTCAAGCTATGGGACCAATCCCTGTTGACTATTCCAAGTCCTCATTTGCATGGTTAAGGAGGACCTGAGTGTGGACTGCATATACTTTACAATTAGAAAATATGGAAAAAAACACTGCGCTAAACCAATGGGGGTGGAAGTGCTGCTAGTACCAATAATACAGATACATATATTGGAAGAACTAGGAAAAAAAATCAGCCAATCCCAGACGACGTCAACATATGACGAAACGCGTAGGTGTGGCCTGCGTTCTGACGTCATCACGTTTTTTTGAACTGACCCAGGAAAGAGAATCAAAGAGGACGCCGAGATCCCGTGTTTGTAGATCGCATATGGTGCATCTGTTTGAGCCTGCTTTACAGTGACCTCTTGTAAGTGCAATATATTCAATTTTTTTAAATAAAAATTGTATTGCAAAGCTGCCCTATGGGCTCTCTATTTCTCTTTTATATCTGAGATATCCATCTGCTTCGGCTTATTGTGATTAGAAGCAACTCCAGCCTATAGTCGTTTGGGTGACTCTAAACAAACCTGTGTGCAGTCTGACCGCAGGTGTGGTCAGGTGGTCTGGTAAGGAGATTATATTTTCTGACACTCGGGTGTATCTTTGGTGGAAGGTGGTGTCAAGCTTTTGAACATCTCTTTGGAAGACTTCTTAAAGCTCACTTTTACACGGATACCTTTTTTATGCTTTTGGGAATATTTATGGACTTTTTCATTTGCTTCATATTTATCTTAATGTGCACGTTATTATGTTTTTTTAGCTATAATTTTTAGGTTTTGTATACCGGTGTTATATTAATTCAGTTTTATGATATAATATTCGATTTTTTTTTTTTTACATATTTTCACAATATAATATTTGAATTTTTTTTTTTTACATATTTCACAATGTGTGTTCGTATAACCAATCGTGTTGTCTAGATTGGTCTATTATTCATTTATATCTATTTCTGATATCACTATCATTAATTTCACGGATTTTGGTTTTGCGCTGAACCTATACTTTACAATTGACCAATAGGAAAGCGGTTGTTGGGGGCGGGATGTTCCAAATTCTGTATAAAAGTGTGCTGTGTGGCTTCCAATAAAAGAGTCCTGTTTGAACTTACATACAGCCTGCCTGGTGTTTGTTCTAATGGATCTCGAACGGCATATAGCTGTAGTTCGGATCCCGGAGCCTTGGAGGACGGAACCATCAGATGTTGCAATCTGCAATCTGATCCAATAGAAGCAGAGGAGTGTCGGGAGAGCAGAACCGAGCGAGCAAGGGTCTCGTCACACCCATAAGCCAACATGTGATTCACCCTGCAAGCAACAAGAACATCCCAATACACTGAATATTATTAATACACTGAGCAGTTTGTAATTAATTAAAGACACCGCAACTAATTGTTTAAGATTCTAATAAGGCTGCTCAAATTATAAATACATATTAATTCTCTAAGGCCACGTACCAATCACATAGGGGGGTTGTTAGTTCCTATTTACTAAGCTAAGGGAAACCCCCCTTGCAAATTGCACAGCCTATTTGCCTTTAGTAAAGCAATCCATGTTATTGTAGTGGAACGGCCCTTAGAATTTAAAGCGGAGTTCCACCCTTAAAACCACTTTGTTTCATACCATCCAGCATACTGGCGTCAGCACCAGTATGCTGTTTTTTTTTTTTTTTAATCCATGTACTTACTTTATAATAGATCATTTAATTTCGGGCGCACCGCGGTATGTCGCCGCTATAAGGCGTCGCGCCTTCCGGAAACAGCCGATTAGCTTTCGGCTCTTCTCGGCGCCTGCGCACAGACCCAAAAGCTGACTGCGCAGGCGCCGTATATAGCCGCGTCACACCCTCCGAAAAAAGCTGAACTAGGACCGGCTATTTACGGCGCCTGCACAGTCAGCTCCTGGGTCTGTGCGCAGGCGCCGAGAAGAGCCGAACGCTGTTTCCCGGAAAGGCGTGGTGCCTTATAGCGGCGACATACCGCGGTGCGCTCGAAATTAAATGATCTATTATACTGTATAGTAAGTACATGGATTAAAAAAAAAAAAAAAAAACAGCATACTGGCGCTGACGCCAGTATGCTGGATGGGATGAAACAAAGTGGTTTTAAGGGTGGAACTCCGCTTTAAGTGCAAAGTGGTTTATTATATATTATTAGTGCACATTGTTCACAAACTATCTGTATCTGTGGAATAAATGTTTTAAATAATAATAATATTGTGAGTACTTGTTCCATTTTTGTCCTAATAAGGATTTACATTTCCTCTTTGTGGTTCTGATCACCATAAAGAGTAAAGACAAGTATATAGCTGGACGATGTCTGCTTTGTGCTCTTTGGATATACGATCCATTCTGTGATAAATAAACCAAGAACCTTTCATAACAAAAAAATGAAGATTTGTGATAAATAAACAGTGACTTTATTAAATAAATGAATACATTTTGTGCATAGTGTTTATGGCTTTTCATTTTGCAATATCATTCTTCAGTATTACAGATCATGCAATACAAAAAAAAAAAAAAAAAAACATTAATTCAGTCTTATTGTTGGCCACTAGAGGTCACTAGGTGCCTCATAAAAATGAAACAAGCCGATGACACCATCATACAGTCAACATATATTAAACAAAGGCATATTTATTGTCTTGTATAATACATTTTTATTTAAACAATTACATATTATTTTGTATTATTCATTTTTTTTTCCCACAAAAGGTTTTTTATTAAGGCAAAATCAAGATTACAATACAAACGTTTGTCAGGTTGCATATTTCCAAAACAAACATACAGAGGGCTTCATTGACAAGCCCAAAACAATATATGCATTAGACAGAACATTGGAGCACGAATCAAACAAAAAAGAACATTAGTAAACTAAAAGAAACCTGGAAATCAGAACATGGTATAAAGGTAGAAGAGTACATCTGACATATCATTTTCCCAGGGCAGAGTTGCCCCGGATGTTTGCAAAAGTTGTCCCATTATAGGGAAAGTAGCTTAGTCTATCCATATCTGGCTTAGAGTTGTAACAGGAGTGGATAAGGGTAGAAATATGTGTAAGAACAGGTGGTCAGAGTGGGACATCTAGTTGGACATGGGTCCACTGTCAGTGTGGGAACAAATTCCAGGGTGGGGTGGTGAACTAGAGAAGAAAATAAGGGACAGGGAGAAGGAGGGGGTGAAAAAAGAGAAGAAAGGAGGGGTATGATCAAGAGAGAAAAAAGGAGGGGGGGGAGAAGGCAGGAGCGGAATGGGGGAGGGCACTACTCCGTCGCATCACTCCCAAACACATTAGCCTGGAATAAAGGTACATAACGTCAGACGAGTTCTCGAAACCAGGCGAATCATGCTTTAGGTGGAAAAATGGGATTTGTAGCAGTCCGAGGTTGTGAAATGGGTCCAACAAGCCCAGGATTGTGTGAAAAGTTGTAACCGTTCCTGTAAAATAGAGATCAACTCCTCCAATTCCGCTATCTTTGCTACTTTAGCCAGCCATTCCCTAATGGTGGGTGTGGCCGATGAACGCCATTGTGTTGGTATGCAGAGCCTAGCCGCGTTAACCATGTGCATGGCTAGTGATTTGTGATATTCGCGTTTAGAAAGGGTTGTGTGATGGAGGAGGTTGTATTATTCATTTGCATTTGTTTTTACAATTATTCACTCAGCTTACATACAGTTTAACCACTTCAGCCCCAGAAGATTTGGCTGATTAATGACCAGGCCGTTTTTTGCGAAACGGCACTGCGTCGCTTTAACTGACTATTGCGCAGTCGTACGACGCTGTACCCAAACATGTGTACGCTGATTTATGCCTAGAATATGTAAATCAGTGAGATACGCCTATTCACGAACTTACGTCCGGCCGGCGCAGTAAAGATACGCCGTTTACGTAAGGCGTTTTCAGGCGTAAAGATAAACCACCAAAAAGATGGTGCAGCCAATGTTAAGTATTTTACGTTTTACGTCGCTTGCGTAACTCGTCCGTAAATGGGGCTGGACGTAAATTACGTTCACATCGAAACCAATGAGTCTTAGCGGCGTAATTTGGAGCATGCGCACTGGGATACGTCCACGGACGGCGCATGCGCCGTTAGTAAAAAACATTATTTACGTGGGGTCACACTTAATTTAAATAAAACACGCCCACATAAAACACATTTGAATTCGGCGGGCTTACGCCGGCTCATTTACGCTACGCCGCCGTAACTTAGCTTTGTGAATACAGCACTTGTCACTCTAATTTACGGTGGCGTAGCGTATCTGAGATACGCTTCGACCGCACAAAATTATGCCGCTCTACGTTAATCTAGCCAATAGTCTTTTTGATTTTTATCACACAGAAAAATCAACAACCACCTCACCTTCAGAAGTCTTTCCCAGCTCACTGCTCTCCTTAACTCAAAAAGCCTCAGGATGCAGCAATCAGTAGTCATCCTCTGGATGACTTACAGAGGCTTTAATTGCCTCAAAATGAACAGCTGAAGTTTTCCAACACCCTAAACCTTTCTGGCTACCTCTGTAGCTGGCACCTGATAGTAATTGGTGAATTGTCTAAACAAGGCAGAAATGTATCTCCCATCTGTGACAACACCCACAGATTTACCTGACTTCCTGTCACAGCTGTTACTGGTCCAGTGGTGGACTGTTACTGGGTTTCATTAAATCAAAACAGTCCACAACCCAAGACCAGTAACAGCGTAATGGACGATTATATGCTGGGCAATCGGAGTATTAGGTAAGTAAATCTCCTTTCTCCTCTCCCCTTGATAAAAACAAGCAGTTAACCCCTACAGTGCAGGCACAACCCCAGTGCATGGGAAAACGTTTTTTTTTTGGACCGGAGATATGTTTTAAACCACCCCCATTGCTCCATCCACACTCATACCAACGCAACACATGCAAAGAGAACACATGCATGTAAACAATTGTGCCACACATATGACATGTGACTGAAAATATAGATTTTGTAAACAGTTAACGATAAAATGTAAATAAAATATAGATTTTGTAAACAGTTTTAAAATATAGATAAAATATAGATTTTGTAAACAGTTAACGATAAAATGTAAATAAAATATACATTTTGTAAACAGTTAAAGATAAAATATAGGTTTTATAAACAGTTAAAGGAGTTGTAAAGGAAAAAAAATGTTTGCCTAAAATTAATGTCTGCAAGGTAGACAGACAGAATAGTGTAATGATTCTAGCAAAAAACGAGTTAATACCTATTAAATTCCTTCATCCATATCACCTCCGTCGTTCTAGTTTCTGTTCTCTCATTTACTTCCTGGTTTGCGGTGCTCGTTCGTGTAAGAACTACATTTCCCAGTATGAATTGCGGCACGCCCAGTAATTCACACCTCCTTGAAGTCTCTAACACGTAGAGAGCGTCCTGCCGCACAGATGTAGTTCCCAAAAGGGGGCGAGCACGTCACTGACCACCGCAGTAAAGCCTTTCTTCACGGTGGTGAGTTACAATCAATCAAGCAGGAAGTGAACAGAACAGAGACTAAATAGAGCAACTTCTGAGCAAAAACGAACAATGAGGAAGTGAAAAGAGGAATGTCTGCAGGTAAAGGATGCTTATTGTGAAAAAAAAAATCCTTTACAACCCCTTTAAAGATAAAATATAGATTTTATAAACAGTTAAAGATAAAATATAGATAAAATATAGATTTTGTAAACAGTTGTGCAAACATAAAAAAATTAAAACTACCATATTTTTATTTTACAAAACCTCTGCATTCAGAAAATAATGTTTTGTGGGGGTTTAGTAATTTCGTAGCCAATAATGCCGATTTTAACATGCGTGCAAAAAATGAAAAAAAAAATGCTCTAGAGAAGAAGTGGTTAAAGAGGAAATAAGGGAAAAGACCAACAAGAAACAAGAACAATATATCCATGCATTTTTGTAATATATTGAAGACACCCCCCTTAGTATATAGCATTCCTAGGTATTTGTGGAAAATAAATAAAACATGGTTTATTACCACCACAAACTACAAAAGCTGCTTACGTTTCTGAAATGTGGATCTGATTATTTTACATACTAAAAGACAAAGGACAAGATGGTGTCGCTTTCATAATAGGATGTTCCTCTACAGTTTTCTACAAAAAGTCTAATTTATTCATAGATGTAATAAAAATAGTTGTCACTTAGATTGTGGACAAAGCTGAGAGACACAGAACAATGTTTATAGTGTTAGTAAGAATAATTGTCATTAATGGGTAAAGTCCAAGTGTTTAGCATAGGAGACATGGAGCAACAAACTTTTATTAGTCACAGAAGGCCACTTTGAAATCTGATCTCCACAAGTGGGCTTCTTTTTTTTTTTTTTTTGTACAGTTGGATTTCATTAAAGCACTCCCCTTATGACAAGCAGTTGAGCACTTTAGGCTCGGAGAACACAATCCCTGCCAACTCTTCCTTCATCCTCCACTAAAGGTGAGTTTGTGAGATATTGGAGTTTGTGAGATATTGGAGTTTGTGAGATATTTGAGTTTGTGAGATATTAATCTTTTGCAATCCTATTGCTCATGAGGCTAAATTCACAAAGCTTTAACACACGGATAATGCTCTCTACTTTAATAATTATAATTTTGAAACCTCATTGGACCTAGCTGAAACTAACTGTCACTTTAAATTAGTGTGTATAATTACCCTGCTATATTAGCTTAATTTTTTTTATTATTATTATTATTTTTAGCATTTCAGAAAATTCCAAACATTATCTTGAAACATATACAATGCAATTTATCTTATCAGTTCCTGTCCTCTCCCCTCCAATAGCGACATAGAGGGAGGGGGGCAGAAACCACACAAAAGGAAAAATAAAAAATAGAGTGAAATCTTTATGAGTTGAGCCCATAATATTACACTGTTGAAGTGTAGGGTTTTTGTTTTGTCTAATTAACAAATTGCTCAGTTTGCAGATGCTATTTTGTAGGCAACAGATTCGACTAACTTATATATTTTTTTTTTCTTCATATTCAAAATGTTATGTTGCATGCAGTTGCATTTTTTAAATATTCTACTATTTTACTCTGCCAGTGTCTGTCTATTATATGCATTATACTAAGAGTAGTGTGAAGTTGTATATTATTCTTTCTAAGAATCCCCTGTATGTTTATGTTGTTGCGAGAGTTGACTGTACATGTTGCAATACATGGGCAAATACTTCAGTTCCCATTAGTGTTACTACTAATGACTTCAACATGGCCATAGCCAAAGGGGTCATTGATTCTTGGAATTCTTACCTCTTGTAGCTGTTAAGAGCCATGTGTTACATATTATTGTGTTCTTTTACTATTAGATTACTGGTGTGATAAAGTAAGTTAAATACAATTTATATTTAGGCATTCCTATAAATAAAAAAACACATACAAAATATATCAACTTATTTTCAACAACATTCCTGAATTAAAATAGATTTTCAGTAAATACTAATTAAAAGGTTCTTATTATTTATCATTATTATTATTATTATTATTATTATTATTATTATTATTATTATTATTATACATAGCGCCAACAATTTGTGCAGTGCTTTACAACATGAGGGCAGACAGTACAGTTACAATGCCATTCAGTACATTTATTGTATATCAGTCACATACACTATAAGGCTTTTGGTTAGCTTATGATGGCATGAAGATCATATAGTAAGTTTATTAACATTTGTTCAATCATATTCACTGTTGACTTACATAGTTAATAATTACAGTGAAAAATGTAGTTCTAACAATTCAGAATAAATTGCATTGCGTTGATTTAGTTAAAACCATTGTTTTTTTTTTTTTTAAGTGGAGTGGTTCTAGTGTCTTTGGTATGTATTAGCTCGATAAGAAAGTTAGATAATGATCCAGGATAAGATACAAGGCGTCAGGGTGGCAAGAATGTATATTCTAGGTGAATAAATGGATGTGGAATTTTCTTAAGCCTAATACACACGATCAGAAAAATCGGACGAACAATACCACTTTTGAAGCGATCGTAAAATAATCTGATTGTTAGTGCACAGCTTTCGAGAGCCGATGACAACAGTCCAAAGGGGCAAACACACACAAAATTCTCCTACGATACCAGACTGAATGCTTTTAGTTTATACAGTACATTTTCTGTCCAAAAGACTCTCCCTCTCGTGGGCATTCAGAGGCTGTAGGAGAAAGATAAAGAGATGGAATCTTCTATTTTGTATGCAGCTGCTCCTCCTATCTAGCTTCTTTTTACTGCCCCCTAGTGCTCTCAGGCTCCCACCATGCTCTCAGGTGCCCCACCCCCATGCTCTCAGGCTCCCCCGCTGCTCTCTGGGCCCCCCATTGATCTCCAACTCCCCCCAGTGCTTTTCAGCCCCTCCCAGCGCTCATCAGCCCCCCTGTACTCTCCGCCCTCCCCCAGTGCTCTCTGGCCCCTCGGTGCTCTCCAGCTCCTCCCAGTACTCTCCGGCCCCCCAGTGCTCTCCAGCCCCCATGTTCTCCAGCCCTTCCCAGTGCTCAACAGCCCCCTGTACTCTCCAGCCCCTCCCAGTGCTCTCAGGCCCCCTGTGCTCATCAGCCCCCCATATACTCTTCAGCCCCCCCCCCCCGGGTGCTCTTCAGCTCCTCCCAGTGCTCTCAGGCCCCCCTGTGCTCATTGCTCCCCTTGGTGCTCTCCAGCCCCTCCCAGTGCTCTCAGGCCCCCTGTGTAAATTAGCCCCCCTGTACTCTTCGGGCCCCCTAGTGCTCTCCAGCCCCTCACAGTACTCTCCAGCCCCTCCTAGTACTCTCAGGCCCCCCTGTGCTCTTCAGCCACCCCTGTACTCTCCGGCCCCCCCCAGTGCTCTCCAGCCCCTCTATACTCTCCGCCCCCTCTGTTCTTCACCCCCCCATGCTCTTTGCCTCCCGTGTTCTCTGCCCCTGCTTGTGCTCTAAAACTCCCCATGGTCCCCATCCCTTCAGTGCTCTCCAACCCCCTCAGTGCCCTTCAGCCCCCATGTGCTCCCTGGCTCCACTTGGTGCTCTCCACTCCTCTGTGCTCTTCACACCTCATGCTCTCTGGCCCCCCTAGTGCTTTCCACACTCTGTGGTGTTCTCCACACCCCCCCCCCCACGTTCTACCCCCACCCCCCCCCATGCTCACCGTGCCTCCCGGTAAATATGCCAAGAGCTGCACCGTCTAAAATGCCTGAGCTTATGTTTTGTCCCAATCCGGGCCTGTCTATGGGTCACGTTCACATCTGTGGATTTGATGGAAATGCCCAGGGAATTTTTTCTGATTTTTGGTTCCATAGACTTTAATGGATCAAAAACGTGTGATGAAAAATGCAAAATGCACTGGATAATGCAAACTTCAACCTGCACAGGTGTGAACCAGGCCTAAGTGATATTAAAGCCTTGTTTTTGTTTTTAAATAACAAACATGTTATGCTTACCTGCTCAGTGCAATGGTTGTATGCCGGCGCTCCTGGCTCCTCCTTCCTGCTAGGTGCTGTGGAGGCACCCAAGCAGGCGCTCCTGAGCCACAGCTCTGTGTGTTCATTCACACACAAAGCCACAATTTGGCCCTGCCCCCTCCGTCTCCTGATTTGCTCACTGGCTGTGATTGACAGCAGCAGAAGCCATGTCAAAGTCAATCAGGAGTGCGAGTTCCCAGAGATGCAAGACTCTCGTGGACATCGCTGGATTAAGAGGAGTCTCAGGTAACTATTAGGGGGGGGCTGGGGGGCTGTTGCATGCAGAAGGTTTTTTATTTATAATTCTATGTATAAAGGTAAAAACCTTGTGCCTTTACAACCACTTTTAGTAACTTCATTTTTGATATGAGATTAGCATGCAAATAAAAAAAATGGATGATCATTCGCCCGATATTCTCATTGTCTTTTTTTTGCTTAAACAACGGGTTGAATTAAAAATTACTTGATGCCCTCATCCACACATTTAATGTAAAAGAAAAGAAATCACCGCTCCAGGTGAGACCTGTAGACGATCAAGGATAATTAGATTACCAAGGTGCTGGCGATGCAAATAGCAATGATGATGAAGAAAAGAGGGAAGGACGGCCGCACTCCAAGGATTTTCAAACGAAAAAAGTTGTCTTTATTGTAAATCCAAAAACATGTACAGTCACAGCAATCACAGAAAACAGGACTGCCGACGCGTTTCGCACTCGATCAGTGCTTAGTCATGGCTATGGTATGGTGCTAACACAAAAACATTTATACTAAACCCCAAAATACCAAATGAAACATGTGACTCCCTTCAGCCTATAGCAACTTAAAGTTAATTAGTTGTGATAGACATCCTGAATGGGTGTAATCAGAGTGTGCAGGCTGAAAGTCAACACTAACATGAAAAAGGTAACCCTTAAAGAACCTCTGTATGTGTGGATGTGAGGATTGCATGAAAATGGGAAGGGATATATATATATATATATATATATATATATATATATATATATATATATATATATATATATATATATATAAAGGTGAATGGGAGAGTGGATGTAAAAAATAGTGAAAAATAAAATAGACTGGTTTTGAGCGTCTATATATTTATATATATATAGCCGAAATAGTGTTTAGGATGCTGAAGCAGTCATATGGCCCGCAAACCAAAAAAAAATAAAAAAATTATATAAAATTTTTTATTATATATAAAAAAAAAATATATAAAATAAACTAAAATAAACACAAAAAAAAAAAAAATATATAATTTTTTTTTTTTTTTTGGTTTGCGGGCCATATGACTGCTTCAGCATCCTAAACACTATTTTGGCTATATATATAAATATATAGACACTCAAAACCAGTCTATTTTATTTTTCACTATTTTTTACATCCACTCTCCCATTCACCTTTATATATATATATATATATATATATATATATATATATATATATATATATATATCCCTTCCCATTTTCATGCAATCCTCACATCCACACATACAGAGGTTCTTTAAGGGTTACCTTTTTCATGTTAGTGTTGACTTTCAGCCTGCACACTCTGATTACACCCATTCAGGATGTCTATCACAACTAATTAACTTTAAGTTGCTATAGACTGAAGGGAGTCACATGTTTCATTTGGTATTTTGGGGTTTAGTATAAATGTTTTTGTGTTAGCACCATACCATAGCCATGACTAAGCACTGATCGAGTGCGAAACGCGTCGGCTGTCCTGTTTTCTGTGATTGCTGTGACTGTACATGTTTTTGGATTTACAATAAAGACAACTTTTTTCGTTTGAAAATCCTTGGAGTGCGGCCGTCCTTCCCTCTTTTCTTCACACATTTAATGTAGATGGGGAAATCCTATTTGGCGCTATTGTATTCTGACAGCGGAGAGGCTACCCTTCTGTCAGAAGAATACACTGATCAGCATTGCAGGCTATAGCCGGCGTCGCTGATCGAGCAGCAAAAGTCTGACAGGGTGACTGAAGTCAATTGGTAGGTTGACTTGTGTACAACCACGCTGTCCAAACATGGATCAAAATGCGTCAGTCCCTGCTTTACTGGCTGAATTTTGATCTATGTATGGCCAGCTTAGTTATGTTCTTGTGTACACTGTTTTTGTCTATTGGTAGCTTGCACGGTAAAATAATAGTGTCAATAGTGATGCAGCAGTAAAAATACCTACAACAGCTTTTTACAACATCAAACGCATGCTTTTGTGCTTGTTGTCTAGGGATTTGTGCATGAAATGCATTAAAGAACCTGAAATGTTCTCATTATATAAAAAAAAAAGGAAAAAAGCGGCGCCCTCTAAGCGTAGTATGAAATTTATTTAAAATAGATCAATAATACAATTCTTATGAGATGGGTACTCACAAGACTGCAGGGGGTCAAAGTGCATCAATATACAGTATCATCCGTGGGAGACATCCTCAGTTCGTGGGGTCCGCTGGAGCGATGAAGTGGTGACAGCTCTCTTTGCAGGCACGGCGTCCAGTTTCCACAGCCCGTGGGGGTTTCAACCGCTATGTAAGTCCCTAGATGGAATTCGGTGCTGATTCACCGGGGGAGAGAAGCGGGTGAGCCGTGTGGTTTCCTTGTCCGGTCTGTGGAACGCAGCCTGCGTTCCACAGACCGGACAAGGAAACCACACGGCTCACCCGCTTCTCTCCCCCGGTGAATCAGCACCGAATTCCATCTAGGGACTTACATAGCGGTTGAAACCCCCACGGGCTGTGGAAACTGGACGCCGTGCCTGCAAAGAGAGCTGTCACCACTTCATCGCTCCAGCGGACCCCACGAACTGAGGATGTCTCCCACGGATGATACTGTATATTGATGCACTTTGACCCCCTGCAGTCTTGTGAGTACCCATCTCATAAGAATTGTATTATTGATCTATTTTAAATAAATTTCATACTACGCTTAGAGGGCGCCGCTTTTTTCCTTTTTTTTTTTTTTTATATTTTCAGAATTGCTTCTTCTCGACAAGTCGGCTGCCCTCCCAGCAACAGTTTATTTCCTTGTTAGTACTATATAAACGTGATCCATTGGACTGAACTATTTTATATACTTTATACATTTTTCCACATTTTATATCAACCATTCCTTGAATATGCCATTTCCCTTGCCCTTACATTTGGTGTCTTTTTTCCCCTCCCCCCTTTTTTGTATATAAGTATATATCTGCTTATATGATTCTTTATTTACCTAAACAATTTTACCTCTTCTGAACAGCGCTTGATTCAATTGTTTGTTTTTGTGAAATGTTCTCATTGACTTAATATATTTGACATCACACTAGGTAGAAACATTTTTGCTGCGTACTCTTTTAAAGCATTGGTTTAACAGCGTCATAAACAAATGTAATTACAATGACTTGAATTACATGAATGACAGATATCTTGGAGCTTGATGGATATATTTATTTTAGTCATTTGTTAAGTGCTTGCTTGTAAACATTCTTTACCTAACACTCAGCGTGTGCTTTAATTAAAGTGGAAAATACCATAAAACGACTTGCTCCACTTCCTTCCAATATGTTTTATATAGCAAAGCATCATAGCTCTTTACATTTCAATTTTTTTTATTCTGTATTTACCATAAAAGTAGTCCTGTTTTTGTGTGTTATAAGCTGATAAGGGGAAACTAATAAAAAGAACAATAGTATAACCGCAATGATTGCTCACTGCACCAAACAAAACAAAAGAATAGCTCTAAAAATCCCATATGTTGTGTTCCTGTAGCAAATATGGCAGTGTACGTATCAGTATTTATTATTACAACATGTATTTGCAAACAAAAACATGAAATTGCGCAAGCATGTTTGCTAAAGCCAAACAGGATGTGTGTGTGAGTGTGCACTGTGTTTCATGCATGTGGACTGTGATATCCATCCAAAGCATGAACTATGGTTTTAGTAGGGATCTGCTTCCCTCTACTAGATGTATTTATAAATGCCTGTGTTGCTTAAAGCATTACTTAACTCAAAACCAGAAATAAAATATGTTGCAGCTCACCAATACTTAGATGTGGTTGTTGCATTGGTTTTCTGTTTTTAGGCTTTTTCCCCTCTGTTTTCACCTGGTGATCCGGCCAATAACACACCTCCTGTATTAGAGTGCCTCCACTCCGGATGAAGGCGCACAGGGGCACCTTTGGACAGCAGCACTGTAGTCTGGGGAGAGGGGAGTGGTTCTCAAAGGTCCCAGGAGAGTGGATCCAGTTTTTTTCATTACCACTACTAACTCCAACGGGGACATTGTTTCTTTGCCGGATCCCTGGTTCTACAGGTAGGCCGAATGCCTATGCTATTGACTATGCTGCTTTTGAAGAAGCCACGGACAAGAACCATTGCCCCTATCCAAGTTGTGTTTTCATCCCACCGGATCCACATTTTGGTGCTTGTGCAGTACTTCGGGAGGGTTTTTGATGAGTTGGTTAAGATAGGGTCTTGCCGGCTTCTTCACAGAATCAGGAAAAAGGAAAGAGGAGAAGATGCCATTTTTTAGGATAGGTCTTGCAACTTAGGGAATACCCAGCACTTACTGATATATTTTTGGGGGGAAAGAAGGTTTCGCCTTGGTCCGCAAAGGTGCAGCTTCCTTTCACCCTCAGTGATTTAATATATAGTTAATCTATATCAAAATGTGTTTCTTTGTGTGTGTTCTTTCATTTTATTTGCAGGTTGTTGACCTATCAACGCTGTCGGAGAATGGGGCAGAATAGATAGTTAGGAATGTGTAATGTCGTGATGTGATATTGTGAAAATTGTACAGATGTAATGTTGTATACTTTTATGTTTTCTTATTCTTCTCTATTTTCCCTCTTTACTGTCACAGCAAGTTCAGGTCAGGTGTTTAGGCTTGAACACCAGCTTGGCGGACACTGGGGACAGTGTCTGTTCAAGTGGGGGGAGTGTGTAGCGCCTGTGTACTTTCAGGAACAGGTGCTATTCTAAATTTAAGGGGGGTGAGAGAGTTAGTTGGCTCTCATCCAGTTAATTGGTCTAAATTGGGTCTCTGCTTCTGCTGGACTTTGCTGTGGGCCGTCCTGTTGTTCTCGGGGTGCTATACCACCCCGAGGCGATGGGTGGCGCAGGTGAAGTTCAGGTTGGGGTGTCTCTTGCCAGCAGCCAATTATGAGAGAGCTCTCTCGCAAGGCATGCTGGGGGAGAGTACTTCAGGGGCAGATGCCATTGAGGCGGGGTCTTTGTTCCTGGTGTGGTGCCCACTTTCGGGGTGTCCACACATCACGGCCCCCGGCGATGTGGCCTTCCAGGCCTGGGTGCACGTGCCGCGTGGTGTGCTTGGTTCTGGGACCATGATGGCCCGGAACATTTAATGCTGTGGCGGGGCCCCGTGATCGACTGGGTCCCCAAGTTCTGAGTGAAGGTCCCAAGCGAGATAGCTGTTCGGTGGGGAGTCAGACTGAGGAGAGCCAAGAGAGGTAGGCAATCCAACAGGGCTTCGACAATCCATCGGGGATCAAGGTGACCGGACACTGAGAGGTTAGATGTCAGCAACCTGTCAGTCGGTGACCCAATAGAGAACTACCTGAGGGAGATTCAGACATCAATATTGTTGAGGAAGATTTCTACTTGATCTACGTTTTAGGGAAGGGTCTGTGGCAGAGACTTGTTTCCCCTCAGAGTTCCAAGTGGTGCCCTGGCTGCCGGGTTGGTGTGAGAGGCCTGTCCAGGTACGCTATACCCACTCCGGCTGGAGTGGCGACGAAAGTGAAGTGTTGTTGGAAGCAGGACTGCTTCCGTGTAACTAGGCCTGAATCTGCTGTTTCTCCTTCTCATACATATCTCCTATCTACCTCAAGTTTATCGTTTAACATGTTGGTAAAATAAAAGCACAAGAAAGACACCTGCTGCCTGGACATTCCATCATTGCTGCTCTCTTCAACTACCCTAGACATCGGAGCTATAGAGGTAACAGGCCGACCCAAATCTATCCAGCGGCTCCTGCGGGGGTGAGCGCTACAAAAGGATACTGTATGCTGTGACCGTAGAACTCTTTAACTGCTTTCTGTGCAGCTGCTGTCATTATACTATGGCAGGTTGGCTCTCCTGGGCGAATCGCTGTAGGTGTACGATGTTTGCTTCAAGAGCTCAAGTGGGGGGGGGGGGGGGGCCCGCAGCGTAACGCCGGAGACGATGCACGTGGCCAGCGGTAGCGATGTCCACTTTTCACCAAACAGAATGAGGATCTGTCAGGGAAGTAGAGAGAGATCATCTGTTCCTAGTAATCAGGAACAGCAATCTCTCTACTCCTAGTCAGTCCCATCCCCCCTCAGTTAGAAACACCCCCTAGTGTTAACCCCTTCCCTGCTAGTGACATTTATACAGTAATCAGTGGCTATTTTTAGCTCTGATCTCTGTATAAATGTCAATGGTCCCAAAAAAGTGTCAAAAGTGTCCGATCTGTCTGCTAATGTCGTAATCCCGCTAAAAATCACAGATCACCGGCATTAGTAGTACAAAAAAATTATAATAATAAAAATGTCATAAATACATCCCCTATTGTGTATACCCTATAACGTTTGCGCAAACCAATCAATATATGCTTATTGCAATTTTTTTTACTAAAAATATGTAGAAGAATACATATTAGCCTAAACTGATGAAGAAATTTTTATTTTTTTTAATTATTTATCCCCTTCCCGCCGAGCGTACGCAGATATGCGTCCTCGGCTTTCAGGGGATATACCGGGATGATGCCCGCAACTGCAGGCATCATCCCGCTATAATTTTTTAGAGCTGGCCGCTCTAAAAGCCGCTGGGTTGTTATCCCGGAGGAGCGGGAGGGGACATCACCCCCTCTCGACGCCTCCGCCGCTCTTACCGGGCATCCCGTCCCACTGGGAGACCTGATCCTCGATGCGCCACCTCCGGCGCCTAGTGAGAGACTGAATCGAAGCCGCGAATGGCTTTGATTCAGTCTCTTCAATATAAACATGTAAGCGACGTCATGACATCACTTCCGGGTTATTCGGCTGCCAATGGCGCTGTTTAAAAAAAATAATAAACAGTATTCAGAATCTCAGTTTTTGGCGATCTGAATACTTTGAAGTGCAAAGGAGGGATTGGAGGTCTTTTAGACCCCCAATCCCTCCATAAAGAGTACCTGTCAGCACTTGTTTACATTCCTTGTGACAGCAATAAAAGTGATCAATTTTTTTTTTTTTTTAAAACACTATTTTATAGTATACAAATAAATAAAATAAATAGGAAGAAAAACTATTTTTTTAAAGCCCCCTATCCCTGCGAGCTCGCGCAGCAAAGAAAACACATACGGAAGTCGCGCCCGCATATGTAAATTGTATTCGAATCACACATGATCGTCAGAGCGAGAGCAATAATTCTAGCCATAGACCTCCTCTGTAACTCTAACCTGGTAACCGTAATTTTTTTTTAAAGCATCGCCTATTATTTTTAGGTACCGTAGTTTGTTGCCATTCCACGAGTGCATGCAATTCTAAAGCGTGACATGTTTGGTATCTATTTACTTAACATCATCTTTCACATTATACCTAAAAAACTGGGCTAACTTTACTTTTTTATTTTTTTTTAAATTCATGAAAGTTAATTAAAAAGTTGTGTTTAAAACACTGTTGCACAAATACCGTGTGACATAAAATTGCAACAACAATTTATTCTTTAGATTCTCTGCTAAAAAAAAAATATATATAATGTTTGGGGATTCTAAGTAATTTTCTAGCAACAATTATGGATTTTAGCTTGAAAGCACGAAATGTCAGAACTAGGCTTAGTCATGAAAGGGTTATTATAGCAAAAAGTTACAAATATCGTTTTTTTTTTTTTTTTAAATTGTCGCTCTTTTTCTGTTTATAGCGCAAATAAAAACACAGAGGTGATCAAATACCACCACAAGAAAGCTCTATTTGTGGGGAAAAAAGGACATCAATTTTGTTTGGGTATAGCGTTGCACGGCTGTGCAATTATCAGTTAAAGTGACGCTGTGCTGTATTGCAAAAAATGGCCTAGTCAGGAAAATCCTTCAAGGGCCAAAGTGGTTAAACATGTGGTATATTTTCCAGGCGACGAGTTGTAAAGGGTGGGAAGTATGGGAAGTTTTTATTTTTTTTATTTCAGATAGACTGGAGAGGGATTAGAACACCTATCTGGTATTTATTGCTTTCTGCGTCATTCTTATTTTTAGTCCTCATGTAGGGAAATAAAAATGATGGAGAATTACGTATAAAAATTACCTCCGTGGTGAAAATCAAACTAGTACATTTCTATATATGTAACAAAAGCATAACTAACTAAACAAAGGATTATGGGGTAGATTCAGATACACTTAATATTCCGCTGCGTAATCGAAATACTCTACGCTGCCGTATTTCACCAGGCTCTACACCGAATCCTGATAGATTTTTGCCCGTACGCTACGGTGTCGTAGTCTATTTCTCGCCGCGCAATCGAAATACGTGATTAGGGGGCGTGAAGCATTTAAATTAAGCGCGTCCCCGCGGCGATCGAACTGCGCATGCTCTGTTCAGGAATTTCCCACCGTGCATTGCGCGAAATCACGTCGTTACGTCATTCGTTGTTTGAGTAGCGTCGTTTACGAACATTCCTATTCCCGGACGACTTACGTTAAAAATAATAAAAGACGTCGGAAGACGTTGATATTCGACGCGGGAACGACGACCATACTTAACATGGGCTGTCTAATATTAGAGCAGCAAAAAGCTGGTATAGTGATACGCAAAAAAAAGATGACTAAAGGTGCCGTAAGAGATTGCGTTTGAAGTGCGAAATTTCGTGGATTGCAGGCAAAAGCTCATTAGCATACCCTGACGGCGAAAAACAACAGGAAGTCCACCCAGTGGCCGCAATTTTATTGCAGCGTAGATCTGAAGGCGTACGAACACGTAATCCAGTCGAATTGAAGCCCGCAGCCGTCTTTACATGGTTTGAGGTTTTCGACTAGCTAAAAAACGCCCGTAAGTCGAAAGTACTCCAGTCTAACACCAGTTACACAGGCGTAATTGCTCTATGAATCTGGGCCAATGTTTTTAATGGGGCGTACATAAAATATTGTCACATTGAATAAACTTATGTTTTTGTAATTTCTTTCATTTCCCAGAAAAAAATTGGATTTAAGCTTGCGATGATGTCCTCCAGGATTTTCATTTCTCATTGGTTGATATGGTGTTTGGCTCTTTTCATCACCATTACTATCATTAATGGTCAACGATTGAAGCAAGCAAAATCATCTATGTTGCGCAATAAACCATTTATTGCTATCTGGAATGCACCCACGCAGCAATGTAAACAGAGATATAAAATTGACCTGGATCTCAGTATCTTTGACATAATTGCAAATCCAAATGAAACCTTGAGTGGTCAGAATGTCACAATATTTTATCATACCCATCTGGGGTACTACCCATATGTCACCGATGATGGAATATCTGTTCATGGCGGGGTGCCGCAAAATCAAAGTCTGGCGCAACACCTCAGTAAAGCTAAAGAAGATATTGTCAAATTTGTACCAAATAAAGATTTCGAAGGCTTGGCAGTCATAGATTGGGAAAACTGGAGGCCCCTGTGGGATAGAAACTGGGACAAGAAAAACATCTACAGAACTAAGTCAATTGAGCTGGTAAAGAAGCTCCATCCAGACTGGCCTACCAATTTATTACAGAAACAAGCCAAAGAGGAATTTACTGTTGCTGCGAAGAATATCATGAGCGAGACTGTTCTTCTGGCTCGGGAAATTAGATCTAATGGCCTTTGGGGTTATTATCTGTTTCCAGATTGCTACAATCATGATTATAAGCAGCATCCTGATACCTATACAGGAAAATGTCCAGATGTTGACGTAAAGCGCAATGATAACCTGTGGTGGATGTGGAAATACAGCACTGCTCTTTTCCCCTCTATATATCTAGATAGTGTTCTTAAATCAACAACAAATGCACAAAAATTTGTTCATCATCGTTTAAGAGAATCAACACGTGTTGCTGCAATGTCAGGTAGACGCTATGTCTTGCCAGTTTATGCGTATGCAAGACCTTTTTACTCATATACTCTCAATCCTTTGTCAGAGGTAAGTAAACTAAATATACAGTATATATAGTCTATCTATCTATCTATCTATCTATGCATCTATCTATCTATCTATCTATCTATCTTGCATTTACAGGGCCAGATTCTCAGAGGCGCTACGACGGGGTATCTCAGATACCCCGTCGTATTGCCGTTTTTTCCCCCGGGTATCTATGCGAGTGATTCCTAGAATCACTTTGGCATAGATACGGGTGAAGATCCGACAAGTGTAATACAATTACACTTGCGGATCGTAGATGTAATGACAACTCCGGCCACTAGGTGGCCTTTATGTTGTTTTCTCATTTGCCTATGCAAATGAGGCTACTACTCAGATTCCCGATCGCTTTTACGCCGCCCCGTCGTCGCTTACGTCGTTTTCGTCCGCGTAAGGTTACCCCTGCAAGGATGTGAAGTAACCTTACGCAGTACCGTCGGATGGCGTCGGGGGCCGTCGGATGCCATGTTAAGTATGGCGTCGGGTCAGCGTCGACTTTTTCCGTCGGTTATGTCGTTTTACTAAGTCGTTCGCGAATAGGGCATTGCGTAAGTGACGATCACGTCGTTTTGACGTCGGTTTCACCGACGCTTTCCGACGTGAGCTGGAGCATGCGCACTGGGCTTTTTGCCCGGCTGGCGCATGCGCAGTTCGATCAACGCGGGGGCGCGCTTAATTTAAATACAAGCCGCCCCCTTTGAATTACACGGCCTTACGCTGGGCCATTTACTCTACGCATCCGCAAACTACGGAGCAAGTGCTTGGAGAATACAGCACTTGCTCTGTTAAGTTGCGGCGGCGTAGTGTAAATGGCTTACGCTATGCCAGGGGAAATCTATGAGAATCTGGCCCACAGTATTTTAGTACAGTGAATTGGATGTGACCTGGCACACACACTATAACACACATGGTGACCTCCATCCTTAAATTGATTTGTAGAAGGAGGGCTGTAGGACTTTAAATGAGGCAACCGCCATGTCAAATATAAACAGAAACATAAAATATTACAGTACATTATTTATTGTTACATTGTATCAAATAAATAGGTAGTCACATGACTTACACTAAATATGCTGCTACATAGCATGCAATACAAATGGCAATTCACATAATAATTGTACATAAAATAAATGGGTTAAAAGACATAATAGGGACAGGTAACTTATGCCCTGTACATACGATCACTTTTTGTGATGAAAAAAAATGAAATTTTTTAAAATGTCATTTAAAATGATCGTGTGTGGCCAAAATGTCATTTTATGTCTTCTGAAAAATGACCAAAAAAAAATTCAAACATGCTCGAATTTTTTATGTCATTTTTCAAAATGTCATTTTTTGTGTCATAAAAAATGATCGTGTGTGGGGAAAACTACGTAAAAAATTACGTTTTAAACCCGCACATGCCCAGAAGCAAGTTAGGAGACGGGAGGTAAAACTACCATTCATAATGGAGTAAGCACATTCATCACGCTGTAACAGACAAAAAAGCAGGAATCGTCTTTTACTAACAAGTAACCAGCTAAAAGCAGCCTCAAGGCAAATAGAACTTCCCCTTTAGAGTGCCATCACTTTGTTCATCATTTTCCAAAAATGATGGTGTGTACGCAAAGTCATTTTTGAAAATGAAGTTTGAAAAATGTTGTTTTTTTTCATGAAGGAAAATGACATTTTTTTTCATCACAAAAAGTGATCGTGTGTACGGGGCATTAGGGCATCTAGTGGCACTCTACGCGTTTCCTGGCATTGCTGCCATTCATCAGGAGTGTTGTAACGCAATATACTTAAAAGCAAATGGAAAATAATTAATAATGATACCCTTAGAATAAGGGGGGACAGAGAGACTATGTCCCAACAAGGCGGGGACAAACTTAGATACTCACTACACAGCCCCAAGGCCAAGCCCGGTGTCCGACATGGAAAATGGGGGTGACAGGCATGATGTCTCCCCCAGGGGAACCCTCCAAGGATGGAGAACAGCGTCCAGAGCACAGCATGGTGGTCAGGGTGTGTGAAATGTAAAAAAAAGGCTATGTGTTCCCACAAGGGGACTACATGAGGGGGTATATGTAAAATATAGTACAATATATAAAGGCTGAACTCTAGGCATAACATAACATTGGCATAACATAAATAATTAATAAATGAAGGCACCTCAAGTGTATTTGAATGAGTGTATGCATTCAAGTGTATCTTAACCACTTGCCGACCGCCGCATGCCACTGTATGTCCGCAGAATTGGACGGGTGCGCATATTGGCATACAGGTAGGTCCCCTTTAATGTGCACAGCCATGGGTCACCCATGCTGCCGGCGGCACGCTCGCAACCCTGTCGGGCACTCCGTGACCGTGCTGGCGGGACCCAATCGCCGCCGGTGTCCCGCGATCAGGGTCACAGAGCTGAAGAATGCAGAGAGGTAAGTGTAAAAAAACATCTCCCCGTGCTTCCTAGTCAGACTGTCACTGATCGTCTGTTCCCTGTCATAGGGAACGATGATTAGTGACGTGACACGCCAAGCCACGCCCCACACAGTAAGAATCACTCATTAGGTCACACTTAACCACTTCAGCGCCCCCTACAGGTTAACCCCTTCACTGCCAGTGTCATTTTCACAGTAACCAGTGCATTTGTATAGCACTGATCGCTGTAAAGATTACAATGGTTCCAAAATAGTGTCAAAAGTGTCCGATGTGTCCGCCATAATGTTGCAGTCACGATACCTTCTGAATAACAGCCCCCCCCCCTGCTTTATCCTTCTTCCCTGATTGCCCATTAGGCCCGGAGTCCCTCCAAAGACAACTCCCAACCCCTTTAAAATAAAACTAAGATGTTCCCTAGCTGATTTTTCTTTCCCATGGACGATTATACTGGCAAGATTGTACTGTTCCTTATGTCCTATTAGAATATCATGTTCTCTTTTTTACTGTATACTTCCGAATCTTGCTGGACTTAATGTCTTTAAGCATATGGAATGTGTGTTAAGTGCTCTAGCTAGTCTGTATGGTAAAATCATCTCCTAAAATAAACACATTTAAAAATAAGGAGAATTTGGCATTGCACAGAGAAGTTCCTTCCAACTTTCATACTTTTGTGAACAATATAACATATACATTTTTAACCCTTTCACACACATTCGTAACTCTTCTACACACCAGGTAACTGCAGGTACCCACCCAACGCATGCATACTATGCATTAAGACAAAAACCCTTCATTGTGCAGCAGACCCCCGTAACCCCTCCTAATACTTATCTGAGCCCATCTCGATCCAGCGATGTTGCGCCAGAGATTTAGCTGTCCTAGACTCTCCCTCCTTATTGGCTGAGAGAGCAGCGAAGCGCCATTGGCTCCTGCTGCTGTCAATCAAAGTCAGAGAGGGGAATGGATATAGGGAGCTGGGGCTCGGGTGCCCCCATAGCAAGCTGCTTGCTGTGGGGGCACTCAACAGGAGGGAGGGGCCAGGAGTACAGAAGAGGGACACAAAAAGCGGAGGATCGGTGATGCTCTGTGCAAAACCACTACACAGAGCAGGTAAGTATACAAATGTTTGTTATTTTTAACAACACAAAAAGAGACTTTAGTATCACTTTAAGGTCCCACCAATGTGTTGCAGCATACACTATATTATCAAAAGTATTGGGACACCTGCTTTTACACGCACATGAACTTTAATGGCATCCCAGTCTTAGTCCGTAGGGTTCACTATTGTGTTTGCCCACCCTTTGCAGCTATAACAGCTTCAACTCTTCTGTAAAGGCTGTTCACAAGGTTTAGAAGTGTGCCTATGGGAATGTTTGACCATTCGCATTTGTGAGGTCAGGCACTGATGTTGGACGAGAAGGCCTGGATCGCAGGCTCTGCTTTAATTTATCCCAAAGGTGTTCTATCAGGTTGAGGTCAGGACTCTGTGCAGGCCAGTCAAGTTCCTCCACCCCAAACTTGCTCATCTATGGGCCAGATTCAGGTAGATGGGAGCATCTTTAAGCTAGAGTAACGCTTCTCATTTATGTTACTCTGGCGAAATTTTAGGAGCAAGTGCTGTTATTCATGAAGCACTTGCTCCTAAAGTTGCGGCAGCGTATCGCAAATGAGTCGGCGGAATTCAAAGTGGGCGGGTACGGGGCGTGTATTATTTAAACTAAGCGCGATCCCACGGCGAACGTACTGCGCATGCGTCGACTGTCAATGCATCCCAGTGCGCATGCTCCAAATTCTGTCAGTGAACGTCAATGACGTCAAATCCCCATTCATGGACGTTTTACGCAAGCGACGCGATTTTTTTTTTTTCCGACGCGATGACGACGGCTATACTTAACATAGGATACTCCACTAGGGGGCTGCTTTATCTTTACGCCGCGTATCCCTTACGGAAACGTCGGAAAGTCACTGCGTCGCGCCCGAATACGATCGTGAATTGCCGATTCCCGCTGATTAACATATTTTTTCGGCGTAAATCAGTGGGAACGCCCCCGGCGCCATTTTTAAATTAAAGTTGCGATGCCATGGCGAAATTCAATTACACCGCTCGCATCGGAACTCCAACCCGGCGTTTCTTGTTTTCTGGTTACAGAAAACAAAAACGCCGGCTTAAAGTGACAGTTAGGCTGGAGTATCACTGATACTCCAGCCTAACTCTACCTGAATCTGGCCCTATGTCTTTATGGACCTTGCTTTGTGCACTAGTCTAAATCATTTGGTGAAGGGGGGATTATGGTGTGGGTTTGTTTTTCAGGGATTGGGCCTGGCCCCTTAGTTCCAGTGAAGGGAATTCTTAAGGCGTCAGCATACCAAGACATTTTGGACAATTTCATGCTTCCAACTTTGAGGAAACAGTTTGGGTATGGCCCCTTACTGCTCCAACATGACTGCTCACCATGGCACAAAGCAAGATCCATAAAGACATGGATGAGCGAGTTTGGGGTGGAGGAACTTAACTGGCCTGCACAGAGTCCTGACTCAACCCGATAGAACACATTTGGGATGAATTACAGTGGAAACTGCGAGCAAGGTCTTCTCATCCAATATCAGTGCCCAACCTCACAGATGCGCTTCTGGAAGAATGGTCAAACATTCCCATAGACACACTCCTAAAACTTGTGGTCAGCCTTCCCAGAAGAGTTGAAGCTGTTATAGCTGCAAAGGGTAGGCCAAATCAATATGGAACCCAACAGACTAAGACTGGCATGGCATTAAAGTTCATGTGCGTGTAACTGCAGGCGTCCCAATACTTTTGGTAATATAGTGTAACGCCGCTGGCGTTACCTTTTCGTAGAATGGGCGCCGCTGCTTCTTCCTCTAGCAGCTGCGCTCAGTTCTGTTTACTATAGGCGTCACTTCCTGTGCGCCTCGTGCGTTCCACGCTGGAACGCGGAAGTGCGCTCCAGCCAGGCGCCGCTCCAATCGCTGTACTCGGTGCCTTATTTAAACCTACAGCGGTGACAGCATGGCGTTCCTCTATTTTGTAAGGACGCCAGCTGTCACCTCGGATCAGCACACCCCGCTCAAGGCATCACCCACGACCAGGCAGGACCCCTTCTAGGCCATCACCACACAGGACCACTGGAACCTTCACCTTTCTGATCCTTCCCTGCATTGGACCTCCAGCATCCCTGGTTATCCAACTCCTAAACCGCAAGTACTCTGACCCTTGCTAAAGTACCAAGTATTACTGGATGCTTTACATGTCTGCTCAGTATGTCTCACATGCCAAATGATCTGTGCTAGAGTTACCAAGTATTTTAGGAAAGCTGTCTTGCCTGCTTGGATATACTCAGTTGTCATTGTACCTTGCTGATGTCACCAAGTATTCTTGGAAGCCTTACATGCATGCGCAGTAGTGCTCACATGCCATTGATTCTGTACAGAGGTACCAAGTATTATGGGAAGCTTTCAAGCCTGCTCAGACCTACCTAATTGCCATTGCACTGTGCTAATGTTGCCAAGTATTACTAGAAGCCTTTCATGCCTGCTCTGTTCTACTTAAATGCCATTGTACTGCTGATGTTGCCAAGCATTAATGGAAGCCTCACATGCTTGCTCAATAGTGCTCACAGGCCATAGTATCCGTGCAGATGTTATCTAGTATCATTGGTAGCCTTATACACCTACTCAGCTCTCCCCAGATGCCAGAGATCTCTGCTAATGTTGCCGAGTATGCTCGGTAGCCTTCCATCTCTGCCAAGTGCTGTTTGAATACTTAAAGGGTTGTTCCAGCCAAATTTAGTGTTTATTAAAAGTCAGCAGCTACAAAAAGTGTAGCTGCTGGCTTTTAATAAACACACACTCACCTGCTCCACGATCCAGCGACGCGCCGGCCGGGGCTCCGCTCCTCTCCCCCCCTCCCCGGCCGGCGTCTTCATTCTAAGTGTGGGCACCCGACCGTGACAGCCTTCGGCTTCACGGCCGGGCACCCACTGCGCATGCGCGAATGGCGCTGCGCTCTCCTATTGGACAGGCGATCGCATGGGACCTGTCATGTGTCCCATGCGATCGCCTACAGGGAGGGGCTGCTGCCTAACCAGCCCCTCGGCGGAAGAAGGAAGTGGGACAGGAAGTCCCACTCCTCCTGAAGCCCCCACTCCCCCCTCCCAAAAAAAATTACATGCTAAATGTGGCATGTAAGGGGGTGAGGAGTAGGATTAGAGGGAAGTTCCAATTTTGGGTGGAACTCCGCTTTAAGAATTATATTAGTTTCTTATATCATCTCTAAACTACTTCCCCTATGAATTGTGTTACCAAAACCTATGTATTGCTCTAGCCCTTGAGCCTTGGTACTGCATGTTCTCATCATTCTTTCTAGCACTTATGCCGCGTACACACGGTCGTTTTTTGCGATGAAAAAAAAACGTTGTTTTTTAAAACGTCATTTAACCACTTACCTACTGTGCACCTAGACCCCCTTCCTGCCCAGACAAAATATAAGCTTCCGGCACTGCGTCGCTTTAACTGACAATTGCGCGGTCGTGCGACGTGGCTCCCAAACAAAATTGGCGTCCTTTTTTCCCCACAAATAGAGCTTTCTTTTGGTGGTATTTGATCACCTCTGCGGTTTTTATTTTTTGCGCTATAAACAAAAATAGAGCGTCAATTTTTAAAAAAATGCAATATTTTTTCCTTTTTGCTATAATAAATAACCCCAAAAAATATATAAAATTTTTTTTTTTTCCCTCAGTTTAGGCCGATACGTATTCTTCTACATATTTTTGGTAAAAAAAAAATGCAATAAGCGTTTATCGATTGGTTTGCGCAAAATTTATAGCGTTTACAAAATAGGGGATAGTTTATGGCATTTTTTTTTTTTTTTTTTTTTTACTATTAATGGCGGCGATCTGCGATTTTTTTATTGGGACTGTGACGTTATGGCGGACATTTCGGACACTTTTCTGACATTTTTGGGACCATTTACATTTATACAGTGAAAAATGCTATAAATATGCATTGATTACTGTATAAATGTGACTGGCAGTGAAGGGGTTAACCACTAGGGGGCGGGGAAGGGGTTAAATGTGTGTCCTATGAGTGTTCTAACTGTAGGGGGAGGGGGGGGTGACTGGGGGAGGTGACCGATTGTGTCCCTATGTACAAGGGACACAATCGATCTCCTCTCTCCCTGACAGGACGTGCAGCTCTGTGTTTACATACAGAGCTGCACGTCCCAGCTCACTTACAGAGCAATCGCGTGTGCCCGGCGGCGATCGTTGCCGCCGGGCACTCGCACGGGATCCCCGCGGAGCGGCGGGTGCGCGCGCGCGCGCGCCGGCGACGCGCGCGCGCGCCGCCCGCGGCTTTAAAGGGACATCACGTCATATGACGTGATGTCAGAACAATGGAGTCGTCTGCCCGCCGTCAATTGACGGCGGGCAGATGACAAGTGGTTAAATTGATCGTGTGTGGGCAAAACGTAGTTTTTTGTCTTAAAAAAAACGACCAAAAAAAAATTCCAACATGCTTAAATTTTTTGTGTCGTTTTTCAAAACGTCGTTTTTTGTTTCACAAAAAGTCACCGTGTGTAGCAAAAACGTCGTTTAAAACAACGTTTTTCAACCCGCGCATGCCCAAAAGCAAATTATGAAGCGAGCTTCAATGGAAAAGAGTGGTGAACGTAACCTCGCTTTTTGTGAAAAAAAACGATGGTGTGTATGCAACATCGTCTTTGAAAAGTGACGTTTCAAAAACGTTGGCCCAGATTCACAGAGCAATTACGCCTGTCTAACTGGTGTTAGACAGGAGTAATTTCAAATTTTGCGCGCCGTATCACTAGTTTGAATCCTCAAACCATGATACGGCGGCTTCGGGCTTCGATCCAAGAGGCTTACGTCTTCGTAAGCCTTCGGATCTACGCTGCGATATTTTTGCGGCCGCTGGGAGGAGTTTGCGTCGTTTTGATGCGTCGGGATATGCAAATGTGTTTTTACGGCGATCCACGAAGATACGAGCGGTCTTCGCAATCGCTTACGTCTGTTTTTTTTTACGTACTGTTAGACCAGCTTTTTGCTGGTCTAACGGTGCGTAGCCCATGTTAAGTATGGCCGTCGTTCCCGCGTCGAATTTACATTTTTTTTTTTTTTTACTTAACTCGTTCGGGAATAGGAATCTCCGTAAACGACGCTACTCAAGAAAAAATGACGGAGCATGTGTAGTTCGATCGCCGCGGGAACGCGCCTATTTTAAATGATTCACGCCCCCTACTCACGCAGATGGATTGCGACAGGAGAAATACACTCCATCGCCGTCGTTTACTGGACAAAATCTACCTGGATTCCACGTAGAGCCAGGTAAAAAACGGCGGCGTAGTGTATTTCTGATACTCTATGATAGTCTAATTCTATCTGAATCTGGCCCGTTGTTTTTACTTCACAGAAAACGTCATTTTTTTTCATCACAAAAAATGATCGTGTGTACGCGGCATAAGTCTTTAGTTTATGCTCCTACCTTACTGGCGCCTATGAAGGAATAAGCGCCATTTAGTCTTATGAGGCTGTGATGACAGAATCTTAACTCTCTGCATTGAAAGAGAGTGAAACCTGGGCTCAAACCTGAGAAGCCTCCCCAGTTGCGATCCACATATATAACCCCATATTGGCGTATCTTTACATATAGTGGCCCAGATTCTCAGCTGCGATACGACGGTGTATCTCAGATACACCGTCGTATCTCAGTTTTTTTCAATGGGTATTTATGCGAGTGATTCCTAGAATCACTTACGCATAGATACACTAAAGTTCCGACAGGTGTAAAACAATTACACCGTCGGATCGGAGATGTAATGACAACTCCGGCCGCTAGGTGGCCTTTACGTTGCTTTCTCATTTGCCTATGCAAATGAGCCTAATACGCAGATTCCTGAACGATTTTACGCAAGCGTAAGGTTACCCCTGCTATAATGAGGGGTAACCTTACGAAGTTCCGTCGTTGCCATGTTAAGTATGGCGTTGGGTCAGCGTTGTCTTTTTCCGTCGGTTACGTTGTTTTACTAAGTCGTTCACGAATAGGGCATTGCATAAATGACGATCACGTAGTTTTGACATTGGTTTCAACGACGCTTTCCGACGTGAGCTGGAGCATGTGCGCTGGGCTTTTTCCCCGGCCGGCGCATGCACAGTTCGATCGATGCGGGGGCGCGCTTAATTTAAATACAAGCCGCCCCTTTGAATTACGTGGCCTTACGCTGGGACATTTACACTACACCGCCGCAACTTACGGAGCAAGTGCTTTGAGAATACGACACTTGCTCTGTTAAGTTGCGGCAGCGTAGTGTATATGGCTTACGCTACGCCGCCGCATTTCTATGAGAATCTAGCCCAGTGTATGTATACATACACATCTCAGTCACCCCCTGCTAGGTTCCAAAAATGTTATATTATAAGGACAAAAAAAAGGGCATCAACCTAGCAATCTATCCATGACCAAGTCTACTGGGGGAAAAAAAAAGTTTGGTAAAAAGTATATTTAAAAAATGTATAAAAAATTTAAGCTACACCCCCCCCCCCAAAAAAAATAATCTGAGTCCAGCTCCCACACAGAGCCGTCTTAATAACATTATGGGCCCCTGGGCAAAGTAATGATCTGGGGCCCCTACAATGGAGACAGTGCAGGTAAACAGAAAGCAAGTAGGTAGGAGGTAGGGGATATCTAGGGTGTGAAGGGGTCAGAGCACTGGGGGAAGATATCTGGGGTGTAGAGGGGTCAGAGTGCTGGGGGATATGTGGGGTGTAGAGGGGTCAGAGTGCTGGGGGGATATCTGGGGTGTAGAGGGGTCAGAGTGCTGGGGGCATATGTGGGATGTAGAGGGGTCAGAGTGCTGGGGGGATATCTAGGGTGTAAAGGGGTCAGAGCGCTGGGGAAAGATATCTGGGTTGTAGAGGGGCCAGAGTGCTGGGGGGATATCTGGGGTGTAGAGGGGTCAGAGTGCTGGGGGGTATCTGGGGTGTAGAGGGGTGAAAGTGTTGGGGGGATATCTGGGGTGTAGAGGGGTCAGAGTGCTGGGGGGATATGTAGGGTATAGAGGGGTCAGAGTGCTGGGGGGATATGTGGGGTGTAGAGGGGTCAGAGTGCTGGGGGATATCTGGGGTGTAGAGGGGTCAGAGTGCTGGGGGGATATCTGGGGTGTAGAGGGATCAGAGTGCTGGGGGGATATGTGGGGTGTAGAGGGGTCAGAGTGCTGGGGGAATATATGGGGTGTAGAGGGGTCAGAGTGCTGGGGGGTATCTGGGGTGTAGAGGGGTCAGAGTGTTGGGGGGATATCTGGGGTGTAGAGGGGCAGCCCCAATTTTGCTGCAGCCCGGGCTTAAGGACCAGCTGCTTTGGGGAAAGGGCAGGGGCCCCCATGCAGCAGGGGCTCCTGGGCAGTGCCCAGGTGTGCCCTCTCATTAAGACAGCCCTGCTCCCACATACAAATGTACAAACTTAAATGCATGCATTGGGGTCACCTATGCACTACACATTTCTGACAACAAACAGACTGACATACAGTATGCTCAGTTCTTACTGTGCTCTTCCTCAGCTGCCTTTACACCTGTTCTGGGTTGTTGACCCCAAAATGTATGGTAGGCAAAGACAGAAGGCCAATTTGTATTTCCAAAAGGTCAGCAATGGCAGCCTCTTTATCACTTATTTTACTCAATCTTCTTTCTTTTCTGCTCCCCCTTTAAAACTCTTATTGATACACCTTCACCAACCAAGGGAACTCTTTTCTATATGTAAATCCTATGAATGTCCCCATCATACAAGCTCCTCAATGTAATCACAGCAGTGGTATTTGCAATTAATAATATACTAAATTATAAAATTTCTAATGTTTTTTACATTTTCAGATCGACTTAATTAACACAATTGGAGAAAGTGCAGCATTAGGAGTAGCTGGAATAGTGCTGTGGGGAGGCAGTGATTATTCAAGTACACCGGTAAGAAGTAACGTTTTTTAAAGTTCTTTTTTAAAGTTCTCAGTTTAAACTGAAGCAGGGTCTGACAATTAATGTGCCATTGTTAAGCCAGTTGGACAGTTCAATAGAAATCGGCTGATATTCGGCCCGTGAGTACTGCAGCCGCTTTTGTCAAAGGAGCATGACTGAAAAAGGTGAGCCGATCGGCATCCAATCAGTACTCTCAGCCAATGACTGGGTGTTCTGGCAAGGGGGGGCAGTCTCCCTGTCAGAACACAATAATTTAACAGGGGAAATCACTGTACTAACATCAGATTTCCTCCCGAGTGCTTCAGTTTTTTTTCAGTCAGCCCATTGGGTTGAACGAAAAAAAAAAATTGTGTGTACCAGGCCTAAAGGATCACTAAAGGAATTTTTTTGTAGATAAATAGCTTCCTTTACCTTACTGCAGTACTGGTTTCATGTCCTTATTGTTTGTTTTTGCTTTGAAGTTGCTGTAATCCTGCTCTGTTCTCCACACTTCCTGCTTGTCTATTTCCTTAAAACCACCATACTGGGAGCTTTTTCACGGTGGTTTAAGCTGTCATTACTGTGTGTCTAAAACTTCCCAGAACCAATCAGATTCATTTTAAAAAACAAAACACTGCCCTGGATTTGTTTGTTTTTGTTCTGTGTGTCTATTTCTATTTCAGAGAAACATGAAGCCAGTTCAAAAGTGAAACGAACCTCCAGGCACATTATATGATTGATTTTTATCTATTTTTAATCATTTTGAAAATGAATCAGTTAACTTTTATGTCTCTATAACCTGTAAACAGTCATTATAGCAAAAAATGTTTTTTCCTTTAGTGACCCTTTAAGTCTTTCTTGAACCTTTAGAAGGTTTGACTGCACTTTACTGATGCTTTTCATAATTGGAACATTGCACCAACAGAGTACTGTGAGAAGTGTGGCCTACAGTTTATGTATGGCTGTTTACCTCCTGAACTGCAAGAGTTAGCAAATTTGTGACTGCCACTGGGAAAGGTCAAACTGCTGGAGTGATGCTGCAAACATAAAAAGCAATAGTAAAATGTGGAAAGACCCTAAAGTAGATGTCACTGGAGCTACTCATTAGACCTAGTTCAGCCTAGTACACACGATGCGATTATGGAACAAATGATCGTCCTTTTTCTTTGTGCTAATCTCCATATCGAAAACGAATAGGTTACTAAAGTACAAAAATTCTCGTCTGGCAGAATAAAAATTTCGAAGTGATATAATGTAATGTATCTGTATTGTATTTTTGGATGAAAACTGTATTGATTAAATGAAAATTGTATGATCTGGTATTGTACGAGAATTTTTTTTGTGTTTGTCCCTTCAAAAAATGTCAGCTTTGAAAGCTGAATTTTTTGTATGATATTCTGATCGTGTGGCATTGATGTCAAGTAGGGATGCATCGATGCCATTTTATTAACACTGAATACCAATTACCGATACCTATCACCTAGAAAGAGTAGGTGGAGGGGTAGTTTGGGGGTTGGGTGAGGCTGGGTTGAGGACAGGGTAGGGGGGAAGAGTAGGAATGTAAGTGAGGGCCGGGTGAGGTGCAGCTAGAAGGGACTTTGGGAATACAAAAGACAAACAGAGAAGTGGCATCTAAGTGCAGTATTCCCACAATTGTATAAAAGGTAATAAATTCACTCACAAAGTTAAAAAAAAAATCCATCATAAATGATGAATGTGGTGTTTATCTGCTCTACTCTCAGGTGGTAGCTGCTGGTGTGATGGTGGCCAAAGGTCTAGGGGCTCTTCTTTGTAAACTTGGAGACAGCCGGCGGCAATGATAACATACCCAGAAGTGACATCATCAGTGCACCTGTGTGATTTTACCAGGAAGCACTTGAAGGAAGCCACCAGTGTCCCGGGGACCTCTGGTCACCGAAAACAGTGGCTACCACCCGAGAGTAGAGCGGATAGATGAAATGTCATTGGTTGTTAAAGAGGTGGTTCACCCTAAATGTAAGCTCTCCCATGTGATCCAGCATACTGGCGTCAGCGCCAGTATGCTGTTTTTTTTTTTTTTTTAATCCCCCACTTACTGTATTATGTGAAATTTTAATTTCTTACTCCCGTGGTGGACGGCGCCAGTATAGCGCGTCACATCTTACGAAAATACCCGATAAGGACTCGGGTAATCTCGGCGAAAATGCGGCGTCTGCGCACAGATCTAGGAGCTGACTGCGCAGGCGCTGTATTTCTCCGAGTCCTACGGCTATGGCGCGTCACGCCCTCCGAAAAACGCCGGAATAGGACTCGGAGAAATACGGCGCCTGCGCAGTCAGCTCCTAGGTCTGTGCGCAGGCGCCGCATTTTATCGGGTATCGGGTATTTTCGTAAGATGTGACGCGCTATACTAGAGCCGTCCACCGCGGGGGAAAGAAATTAAAATTCGACATAATACAGTAAGTGGGGGATTTAAAAAAAAAAAAAACAGCATACTGGCGCTGACGCCAGTGTGCTGGATCACATGGGAGAGCTTATATTTAGGATGAACCTCCGCTTTAAGGACATGGTGGCCCCGCTCCTTACCAACCAATAATTGTCGGCATACTTTTCCTCTGACAGATGAAAGAACCGAGCCAGAAGCTATTCGTTTTGGGTATCGGAGCATTTGCATGCATACCGATACCCATGCAAATGCCTAGTATCGGCACCGTTAACGATACCAGTATTAATATTGGTGCAACCCTAATGTCAAGGCCTGCTATAAAAGACACTCAGCAATAAAGACAAAACCTAACCTTATAATGTATTTATTTCCTTCAGGACAGTTGCAACAAAGTGAAGAACTTCATTGATGGAGCGTTTGGACATTACATCGTCAATGTAACTTCTGCTGCTAAACTTTGTAGCATGGTTGTATGTGGAAACAATGGGAGGTGTGTAAGAAAGAAACAGAATTCAGCAACATATTTACATTTGAATCCAAACAATTTTAAAATAAAATCCCATTTTAATGGTAAAGGCCATTATGTAACTGGTCATCATGGAAAAGAAGATGTCCTGTACATGAAGCGTAAATTTGAGTGTCAGTGCTATGAAGGTTGGACTGGGATGTTCTGTGAAATACCAGACTCGGATGATTTAAGAACAAGGGCAATACATTTCAATAATGGTTCAGCCATATTGTCAACATCTTTTAACCTTGTGCTTTTTCTTCTTTTTAACATCTGGGTTTTAATAGCAATTTATGAATAATTTACAATTGGAATGCTCCAAGAGAACACAACAAAAATCTATATAAGATCTGAAAAGATCCAAAGATAGCCATGTCTTGCATGATAACTGTGTGTCGCAAATGCACTGAACATCATTCAGCAAGTGAATCCCAACATACATGAAAATATAAGAATCAACCAGTACTACTGAGCCAAGCTAACGTTAAACAGTTTGCTTACTGCTTACATTAATATGACAAGACATATATTACTATAAAGTGATGTTTATATGTAGTTCCTACAAGGCTTGTGCTCTCCAGCAGTATTTTCATCTCTATATCCACCTCCCTTGGAGTTTTTTTTTCCTTAGGTATTCCCACACATCCTAAATAGGAACTGCAGTCTGCTCATATACATGGGCGCCCGCTGAAATTTTTTCAGAGGGGGGCGCTTCGGCAGCGGTGATACACATTTAACCCTTTCTTAAAATGCTAACGGGGGTTAAAAGCACCCCGCTAGTGGCCGAATAACGCAGCTAAAAGGATGGTAAAGCACCGCTTTTTAGTGGCGCTTTACCGATAACGCGGTCAGCTGGCAGTGTGAAATAGCTCAAGATAATTCAGCTTCACTCCATGCCCATATAAATATAGTCTAGAGAATTTACAGACCCCCCTTCAGCACAGACCCCTCCATTCAGCACAGATGGACCCCCCTTCAGCACAGACCCCCCCCATTCTGCATAGACCCCTCCATTCAGCACAGATGGACCCCCCCATTCCGCACAGACCCCCCTTTAGCACAGACCGACCCACCTCCCCCCCATCTCATTCAGTACCTCAGATCAGCGCGGCACAGCGTGTTCCCTCCCCCTGTGTACACATAAACACCGGAGGGGGAAGCGGCTTCACTCTGCGCGCTGTGCCTGTGTGACATCCAGGCCGAGACTGCTAAGACAGCCCGCAGCTGCTAGACTCTTCAACACCATCTCGATTTTCCAGGGGGGGGGGTCAATTGCCCCCTCTTGCCCTATGGATCGGATGCCCATGCTCATATAATTTGTAATAACAATATCTTTGCCATTCTGAAGCTTCCCTCCAACCACTTTGCATATTATTTTATAGATACTGTGATTCTGTACTTGCCAAATATGCTGCAGAAATCTCCCTCCACTAAGTCTGGCCATTTTAACTGTGTGCAGCTGGAGCTGCTGCCTGTTCACTTCCTGGATTTATACAGACACAGAGGCACACCTCCAGCTCTGCAGCTCTCATTGGCCCTCTTATGACTCACCCCTCCCTTCTTGGCAAACTCTCATGAGTGTGAGAGAAAGAGAGCTGTGCATTATGTCATAAGCCTAGTCTTTTTACCAGACAAGAAAGAAGAAGTGTACTGTATAATCAGGAACCCGCTGAATTTTAGTCTGTGTGTACCTTAAGAGCCGGATCACACTGGGGCAACTCGTCAGGTGACTTAGCCACCTGACAAGTCGCGTCCCATTGTATTCAATAGAACCATTCTAATAGGAGCGACGCAAGTTGCTCCGACTTAGAAAAAGGTTCTTGTACGACTTCGGGGGCGACTTGCATTGACTTCTATACAGAAGTCATTTTGCAAGTCCCCTTCAGGACGCCTTGCCGAGTCGCCCCCGAAGTCGTGTTGCCCCAGTGTGAACCGGCTCTCAGTGTTCAACAGAATCTGGACTAATGTCGAACGGTCCTTTTGGAAAACCAGCATTAGCCCTTTTAGCCATTGGCTACAGCACTGATCTATGTATTCTGACCGGGGGGAGCAGGAGTCACCCCAGACAGAATACAGTAGCTCAGCGGGAGAGATCCCTGCATCAACATCGCTTGCATCAATGCAGGGATCTGTCTTTTTTTTTTGTTTATTGTTTAGCCCGCTGGCAGAAAACTGAACCTTGCTTTTGTTTCTAATGATAAAGAGTCACAAGTGTAGAGCTGACAACCACAATATTAGTGGACAGTGGCCGTGTCGTTTCATATTTTCATGATAACTACACTTTGAATATATATGTGCTTTAAAATCGAACATTTTTATCTAAATAAAAGCATAACATACACTGAGCAATTGTAGAGCAATAGCTATTACAATTGTCATACATTGAGGTTGAAGTGTCCATTTGTAAACATTTCTGCCTGCATATACAGATTGTGTATACACCTTTGTGTTACTTAGTTTATTGCAGTACAATCATACATATTTTTGTACTCTGTATTTATTGAATAGAAAAAGTACTGCAATTGCAATTTTACCTAATAAGGATAAAAAATAAATTTATTTTACAGGATATCATCTTTTTTGTAGTGTAATTATATATTGTTGTCATGTGTCCTTTACCATGTGTCTTCATATTTTATTGTATTCTGATTGTGAGTGGATTTACAGTGAGGGGAAAAAGTATTTGATCCCCTGCTGATTTTGTACATTTGCCCACTGACAAAGAAAGGATCCGTCTATAATTTTAATAGTAGGTTTATTTTAACAGTGAGAGACAGAATAACAAAAAGAGACAGAAAAATGCATTTCAATAAAGTTATAAATTAATTTGCATTTTACGAGTGAAATACGTTTTTGATCCCCTACCAATCAGAAAGATTTCTGTCTCCCAGGTGTCTTCTATACAGGTAACAAGCTGAGATTAGGAGTACACTCCCCGTATACACAACCTGAAAATCGGACGACAGATCGTCTGACTTTTTTCGTTTACTAGTCGCAAGTAGAAATTGAATAGGTTACTAAAGTCACGAAAATTCTAGTACGACAGAAAAAAGAATTGGAAGTAATGTCATGTGTTGTAATGTATTTGTATTGTATTTTCGAACGACAACAGTACTGACTAAACGAAAATCGTACGATTAGGTATCGTACGAGGAAAATTTTTGTGCATGTCTGATAAATTAATATCGGATGAACTGTCCTGATTGGCTCACGGAAGCCCTGTACTAACGATCCGATTATCGTACGATTCTTCCTCGGACTACATTTTTCGTACGATATTCGGATAGTGTGCACAGGCCATTAAGGGAGTGCTCCTAATCTCAGCTTGTTACCTGTATAAAAGACACCTGTACACAGAAGCAAATGTGTTACTGGCTGGATCAGCAGGCGAAATAAAGGAAAGCAAAAGCCCAAAAAAACGAATGCATCCACCATATCTAAGGATTTTGGATTTAATATCGCTTTAAAATAAAAATAATAAAATGGGAAAAAAACATCAAGATATACTGTATGCTACAAAGAACAAGCTTTTTTTATGGGAAAGAACAGAAGAAAGAATAGGCATGTGCAAAAGTGAAAAATTCGTTTCGTTTCGTTTCAATTCGTCATTTAATAAATTTCGTTAAGTTAGGTTCGTTACATGTGTTGAATTCGTTTTCGGAATTCATTCGTTTTCGACCGAATTTCGAAAAATACGGTCGAAATCGAAAATATTTCGACCGTTTTTCGAATTCGTTTGTTTTCGACCGAATTTCGAAAAAAACGGTTGAAATCGAAAATATTTCAACCAGATTAGAAAACAAATAGTCTCTTTTCGATTTTTTTTTTCGAATAAAATTCGAAAATATTTTTTTTTTTTTTTTTTTCGAATTCCGATCGAATTTAGTCCGCGGGTATTCGATTCGGAATTCGAAAAAAAAAATTCGATTTCGACCATTTTTTTTTTTTTTTTCGAAATTCGGTCGAAAATGAACGAATTCCGAAAACGGTCGAAATTTTTCGCTAATATAGCAATTCGGGAATTCGTATGCATCCGAATGTCCGAATAATGGAAAATTCGTCCGAATTTCGATTCGGAACGAAACGAAATGCACATGCCTAAGAAAGAACTACATCCTCAAAGGAACAGGCTTAGCCCTGGGTCACATCCACCTTGTATAATCTAAAAAAGACCACAGCCTCCATGGCTAAAAGACCTGAGCATCAACTGGGTTGGTGGAAACATGTATACTATTCTGAACTTTCAAGAAAAACAGAGGACATCTTGACCCAGGGTTTTGCAACAGTAAAGTTGGGTGGTTTAGCTACCACTCGCTGTTTCACATAAATTAGTGACTCAGGGCATCCACCAAGGTGTTCTCCAGACAGGGAAGGTAGGCCGCTGTCCGATGTTCCAAATAAATATGAGGCCAGGAAAAATTCTTCACATAGACTTCTGGTGCCTCCCTGCCAAGATACATAATCCAGCTCCATTTTGTTGTCCAACATGAGCCTTTACAAAGCAACCAATAATGACTGGAACAAATGTTTGAGAGCCTGTAGGGCTGCCTGAAGCTCCAATAGCTTCAAGTGAGTGATGGCTTGGCTCCGCCACCTGCCCTGGGTGTAAAGGCCCAGACAATACTTCCCAGCCCTGAAGACTGGCATCTGAACTAACAGTGATCCAATCTCCAGGGTTGAAGGTTACATACTGTACTTTACCTAGCCAAGCGCTGCAGAGCTGAAACCCAGTTCTCCTAATCTGCTGAATGAAGGGTAAAGCTTAAAGAATCTGATAGTCAGACTGGTCCTCTTGTTGGGCTTAGCCCACTCTTTAGGTCTTTCATCTTGTACATAAGAGAGAAGGATATCAATGTCCTCTTCAGGCTTGAAAAGTATTTCATCACCTACTGTGGGGGATCATCTGCCTCATTCACCAATCCTATGGTCTTGTTGAACACAGAGACAAAGTAAGGCATAATAGAAAAATCTAATAGAAATGGATCAACTACCGGTAATGGCTTGTCTGATGACTCAACGTCCCCTAAATATCTGACCATTGGATACTGTGAATGGTTTTCCCCCAGAGTGTCTCTCATTCTTTTTAAAGAAGATTTCTTCTTAATGTCTTATTGAATAGATTCAGTCACTGCCCCGCAAATAAAAGATTGGATGTCAGAATTTTCTAATTAGCTATTCAAAAACATTTCCTTGAAACATCCCTCACAAAACAATTTATATGGTAAGGCTGAAGCTCTACATGCCCAACAAGAACATTACTGCAACCACCAGTACAGACTTCCCCACAGAAGGAAAAAAGTATCTGACAGTACTGCACCATGATTCCACAGCCACCTCTTTAGCTGTGGCTTTAATAGAGAAACTTGAAACAAATGCTGCCCCAACTGGCCAGAACTCAACCCAGAGGTGACATCAGTGGAAATGTATTCCACCATGGAAAACGTGGTGGCCATCTTGGGATATGGTACAAAATAGAGGAAAATAGAGGAAATTAAGAAAGGGAAAACAAATACACACCAAAAGAACCTAGAGCCTGCCCACAACTTACCAACCATTTAGGCCAGGCATCACAGAGCCTGACACATGGGCATACCCTACACAGTGGGTACCACATCCAAGGTAATCACCCACCATGAACCCAGGAAAATAGGTAGGAGAACTTCACAAAACACAATGAGAGACTACTTGGCGTGAGGACAGAAAATATACACTGGGAGGGAAAATGGTGGAGCTTTTTATTTACTACTGAGGGGCTGTCCTGTGGGGTCAGGGGGTGGTGCTGACCTATACATATGCTGACATGGGGTAAGCCAGAAAATTGTTTTACAATGCTCACTGGTGCATAGTAGGTTGTAATTGCAATGCACTGATAATTTTCTTTCAGTGTAGACATTTTGGCACAGATCATTTAAGGTGTTATATAAGAGTGGCTATATTTCTTTTATTTCCTACACCAAATATTTGCCTTGGTACATTTTATTTTTATTTTTTTACATCATAGTATTATCATTAAAGCTGTACGCATTATACATAAATAGACAATGACAGTTTTCTATCCTCATCCCAAGACTACTATTAGCAATGAATCAGGGTACGGTAATGTGTTGAGTAAAGTCTTTAACAACTTCATTAAAATCATTACGTCTAAAAATGACAAATAATTTATGTAGCTTTGTAGAACTGAGCTTTGTAACACCTTCATTTTACCTTCACAGCTGGTAACAAACATTGTTTAATAATGTGCTGTAAGCTGGGGATAGGTAGCGGGTACAAAAGCTCCCTGGGATGAGCAGGCACAGATACCAAAGTCCACAGGATAAGTGAACAACAGTGGGATTTTTATTGGTGCTATACAAAGTCTATTTACAGGTGCTGTACAGTGTGCAGAAAACAAAATAAACAAAAGTAGTTTAAACAAACACCTAGCCGTGTCTCGGCTCTAACTACACGATATGTAGGCCCTAACTTACTAAGCTAAACAAGCCTACCGCTTGTTAGCTCAAAATACAAACTGCTCACCAGTCTTTTAACAACCTCCTTGCTCCTACAGATCCACACTATCTGTTTCCCAGGACAGAGCAATGGCTGTTAGCTCAGGTGAGCTTAAATTGGCCTGGGGGAGAGGGCCAACACCTGACCTGGATCAGGGATCAGAGATCCCTGAACGTGTAAGAGAGGAGCCTGGGAGAGGTATAAAACCCGAACTGGACTTTCCCAGGCTCTCTCTGGGACGCTCTGCTACACACCCTCCCCTCTTGTTTCAACCCCAGGGTTGGAACACCTGTAGCCCAACAGGAGTGAACACGGGACAGGGCATCTACATTACCCATCTCAACCCCTGGCCTGTGTTTTACCGAAAAGGAATAATCCTGGAGGGCCAAAAACCACCGGTTCACTCGCCTATTAGTCTCCTTCTTTTGGGCCATCCATTTCAGGGGAGCATGGTCAGTTATTAACTCAAACTGGCGCCCTAACAGGTAGTACCTGAGCGCGTCCACGGCCCACTTTATGGCTAAACATTCCTTTTCAATGACTGCATATTTTTTCTCATGATCATTGAGCTTTCTGCTTAGGTAGACCACAGGGTGTTCTTCCCCATTGTATACCTGTGATAGTACTGCCCCGATACCTACATCAGAGGCATCTGTCTGAACCAAAAAATCTTTGGAGAAATCGGGGGAGTATAGCACTGGCTGTGCACAAAGAGCCTTCTTCAGGACTTGGAAAGATTCTTCTGCTACTGGGGACCATTTTATCATTACGGAATCTTTCCCTTTCGTCAGGTCTGTCAGTGGGGCAGCTATAGTGGCAAAATTTGGAATAAACCTTCTATAATATCCCGCAATGCCAAGAAAGGCCCTGACCTGCTTCTTGTTTGCAGGACGTGGCCACTCCTGGATGGCTTCTACTTTATTCACTTGGGGTTTAATAACTCCACGGCCAATAGTGTAGCCCAAATACTTGGCTTCCTCCAAACCAATGGCACATTTTTTGGGATTTGCCGTAAAACCTTCCTTGAAGAGGGAATCAAGGACAGCTTGGACACGGGGCAAGTGAGACTCCCAGTCAGTGCTATGCACCACTATGTCATCTAAATAAGCTGCAGCATACTGCTGGTGCGGTCTTAGGGTCCTGTCCATGGCCCTCTGAAAGGTTGCAGGGGCATTTTGCAACCCAAAAGGCATTTTCTTATACTGGAATGATCCCTCCGGGGTCACAAACGCAGTCTTTTCTTTGGCACTATTAGTCAGGGGTATTTGCCAATATCCTTTGGTCAAGTCCAAAGTGGTCAGATAACGGGCCTTGCCCAGTCGGTCTATAAGTTCATCTACCCTGGGCATCGGGTACGTGTCAAACTTTGTTACTGCATTGAGCTTTCTGAAGTCGTTACAAAACCTCCAAGTGCCATCCGGTTTTGGGACCAACACGATGGGGCTAGACCAGTCACTATTGGATTCCTCAATGACATCTAGTTCCAACATCCTTCTAACTTCATCACTGATGTCCTTTCTCCTCGCTTCAGGAATTCGGTATGGTTTGAGCTTGACACGGACCCCAGGTTCAGTAACAATATCATGCTGAACCGCTGAAGTCGTGCCAGGCAACTCTGAAAATTTCTCTCTATTCCTTATTAGGAACTCTCTAGCTTCCTGTTTTTGGGAATATGACAGGGTGTCTGGAATCGTGACCTCAGGGATCAGAAGGGATTCAGTACCCTTAGGCGTTACCGATAGGGACCTCGCAGTTAACGCCAGTCTATCCTTCCAGGGCTTTAACAGGTTCACGTGGTAAATCTGTTCGGGCTTCCTTTTACCTGGTTGATACACCTTGTAATTGACTTCCCCAACTCTTTCAATTACTTCAAAGGGGCCCTGCCACTTAGCCAGGAACTTGCTCTCAACAGTGGGAACTAAAACGAGGACCCTGTCACCCGGTGAGAAAACACGGAGTTGGGCCCCCCGGTTGTATATTCTCTGTTGGGCTGCTTGAGCCTGTAGTAAATGTTCTTTTACCACTGGTATTACGGCTGCAATCCTGTCCTGCATTTGAGCGATATGCTCAATTACACTTTTGTGGGGTGTCTGTTCCCCCTCCCAAGTTTCCTTGGCTATGTCCAAGAGTCCCCGAGGGTGTCTCCCATAAAGCAACTCAAATGGAGAGTACCCTGTAGAGGACTGGGGAACCTCCCTGATAGCAAACATCAGGTACGGTATCAGGAAGTCCCAGTCTTTCCCATCTTTGTCAACAACCTTTTTTAACATGCCCTTTAACGTCTTATTGAAACGTTCCACCAAGCCATCCGTTTGCGGATGATACACAGAGGTTCGCAACTGCGTCACCTTAAATAACTTGCACAGCTCCCTAGTTATCCGTGACATAAATGGGGTACCCTGGTCTGTCAGGATTTCTTTAGGGATGCCCACCCGACTGAATACCATAAACAGCTCTTTGGCAATATTTTTAGCAGATGCGGCGCGTAAGGGAACGGCCTCAGGGTAACGGGTAGCGTAATCCATAATCACGAGGATATGCTGATGACCACGGGCAGATTTGGGGAGGGGACCCACAAGGTCCATGGCAATCCTCTCGAAGGGCACTTCAATAATGGGCAAGGGCACTAAAGGACTTCGGAAGTGGGGCTGGGGGGCTGACATCTGACACACAGGACAGGATTGACAATAATTCTCAATATTTTTCTGTATCCCAGGCCAGTAAAACCTGCGCAACACTCTTTCAGTGGTTTTCTCAACCCCTAAATGGCCTCCTAGCAAGTGCCCATGGGCAAGTTCCAACACCACCCTTCTGTAAGGCTTGGGGACCACCAACTGTTCAGTAACTTCATCATTCTTTTTACATACACGATACAGTAAATCATCATTGCTGCTGAAATAAGGAAAACAGGGCCTATCCCCTGGTTCAACAGGTACATCATTAATCACCATTACATTTTCCCAGGCCCTGGCAAGGGTAGGGTCTTTTCTCTGCTCAGTACCAAAATTTTCCTTGTGCACATTAAGGTCAGTAAACTCCAACATAGGCTCCGAGTCGGCAGACGGCTGTCCGGCTCTACTGGTTGTGGGACTTCCTCAGGCTCCTCCAGCTCTCCTGCCATAACCGAGAAAGGAAAACTCGGAGAGCCCTGAGATGAGTCCCCTGAACCCACAATATCGGAAGTAGTCAGAAGCTCTGGCTCTGCGACTGAGTCAGGTACTGCGACCGGGGTCGGGACGATCCCACAGTTCCCAAAACTTAGGGAAGTCCCTACCAATGATGGCCTCGTGCACCAAGTGGGGCACAAGTCCGACCGCATGGGACACCGTACCTAAGCCAGTTTTAAACTGAACTGTGGCTATAGGATACTCCCGGGTATCCCCATGTACACAGATCACAGCAACTTTTTTAGCATGAAAATTCACAGTTTCAACCATCTCAGCTGTAACCAAAGTAACCAGACTTCCAGAGTCCAGTAAGGCCGTAATAGGCTTATCATTAACAGTCATGTGACACATGTGTTTCCCCATATTTGGCGCTGCAGCGCATGAAACAGCAGCAAACATGGACTGCCTTCTAATAGACAGATCACACTGCATTGGTTCATCAGTCAATGGACAGTTTGCTGCAACATGTCCCAGCTCTTGGCAACGAAAACACCTGATGTTTCCCCAAGTTGGTTTGCTGACAGGCAGTGGTTTCCCTTGCTTGGGACGCCAAACTTCAGTCCTGGCACCAAAAATCCTCCCCCCTATTTCCTTGCCATGCTTACCACCCACTTCCCCTGGAACAGTCTTACCGGTTGCCTGGGGAGACCGTGGCTTTGGGTGGAAAGTCCGTGCAGTTGTTGGGGTGGTGACCAGGTTCTCTGCAGCAAAGTACCTTTCGACGAGTTCCACCAGGTTATCTGCCGACTTGGGGTCCCCTTGACTCACCCACTTCTGCAGGGGAATTGGGAGGGACCTCAGGAATTGGTCCATGACCACACGCTCCACTATTTGTGGCGCAGACAGGGACTCAGGCTGTAGCCATTTTCGCACCAGGTGGATTAGGTCGAACATCTGCGATCTTGGGGGCCTCTCGATTTTGAAGAACCAGCTGTGGACCCGTTGGGCTCGAACGGCCAAGGTGACGCCGAGTCGCGCCAGAATTTCCTGCTTGACCTTTTCGTAGTCTTCTGCTTCTGCTGACTCCAGATCATAGTAGGCCTTCTGCGATTCACCAGAAAGTAAGGGGGCAATCAGTCCTGCCCACTTGGTTTTAGGCCAACATTCCCTCTCAGCGGTCCGTTCAAACGTTAACAGGAAGGCCTCTGGATCATCATCCGTAGTCATTTTAGACAGAAAGCGAGCCACATGGATGGCTGAAGGCTTGTCTCCCATATCCTTAATTTCCGCAGGTGCCCACTGTGCTAGCGTCTCTGCAACCTTAGTCAGGGTTTTCCTATCCACTTCTGCAGCAGTGGCAAGCTGTTCAAACAGCCTCTGCGATTGCTCCTGTACAGCACTAATCTGCCTCTGCGATTGCTCCTGTGCAGCACCAATCTGTTTGTACAGCGCCTTGGTTTGCTCCTGTGCGATAGCATTGGCTTGCTGCAATGCAGCGTTAGTTTGCTGTTGTGCAGCATTGGATAACATCATTTGTTTGAGGATTTCCTCCATGTTGTCACTTTAGGTACTGGCCTTTTAAAATAGTAACTTACTACTGCTGCCCGCATTCTCCACCATATGTAAGCTGGGGATAGGTAGCGGGTACAAAAGCTCCCTGGGATGAGCAGGCACAGATACCAAAGTCCACAGGATAAGTGAACAACAGTGGGATTTTTATTGGTGCTATACAAAGTCTATTTACAGGTGCTGTACAGTGTGCAGAAAACAAAATAAACAAAAGTAGTTTAAACAAACACCTAGCCGTGTCTCGGCTCTAACTACACGATATGTAGGCCCTAACTTACTAAGCTAAACAAGCCTACCGCTTGTTAGCTCAAAATACAAACTGCTCACCAGTCTTTTAACAACCTCCTTGCTCCTACAGATCCACACTATCTGTTTCCCAGGACAGAGCAATGGCTGTTAGCTCAGGTGAGCTTAAATTGGCCTGGGGGAGAGGGCCAACACCTGACCTGGATCAGGGATCAGAGATCCCTGAACGTGTAAGAGAGGAGCCTGGGAGAGGTATAAACCCCGAACTGGACTTTCCCAGGCTCTCTCTGGGACGCTCTGCTACAGTGCACATGATTCATCATAAATCCACTGTTTAATAGGCAAGTTACCATCATTATATAACAGGTTAAGGTCAAAATTAAAAAAATGAGTAATGATTTGTTTTGAAATATAACCCAGGATGTAACTGGTGAGAATGATGAGATCTTAATTTCTGAAAAAAAAGTACAGTAACGATAGTCACCAACTTACAACCCTAATTCCCAAAAAGTTGGGACGCTGTGTAAAATCTACAAAAAAAACTGACTGCAATGATTTTCAAATCTCATAAACCCATATATATATATATATATATATATATATATATATATATATATATATACAGTATATAGAAAACATATCAACAGTTTACATTGAGAAAATGTGCCATTTTAAGAAAAAAACAAGGTCATTTTGAAATTGATGGCAGCAACACATCTCAAAAAAGTTGGGACAGGGCCACGTTTACTACTGCATATTATCCCCTCTTCTTTTAACAATACCCATTCCCATTATTGCCTGATGTAGGATTCTAATTACTCAACAGTCCTGGGACTTCTTTGTCATATTTTTCATTAACAGATGCTCCAAACATTTTCCATTGGTGAAAAGTCTGGACTGCATGCAGGTCAATTAAGAATTCAGACTCTTCTACTATGAAGCCATACTGTTGTCATAGAAGAAGTTTAGCATTGTCCTGCTGAAATATGCAAGTACTTTTCTGAAAAAGACATAGTCTGGATGAGAGCATATACTGCTCTTAAAATTGCATACATCTTTCAGCATTTCCAGATGTGAAAGCTGCCCATTCCATATCCACTAATGCACCCCAATACCATACCATGCAGGCTTTTAAAGTGAGTGCTGATAACAAGCATGTAGGTAGGTCTCCTCTTCATGCAAAGAATTGGATTGTATTATTCAGGGAAAGTCAAAGAACAGAGAGTCTCCGGAGGATATAAGGGGCTACTATAGGCAGTAACGGACAATGATCAGGGTATTGTATATATAAAAAATATATTTATTTAAATTGATTTTAAGCAAATACTTGGGTAAATAAAATTACAACGTGATGCTTCAAATAGCTAATTACAAAAAACTAGCTGTTAATTGCCAGCAAGTGTTGCACCAATAAACAAAGGCCCAGATTCAACTGCCTGGCTCTACATGGAATACAGGTAGATTTTGTCCAGTAAACGACGGCGGCGTAGTGTATTTCTCCCGTCGCAATCCATCTACGCGAGTAGGGGGCGTGAAGGATTTAAAATAGGCGCGTTCCCGCGGTGATCGAACTGCGCATGCTCCGTTCGCAAATTTCCCGCCGTGCATTGCGCGAAATCACGTCGTTACGTCATTCGTTGTTTGAGTAGCGTCGTTTATGGACATTTCTATTCCCGAACGAGTTACGTAAAAAAAAAAATTAAATTCGACGCGGGAACGACGGGCATACTTAACATGGGCTACGCACCGTTAGACCAGCAAAAAGCTGGTCTAACAGTACGTAAAAAAAAACAGACGTAAGCGATTGCGAAGACCGCTCGTATCTTCGTGGATCGCCGTAAAAACACATTTGCATATCCCGACGCATCAAAACGACGCAAACTCCTCCCAGCGGCCGCCAAAAATATCGCAGCGTAGATCCGAAGGCTTACGAGGATTCAAACTAGTGATACGGTGCGCAAAATTTGAAATTACTCCTGTCTAACACCAGTTAGACAGGCGTAATTGCTTTATGAATCTGGGCCATTGTTTATTGTATATGTGCAGACAAACAACACACAAAAACATGAACCAACATAAACACAAATAAACAGATGCAGTCCGGATGCCAAAATTTCCGCACTTGCTGAGTTTCCCACATGGCAATATACCGTATTACTTGATTAAATAAACATGATGGTAAAAAAAGGGAACGTCCAGTATGTGCGTCCCCGCGGGGGATAATGAGGAATAACGGTTGTGTGATAATAGAACTAATTGTTGATCCGTGTGACACTCACCACATATTAAAAGTGCAAAAGATCTTATAGCTATCCTTGATCTGTAATGCTACGGATAGTTGTAGTGATTGGACAGTCCTATTTATAAGTAGTGTTGAGCGGAATATGCCATATTCGATTTTGCGATATTTCACGAATATATAGAAGAATATTCATGAAATATTCTTTAATATCGAATATTCATGATATTTTATCAAAAAAAAATTTCGCGAAATTTCGCTAATGCGAATGCGAAATTGATTGCGAAATTCTTGTCTGCGCATGCGCGCGAACAACACGCAAAAACGGAGATCATTTCCTATAGGAAGCACAATGCTAAGCTCTAAGATCGCAATACACAGGAAAAACGCACAGAAACACGCCACCTTGTGAAATTTGCACTGAAATACTGCTGGGAGTGATCTTATATAATGGTCGTGCAGGCAGGTTCCTATTGGTTGCTATGGAGGTTGCTAACCTCTGCCAACTGTGGTAGGAGAACTCTGATTGGCTCTGATGCAAAAGAAGGGCAGAGAAAGTATTTGCGAATATTCGTAATACGAATATTCGCATTGCGAATATTCGGCACCATAAAAGGATCGCCTCAGCTACTCGGCCCAGGGTCTCTAATCATACCAGCAATGCTTTTAGACGTTGATGGAGATCACTAGGATGTGATCTGTTTTAAATAAATAATAAAAATAATAAAAATAAATTTGAAAAAATACGAATATTCGCCAGGATATTCGAGTTATTCGCGAATACTCGATTATGCAATATTCGTAACGAATATTCGAAATGCGAATATTCGTGAGCAACACTATTTATAAGCTGTTCAATGGTAGAATGTCTCTCTGTATTCATTGATAGCTCCAACTACTCCAATGTATTGCCTCTATTTAACTGTAGATCACTGAGAAGTCAGCAGTGTGCCTATGCTGAAGTAAATAACATGACTTAATTGGTCTACTAAATGCTGAAGGCTATTCAGTGTCACTACTGATAGCCAGTACCCTTAGGCCAGTCCACTTTGCCAATTAGACGTGGTTGTCTGTGGAAAGTCCTCGTAGCGGTACACTAGGCAGTTCATAAGCAATCTAACATCAGCCTTAAAACGGAAGAGTATAATCCACCTTACCGCCTCCGTATGTCAAAGGATTATGCTGTACGGACTTATCTTCTACCTTCAAGGTGGAGTGTGCCCCATACGCCGGCGTCTTTGTTGTCTTAGCACATCTCTGCTGGGGGATAGGTAGATTGCCGAGAAATAGATTGCATGCCGCGCTTCTCAGATAGCTTTCGATCTCTCCTGCCGCATGCCGGGCAGATACTATCGCACAGTGTCACATGCATCGGGGAATATAGGTGGCATCCTGCAGCTGAGTGACATCAACGCGATTCTCCTCTTCAGCCTGAAGGACACGGTGCCCATGGTTGCAAAAAAGAATGTCACATTTTGATTCGTCTGTCCACAGAATAGTTTTCTACTTTGCAACAAACCATTTTAAATAAGTTTTGGCGCAGAGAAGACAGCAGCGTTTCTGGATCATGTTCAGATATGGCTTCTTCTTTGCATAATAGAGATTTTCCTTGCATTTTTGGAGGACAAACTGTGTTCATAGACAGTGAATTTTTGGGAAATATTCCTGAGCCCATCCAGTGATGTCCATCACAGAATCATACTGGTTATAATGCAGTGCCATCTGAGGGCCCAAAGATCAAGGGCATTAAATACAGTGGAACCTCGGATTGCGAGTAACGTGGTTAACGAGCATTTCGCAATACGTCATATATGTCATTTTTCGGGTTGTAAAAAATGATCGTGTGTGGGCTAAAACGACATAGAAAAGCCACGCATGCTCAGAAGCAAGTTATGAGACTGGGGGGGGGGGGCTCGTTCCGTGTTGTACGTCACCGCGCTTTGCTAGATCATTTTTTTAAAACGATGGTGTGTGGGCAACATCGTTTTTAATGATGAAGTTGGGAAAACTTCGTTTTTTGGACATGCTGAAAAACATTTTTTTTTTCATGCTGAAAAATGATCGTGTAGCATAAGTCTTTCTGAGGTCAGCCGAGGTATCCTCGGGCCTTTTCGGCCATTTCCGAGGCTCTCCAGCCCCCACCTCTGGCCGCATGCGGTATTGCATGGGATTTGTTTTTGTGGTTGTGGATGACCCAACTAGTATGTATAGCACCAAATCCCCAATGATATCAAGACAAAGACGAAGAAATTGGATTTTTAGGTGCACAAATGCAATATATCAAGTAGATTATAATAAAATATTTTTATTTTTAACAGCATAATAAAAACAGTATTAAAAATAAATAGTTGGATAGTGGTAGTACAAAGATACAGTTAATAGAACAGTCGGATGGAATCTATTCACGACATGTTTCGTCCCTTACTCAGGCTTCTTCAAAGGGAAAACTGTCCAATTAGGTGGTACAAGCCTTCTACAAAAAACAAATATATATGTGTCACAATACATATAAATAACCAAAATACATAAAGTGCAGAAGCATATCATTAATTTAATTTTATGCATGTGCTACTCCCACCCCCAAAGGGTGCAGTCCCTTACCTCTTCCCACTATAGCCAGTCCAAGCAGTCACACCCCAAAGTCAATGCAGAACAAGTTATTTTTGTTTCCATTGACTTCAATGGGGAAACTCGCTTTGATATGCGAGTACTTTGGATTACGAGCATTCTCCTGGAACAGATTGTGTTTGAAATCCGAGGTTCCACTGTAATGCATTTTGGCCTAGTGCCTTGTGCACAGATATTTCTTCACATTTTTGGAATCTTTTGATGATACTATGTACTGTAAATGATGATATATATATAGGGGTAGATTCACGTAGAGCGGCGTATATTTATGCCAGCGTAGCGCATCGTCTTTACGCACAACGTTAAGAGGCAAGCATGCTATTCTCAAAGAATATGCGCTCAACGTTGCACCGGCGTAGCGTATAGTTGACAGTGTAAGCCGACGTAAGTCAAAGTAGGTGGAAGTGGGCTGGAAGTGGGCGTGATATATTATAATGAAGCGTGACCCAATGCAAATGATGGGCTGAGCTTCAAAAAATTAACTGCGCATGCGTCGGCTCTTGGACGCATCCCAGTGCGCATGCTCACAGTTACGAAATAGCTGCCTAAGATACGCCTACGATGTGAACGTAACCTACGCACAGCCCTATTGCCGTAGTACTACGTAAACGGCGTACGCAACGTAAAATTTGACGGCGTTGTTCCCTGGCCCATACCTTTGCATTACCTGTGCCTCATATAGCAGGGGTAACTTTACACCAGACGTACGCCTTACGTAAAGGGTGTAGATTACAGCGACAGGCGCAAGTTCGTGAATCGGCGTATCTTGCTCATTTACATATTTGATGCGTAAATCTATGGAAGCGCCCCTTGTGGCCAGCGTAAATATGCGCCCAAGATCCGATGGCGTAGGAGACTTACGTCGGTCGGATTAAGCCAAAATTCAGGCGTATCTAATTTTAAGAATAAGGCGCATAGATACAACGGCACATTCGTGGACTTACGCATCGTATCAGGAGGTACGACGGCATAAGTCCTTTCTGAATCCGGGCCAATGTCTTTGCAATTTTAAGTTGAGGAACATTGGCCCAGATTCACGTACATCGGCGCATTATTGGACCGGCGTAGCGCACCACTTTTCCGTTAGACTTGCGTAATCTAGCCGCGTAATCCCGCGATTCACGAAGCTTTTGCGCAAGAGATTGCGCAAGCGTAAGGTTTTTTCCGGAGGCGTAAGGAGGAGTAATACAAATTGGGAGGGACGTGGGCGTGTTACATTGAAATGAGCCGTGACCCCATGCAAATGAAGGGCCGGCCGACTCGCGCATGCGCGCGTGAAGGAAACCATGTCAGCTCCGTTGTGCGCATGCTCACAACTCGGGAGCGGCGCAATCATTGAAATTGGAAATGGACTAGGGCAATGTTGTGAACTACGCAGACAGCATAAATAGACACACACAAACGCACTTCCATTGCAAAAGTACATCCCTTTGTGTCCCTTCCCATTGAATCAAGTGCTTTTGCTCTGTTGTTCGTTAGAGTGTGTTTTGTAGTTGTCAGATTAGTGTTCTGTGTGATCTAGTGCTTGTTGGTAGTTTTGTGAAAGTGTGTTTTGATAAGTGTTTTTTGACTGTTTGTTTGATTGATAGATTTCTGAGCGTTTGTTTTCTTGCTTTATTTTTTCATCTGATTTTTTTGTGTCTGTTTCTTGCTGAGTGCTAGTGTGATTTTTGGGTGTTCTTTTTCTCTTTGTGTGTGTTCTTGTCTGATTGGTTGTGCTTGTATTTGTGACAGATTTTTGGTGACTGCTAGTGAGTTTGTTTGGAAGTATGACTGAGAGAAAAAGAAAGCTTAATTTTACAGTGGGGGAAAAAAGAATTCTTGCCCGGGCCATTACCGACTATGGGCGTTTTCTCCACGGCCCGCAGAGTGCCACCACCACCCCGGCCAGGAGGAGGGAGATATTGGATATGATCACGGAGCAGGTCAATTCATCGGGGGAGGGGGAGACACGGACCCGGTCTGGGATTGAAAAGAAAATAAATGACCTCCGGCGTGAGGTGAAAAAAAAACTGGCCGCAATAAATGCCCATGCCAGGGGCACAGGAGGGGGCCCACCATGCCGGGTTAGATTTACAGCGACGGAGCGTGTGGTGGCCCTGACCTTTCACCGGCATGAAGTGGAGGGCCTGCCAGGCTTTGACACAAGTCTGGTCCCCGCGGTGCCAGGTAAGGTTTTTATTTCTCTCAGGTGTGTAGCATGTGTGGGGGAGGGGGTGAAAGGGAATATGTGGCAAGTGTGTGGATCCTCCAACCTGTGAATGGTTTGTGTCATCCACAGATGTGCAGGAGGGTGCAGGGCCATCTGGCCTGACCGCTCCAACGCCAGGACAGCAGCCTAATGAGGCCCCCCCAACAAGGCCAGAGTCCGCGGAGGAGGAACAAGAGGAGGAGGAGGATCATGCGGAGGACGATCATGAGGAGGAGGAGAATCATGAGGAGGAGGAGTCCATGGCAGGCACTGGCCGTTTGGTTTCTGCGGACTCTTCCCCTCTGGCTGCAAGAAGCCTGCCCTCCCTAAGGGTGAGCCCCCCCCCTCCTCCCCCAACATGGCTCCCCTCACAAGGGCCTCCCCTTCTCCCCGGCCACAACCATCAGCAAGAGCCAGGAGGTCATCCCAGAGCACCAGGGGGGCGCCCAATCTCCTGCCCGCCAGTCTGAGAAGGAACCTGGCCACCCAGACCCGCCTTCGGAGACAGCTCTGCCAGACTATGGGGCGGGTGGATCAGAGCCTGTCCTCCATCAACGATAGGCTGGGTAACCTGGACTCCCACTCCCGGGCCTCCACAACCTGCCTAAATGACCTGCAAACTACAGCAGCAGGCGTTGGGCAGGATGTGAGGGCCCTTACCCAGGCTATCCAGGGCAACACGGCAACACTTGGTGCTGCCCTGGACAGAATAGCCGTGGCCTTGGAGGGCAGGCCGCCAGGTGGGCAGATCTCAGGGGCTGCTCCTCCTTCCCCGGCTTTTCCCCTCCCCCATGCGTCTCCCCTGAGGGTCCGGGGCTGTGGCCGGGGGCGCCCCAGGCGTGGCTCAGGCAGAGGGCATTAATTTTTTTTCCCCCTTTTTTTGGTTTGAAAGCATTTTTATTTTTGTTCTCTGCATTTTTTTTTTTTCTATGCATTTTTTTATTATTTTGCTGACATTTTTGGCATATTTTGGGTTGTGAATGATGTTTGAATGTGGGGGTGACATTCCTGCTGGAAAAGGGGTGTCATCCTCAATTTGGGTGGAGAAGGGTTCCCCAGGACCAGGGAGAAGTGATTCCCAGGTCCGTGTGAATGGTGTATGAATGTACAGTGACATAATTGGAGCCTTGACGTGGCGTTACTGCTCACCAGTCTTGCATGGTGGACTGGTGCCAATCCAATTTGATGAGGATGTGGGGTGTGTGTGCTAGGGACCATAGTGGTGTGCATGCATGCATTCTCATTGTGCCATGATTAATGTGTGTGTTTAACGTGCAAAGATGCATAATGTGAGCTGGCATGAAATGGGGTCATGAGATGGGGTCCCAGTGCATATGCAGAGTCACCTTGAAGGGAAAAGACAGGAGGATGTTAGTCATGCATGTGCCACTTGTGAGGTGTGCATCACGGGAGGGGATAGTCATGCCTGACTCCCATGTCACTCACCAACCAGCCAGCTGTCCCCATACATGTTCTGTTTGAAATCTGTGGGGATGGGGCTCTGATTGTATATGTAGCTGTCATGGGTGTCATGGGTGGTGCCATGTGTTGGGCTGCTGATGTCCTCCTGCAAGGTTGTGGTAATTCCACGATGGCATGAGGGGTGAATCTGAAGATGCGAGACACCTCAGAATCTCTAATGCCAAAGATGTCTATGCGTGTGTGATATATCAAGTGAAGAGTGAGGGGCTTGTATCAGATAAGAATATTGTATTAGATTAGATTAAATTGTAAATTTTATATAAGCCAAAAAAAATAAAAATAAAACATCTCCCGTGCCCTCCTTAGTGCCATCCTCCGTGCCCTCATCCTTCTTTGTTCATCTAAAGTCAGTAGTATAGCTATGCGCGACGATGCCCCTGGCATGTTGGCATACAGATTGTTGGGCAACACGTGTGACTGCTGAACTCCTCACTAACAGTGTTGCTTTATCTGACAATTAGACTTTTTTTCAAAATTTAGACCAGCGTTTAGGTCCTCTAACTTTAGACAGAACATTTTGCAGTTGCGCACATCGCGTAGCCTGCGCAGCAACTGCGTTTTTTTGTGAATCCCCGTAACTCCCTCATTAGCATATTTGACTAGCAAATCAATGGTGTGTCTAGCGCAGTTTTGCGCGAAGGGAAGCGAAGGTCTAACTCAATTACGCCGGACCAAAAAACGTAGATTTCTGGCGTATATTGTTTTGTGAATCGCGTCCAACTATACGCACGCGCACATTTAGACTTACGCACGCGCAACAGCAGTTGCGCAGGCGTAATCGCTCTGTGAATCTGGGCCATTGTTCTGAAAATGTTAGACAATACATTTTTAGACACAGCTTTTCACAGATTTGTGAACCTCTGGGCACCTTTGCTTCTGAGACACTCTGGCTTTCTAAGATATAAAGAGAAAGGCCCGTAGAATGGGACTTTGAGGGCACTACCACACAAACAATAAAAAATAGTAAAGTATTATTTAAAATTTATTAGAAAACATATATTCAATATTGCACAATTGCACAATAACATTTATTAGAAAACGTATATTCAATATTGCACAAAGCCTTGGATACAATGTATACAAAAATGCAATAAAAGATACAATATCCTGGATATTGCATTTTTGTATACATTGTATCCATGGCTATGTGCAATATTGAATATACGTTTTCTAATAAATGTTAAAAAATACTTTACTATTTTCTATTGTTTGTGTGGTAGTGCACTCAAAGTCCCATTCTAGGGGCCTTTCTCTTTATTGACATATATGGGATGTGGCACACCTTTAAAAGCTTTCTCTATCAGAATTCCTTTTGACTTTCTAAGATGCTCTCTTTTATTGCTGTGTCTGCCTAGGCCAACAGTGTGGCAGTTTGCAAGGGGGGGTGTCAGAAAAGCCGCCCTGCACAAAAAAAAGGCCCCTCTTCTCCCGAGTCCTGGCCCCGCCTCCTGCACAAAAACAGTCCACGGCAGCCAGTGTCTTGCTGTAACGTCAATGTTATTATGAGGCGGACTATGCAAGGACTGGAGCCAGTTATGAGACCTACTTGGCCGGGGGGAAGGAATTTGTGCCCCCATAAAGCGACCGCCTACCCTCCTCCACAGCATCCCTACACAACGCAACTTCCTCCCGGTCTGGGCTCTGTGTCAATAGGAGAGAGGAGAAAGAGGCCAGCCAGGTACGATTAAAATGCAATTGGAGACCCTTATTGAGGCAATATCTAATAGGAAAATATAGTTCTTCCCTATTAGATTTATTACATCTGAAAAAATGGGGAGCATTGTTATTTTCATGGTCAAATTCTTCTGGCTTTAAAATGAAACATTTGTCTATATTATTGGCAGCAGAGCCATAACAGTCCTGTAATTTCCTACTGAAATTGTTCAATGTTTGAAATCCATCTGACAGTCATCAGTAATATTACATGCTATTTCCTCTTGTATGCAACAGAAACCACTTATGCGTTAGTAACAGGGGCAGTTATTTATTTATTATTTTAGTCTTACCACCTACATATTTTTTCTGATTTAAAGACATTCAGTAAAGCATGTTATACAGCACACTGCTTGTGATGTTTCATTTAACCCTCTCTATGTTCTAAAAAACCTGGCTGATCCTGTCATTTCCTGTGTCCCCCTCTGTGTACTGACCACGGTAATCATGGCTGCTGAGTCCTGACCACCGCGATCAGTTTACGTGCCACCGTCAGCCGCTGGCTTCCTCTCTCCCCCCTCTCCCTGCCTGTCAGCTCGGAAATGTATAGCATTACTATTGAGAAATCATGTCATCTGTTTTGTTACATGACAATATAACATCCAGTGTGTGTTTTTGTATAAAATGATTACGATAAAATGGGAATGTTCCCCCACTGGGTTTTTAAGTATCACAATTGATCAATATGTAAAAAATCTTTATTACATTTTTTTTTATTTAAATCACACGTTGAACATTAAAATATGGAACACTCTATCACTCTATTACAGATGTGGTTTAATTTGTAACTCTTGCATGGACTTTTTTGGGGTTTACTCGGCAAGACTTTGTAGGTAGAAACAGAACGCTTTGTGGTTATACTGAAAATGGGTGTCCCAAAAAAATCCATTAACAAAAACACACCTTACACAAAGCAGTTGTCACAAAGTTTGGGGCAGAGCGCATTCTGAAAAAGTGTATGAATTATTTACACAGGTCTTTGTGTTCTGTGACAAAAACAGAGAATTGTTGAGTATGAGATAACAATTGCATAAAGGTAGTAAAAACCCAACGGGGAAAAAAGGGCGTTTGACAGAAGCATTTAATGTTACTCCACACTAGGGCCTGTTTATAAAGAGCTAAAAGTTACAAGGCATTTCCTTGCACACTTCAGGAAGTTTGTCAACTATCCATTTCCACCACATTTACAAAGGTAACTGGCCTACTGCAAACATGGTGAACTGGTGCTGGTCTACTAAAGGACTTGAGTACAGTATATTTATGACAAATGAGGAAAAGGGGGAAAATGGGGCAACAAGCCCCGGGACTTCTTCTAAGTTTTCTTGATTTTAAACACCATCTGTGCTACATACCTGGATTGAAATTCTGGTCCGAGGGTGAGTGGTGCTTGCCTTGTTTTACTGCTGTTATGCAAATTCTATGCATGGTATACTGTTGTGAATATTATGTATGTGTCCCATATTTATCGTTTTTTGTTAAAACGTTTACCATTATATGTTAAATGCATATACATATATATCTTTTGATATACCATTATATTAGGGCTGTTACTGATCAAAATTTTTGTGTTCGATTAATCGTTTTGTTTTTTAATCGATTTATCGACTAATTTCGATTAATTTTAACGCACATACAGATCCAACTACTTTTAGTTGATCTCCCTGCATGCCGATTCCCAGTGCAGCTACCAACAACTGGAAAAATGGATAGCAGGATACAAAAAACACACAAAGGCAGCGCTCGATGGGAATAGAATTAAAACTTTTATAGTCTTCAAGTAGGTAATCAAATAAATATTGCACTGGAGATAAAATCGATGGAGCTACATAAACTGTAAAAATGGTGCGAGTAATACCAAACGGTAGCAAAAACAGTCATAAAAACATGTAGCTAAGTATGATACTGGTATAAAAATGTGTACAACGATAGCACTGCTGAATACAGATGAGGAGGGGTTAACATCAGTCCGTCGGCATGTAGATGTCCCGTGAAGGAAACTATCACAACTCCCAGTGGATGGCTGTAGAATCCCAGGTTGATAGAGGGAAGTGATAGAGGGAAGTCTAACAGTCCTTGCGTGTGGCAGATAGTTAGGTCCCGCCAGCATGCAGATATGAGGGCACAGTAAAGGAGCCCTTCAGATGGACACGGCAAGCCCCGCCGGTGTCCGTGACGTTACCGGATCTTCCGACGGAACTCGCTGAAGGCCCACAAGCCGGCGGAGAGGGGAGTACCAATCAAATAAATTTTAATCGATCAAAAAAATTAAAGATTAATCGATTAATTAGCCCTACATTATATACATGAATTGGATTATTTAATTTCATTTAATTCATTTCAAAGAGCAACTGTCTTATTGTTTAATTAATTTGTGTCTCTTTATTTATAGTTTTTACCTGTACTAAGCCCCTGATGAAGCCCTGCCCTGGGCGAGACATGTCGGGCAACTGTTGGGTATAGGGACTCCAGTGGCCTTCATTGTGAGCCACGTTGGTTCGTTGCGGACCATTCACCGATTATGTTATTCTAATTTTGTATGTGTAAATTAAATACATTTTGTATATATTCTTTTATCCCAGTGTATTGTTTTGTCTGGACACCGTTTAAAGTCCCGGGGCTTGTTGCCCCATTTTCCCCCTTTTCCTCATTTGTCGCACATTGTATATGGGATGTGGTGTCCTCGATTGATCTCTCCCTGCCTACATTTTATTGTACAGTATATTTATGTTGCAAAGTGAATTTTCCTTTAGCTTAGTGAATTAGCTGTAGAAATTCACTTTACTAAGAATACCTAATCATGTACAAGAAAAAAAAAAGATTTTTGCTTGAAAGTGTTTACATAATTAAAGTTAGCATATGTTCACCTCATTCCAGGGCAGCCATCAGGGGGTACAGGCATTACACCTGTAAGGGGCCTGATGGTCCCCAGGTGCCTGGCTGGCTCCCCTCCTGTCTTTTTTACTTAAAAAAAATAAAAATATATATATATATTATTTGTATTTATCTATTCTTTGCATTTCACCTGTAAGGATTTTGTCAGCACCCCCCCCCCCTTGCTCCAGGGGGGCTCTGCCTAAAGCTGTATAAGGGGCCCACAAAATTTGTGATGGCTGCCCTGCCTCATTCAATGAGTGAATTTTAATGTTTTCAAAGTAAACTCTCACTAGAGGTGTATGTTCCATGTCAGTCACTGCCTGTGAGTGTGTAGCAAAGAACATAAGTCTGCTAATGGCAAAGAATGCCCAATCATGTACAGGTGAAAGAAAAAGAAAAAAATCAAGATTTTTGCAAGCACATGATTAGATGACTGAAAATAACACAGCTTCACTTCAGTCAGTAACGTGGCTTCCTAAACTAGAACACCACAAAAAAACGAAACAGAACAAAGAAACAAAACAAACTTTTTGTTGGTTTAATTCAAACTCTATATCAAATGACTGGTTTGTTAAAGCGGAACTTTACTCAAAAAGGGAAGTTCCACTCTTCATCCTCCTCCCCCTCCTCCTTTACATTTGGCACATTATTCTTTTTTTGAGGGCGGCTACTTGATTTTGACAGATACCTGCTCCTCCACTTCCGGTCAGAACGCAACAACGACCTGAACGAAAGTTCGCCCCCCTCCTTTCCTCACAGTCTTCTGGGACACATCACATGTCCCAGAACACTGTGACACCAATCAGAGAGCACAGTGCAACTCATGCATATGCATTTGGAAGCTGGCTGGGATGGCTTCACTGCCGGTTTCCCTTAGTGAAGTTGCCAGTGCCTGGACCCAAAGTCGATTGAAGAATGGGCTCAGGTGAGGACATCACAGTACAGGTAAGTGTCTTTATATTAAAAGTCAGCAGTTACAGTATTTGCAGCTGCTGACTTTATTATTTTTTGGGGGAGACTGGAGCTTCTCTTCAAAAACATTCTCTTCAAAAAACATGCCATACCTAAAGTATAAAACAATAATTACATTATTATAAAACAAATAATAATAATAATACTCATGCATTTGTAGGGAAGATCTGGCTAGCTTTTTGGCAGGGGTTTGGACTAAAACATTGGTAGCACATAACAATAAATCATTTGACAAGTAAACAGTTCCCAAGGAAAAAGAGAAGTTACAATAATATTATTTTTTTTGCATTTTGTCGCTGCTCTCCTAATGCTTGAAACTGGTCTAGCATACTCTTTATAGAACTCTTTTCTATAGCCATCAATTAAATTTCACCCCTTTTTCAAAGGGAGAACAAAACAACAAATCTGCCTGGTTGCTATTGGGAACTCTTAGGCCGCGTACACACGATCGGTTCAAACCGATGAGAATGGACTGAAGTCCAGTTTTATCGGTCCAAACCGACCTTGTGTACGGCCCATCAGTCTGTCGTCCTTCAGTCCAAAGTTTTAAAACTTGCTTTAAAATTGGACTGATGGACGCCTGACCATCGGTCCAAAAAACGATGGTTGAATGAATGAATGAATGAATGAAAACTTGTATAGCGCGGCACATGCGAACTGAATCGCCTCTGGGCGCTTGTTGTTCCTGTCTCCTTTGATATCAAAAGAGAAAAGTCTTGACCTTTTTCCTAAATGCTAGGTGGTTCTCCTCCAACCGAATGCTGGTTGGTAAAGCGTTCCATAGTTTGGGACCTTGGATCGCGAATCTCCTTTCTCCCTTGGACTTGAAGTTGGCTTTCGGAACCTGGAGCAGGTTCTGATTCGTGGATCGCAAAACGCGATTGGGATTATGCGCTTTTATTATTTCGCATAAATAAAGGGGGGCATTCCCATGGACACATCTATGTGTAAGACAGAGAGCTTTAAAAGCGATTCTGTCTTTGACTGGCAGCCAATGAAGTGCTCTCAGTGAAGGTGAGATGGATTCCCAGGGTTTTTTCCCAGTCACCAGTCTGGCGGCCGTATTCTGAACGACTTGCAGACGAGCGATTTGGTACTTGGGGAGGCCGAGGTAAAGGGCATTTGCATAATCCAGTCTGGAGTTAACAATTGCTCCCACCACGACCGCTAAATCTTCTTTAGGGATGAACGGAGTGAGTCTGCGTAGTAGGCGCAGCAGATGGTGAGATCCGCTGACTACTGACCCTATTTGTGCGTCCATTGTCATAAAGGAGTCAAAAATGACCCCTAGGCTTTTGACTTTGGCGCTAGGGGTGATGAGCTTGCCCAGAATGGGCGGGGGGGTCCATGCTGTTGAAAGTTGATTCATACGCTTGGCGTGAAACAGGAGAAGTTCTGTTTTCGCTCCATTGAGTTTAAGATAACTCTTTGTCATCCAGTCCTCTATCAAAGAGAGACATGTCTCTAGATTGAGGTGGTGATCCTGTCTGTTGCAGATGCGGAAATAGAGTTGTGTGTCATCTGCATATGAGTGGTAGAGCAGTTTTTGGCTGCTGATAATCTCAAAGAGAGGACGAAGATATATGTTAAACAGCACTGGTGACAGAGGCGATCCTTGAGGGACTCCGCATGTTACTGTGCGTTTGTCAGACGTGAAAGGTCCTAACTTCACTGTTTGCGATCGGTTTTCCAGAAAAGAGGAGAACCAAGATAGATCGCCTTCTGCGACTCTGGCTACTTCAGCAAGCCGAGTCAGTAACAGATTGTGGTCTACAGTGTCGAAAGCGGCACTTAGGTCCAACAGAACTAGAAGACAAGATTCTCCTTCGTCTGCGGCCTTGAGAACATCGTCCCATACTTTCAGTAATGCTGTTTCTGTCCCGTGTCCGGGACGGAAGCCTGATTGCAATGGGTCAAGTAGCTTGTGGGTATCTAGATGCTGTTGCAGCTGTTGTACCACTACTTTTTCCATTATCTTTGAGAGTACGTTGAGGCTAGTTATGGGACGGCGGTGGAGTGGATCCTTGGGGTCCAGGGAGGGTTTCTTCAGGATGGGTTGGATTACACCCTCTTTCAACTGTGAGGGCACTATGCCTTCCAAGAAAGACTGGTTGATAAGCTGCGTGATGGGAGGAGCCAGAATGTCGGCGCATTCCTTCAGCAGTTTAGTGGGGATAACGTCATTTGGCGCTGTGCTATTACGCAGAGTACAAATGACATTCTTAGTGGTCTCGATGGAGATGGGTTCCAGGGCGAACTTACCTGATATAGAAGAATTACTATGGGTGTTGTGTGAGAGGCTGCAGGGGGGGCTGAGGGGGGAATTGTTTTGCTGAATGCTTTCACGGATCACCTCGATTTTATTAATGAAGTAATCCGATAGTTCATTGCAAAATTCTTGTGTGTCCGAGCTGGGGGTTTCAATGCATCCTGGCTTCATGGTCTGGGTGACCATCTTGAAGAGTTCGCGGGGGCGGTTTAGGGCGCCGTTGATAGCCTCCGAAAAATAATTTTTCTTGGCTTGGAAAATTCCTTTGTGGTATTTTCTTGTAGTCGCCTTGTAGATGGATAGGTTTAGCTCTGAAGAACATCTTTTCCAGGCAGATTCGGCCCTTCTGCGTTCTTGCTTCAGTAACGACAGTTGGTTGCTAAACCAGCTGCGGTTGGTTTTCCGGATGCGGGTTCGTCGCTTCGGCGCTACCAAGTCGGCTGACTGTAGCATGGCCGAGTTTATGGCTTCCAATGTTTCAACGGCCGTTTGATGCGGCGGAGTTGTTTCTATTTTTTTCCTTAAAGTGGTTTTGAAGAGTTCCGAGTGGAGCTTCTTCTGACATCTAGTCCAGTGTGTTGTCACTGGATTTGATGTTTTTGTTGCGGGGGGATTGTGGAAATATTGAAGGTAATTGCATGGTGATCTGTCCATGGCAATTTTTCATTTTCCCAAATTTTTATTTCCAGAGCTTGTCTGAAAATAAGATCAAGTGTGTGACCTGAAGCATGTGTGGGCCCACATACTAGTTGCTGCAATCCTAATCCTTCCAGGTGGTCAATACAGGCGTCGGCAATGGGGTCCTGTGAGGAGTTGGCCCAGAGATTGAAATCCCCGAGCAGCAACAGGTGTTTGCTGTTGAGGGTATAAGTGGAGAAGAAATCCGTCCATGATGATAGCAGCTGCGATTTTGGGCCGGGCGGCCTATAGCAGAGCAGAATGTGGACGGTCTCCTTTGAACTTGCTTGAAGTTGTAGAGTAAGGGTTTCCATGAATGGAAGAGGGTTTTGGCGGACTGGTTTGGTGATCGTAAGATGAGTCTTGAGGATCACCGCCAGGCCGCCTCCTCTTTGCCCTATTCTGTTTTCCGTTATGATACGGTAATTTTCTGGCACCAGTTCTCCTAGAATGGTGTTACAGTCGGCTGTGAGCCAGCTCTCTGTAATAAAAAGACAGTCTAGATCCTTTTGTTGAATGAAGTCGCGGATTTCTAGTCGGTGTTTTACTGCCGATCTTGTGTTGATCAGAGCACATGATATGTGCTTGAGCTGGGGTAAATGGCTGAAATGACTGACCGTCGATCTATGATCGATTCTCAATAGTCGCTCAGTTCTTAGGGCCTTTTTGGTGATGGCTGGCAGTATTGCGGCGCATTGCCTCAAACTCCAAATGGTTTCGGCAGAATATTGCCTACGTGCCATGATCGTCAATACACGGGGGGGGGGATTTCGGGGCAGTGGGGAGAGGAATTGGCTAACTCCTCTTTCCAGGCTTGGTCCAGAGGAAGGCAAAAAACCCCGGCGGTGCTCGGCCAATATGCTCCAGCAGGGAAAAAATTCCTTCCTGACCCCTGTAAGAGGCGATGGTTAGTACGCAAAAGCATCGGTTCAAAAACCCGCACATTTTTAGAATCAAGTCGACGCATGCTTGGAAGCATTAAACTTTGTTTTTTCAGTGCATCGTTGTGTTTTACGTCACCGCGTTCTGACACGATCGGTTTTTGAACTGATGGTGTGTACGCACATCAGACCATCAGGCCACTTCAGCGGTGACCCGATGAAAACGGTTCGTCGGACCATTCTCATTGGATGGACCGATCGTGTGTACGCGGCCTTACAACTCCGAAAAGAAAAGTCAGATGTAAGCTTTTGGTTGGAAATTCCGACCATGTGTATGTCGGAATTTCCACCAACAAAAGATTGAGAACAGGTTCTCTATTTTTCCGACGGAAAAAGTTCCTATAGGAAAATCCGCTTGTCTATATGCAATTCCGACGCACAAAAAAAAAACATACATTCTCAGAATCAAGCAGAAGAGCCAAACTGCTTATTGAACTTCATTGATCTCGGCTCGTCGTACGTCTTTTACGTCACTGCGTTCTTGGTGGTCGGAATTTCCGACAGCATTTGTGTGACAACAAGTTGTGCAACACAAGTTTGAGCCAACATTCCGTCATAAAAAAATCCACGTTTTTTTTTGTCTGAATTTCCGATCGTGTGTATGCAGCATTACATTGTTTTCCAGATTACCATGCTTATTTTGGCAGGTACCACAGTAGTCTTAGGTTCTCCTCTCCTCCCCTCCCATTGATAGTAAATTAAATAAATGTGGTAACTGATTATAGCTAGTTATTTAAACAGCATCTAATTTAATAAAATATTCTGCTTTATTATTTGACTTAATTGAAGCTCTACTCACATAAAACCTGTCATTCCAAAATAGAACCATACTGGTTGGACCTGTTTTTTTTTGCACATTGTCTCCACCCTGTAAAACTATAAGCGGTGCAGAGCAGCAGGTGAAATATGCCACCTATAATGTGACATCAGCTCAGGCTGGTCCTCTTGCTCTTCCCATAAATAGCATATATTTAATCTAGTGTATATTTCTGGAAGGATGCTGGGAATACCACTTTCATGTAGCAGGGCATAAATGAAAAACGGCCTCCCAGTGTCTCTACAAATGTGCATTCTGTATATTCTCGAGGATCTGCCCCCTCCATATGAAAACACTGTGCCCAGGGCAGCTGCCTCGTCTGCCCCTTTCGTCCTGGATTTGTAGGACCTTTTTCCCATAAAGGATGCAAGACAACCCTACTAGTTTGGAATTCTTTACACATCACAGTAATGGCTACTGGGAATGCTACTTTGTGAGACAGTCTTAGCAGCAGTATCCCACTAATAGCCTCAAAAGGCAGTTTTTTCAACACCCTTACAATACCAGGTGAAGATACCACTGAAAAAATGGTGGTTGGACTGGAGGAACCACATGTGCATTTGCACTAAATAAAGGTGCAGAGATGTTGCAAGTACACCAGAGGGTGCTAAAATAAGACTGCCAGCACTGACTCCTGACTCTTAATTGAGTGACAAAAGCTGCTTCACTCCACACCAGGGAAAATCCAGGAGATGGGCAATGGAAAAAAAACAAGAACATATCCCTAGGTGCTCACACCACACAAAATAAATCTTCCAGTTGTAGCAATGTGGACTACAGCGATTTCCTGTCATTTCTATAGATCGTATTGTCCCTTTAGTGCCCAGCGTCACTAACTGACATCATATTTGTGGGCCAAACCAAAGGCATTGTAGGATTAGTAGGTCCTCAGAATGGCTATTACTCCACATGACTATACACCAGGACTACATATCCCAGGGATCTTTGCTACCATCAGGGAGATTGCTGGGAAGAGCCATTAAAGAGGCCAAAAACCTGCCCTGCGCTCTCTTCTTCCTGGGCCTTGTGGGTGACGGACCTCTCTGTACAGGGAGAGTGAGGTCGGGGCCTACCACGCGGTGTACAACATTCCAACCTGGTTGAGAAGGGCCCAGCACTACTTGCTGTTCTTCAGACATCTATCCAGCATGAACTCGGCAGTCCGACACCCATGCTCCATGCTTCGCATTAGATGGTTGTCACAATCGGAGATATCTCCGAGAGGAAGTCACGAGGCGTGACGAAACAATTAGGAGGGGTCTGAGAGGTTGACGTGTGAGGAACCAGGAAGCACTTGTGGATACACATATCAGAGAGTGGGAACGAATGCGGTTGGAAGATGGAGTCATATACCGGACAGGCCCATCTGAGGAACCAGGGGGTGTTCGTCAACTGTTCCATCCTGAGATACACAGACTAATATTGTTGACTGCTCTTCATGATGATCATGGTCACTTAGGCCGAGATAGAACCTTCAAGTTAGTCAGGGATCGATTTAATCAAAAACCCTAGTGGAGAAGTTTTTCATTCATTATGGGCTGCCTCAGCGCCTACACTCAGATCTAGGTTGGGATTTTGAGAGAAAGCTGGTTAGAAGATTGTGTGAACTCTTAAGCATAAAGAAATCCAGGACCACTCCTTACCACCCTGGGGATCCACAACCTGAGCGTTTCAACTGTACCCTGCTGAACATGTTGGGGACCCTTGCTTCAAAGAAGAAACAGTATTGGGGGGACCATACAGCTGCAGTGGTTCACGCTTTAAAAAAACAGCACAAATGATTATACTGGATACTCCCCCTACAGATTAATGTTCAGAAGAGAATCTTGTTTGCCAGAAGATCTGGCCTTTGGAACATGGCTAGATCATAACCTCTCAGGTCTCCTACTGGGGGTATGTTAACAGACTTCGGAAGAATCTAAAAATGGCCTATGAGAAAGCATCTACCATCAAAGAACAGAAGAACAAGAAAAACGTTGATCTTAGAGTGAGGGTTCAGGATCTACAACCCGGAGATCGAGTGTTGTTGTGCAATCTAGGGGTGCCTGGGAAACACAAGCTGGCTGATTTATGGTGCTCTTAACCCTACATTATCTGTAAACAATTACCCAGGCTCCCTGTGTACCAGATTTGGCCTGAAGGGAACACTGCCCCTCTGAAGACTTGGCATCAAAACAATTTGCTGCCTATATCCAAAGCTATCCAAGTACCCCCATTCTCTTGTTTAGAGACTTATCAGTCCCCTACGCTGAGGCCTAGGCCCAGAAAAACCTGCCCACCCATGCCACCTGAAGAGAGCGATGAGGAGGAACTAAATCTTGATTGGTTATGGGTCCCCCCTCTTGAAGGCAATCCCATCACTCCTGGAACTGGGGAGGAAGACAGTCGGGGGACACCCTTTATGAGGAAGACAATTCTCCTATCACAGGAAGTTGAAACACCAGATCTTCACCCATTAAGAGAAGATGAGAAAATCAAGATGAACTCCAATGAATTATCTAATGTGTTGGAAACTCCCACTTTCCCTACTAATGAAATAGAGTAAGAGACTGTTCCTGAACCAGAGCCTGAACCAGAACCTGAGCCAGAGCCTGACTCTGAACTGGAGCCTATTCTATAGATCGTATTGTCAATCTAGTGACCAGCGTCACTAACTGACATCATATCTGTGGCCAAGACCAAAGGGATTGTGGTATTAGTAGTTCCTCAGAATGGCTATTCCTCCGCATTACTATACCCCTTAATGACTATACACCCGGACTACATATCCCAGGGATCTTTGCAACTATCAAGAAGATGGCTGAGAATAGTCATAAAAAGGCCAGAGAGCCGCCCAACACTCTCTTCTTCCAGGGCCTTGTGGGTGACAGATCACTCTGTACAGGGAGAGTGCCTACCACATGGTGTATAACATTCCAACCCGGTCAGGAAGGGCCCAGCACTGCTTGCTGTTCTTCAGACATCTATCCAGAATCAACTCAGCAGTCCGACACCCACGCTCCGTGCTTCGCATCAGATGGTCATCACAAGCAGATCTGCTGCAAGGACACCTCTCTGGGACTCACTGTTCGGAAGGCATCGAATTGGCCTGGTCGTTGGTAAGAGGGCAATTGCCCACCTTTGCAAACCTTTCTTTGTTGTTGCTTCACTGGGACACTGTGTACAGACAGCTTTACCTTGGAAATACTTTACTGCACTTCTATTTGAACATTGTACATAGACATCTTTAGCTTTAACCATTCCAAGAAATACCATTACCCTGTTACTGCACCTTATTGGATATAGTTAATGAGCTCCGACTGTCAGTGAAGACCATCAGGCTTGCAACTGGGACATTGCTGTCATTACTGCTTAACCCCTTAAGGACCGCCGCACGGCGATATATGTCGGCAGAATGGCACGGCTGGGCACAGAGACGTATATATACGTCCCCTTTAAGAGCCCAATCGTAGGTCCCGCGCACTGCCGGAGCACACACGCGACCTGGTCCGAAGCTCCGTGACCGCGCCCGTGGGACCCGATCGTCGCGGGTGTCCCGCGATCGGTCACAGGAGCTGAAGAACGTAGAGAGGTGTGTGTAAAAAATAGGTAAAAGAATATGTATCGGCCTCAACTGAGGAAAAAAAATGAACTGAAACAGAACTATTAATTTAACATAATCCTTCTGAGCCAAACTACTGCTCAGATAACTATAATTTAAAACATAGCGCCCACTCAATGGGAGCAAGGCGCTAAATTAGCATTAGATTGCGTTCTTCCTCACTGGCAGATTTATCAGCTGAAGGACCCACTCCCCATGACTCGGACCTTTTAAACTGAGATAGTCCACTTGATAGTCCACTTGCCAGTTGTCTACCCATAATGTTTGTACTGCAGAGAAAGCCAGCATGTGACTTTCTGCCCATCTTAAGATATGAGACACTTCCAGAGCTGCTGCTGTACTCTTGCCCCCCCCCCCCTACATTATATACAGCAGGTTACTGTCATGACATTATCTGACTGCAAAGAACAGTCACTCATGCTGCAACATTCTAAAGCAGAATTGCTCCAAAGCTGCTATCAAAAATTGCATACAGTGGTGAATAGGCTACCAACTGCAATCACACAGTAGGTGGACCTGAAGTTTTAGTTTCCATAATGTGTCTGATGGAAGGAACACCTTTGCCTGGTTTGGTATCCAAGATCATCCCCAGGTATTCTAAGTGAAATGATGGAATCAACAAAGAATTCTCGAGATTTATTATCCATCTGAACTCCTCCAGCATCCGAATGGTGGTGGACAGATGGAACCCCAGTTCCGAACAAGACTCTATCCACAATAAAAGGTCATTCATGTACCCAACAATTTGCTTTCCTCTTAACCTCAAGACGGCTAACACTGGCATCAATGTTTTGGTAAACACATGGGGGCTATGGCTAAGGCAAGGCCGCAGACTCATAATGTTTCTCCCCTGAGCACAAGAACTGCTGGGGCCCCTGGTATATGGGTACATTAGGTATGCATCTATGGATGCCAGAAAGTTCCCCTGATACAGGGATGCCAGTACTGCAAGGATCGACTTCATCTTGAATTTCTATATTTTGACAAAAGGGTTTAATAATTTGAGATCCAAGACAGGTCATATTCCACCCTTCTTGGCCACTGTGAAGAGGTTTGAGTAAAACACCTGGAAACTTTTCACAGGTGGAACTGGACGCACCACCCCTGGGCCAGATGTCCCTCTATGACCAAGGGTAGGCTGGGTAGTAGAGGTGGGAAGTGTGAGAAGATCCGGAGCGCTGGACTTCAGAGGTGGATCTTTCATAGTCTTGCTGGGAGACTGTAAATAAATCCAGGGCTGTTATTGACTGCTGGTGTAGTCACACATGTCTGGTAAGAAGACTGCAACACTTTATCACTGGGGTGTTTCAACTGGTGGACAGACTATCTGGATTTTCTTTGCTTCTGCACCTTCTCAATATTAATGCTGCACATTCGATATTTTCTATTTGGGACTTAAAAAATATTTTTTTTCCCATCCTATGTTTTTTTCACTCATTATAGAATTTGGGATTGTTTTTACCTAATATAGATTCACTCTTATTATTGTTGTAGTATTTGAGCTCACTGCTTTCACTATATTTGTATTCAGTGTTCATAACATTTGAATTTTCACATTTATTATATATCGTGTTTGCGCCGTACCTCTCCCTTTTTCACTTTGTTTTAAATTGTATCTTCATTTTTTGGTACTGGCAGCACTTACGGTTTTTTATTTCTGCGCAGTGTTTTTTTCACATAGAAATTTATTTTCTCGAAAAATTATTTTTCACTAGCTATAACCAATAGCAGTAATCATTGTGATCCACCAGCTGTGAAGGCCCCCCCTGGCAGAATACAATAACCCTGGGGCAGGCATTCCCCCATCACCACTGACTGTGCTAATTGGGGAATGGAGAAATTTATTTATTTTCCACCTGAGGATGGCCTGCCTTATGGTCCATACACACAGTCAGAAAATCGTATGAAAAATACTGCTTTTGAAGCGATCGCACGATAATCTGATCATTAGTACACTGATTTCGAGAGCTGATCATGACAGTTCATCCGATATTATCTGATCGGACAAGCACAACATTTTTTCTCCTACGATACAAGATTGTACGATTTTCCTTTAATCAGTACAGTTGTCGTTTAAAAATACAATACAAATACAATGCAACATATTATATCTATATATAATCTTCCAAATTTTTATTCTGTTGTTCGAGAATTTTCTTCAGTTTAGTAAAATCTTTGTCTTCAATATGAGACTAGCTTGTAAAATATATACCGGTATATATATATATATATATATATATATATATATATATATATATATGGTAACCAGATCTTTAAAATGAAAACCCGGGAAATGTTTTTTTTTTTTTGGGCAAATGCCACAGGACTACATAATACACAGAGCGCTGGGCACAGGACTGCATAATACACAGAGCACTGGGCACAGGACTGCATAATACACAGAGAGCTGGGCACAGGACTGCATAATACACAGAGCGCTGGGCACAGGACTACATAATACACAGAGCACTGGGCACAGAACTGCATAATACGCAGAGCGCTGGACAAAGGACGGCATAATACACAGAGTGCTGGGCACAGGACTACATAATACACAGAGCCCTGGGCACAGGACTGAATACAGGGGCGGACTGATCATTCGGCACTCGGGCACTGCCCGAGGGCCCCATGCCACAAGGGGGCCTCATCAGGGTTGCCAGCCTTAGTAAAACTAGGGACAGTATGTAAAAATCTGTGTTTTCTTTTACATCTGTCCCTGAAATGTCCCTTACCTACATCCTTTTGGTCTAAAAATCTCAAGATTATAGCTGCCCCGCCTCTCCAGTACTTTCTCAGTGTGTGTATGTGTATTCTGTGTATGTGTATTGTGTGTGTATACTGTGTATGCATACTGTATGTGTGTGTGTATACTTGTGGCCCCATAATCTATTGCCTTGGGGCCCCATAATCTCCTATTGCCTGGGGGCCGAATAATCTTCTATTGGCCAGGGGCCCCATAATCTCCTATTGCCTTGGGGCCCCATGAGTTGTCAGTCCGCCCCTGACTAAATAATACATAGAGTGCTGTGCACAGGACTGCATATTACACAGAGTGCTGGGCACAAGACTACATAATACACAAAGCGCTGGGTTCAGGACTACACAGGGTTCAGAGGTTTGCTATGCACAGAGGACACTTCTGCCCCCACATCCATAGCTCAACTCTGCACCCTTCTCTCACAGATTATCTCTGCAACCACTTCTTAACACTTCCCCCGTAAACAGCTAAACTCTCCATCTCTCCATGCAGGTACACCTGACCCCTGCTTTCCCACTACCCTCATCTGTGTACAAACAACACCCCCCAAATGCTCACCTCCCGGTCTCAGCCCTCCACACAGTACATTTTTGGCCCTACCTCTCCTCCACTGAACAGCGGTGGGAGCGGCAGTGAGATCGTCAAGAAGGGGGGAGTTGGTATCCGAGTCACAAGGCTGTTTCTTAGCCAGCATGGGATGCCCTGTCCACATTAATGCAGCCCTGAATTCGGGGACAAAGCTGGTGACAGACTTGGTCCGGGGACAGTGTCCTCAGTCCGGGGACTGTCCCCAGAAACCGGGGATCACCTTACTGTAATAACAATTACAGCTATGCCTGTCCCTCTGTAAACACAAGCAATGAAACTGCAGCGGCTCCTCTCTCATTACAGACCGGGGCTACATAAATTATTTATGGAAAGTTCAAATTACCAACAAAGCTCCATTACAGACTAAATCTGACAGACTTAAAATAACATGCACAATAAACACAGTAAAATAATGTAGGCTTATATGAGCAGTAACTTACGGCAGCAATATTTATCTTTCTATATTAAACTAAAACTGTCGTGAATTACTGAACTTGGGTATATTATCGTACACTGCACCATAAACCATCTAGAGTTTCAATCCAGCTAAAAAGTGTGCAACCATTACAAAAGTGCACAAATCCACATTGTGGACGATTCCAAATGTCAAAGCATGTGAAATAAAACCGATGCCTCTCTGACCCAGGAATGTAGAAATAGTGCAGGGATATCTATAATCATACAAATACATTTACCCAGACCTACATCATTCTCCCTCTCATTGCTAAAGCACAGGCAGGCCACCTGCTTCTTGTAGCCCTCCCTGTTGTAAGTCAAAGGCATACCTCCCAACATTTTGAGATGGGAATAAAGGACACCTACTAGCAAACGTACGTTGGCATAGGACACGCCCCTGCCACACCCCTTTAAAGTAGAATTAATTAAAAGTTAAAGTGGATGTAAACCCGCTCTCATCCTTTCTAAACTACTGCCATAGTGTTGATCTATAAGGATATAGATGCCTCCTGCATGTATCCTTACCTGTCAAATGTTTCCCCTCTGTCTGTTATAAGAACTGAAAAACTGCAGATTCTGTGGGTGGATCTGTTGTCTGGAGCTCTGTGGGTGGAGTTGTGATGTCAGACTCCCTCCCCACCTCTACACTCCCCTTGTCAACATGCATTTTTTCCTGTGTATTCCTTAGACTAATTCCTGCTATGATCACTAACATCCAGTCTAAATCCAGAAAAGTAACCACATGACTTCAGAAAAGGAGTGGGGGTGGGAATTGAAAAATAATGCCTGTCTCCAGGATAGTGCACAAGATATGTAAATAACCTGTCACTCACAGCAAGGGGGCGGAACGGACTAAGGTTTTTCTCTGTAAGTCCGTTTTATTTCACTGAACAATAAAAGAGGATTGCTCAGAGCTGGATTAACTCTGTGTGGCAAGACTGGGCACAGATAATAGGAAATATTTTACTGTACATTGTGACATCAAAAAAATAAATACAAATTTTCGGGTTTACATCCACTTTAATTTAATTCACAAGGTTTTTCTTTACCATTACTATTCCTTTATATTGTTAAAAGAAAAAAATTGCGCTAATAACTAATCAAACAATAAACAATTAGATGTGAGAGCATCTAAAACATGTGGGAAAACAAAAGCAACCCAAAACAAATGAATGATTGTCCGTGCTGGTGTCCTCAAAATAAATCACAATAATGTCCAAAGGAAAAAGATAATAAAGAAAAAACAAAACAAAGTCCACCCAAAAGTGACAAAGTCTTGATAAGGTGTCTGGAACAATAGAATGGTGATGAAAACGGTGTGAGACATGCAGCTGGAGACCTCCACCACAACATATGCAAGTCTGCTTACCAGAGCACGTGGGTCTCTTGTTATAGGAGACCAAACAGGCATGTAATATCAAACTGTTGTGCTGAATGGGGAAGACACAGTCTGGTGTAGATCATCTCCTAAACATCAGCTCCAATGGCAATAGAAAAGAGACAAAAAAATGCCTCGATGGTGTAAAACCTTTTATAAAATTTATTGGGTAGAAAATAATATAAATAACACACTCACATTTTAGCAGTGTAAAAACAGCCTTAACCTCCCTGGCGGTATGATTCTTTCAGATTTTAGGTGCTGAAAGCGGTACCATTATTTTGCATGGAAATTTGGCGTTTTAGATTGCAGGCTTGCAATTCTTAGGAATAACTCACCTAAATCTGTCCAAACCACAGTCTCTAGTAGACTATGACAACGTTTGAAACACAAAATCATAAATTATAATATAATAAATAATAACAAATAATAATTTAATAATAACAATATTTTTTATTCAATACATTTTAACAAATAATATACAGTATTCAAAAACTCAGATTTTTTGGGGGGGTAAAACAAGGGTGCAAAATCATTATTCAGTAAATGTCTCGGGTGTGAAAATCTTTAAAGCAAGGTATGGCGCAAAGTCCAACGTCGCAGTCGAGACAACAGAAGCGCGTTTCTTTGCGTATTTTTCTTCCGCTGTCGTCGCGCTTGGAGCAGCAAACCACACACATCCGTTTGGGTGCTGTTTTTTTTCCAGTGGGTGGTACGTAGTCCAAAAAATGACGACCAGTCAGTCGCTCAGGATTTACAACACCAGAAGCCCGTCGTCCAGAACGGTTTACCGCCGTTGGCGTTTGGTGTTTCAGAAAAATCTGTTCTGCCACCTTCCACATAAATTCTGCATGGACCATTTTTTTTTTTCAGCAGGATGAAGGAGTTCCAGAGACATTGCTCGAAAAGATGTCGGAATTTTTTTTTATAATACTTTTTCTGCTGCTTTCTCATAGCTGGGTAAAAGGTCATGGCCTGGTCCACCCTGTCCACACCTCCCATCGTGTGGTTGTAGTCCAACACAACTTGTGGCTTTCTAACATCCTTTCCACCTCTAGTATGGACCATGGTGGTCGAGGTGTTATGTATTGTCCCGCCACTTTAATGCCAACATTTTCCCTTTTTGCCATGCAGCTACTTCTCCTTTCCCGAGCACTTTATTTGAAAATCCTGACGGCATCTCACGCCGGTTAGGCCTCACGGTTCCATAAGCGTCCGTCTTATTCATAAGAAGGAACTCGTACAGTTCTGGGGAAGTATAGAAATTGTCTGTAGTGACACAGTAGCCCTGGTTGAGCAAGGGCTCTATCAATGACAGAACTGAAGCGGTTGCCATCCCAAAACTGCTGAATCTCGGGGAGAATTTGGTCCTTTTACCAGTGTACAGTACTGCGTTCCAGATATATCCAGAGCTGGATTCACACAGCATAAAGGATTTGATTCCGAAGAGAGCGCGCTTAGACGCAATAAATTGAATCCAGCTGAGCCTACCTTTGTAGGCCATCAGATTTTCGTCAATGGTAATGTCCCTCTCAGGAACATAGGTCCACTGGAAGTCTTGAATATGATTTGGTAAATATCACAATTTCTTTTTAGCTTTGGAGCTGGATGGGAACGTTCATTGAATTCCTCGTTATTTGCAAAGTGCAAATATTTCATTATCAATGAAAATCTATACTCAGACATTACAGTTCCAAAAAAAGATGTGGCCAATAATTTATTTCTTGTCCAGTACCACTTTTGGAACGGTTTCCCCACCACTCCCTGTAAAATTAGGAGGCCAAGGAATTTCCAGATATCGTCGCTGGTCACAGGCGCATTTTCTGCGCCTTGAAAATAGCTGATGGGTAGCAGCTTGCTGTTCTTGATATCTGTTTGTCTCCAAAATGATTTTGTCGATCACCTCATCCGTCAAAAAAAGTCGGAGGTATTCCAACGGATTGTCATCCTCTATGTCCACTTTTATCCCAGGTGATCCTGTGAATGGAATCCTTGGGGGCGCTACTCGCTCCGTAGCGCAATCAATTGCGCACCAAGTCCGCACATCGCTGGGCACAGGTGCAGGATCGTCACTCACATCACTTTCTGCATCTGACAAACTTTCCCACGCGTCGCTGTCACTCAGCTCCTCCGCAAGTGATTCTGCATCGCTGTTGCTGTTTGGCAGCAGGTCGCATAGCGATTTGGAAGTAGAGGCGCGCTTTGCCATGATTGCTGTGCAGTATACAGACACTGGCACAGTAAATCTGCAGACAGGGCACTGGAGAAAGCACTGGGGGGGGCAATCAAAGGTCACTGTATTTTTTTTTAGATTTTAATCCAATAGTATCAGTGTGTTTTACTGTGTTTTACTTTGTTTTTACTTATACGTTTGAATTTCGCGCCGTTCCCGTTCCGCCCCCCTGCGTCGCGACGCTCGCAGGAAAGGGAATCAGGGGAACACAGTGCATCGGGCGGAACATCCGGCCGCCGTACACTGCGGGGATTCGTCGCTGGATCTCAGAGAAAAGGTAAGAAACCTCTTTCTGCATCCAGTGAGGCTACCGATCGTAGCTTGAAAATCTCACCCCGAGCCACACTCGGGAATACCGCCAGGAGGGTTAAACCTGCTGCTCCGACCAGTCGCAAGCAGGTAAACCCGTCTAGTGTGGATGTCGAGTAGTCCAATGGGGTGATGGCAGTGTGCCACTCGATCCCCCCTGACTTGTTTCGTGGTTAAAACACTTTTTCAAAGGTGCCCTTTACATGCCTGTTTGGTCTCCTATAACAAGAGACCCACGTGCTCTGGTAAGCAGACTTGCATATGTTGTGGTGGAGGTCTCCAGCTGCATGTCTCTCACCGTTTTCATCATCATTCTATTGTTCCAGACACCTTATCAAGACTTTGTCACTTTTGGGTGGACTTTGTTTTGTTTTTTCTTTATTATCTTTTTCCTTTGGACATTATTGTGATTTTTTTTGAGGACACCAGCACGGACAATCATTCATTTGTTTTGGGTTGCTTTTGTTTTGCCACATGTTTTAGATGCTCTCACATCTAATTGTTTATTGTTTGATTAGTTATTAGCGCAATTTTTTCCTTTCACATTGTTTTTTCTCTATATACTGTATGACAGCAAATCGCAGCTTAAATGTTTACATCACTGTAACTCCATATTTTCATTCATGCTTTTTATTAATCTTTGAAACATTAGCGCAGTTTTTCACCATTTTTCTAATTCCTTTATATTGGCTTTTCAAAATTTACAAATGCAGCAATTAAAATTTTTGATGAAAGTTTTAGCACTGGGTAACACTTTTTGAAAGAATAAAAATAGCATTTTATCTACAACTATATAGATCAGACCAAAATGAGGGACTAATGAGGGGGAATGAGGGACAGAGGGACATTGCTCCAAATCAAGGACAGTCCCTCGAAATCAGGGACAGTTGGGAGCTATACATAGGCTAGTTCTCCTTAAAGGGGTTGTAAAGGTACAATTTTTTTTCCTAAATAGCTTCCTTTACCTTAGTGCAGTCCTCCTTCACTTACCTCATCCTTCCATTTTGCTTTGAAATGTCCTTATTTCTTCTGAGAAATCCTCACTTCCTGTTCTTCTGTCTGTAACTCCACACAGTAATGCAAGGCTTTTTCCCTGGGGTGGAGTGTCGTGCTCACCCCTCCCTTGAACTACAGGAGAGTCAGAAAGCTCTCTACATAGCATATAGAGAAAGGAGCTGTGTGTTAGTGGGCGTCCTGAGTGCAGAGTTCAGGAGTACACAGCATACAGTGTGCAGAGTTCAGGAGTACACAGCATACAGGGTGCAGAGTCCAGGAGTAAGGTACATACAGAGTTCAGGAGTGTGATTTTTACATGCAGGGTTTAGGGGTGTGCTACGTACAGAATGCAGGGTTCAAGAGTGTGCTGTGTAGAGAGTCCAAAGTTATGGCATACACAGCGTACAGAGTGCAGAAAGCATGCTTTATCATTGATGATTTGTAGGCAATTCCTCCTGAGGAAGCGGTTCTCACCACAAAACATGTAGAGGACACAGCATACTTTCCAGTACTTCCAAGAGCATGGATATCCTCAGCCTTGTTGTCTCTGAATTCTGTCTTTCAGCCAGTTTTCTATCCATTTACAAACTGATATATCCAATCCTGTAGACCTTACCTTACACATGAGCCGTGTGTGGGGAACTGTATCGAACGCTTTTGCAAAATCCAGGTATACAATGTCCACTGCTACACCTCTGTCCAGGGTTTTACTTACCTCTTCATAAAAGGAAATCAGGTTTGTCTGACAACTTCTGTCTTTCATGAATCCATGCTGTCTGCTGCTTAAATAGTTTGTTTCCAGCAAGAACTCACCCATGTGGTCTTTTATTAAACGTTCCAGCATCTTCCCAACTATAGAAGTTAAACTAACAGGTCTAAAGTTACTTGGTAAAGACTTTGTTCCCTTTTAAATATAGGCACCAATCCAGTGGTACTATTCCTGTGAGTGAGTGAGTGAGAAACTTATATAGCGCAACACATGCGAACTGAATCACCTGTGGGCGCTTAATCGCCTCTGTCATTAATGAGTCCCTAAATATTAGATACAATGGCTTTGAAATTACAAAGCTCAATTATTTTAGGATCCGTGGGTGGATGCCATCAGGCCCAGGTGCTTTATCCACCTTTATTCTGTCTAAATATTTCTGGACCATATCACTTTTGAGCCATTGTGGATCATTTGGGGCTTTGTCACTACCTAAACTGTTTATTGGACACAAAGTGAAGGGACTGTTGCTTGGGAAGATGGTGGCTTCTGTACTGGGGGGAACCAGCTTAAATCAGTGGCCCTCTGGGGGTAGCATTACACAAGTATTGCTATCAGGAGTTTTGACTTTATCTTTGCTTTATGTTTCTGCTTATTATACGGTAGGTCAATGATTGGGAAAGTTCTGAAAAAGGAGAAGTTCGATAATGGTAGCCCCTGTATTTCTCTCAGCACAGATTTCCTATAACTGGTCCAGGAATAACTTGTATAGTGCTGTCCAGCCTAGAGGCAGACAGGGACACAGCAGGTATTGTGACAACATTCAACCAATGAAGTAAAATGATTCCAAAATGACACTATTAGGTGTGGGGTAAAATGATGTAAGTCTTACATCAACCTTTTCTAAAGATCAGCAAGGATAAAAACAAAGAAATAAAAAACTGCAGTAAAATTTTAAATCATTATTATTAATAAAACATCAGATTGCTCAAAGGAAAGAACGAGTCATGAACGAGGATTACAAGAATCTCATGCAAGTCACTCAGCTGAGTCATAATACAAAAGACAACGCATGTCATTTTATTTAATTTTATTTTTTTATGCATGTTACATAAGTGACCAGTGAATTGTAAAGTAGGAATTCTAGAAGCATGCAATCCCCATACAGCATATAATTCTCTATAGGTTGATTGCGTTGTATTGTGGGATGCAGTATGAAAGGGGGATTAGGGTTGCTACCTTTTCTTCAAGTTGAACCCGAACACTTTAGCGACACACAGCAATTTTTTTTTATAGTATAAACTATAAATATATTTTTCTATTAACCACTTAAGACCCGGACCATTATGCAGGTAAAGGACCTGGCCCCTATTTTCCCTATTTTCTGTAGGTGTGACGTCATCGATCACGTCCCCCTATAACAGGGATGACGTGATCGATGTTGCGGCCACAGTGAAGCACGGGGAAGCCGTGTTTACACACGGCTCTCCCCGTTCTTCAGCTCCAGGGACCGATCGCCGCACTGCAGCGGCGATCGGGTCCGTGAGTCCCGCGGTCCTGGAGCTTCGGACCGGGTCACGGGAGCGTGCCGTGGGTGCGCGCCCGTGACCCACGGCTGGGTACTAGAACCAACGTATATATACGTTGATGTGCCCAGCCGTGCCATTCTGCCGACGTAAATGTGCAGTAGGCGGTCCTTAAGCAGTTAAGAAACAAGTGTTGGACTTTAAGTTACATTTCTTGCATTTACACACAGAAGTTTAATCTAAAAAGGAAGTTGGTTACAATGTTTCATGTTGTTTACAAACTTGGCAGACTGCCCGGATATTTTCTTTACACACAGAAGTTTATCCCTTTGATCTATGAAGAAAGTGTTGGTTACAATGTTTCCTGCTAAGAACTTGGCAGACTGTCCGGATATTTTCTTTTGACAGCTGAAAGTCTCTCCACTTGTTATATGAAAGAATCAGCAAACTCTGCATTGGAGATGTCAGGGGGGTTGATTAGAGATCATAATTTTTTAACGATTAATTGTGCAGCTCTAGCACGGTACTGTATTTGCGCAGCAATTTTTCAAACATGTTTTTTTTTGGGAAATAAACTGTTTCATTCATTAAAAAAAAACACTAAAGTTAGCACGATTTTTTTTGGTATCCTAAGCGATGCTTTAAATTTTTTTAGGTTACATGTTTAGAGTTACAGAAGAGGTCTAGTGCTAGAATTATTGCTCTCGCTTTAACGCGACGTATGTAACCTGTGTGTATCTGGCTCTGATACTAGCCAGTGCCTACCCAGCCACTGACTGGTATCTCTCCCCAGCCTGTCCCCACACACCCTCTCCCCTGCTGACCTGTGGATGGAGGAATCACTCCTGTAGTGTTATTGTGTTCTGCCAGTGAGTACAATGATCAGTGTTGCTATCTATAGCTGGCAGCACTGATTGTTTTGGGAAAAACAGGCTGGTTGTACTCAAGTCGATTAATAGATTGACTTGTGTAAAACCAGCTAGCCCATACATAGATCGACTATGGCTGGTCTCTGCATAATTGGTGTAATTTCAATTCATGTATGACCCGCTTAACCACTATGCATTCCCTAAACATCCTTCCACCCCTGTACATAGTGCTCACTATCATACTCTCCACACTTCTCTCCTGTACATAGTGCCCACTGTCATACCCTCCACACTCCTCTCCTGTACATAGTGACCACTGTCATACTCTCCACACTCCTCTCCTATACAGAGTGCCCACTGTCATAACTCCGACACTCCTCTCCTGTACATAGTGCCCACTGTCATACTCTCCACACTTCTCTCCTATACATAGTGCTCACTGTCATACTCTCCACGCTCCTCTCCTGTACATAGTGCATACTGTCATACTCTCCACACTCCTCTCCTATACAGAGTGCCCACTGTCATACCCTACACACTCCTCTCCTGTACATAGTGCCCACTGTCATACTCTCCACACTTCTCTCCTATACATAATGCGCACTGTCATACCCTCCACACTCATCTCCTGTACATAGTGACCACTGTCATACCCTCCACACTCCTCTCCTATACAGAGCACCCACTGTCGCACCCTCCACACTCCTCTCCTGTATATACTGCTCACTGTCATACCCTCCACACTCCCCTCCTATACATAGTGCCCACTGTCATACCCTCCACACTCCTCTCCTGTACATACTGTTTACTGTCATACCCTCCACACTCGTCTCCTATACATAGTGCCCAGTATCATACCATCCACACTCCTCTCCTGTACATACTGCCCACTGTCATACCCTCCACACTTCTCTCCTGTACATACTGCCTGCTGTCATACACTTCTCTCCTGTACATACTGCTCACTGTCATTCCCTCCACACTTCTCTCCAATACATAGTGCCCATCATCATAACCTCCACACTCCTCTCCTGTACATACTGCTCACTGTCATCCCCTCCACACTTCTCTCCTATACATAGTGCCCATCATCATACCCTCCACTCCTCTCCTGTACATACTACCCACTGTCATACCCTCCACACTACTCTCCTGTACATACTGCCCACTGTCATACCCTCCACTCCTCTCCTGTACATACTGCCCACTGTCATACCCTCCACACTACTCTCCTGTACATACTGCCCACTGTCATACCCTCCACACTCCTCTCCTGTACATACTATCCACTGTAATACCCTCCACACTCCTCTCCTGTACATTGTGCCTTTTGCAGTACCCTTTGCACTCTTCTCCTGTACATAGTGCCCAATGTTAGACCCTCCACATTCTTCTCCCTCACCTGCACATACTTCCCACTTATATACCGTCCGTACTCCTCCCCTATGTCGCTTACCTGCAAAAACAGTTCTTTAAAATGATACTGAATACCCTCAATGTTACCAGCTCTAGAATGGACACACTTTTGTTAGTTCAACTGAAGGAAATCTCATTTCTCATATTTGTTCTGTCCCATTACTAGAACTTATTTAATGTTGTGATTATTATGTGATGTACAGAGGAACATCGGGGATCTCAGCTACTCTAAATATAGCACTTGTGGAAAAAAGTGTCCCTGAAAATATTTTTTAAATGTTGGCAACTATGCACTTATGCACTGCCCAAGGGCCACTGGGTCAGTAGGGGGCCCCATGAGAGGTTTCTGGGATCCTGTGATGTTAAAGCGGTAGTAAACTTTCCTGACTTTTTAGAGGCCCTGGGGTAGGTTATGCCACAATGTACAAGTATGCACAGCATATTAGCACATTAGGGTACACTTACATTTTCAGACTGGGCCCTCCATTGCTGCGCTGTGATTCTCACGCATTTATTTATTATTTATAAAAGGCCCCACCAAAATCCTCAGCACCAGGCCCATGATGTTCTTAATCTGGCCCTGAGTTGGTATTGCACAGAGCAGTCCGGATCCTCCTCTTTTCGGGTTCCTCTTCACTGCTCTTGGCCACTCCCTCCTGTTGAGTGCCGACACAGCAAGCAGTTTGCTATAGGGGCACCTGAGCCGAGCCACAGCTCCCTATCTCTGTGTCCATGTGGCCCCCTTCTTTCTCTCCTAATTGGCCAACTGAATTTGATTGACAGCAGCGGAAACCAATGGCACCACGCTGCTGTCTCAGCCAATGAGGAAGGGAGTCCTGGGCAGCCAAGACACTCCTGCAAAATTGTTTTCTGGAAGCCCCCTGGGATGTAATGTGAGTATTCGGGGGGTATGTCATTGTCACCTAGGTGATAAATATGGAAGTGCAGGCCAGGTTTAAAGTATCTTTAAAAGGGGGGGTTGGGGGAAGGGGACAAGTAGAGTTGTAAAGGAGGACCAACCACGGTGTATGTAACTGGTGATGTAAACTTTATTAATATAAAAGACATTCAAACAATTTTGACATGGGCACAGTGGCCCACCCCTCCAAGCACCGTTAAACAGCCACTTACCTGTCCCACGGTCCAGCAACGTGGCCATATGGAGGCCCACTCCCTACCCTTTCCTAGGAGCCTACATTGGAACTGTGAGCACCTGGCCATGACATCTTGTGGCTTCACGGTCGGGCACACACTGCACTTGCGCGAGTCGCATTGCTCTCTCGGAGTGGATATGCAATCTTCTGAGACCTGTCACGTGTCCCAGGAGATTACCTAAAGAAGATTACCTAAAGGGAGGGGCCATATAGGGGGAGAGGAGGAGTCGCCTAGGCGGCCCTCCAGGCGGAAGGGGGACAGGACAGGAAGTCCCCTTCAAAACAAAGAACTCACCCCCCCCCCTCCAAAAAAAAATACATGCCAAATGTAGTGGAGTAATGGAGTACTTAAAGTGGAAGTTCCATTTAAAAAAAAAAGTTTTGGACAGAGTGGAGAGGGATTAAAACACCTGTCAGTTGTCATTGCTGTCTGTGTCCCCATTCTAGACATTCATTCTCTCTGTCATGTTTACTGTTATAATTAAAAGTGAACGTAACAGAAAATCCAAAATTTTAGGTTGTCCCCCCAGAACAGGAATGCAGGGAAATCTTTCACTGGAAACACTAGTTTTGGTGGCACCCCGGGATTCCTTCACTTAGGAGAGATTTACCCACTTCCTGTTTTGGTAATGGGACAGGAAGTGATGGGAAATCTCCACAAGGGGACAAGGGAAATAAATAACATTAACTATCCAAACTGGGAAAAAAATGTTTTGCCTTGCCTTTAGTTCTAGTAGAAATATATATATATATATATATATATATATATATATATATTTGTGTAACAGAAGGAGAATGGTGTAATATTTTGTAAAGGCTAAATAGCTACTGAAGGTCCCATTGAATGTATTTTGTTCATTAATGTGGCTTTCATATATCTCATGCTTATACACCGCACAGAGGCGGCTCCTCCACAATGTACAGCACACTAAGCCCATCCATGACCCATCACGTGACGTCACCCCGTAGGAACACGCCCTTTGCTGTTAGGGCGTCATGTGATCCCGCCGTCACGTGACAGGGTCCCGTGCCTCCTTCCTCTCTTGACTCGCTATTACTAAGCCCCGGTGCTGTTGGGCCGTGACGTCACGTTAGTCATATGACAGGCGGCCGCTTGGGACTGTGCACCAGCCGTAGGGTTCCGGGGAGTCGGAGCGGCCGCGTTCAGCAGCACTAAAGCAGTCTTACAGTCCTCCTGCCTCGGCAGCACCATGCTGGCCCTCATCAACAAGCTGCTGGACTGGTTCAAGTCTCTGTTCTGGAAGGAGGAGATGGAGCTGACGCTGGTCGGGTTGCAGTATTCGGGGAAGACCACCTTCGTCAACGTCATAGCGGTAAAGAACGATATCCACCTGTGTTTACCGTGTGGTGTGACAGCTAGGCCTGTATATGTCTCCTGCTCCCTCCCAGCCCTGTATAGAGAATGCTCAGTGCCCACGCCCATCCCCCCCCTTTGTGTATGTGCCAGGCTCTTATTCCTTGTCTACCTACCTGACCCCCACAGATTGAGATCCCTGTGCTCCTTCCTGTACACAGGGCTCCATTTGCCTCAATGTGGGCCTGAGGGGACCAGCAACCCTTCAGGCCCAACTCCAGGAAACCTAAATCTCCTCCTTGGTGATGGGGCTCATTTAGTCTAGGGTATCATCTATATTGACACTCTGATCTTAGGCCAGTCTCCCCCATCTTCTTGCTTTCTGATGTCATCTAGACCGGGGATATGCAATTAGTGGACCTCCAGCTGTTGCAGAACTACAAGTCCCATGAGCCATAGCAAGACTCTGACAGCCGCAAGCATAACACCCAGAGGCATGATGGGACTTGTAGTTTTGCAACAGCTGGAGGTCCGCTAATTGCATATCCCTGATCTAGACCGATGCCAGGGCCATAGCTCTGCATTGTGGACATGAGGATGCTGAGGGGCCGCTGACTGCAGAGCGCTGTGTCGGGGGAGCGGAGGATCTGGTAAGTAAAAGTGTTTTACTGCGTGTATAGGCCCTGTCCTGGGGCAGCCTCACTGCAAGGGAGAGTTTGTAGCCACGTTTGTGGTTAAACAGGAAGTAAACTTCTCTAATGTTTATAGGTAAGTCTCTATAATAAGGTTCTGTAAATATCTCCTAAACCTGCACCGTCTGGAGATATTCACTGTATACTGCACCGATGATGTCATTGGCGCATGCTGCCCTTGCCATCTAATCAGAGCGGTGGCTTCCATGCGCAGTGACGTCACACAGCTCAGGCCAGTCATACAGCCGGAGTCCGGACCCAGAAGGAAGAGTGATCGAGGCGTACTAGCACATTATGCATTTACTTTGCAGTAAAGCTGCAACTAATGATTATTTTCATAATCGATTAATCGGCCGATTATTTTTTCGATTAATCGGATAAAATCATTAAAAAAACGTAATGTGGAATTTTTTCGTTTATTTAACAGTAATAATGAAAAAACATGTTACACTCAAACGGCAGATTAAAAAACGTTTAACATTAACATTACACAACTTTGCAGCAGTACTATTCCTACCCGGGAAAACCAATGCTGGGGCACTATTCCTCCAGGGAACACCAATGCTGGGGCACTAGTCCTCCAGGGAACACCAATGCTGGGGCACTAGTCCTCCAGGGAACACCAATGCTGGGGCACTAGTCCTCCAGGGAACACCAATGCTGGGGCACTAGTCCTCCAGGGAACACCAATGCTGGGGCACTAGTCCTCCAGGGAACACCAATGCTGGGGCACTAGTCCTCCAGGGAACACCAATGCTGGGGCACTAGTCCTCCAGGGAACACCAATGCTGGGGCACTAGTCCTCCAGGGAACACCAATGCTGGGGCACTAGTCCTCCAGGGAACACCAATGCTGGGGCACTAGTCCTCCAGGGAACACCAATGCTGGGGCACTAGTCCTCCAGGGAACACCAATGCTGGGGCACTAGTCCTCCAGGGAACACCAATGCTGGGGCACTAGTCCTCCAGGGAACACCAATGCTGGGGCACTAGTCCTCCAGGGAACACCAATGCTGGGGCACTAGTCCTCCAGGGAACACCAATGCTGGGGCACTAGTCCTCCAGGGAACACCAATGCTGGGGCACTAGTCCTCCCGGGAACACCAATGCTGGGGCACTAGTCCTCCCGGGAACACCAATGCTGGGGCACTAGTCCTCCCGGGAACACCAATGCTGGGGCACTAGTCCTCCCGGGAACACCAATGCTGGGGCACTAGTCCTCCCGGGAACACCAATGCTGGGGCACTAGTCCTCCCGGGAACACCAATGCTGGGGCACTAGTCCTCCCGGGAACACCAATGCTGGGGCACTAGTCCTCCCGGGAACACCAATGCTGGGGCACTAGTCCTCCCGGGAACACCAATGCTGGGGCACTAGTCCTCCCGGGAACACCAATGCTGGGGCACTAGTCCTCCCGGGAACACCAATGCTGGGGCACTAGTCCTCCCGGGAACACCAATGCTGGGGCACTAGTCCTCCCGGGAACACCAATGCTGGGGCACTAGTCCTCCCGGGAACACCAATGCTGGGGCACTAGTCCTCCCGGGAACACCAATGCTGGGGCACTAGTCCTCCAGGGAACACCAATGCTGGGGCACTAGTCCTCCAGGGAACACCAATGCTGGGGCACTAGTCCTCCAGGGAACACCAATGCTGGGGCACTAGTCCTCCAGGGAACACCAATGCTGGGGCACTAGTCCTCCAGGGAACACCAATGCTGGGGCACTAGTCCTCCAGGGAACACCAATGCTGGGGCACTAGTCCTCCAGGGAACACCAATGCTGGGGCACTAGTCCTCCAGGGAACACCAATGCTGGGGCACTAGTCCTCCAGGGAACACCAATGCTGGGGCACTAGTCCTCCAGGGAACACCAATGCTGGGGCACTAGTCCTCCAGGGAACACCAATGCTGGGGCACTAGTCCTCCAGGGAACACCAATGCTGGGGCACTAGTCCTCCAGGGAACACCAATGCTGGGGCACTAGTCCTCCAGGGAACACCAATGCTGGGGCACTAGTCCTCCCGGGAACACCAATGCTGGGGCACTAGTCCTCCCGGGAACACCAATGCTGGGGCACTAGTCCTCCCGGGAACACCAATGCTGGGGCACTAGTCCTCCCGGGAACACCAATGCTGGGGCACTAGTCCTCCCGGGAACACCAATGCTGGGGCACTAGTCCTCCCGGGAACACCAATGCTGGGGCACTAGTCCTCCCGGGAACACCAATGCTGGGGCACTAGTCCTCCCGGGAACACCAATGCTGGGGCACTAGTCCTCCCGGGAACACCAATGCTGGGGCACTAGTCCTCCCGGGAACACCAATGCTGGGGCACTATCCCTCATGGCAGGGCTTGACAAATTTGCTTGGAATCTAGGAGCCAGCTAAAAAAGTTAGGAGCCAGAAAATGCGCCCCGTCCCGACGAGCTTGCGCGCAGAAGCGAACACATACGCGTGAGGTATCACCGCGATTGTTGGAGCGAGAGCAATAATTCTAGCTCTAGACCTCCTCTGTAACTCAAAACATGCAACTTGTATTTTTTTTAAACGTCACCTATGGAGATTTTAAAGGGTAAAAGTTTGACGCCATTCCACGAGCGGGCGCAATTTTGAAGCGTGACATGTTGGGTATCAATTTACTCGGCGTAACATTATCTTTCACAATCTAAAAAAAAATTGGGATAACTTTACTGTTTTATTTTTTAATTAAAAAAAAAAAAAAATCCAAAAAAAGTGCGCTTGTAAGACCGCTGCGCAAATACGGCGTGACACAAAGTATTGCAACAATCGCCATTTTATTCTCTAGGGTGTTAGAATAAAAAATATATATAATGTTTCTAATTATAGGGAAGGAGATGGCAGTAAAAAATAACATTACAGTTGCTGTTTAACGTGTAATGTCAAACGGCCACCACTAGATGGCGCCAGCTCACAGAAGGAAGAGCTTGGGACTTCACAAGGCCGCAAAGCCGCGGCCTCAATTAGCGTTTGCCGCGGACCTGCGGCGATCGCGCGGCGGAGGTGGTGGGGGCGCACGGAGACACAGGATCCTGTGCCTCCGTGCTCCCCCACCTCCCCCGCTGCTCGATCGTGGCGGGCCCGCGGCAAACGGTAATTGAGGCCGCGGCTTTGAATGGGCGGAAGGGCGGACCGATTAATCGATAATGAAAATCGTTGACAGCGATTTTCATTATCGAATATTATCGATAATATCGATTAATCGTTTCAGCTCTACTTTGCAGGTAAGGAACAAAATAGCAATTTGCTTCCTTGGGAAGCTCTCTCCTGACCCGAGGGGGTTACCTTGTGGGTGCGCTCCCGTGTCATGCACTCGGCATCCATAGCCGCCCAGTGTATGGCTCGGCTCGACGCCCGCGTCATTGGATTTGATTGATGGCAGCGGGAGCCAATAACTGCACTGCTATCAATCTATCCAATGAAGAGCCGAGAAGCCATGGAGAGAGCGACGTGGCATCGCATCCGCGGAAATTCGGGGCTTAGATAAGTAAAACGGGGCGCTGGATATTGCATGGTGTTTTTTTCACCTTAAAGCGGAGTCCCACCCAAAAGTGGAACTTCTGCTTAATCCACTCCTTGCCCCCTTGCATGCCACGTGTGGCATGTAATATTTTTGGTGGGGGCTTCAGGAGGAGTGGGACTTCCTGTCTCAAAAATACTATCTCTGCAATTTTAAAGGATGGGAGAATGAGTAATATTTATCTAAGTGGAATTTTAGTCAGAAAATGAAATCCTACTAGATCTTTTTCAGGTATAGTTATGCAAAACATTAAAAATTAGTGTATATACTGTTTAAAATGCAGTAATAGTGTCTCACCCTGCTCTGCACATGCTCGGTTGCTCTCCATTTTTGGTCACTGCCAAATTTGTAGAGGCTGATCTGCTGGCAGCCATAAAGCAGACTTAAACCCTCTTATCTTTTTACAGCCAAGGAAGCTGCGTCTGTTTAATCTGCAACTGCCATGGTGCTGCACATGTGATCAGTTATGATGCCAACCATTTGATGGATTGACAGTTTGTGGCTGAGGACACAGGCCAATGTGACAGTTGGCAATCCCATTACAGAAATGTAACTTTTTTTTAACCACTTAAGACCCGGACCAAAATGCAGGTAAATGACCAGGCCCCTTTTTACAATTCGGCACTGCGTCGTTTTAACTGACAATTGCGCGGTCGTGCGACGTGGCTCCCAAATAAAATTTGCGTCCTTTTCTTCCCACAAATAGAGCTTTCTTTTGATGGTATTTGATCGCCTCTGCGATTTTTATTTTTTGCGCTATATAAAATATATAAAATATATAATAGAGCGACATTTTTGAAAAAAATAAATATTTTTTACTTTTTGTTATAAGAAAAATCAAACTAAATTTTTGTCAAACATTTAGGCCAAAATGTATTCAGCCACATGTCTTTAGTAAAAAAATAGCTACCTAGTGGGAACAGCGACACTAATACAGCGATCAGAAAAAATGATCGCTTAGTGACGCTGGCAATAGGGAGTGAAAGGGTTAACTAGGGCGGTGATCAAGGGGTTAAAACTTTACTGACACTAAATACAGTAATCAAACATATATGATTACTGCATTCAGTGAAACTGTGACAGGGGGAGGGGGGGGGTGATCGCAAGGGGTTAAGTATGCCTGCGTGTACTGGTGTCAGTGTAGTGTTGTGCAGACTTACTGTGTGATGTGATCTCTCCTCAGCGGCGGTGAAAATACCGCCGAGAGCAGAGATCACTTCCCTCTTCCTGTGTTTACACTGGAGAAGGAAGTGACACACGGGGGAGCGAGCGGATTGGCTGAGAGCGATCCGGAGGGGGCTGACAAAAACGAACAGCCGCCCCCTCATCCCGGATTGCTCGCACAGCAAACCGGACCGCCGCATGTACCGGGGGGGGGGGGGGGGGGGGTTTCCCCGAACGGATCCCCGAACGGATCCCCGACCCACGTCAAGGCAGCAACGTATATATACGTTGATGTGCCTGTCTGTGCCATTCTGCCGACGTAAATGTACATGCGGCGGTCCTTAAGGGGTTAAACTGTTAATCAATGGGTTTAGTTCCACTTTATGATTTACTGCTGTTCAGGGGATCTGGGCTGCAGCAAAATGGTTTGTTATGGGTAAAGTTTTACTTTAACTACTTCCTTGCCGACCTATAGCAAAATGACGGCCAGGTGGTGGTTCCGGTATCCTGACCAGACATCGTATAACAGCGGGCACGCAGTGTGGTGGTTGGTGTTGCGACGGAGACTCTTTACCATGTGATCGGCTGTGTCCAATCACAGCTGATCACATTATAAACAGGAAGAGCCTTTTCCTAACTCGCATCTGAGAGATGCGAGTAGAGGGTCTGTGCTGATTATTAGCACAGCTCCCCCCCCAACTCTGTGCCCAAAAATGGTGCCACATGTTGCCCCTTACTAATGCCTGATGGTGCCTCCAGATCGGTGATGCCCATCAGTGCTGCCTTATTAGTGCCCATCGGTGAAGGAGAAAAATTACTATTATAAAAATATTTTTTTTTTTAAATTTGTTTAGCAAAATATAAAAACCCCAGTTGTGATTAAATACCAGGAAGGGAGGAAAGTGCCTGGTATTGAAGTAGTTAAAGAGAAAAGGGAGCAGAGGTCCGCTTTATTAGTGCAATCTATAAGTTGCTTTTTGTTAATCGTGTGACACCAAGCAGTGGAGTTAGAACATAAAAACATTTAGGGGTGCCTAGGGGTAATGTGATGTATAAATACGGCCCCAACTGCTTCCGTGTTTTCGTGGTCTACCATGTTCTTGCTGGTTCATTGCCCAACCCTTTCTATCACATGTACTCTGTGTAGATGGACCTAAAGGCTTACTTCCCTTCTGGGTCTTTAAAGTGGATGCAAACCCTCACATATACCCAGAGAAGTGAACAGCCTCAGATGATACAGAGATGAGAAAAATCTCCCAAAAAAATGGATATCTGCTGTTCTTTCTACACTCTCTGGAAAGTGCAGATTGTGTTAAATCTTTCTTTCTCTTCCAGCAGTAGGTGAGGAGTCTAGTCTTGCGCTGTGTGAGAGCTAATTGGAGGAAAGGCGCGCAGCCCCCTCCACATAGGCAGAGGAACGAAGGAACGTGCAGAGCTGTACTGTGAATAGACAAGCTCTCTGCTTATCTACCGCTAAGCTCCCTCCCCAACACAAATTGTCAGCTGCTGTTATCTTGTGTCTGATAACTTGTCAGAAGTTATCATGCTGATAACAGAGGAACTGAGCAGCAGAAAGACACAGCACTGAGATAAGTAAACACTACTGTACAGATATGTGCCCAGGTCATATTTCATTAACCTCCCTGGCGGTATTCCCGAGCGTGACTCGGGGTTAACATTCAGTGCCAGAAGCGGTAACCCCGAGTCACGCTCGGGGTGCATTTTTTTTTTCCCCCCAAAAATTCCTGGCGATCCGGCGGGGGTTTCCCGCTGGATCGCCGGTCAGACTAGCCTCCCTGGCGTGTGGCACGGCGTGTGGCACGCTGGATGCAGAAAAAGTTTACTTACCTTTTCTCTGCGATCCAGCGATGAATCCCCGCAGTACTCGGCGGCCGGATGTCCGCCTGATGCTGTGTGTTCCGCCGATTCCCTTCCCTGCGAGCGTCGCGACGTAGGGGGGGGAACGGCGCCAAATTTAAAAAAGTAAACAAACACTATACATACAGTACACTGTAATCTTATAGATTACAGTACTGTATGTAAAAAATACACACCCCCCATGTCCCTAGTGGTCTGCCCTGTACACTACATGTCATTTTGTATAATAAAAACTTTTCTTTCTCCCTGCAAACTGTAGATTGCCCATAGCAACCAAAAGTGTCCCTTTATGGCAAAAATTGTTTTAGAGCAGCTAAAAAACAGCGATAATAAATCAGAATCACTTGCAGAATTTAGCGATAGCGATTTATGGGGAAATTCGTCATAAAAAAAAAAAAAAAATGACAGCAAAAATTCTGCAACTGAGCAAATTTCAGTGATTTTGATTTGATTACATTATTGAATAATTTTTACTATAATTATATTATCATTTGTGATCATTTTTTATAATTATTTATTATATTATAATTTTTAATTAAAAAAAAAAAAAAAAATCATACCCGGGATGCCTATTAGACTCTTGTTTGAATAGATTTAAGTGAGTTATTCCTAAGAATTACAAGCCTACAGTATAAAACGCCAAATTCCCTTGCAAATAATGGTACCGCTTTTAGCACCTAAAATCTTAAAGAATCATACCGCCAGGGAGGTTAATGAGGTTTACAACAACTTTAAAAATGGGTGTAGCATGAAACGGGGTCATATTCCCTAAGCCCTCCCAGTCCTTAAACACCCGCCCATTTATGAGTGACTGGGTGCTTCTTCCTGCAGCCTTCTGCCTGGTTTTGAACTTGACTCTGTTGTGTATGGCTCCACCCACATCCATTCACAGATCTGCCATCCCTCAGAGGGACTCTTGGATCTCAAAGTAGCACAAGTATGGTGACGACCTGCCCTTAAAGCTGACCTCCTGCCCTGTAATGGTATATCTATACCTCCAAATGGACCCGGGGCTTGAAATATAAACCATGCAGGAGTTTGTATATTGTACCAGAGATGGAGTGATCCCAGGTGCAATGCTCTGCAGGCCTGAATCCCAATTAATAAATGCACATTTCTTTAGTTTTATGTATAGAATGTGTCTTTATAGGGGTTTGTGTATGTAATTATTTTACACAAACACACTGTGTGTATAATATCTGGGAATATGTATAGCAATTTATGATGGGTCTCGGTACAAGTGATAGAAAAAAATTGATTTATCATTGACTAAAATAACCTGCTATTGTTTCGCACATTGCGATCCACTGAAAGTATCGGTTGAAAATTAAATCTAAGTCTTATCACAAAATGTTCTAGTAAAAATAATCTTTTAATTGATCGGCATGACGATTGGCCCTCCAACACATGCAGATGTTTGATCAGAAGCAATCCTATAGTTCTGCCTTGGCTGATTGGTGTGGCTGAGTGAAAAATGAGCAGGAGATTTTTTTTTTTTGGGTTGTCAACAGAAGGGGGTTAGAGGGGATCTTCCAATGTCTATGGGCACACTAGTTTTAGTGACCCTGGGGACAACCAAGGATTCCCCCACTTGCCAGGATTTCCTCTCATTATGGCTATAAGACAGGAAGTGAAGGGAAATCTCCTCCACAATGAAACACACATGGGGGGGAGGGGGGGGGGTAGGAATAATTGACAGGCTTTCCAAAATGACTGTGCAATGTTTAAATGAAAACTTGTGGCTTGACGTGCACAAAAATGAGAAGAAGCAAATGTGATTGGCAGTAAATGGAATCCACCTTGTGTTGGTCTGACATCAGTAAAGTGACGGTGTTGGTTTATGTGGATTTTGTATGGCCTGATTCACTTCATGCTGTGCTAATACAATAGACGTGATGCTGTCTTTAGTTTCTAGGTCTCTGTTTTTATTTTACGACCTTCTGTAGAGTAGTGTGCTCTTCTTTTTTTTTTTCTTATAAATTTGAACACTGCTTTTCTTGCATGTGCTCCTTCCATTCCTTGCTGATCATACCTTTTCAGCGCTTTCTGGAGCCCACTGATCCATGCCTACCATTTGGCTGGGCTGTATGGGAAACTTCTGATGCCCTGAGCTAAATTGTACACTTTGTTGGGTTTACAGTGGTGGAAGCACTATGTCCCCGCCAGCCTGTTTTATCTTTTAATTGCGTTTGTGCAATCAATTACATTTTTATTAAGTTACTTTCCTCAATCGCCCTATCTTCTGAATGGCATATCAAATCCATAATTTCTCATGCCAGGGATTGCTCCTTTACTTTTGTGCCGTATAATATTATTATATACATACATGCATACATACATACATACATTTTTTTTTTTTTTTTTTTTTTATCTTTTAGTTTTAAAGGGGTGGTAAACCTTAATGCATCCTATGCATTAAGGTGAAAAAACACCTGGCAGTCACCACCACCCCCCCCCCCCCCATTTTTACTTACCTGAGCCCGAGTCCGGCATCCGGGTCTGTGGACTCAGGAGCTAGCCCGCAAGCAAGGGTAACCTCCCTCGGAGCGCTTCTCCTAGGGCTTATCTGAAGCGGGGAGGAGCCAGAGGGGCCACTCTGTGCAAAACTATCTGAACAGTGGCGGTAAGTATGACGTGTTTGTTATTTAAAAAGAACTTTAACTGGTTGACGACCGCCCGCCGTCATATTACTGCGGGAAGTCGGCTCTGCTGGGCGAGAGCCCGTAGCTATATATCTGCTACTTTGCGGCCACTAGGGGAGACGCGATCGCTCGTTACAGAGCAAGGATCGGGAGCTATGTGTGTAAACACACAGCTCCCGGTCATGTCAGCGGGGGAAACGCTGATCTTCTGTTCGTACAACGTATGAACAGAAGATCAGTGATTTCCCCTAGTGAGTCCACCCCCCCATACAGTTAGAACACACCCAGGAGCACACTTAACCCCTTCCCTGCCCCCTAGTGTTGACCCCTTCACTGCCAATGACATTTTTATAGTAATACAATGCATTTTTATTGCATTGATCGCTATAAAAATGCCAAAGGTCCCAAAAATGTGTCAAGTGTCCGAAGTTGATCACCGCCATTACTAGTAAAAAAAAAAAAAAAAAAAAAAATATATATATATATATATATATATATATATATATATATATATATATATATATATATATATATATATATATATATTACGCCATAAAACTACCCCCTATTTTGTAAACGCTATAACTTTTGCGCAAACCAATCAACGCTAATTGCGATTTTTTTTTTTTTTTTTTTTACGAAAAATATGTAGAAGAATACGTATCGGCCTAAACTGAGGAAAAAGTTTTTTTTATATATATTTTTTGGGGATATTTATTATAGCAAAAAGTAAAAAATATTGCATTTTTTTTTTCAAAATTTTCGCTCCATTTTTGTTTATAGCGCAAAAAATAAAAACCACAGAGATGATCAAATACCACTAAAAGAAATCTCTATTTGTGGGGAAAAAAAGGACGCCAATTTTGTTTGGGAGCCACGTGGCACGACTGCGCAATTGTCAGTTAAAGCGTTGCAGTGCCGAATCACAAAAAGTGCTCTGGTCATTGGGCAGCAATATGGTCCGGGGGTTAAGTGGTTAAATGGTTGTACAAGTTGGTGTTTTTTCACCTTAATGCATCCTATTAAGGTGAAATAACACCTGGCAATGACTGCCCTCTCAGCCATTGGCTCACGCTGCTGTCAATCACATCCAATGACGCAGCATGCCGGAGCCGAGTGATACAGTCGGTGGCTACAGCGTGCCCACAAGCTAACCTTGGGAGAGTGGGGAGGAGCAGAGACAGCCGCCGAGGGACCCCAGAAGACAAGGATCGGAGCCACTCTGTACAAAACGAACTGCACAGTGGAGGTAAGTATAACATGTTTGTTATTTAAAAACAAAACAAAACGTACAACCCCTTTTTAAAGTGATTATAAAATCAAACCTTCTGCATGCAATGTCCCCACAGCCCCCCCTTAATAAAGACAGTCCCCGAGTTACAAACCTCTGACTTACAAACGGTGGGAGACAGGAAGTGAGAAGAAATGTAAGTTATTATGGGGGGGGGGGGTCTCTCCACTGAAACTTTATCACCAATTCTTGTCTGCAAGACAACCCTAAACTTTCTAAATCCAATTGTGACAGGGAAAAAGGTGAAATCTTCTGTATAAACAAAAAAATACTTTCGGTTTAATCACCCCTACCATTGATGAATGGTTTCTTTGCCATGTAACTGATGCAATCTGCTGGAGAGCTTGTGCTTTTGAAAAACGGGCTGACTGGCTTTCTCACCAGATGAAAATAGACAAACGAAGGCCTAAAAGAGGTCACTAATACAGCCTTCCCATTAATTGCCAAGCTTCAATATAATAAATGTTTACTAAATGTTATGTTTAGTGGAACTAAACCCTTATTTACAGCCAAGGAAGCGGTCATCTTGGCATCTGTTTGATCTGCAGTTGCCCTGGTGCTGAACATGTCATCAGTTATGAGAATAGACATTTATGAGAATAGTCATTTTGAGGGTTTGACAATTGGGGGTTGAAAGCACAAGCAACTGTAATGGTGATCATTTATGGTATGCCTTAAATGTAAACTTTTATATTATACTCAGTGCTGTGCTCTAATTAAAGGATATGTAAAGGTTAGTTTAAAATAAAAAAGTAATTCTTACCTCCTCTGTATACAGTTGGTTTTGCACAGAGTGGCCCGATCCTCCTCTTTTGTGGTCCCTTGGCAGCGCTCCTGGCTACTCCTCTTCTCGAGTGCCCCGTTGGAGAGCCGCTCTCCCTCGGGGCACCGGTGTGGGAGCGCTCCCATGTTCTGCTATGTCCATTGACGTAGACAGCAGGACTCCTGCACTATTCAATTTGATTGACGGGAGCTGATGGCTGCGCTGCCATCAGTCTATCCAATCAGGACCCGAGACACTGGCTGGAGCTGGCGTGCTCGTCTCTGGAAAGACCAGGTTTGGGTAAGTAAAAGAGGGGGTTCTGAGGGGCTGCTGAATCACAGGTTTTTCACGCATGGAATGCATTAAGGTGAAAAACCATGAGGGTTTACAACTCCTTTAATAACTTTCTTAAATTGAGTATAAACCACAATATTTACTCAACTTGCTAATCAACATGCTATAAAAAAATATGCTACAAGTTAAGATGTGTACAATGCAGTGCCACTTTTAGGCCCCTTTTCACACAGGCTTTCCGATCGGGTCCGTCTGTCAGTTTTTCAGGTGGACTTGATCAGATGCTCCATTCATCTCTATAGAGTGGCGGATGTCGGCGTTGAAGAGAAAGATGCCGCTCAGGTGTGGAAGTCTTTAAAAGAATTGCTTCTCCCAGAACCATGCATGTGAGATTACAAAAGAACGGATTCTTCTGGACAGCCGCACTCTGAATAAAAATTGCCTTTATTGTAAATCCAAATAGAAAAACAGCACTACATGTCACAGCACACCGGCAGAGCTGACGCTTTTCACACTATACTTGGTGTTTAATCATAGTCATGTTGACATGTTCACTGACATCTGCCACGATCCGCTCCTGTCCGTGAAATCCAGACGGATGGAAAATAAAGTGGACTCTTGACTGTCAGGTCGAAGCATTTTGGTGGCTGCACGCCTGCCATGTATCCTGGGCTCTGCTTGCCCATCTGCAGTCCCAGGCCCTACATGGCAGGTGCCACCGGGTAAAGGGGGAGAGAGTGATCTCCTCCCTTCCTTGTTGCTGACCCGGAAGTGACAACGTTTGATGTCGCTTCCGGGTCCGCCTCTGTGTCCCTGAAGAGCATTGGCTGGGCAAGAATGTGATGCAATCTGCTTTGCATTATATTCATTGTGCACAGGGGAGACATCCAGGGTCTTTTAAGACCCTGGAAGTCTCATTTTAGAAAGAACCTGTCATCAGCAAATCCAGGACTTTTTTGTCCCCTATGTGATATGGGGGGAATATAGTTTGAGATTTTTTTTTTTTTTATTATTGTAAAAAATGTCAGTTGCACTCAAGTACACAATTCTCCACACCACCATGTAAACATAAATGCATGCGTTGGGTAGAAACACCAATAAGTTACATATCGCTGCGCACACCGGGGTGAGAGCAATATTTCTAGCATCAGACCAATGACCTATAGTGGTCTTTTAAATTGCTGTCTCTGAAAAAAAAAATCTACAATACTGAAGTTCGTCGCCATTTCATCAGCGCACACAAATTTAAGGATTTACATGAGTATATATATATATATATATATATATATATATATATAATAATCCACCTCCTCGATATCCGTCAGACTTTCACCATTAAAGCAATATTCAGCATACATGGGGGGGGGGGGGGGGGGGGGAGAATCCATATGGTGCAAGTATCGTTTGGATAAATTTATTGAAAAAAACTCCCCCAAAACAAACATTCCCTTCTATAAATATGCGTACCACAAAATGGTAAAAACAAGCATGTATTGCGCTTATCTGTATCTCGGTTCTGGACCCTGAAGACCGCTCAGGTTTGTTTCCTATTGCGATTTCCTGGTTCCTTCCCCATGGAGCGCAAACGTCACTTCCGGTTTGTTGTGCTTGGATAGTCACGCCCTGACTATCCAAGCACAACAAACCGGAAGTGACGTTTGCGCTCCACGGGGAAGGAATATATTATTACATTACAGACCAAAAGTTTGGACACACCTTCTCATTCAAAGAGTTTTCTTTATTTTCATGACTATGAAAATTGTAGATTCACACTGAAGGCATTAAAAACGATGTGGAATTACATACATAACCAAAAAGTGTGAAACAACTGAAAATATGTCATATTCTAGGTTCTTCAAAGTAGCCACCTTTTGCTTTGATTACTGCTTTGCACACGCTTGGCATTCTCTTGATGAGCTTCAAGAGGTAGTCACCTGAAATGGTCTTCCAACAGTCTTGAAGGAGTTCCCAGAGATGCTTAGCACTTGTTGGCCCTTTTGCCTTCACTCTGCGGTCCAGCTCACCCCAAACCATCTCGATTGGGTTCTGGCGCAGCACCCCATCACTCTCCTTCTTGGTAAAATAGCCCTTACAGCCTGGAGGTGTGTTTGGGGTCATTGTCCTGTTGAAAAATAAATGATGGTCCAACTAAACGCAAACCGGATGGAATAGTATGCCGCTGCAAGATGCTGTGGTAGCCATGCTGGTTCAGTATGCCTTCAATTTTGAATAAATCCCCAACAGTGTCACCAGCAAAGCACCATCACACCTCCTCCTCCATGCTTCACGGTGGGAACCAGGCATGTAGAGTCCATCCGTTCACCTTTTCTGCGTCGCACAAAGACACAGTGGTTGGAACCAAAGATCTCAAATTTGGACTCATCAGACCAAAGCACAGATTTCCACTGGTCTAATGTCCATTCCTTGTGTTCTTTAGCCCAAACAAGTCTCTTCTGCTTGTTGCCTTTTTTTAGCAGTGGTTTCCTAGCAGATATTCTACCATGAAGGCCTGATTCACACACAGTCTCCACTTAACAGTTGTTCTAGAGATGTGTCTGCTGCAAAAGGTGGCTACTTTGAAGAACCTAGAGTATGACAAATTTTCAGTTGTTTCACACTTTTTTATGTATATAATTCCACATGTGTTAATTCATAGTTTTGATGCCTTCAGTGTGACTTTACAATTTTCATAGTCATGAAAATAAAGAAAACTCTTGGAATGAGAAGGTGTGTCCAAACTTTTGGTCTGTACTGTGTGTGTGTGTGTGTGTGTGTGTATCTCTCTATATTTATATTTTAACAAAAAATTGTGTCTGTCCATTCTGAAATTTTGGGTTTCCTAGACCTTTGCAGTAATATTGTGTGACATAAATTGGAACTGCCACTTTATTTTTTAGATTGTCTGTCTGCTTTCAGAAATTATTTAATGTGTTGGAGTTTTTTAGACCCCTTTCACACTGAGGCGCTTTTCAAGCGCTAAAGGGCTAAAAATAGTGCCTGAAAAGAAAATGCCTCCCCCTGCCATCCCAGTCCTTTCATACTGGGGCGCTGCGCTGGCAGGACGATTTAAAAAAAAAAAAACTGCAAACGGCATCTTTGGAGCGGTCCTCCTCCGGCCATGCCTATTGAAATAAATGGGCTCTGCTGCCAAAGCGTCTGCAAAGCACTTCAACAGTGGTGCTACACGGCGCATTTAACTCTTACTTTGGCCGCTGGCGGAGGTTTAAAGCTCCCCGCTAGCAGCTGAATAGAACCCATAAGAATAGCGGTAAAGCGCCACTATAACGTCACTTTACCACCAACTCTGCCTGCGGTTCAGTGTGAAAAGGGCTCTTATGTAATCTTCAGGCCTTTAAATTATTATTATTATATAAGCATGTGTGAAAAGTCTCTAGCAGCGAAAGGGTTACAGAACCAATATGGGGACTAGAGTGAGCAGATTTTGTGTCTGTACAATCTTTCACAATGGGTTCTTTTTACAGTTTGCCCATGGAAGAATTAACATAGAAAACCAATGTGGTTTTCTCAAATTATTAGTTAACCTACACGATCATTTTCTAAATGATGAATGAAAATATTGTCCATAGTGGTCATACGTTCTCCCAATCACATATTGTAGAAATAAAGACCTTTTATTACTTCATATATTTTAATAAATTGGGCGTGTATTTTTGCACGTGTTGTTGAAGTGCGGGTGTTTTTTTACATGGAAATAATTTTGTGTTTCTCTTTAGTCAGGTCAGTTCACAGAAGACATGATTCCTACTGTTGGCTTCAACATGAGAAAAGTCACCAAAGGCAATGTTACTATCAAGGTAAGATTTTTCTGGGGTATTGAACTTTTTGGATCTCTGATTTGGTAGCTGTAGGTGCTCTTTCTCTTCCTCATAGGTTTTGTATTTTGTTAACCCATTCATGAAACAAAGTATTTTGTGAATGAGTAGAGGGGCTGCTGTGTGGCAGGGCAAATTTCTTGTCGGGGCACTGGAAGTTTAGTGATGGCTGTACTGCTGGCGCTCAGTAAAAATGGTAATTCGGAGAAGTGAGGCGGCATACACTTTGTTGGACTACATCTTTTAACTCTGCCTATTTCTAAAAGTATTGGAACTTCTGGAGATCCATTTTTAAATGAGCATTAAAGAACATCTAGAGGGGAATATACAAAGACTGGCGGCCAATCGGCTTCTAACTTTCAAACTTACCTTTTCAATCTTTACTGGGCAAGCCAAAGTCCAGAACCTGGTTGGTTGCTATACACAGGTATCTCTTACTACTGTTTTGGCTATCTGTGCCAAGTAAACCTGTTTGTAGTTTGTGTCTCCCCCCCCCCCCCCCCCATAACAAGACTTGTATTGCAAATTGTTTCCTGGAACCTGGCTATAGTGAAAAAAAGTTTCATTACAATTCAATAATGGACCTCTGCTTGGGAGCCTATTGCCTAGAATAATTTAAAGGAAACCTTTTTTTAAAGAAACATGTAAAGTGCCACTGCTTCATCCTTATTCAGCAACTGCCAGTTGGCTGGCAAAGTATCAGTATGGCAGCTAGCAACTGTTAAAGGATGTCTGCAGCAATATCCCTATTTAGATGCTTGCTCATGGCTAGCAACTCATGGACTGGTACGGAGAGAATGATTGTAGGGTGATTGTGTACCCTTTAGAGAGTAGGCAGCGTGAGAACTAATTTTGGCTGGAGTTTTATAGTTGGTGCTACATGTTTTCTCCGCAACCAAAGACTGTAGAGCAGGGGTGTCCAAACTTTTTTCATAGAGGGCCAGATTTGATGAAGTGAACATGCATAAGGGCTGACCATTTTGCCTGACATTCTTTGAACCATTAATATTTGGTCTAAGTGTTTTCCCGAGCACTAATACACGGCCCAACAAGAATTCTCTTACCTTTTGTGGCTGTGTTTGGCAAAGAGATGAGCTTGGGCGTGTTATTTGGATATACCATATTTATCGGCATATAACATGCACTTTCACTTTAGGAGGGAAGTTTCAGGGGGGAAAAAATGTAAATAAAGAACTGTGAAGAAAAATAAGGGTCATTGCCCATCAATGCAGCCTAATCAGTGCCCATATGCAGCCTCGTCGATGCCATGAATGCAGCCTGGTCGATGCCCATCTGCAGCCTCGGAGGGGAGGGGGGGCGGGACAAGTGCCAAATTTAAAACAATGTCCCTATTCCTATGATAGACAGAGGAGTTGTCCAATGGCAGCCCAGGAAACGGGACTTCCCATTACAGATGCCGCCGAGTAAACAGGAGATTCTCCTGTATGTAATTTGACAGCACTCGTTTGCCCTCCCCCCCCCCCCCCCTCCAAGGCAGTGCCAATAAATACAGTATATATCTAAATTACCAAGGGGGCCACATTAAACTGGAATGATGGCCGCATTTGGCCCCCGGGCCGGACTTTGGTCATGCCTGCTGTAGAGGGTGTAGAACCGGAGTAGGTTACCCAGTTTGATGTGGAATGGAAAGCAAAGTAAGAGGCGATGATCATTATGAAATGGGGATAAGGAGGCAGAGTGAAAACTGTTAGCGTTGGAGATAACTTTTTATGACTGTTGGGGTGCAGTGAGACACAGTGAGAAACCTCAGCCATGGTTGGGGGTGGGGTGGGGTTGGTTTGTTATTAAGGACAATCGGTGGAACTTGGCAATTCATCATTTATTTGTTTCACTAATAAGAGACAGTGCTGTGAGAAGAGATGTCATTCTCTCCTGCCACCAAGGTAAACGCAGAGACGTCATTCCCCTTTTGTTTACATTTGCTGCAGGGCCCAATGACAGCTCTGTATCTCCCTGCACTGTTTCCGCTGGAGAGAATGTGCCGGACTACAATGGCTAATGCAGACTGCCTCTGCCAGGGAGAAACGGCAATATTAGGAGCTGGCAAAGCTGCCCCCTCCTTTATTTTTGTCTAAAGTAAACAAAGGGTGGTATCACCAGGTAATTTCGCTGGATGAGCCCGTCCTTTTTTTTTTTTTGTTTGCTTTACCCCCCCCCCCCCCCCCCCCACAATCACTAAAGTTATGCCATTGGGAGCTTTAAATATTTTCTTTAAGCATATGTGAACCATAATGTTTTTCCACACGTCTGAGGAAAACCTTCACTGTGCTTTGAAGCAGCATTGGGCAATGTTGTACAAATGCCAGGAGTATTATTTGACATTGTGTGCATAATGATAAATATAAGGCCAAAAGATGGAGTGAGTGACATGTGAGTTTACAGCTGCCCCGTCCCTAACTATTGCAAAGAGAAAAATGTCTCCCTTGGGACTTTGTTGCAGCAAAACATAGTATATAAAAGATGCATGTTTTATTATCTAAAATTACCTATCTTTCACCCTTTTGTGCAAGGGGGCGAGAGAGACCTTTGAGTGCACATTGATTGTTGGAAGATTGGCGATTTGAATCATTATGCATTTAATCTCAAAGTGCACTCTGTTTGCCTTGGAGCATAATTATTTTCAGTTCATGGACACATTTTTTTTACAAAAAAAGGTTACAGCTATACCATCGCCTATTATCGAAAAAAGAACATACAATCCAGTCAGTTCCAAAGACTTTGATGGAATTGCATGACAGACCACCATTATGAAGAGCAAACTATTGTTCAGGACCAAATTTTGTAGAAAAGGGGTATGAATAACAACTATTAGACTTGGCCTAGGAGAGGTACAAAAAAATGGGACAACACCGCATCAAAAGGGCCATTACATGAGGAGGGTTGTAAAAAGAATCCTTTTTTTTTTTTATCACCAATTTCAATCCGTAAGTAGGTTTGTCAGGAAAAATTGGTCGATATACTGCTCAGAGATCCCAAATTGCAAAAAGTTCTTCCAGACAGACCTCAAGTATTCTTCAAAAAAGCAAAAAATATCAACAACTTAATAGCACCCAGTAAAATTCAAAACGGCACAAAGATGGTATGCCCATGTTCCTGGATTTAAAAGGCACTTATCCATGCGGAAAAATCAACTGCAAAGCATGGTCTTGTATTACAAAACATTTATTGGTAATGATGGGAAGTCCTATGAAGCAAAGGCATTTATCATGTGTACCACACAATATTTGGCATATGGGTTTTGAGGTGTCCATATGGACAAATTTTATGTAGGTAGAACCAATCGAGCAATTGGGAACATCGATTGATAGAGGATGACGCAGAACAGTGTCCACCCCCCCACAAAACATTTTTCCCACTTTCGCAATGGCAGCCAGCAGGGTCTAAAGCTATTTGGAATTTAAGCTATCCCCCCCCCCCCCCCCCCCCCATTTGTCAGAAAAAAATTAAACGATAAATTGTGTGCTTGGAGAACCTACTGGATTTTCACACTGGACAGTATGACACCAAAAGGGTTAAATGAGGATGATTAAATCAGCACTGTATTGCAATCACTTAAAGGTGAAGTTACCAATGTCAGTCCAGGTACCGCCTCATCCCGACCATTGAGTCTGGATCTGCCAGATGCTTGGACCGTCTCAGGCTCTCAGGAGGCTGCTGATGGATGCTTGGCCCTCTCCACAGCTCAGCGCTTCAATGAGCGAGGAGGGAAGGCAAGCGCTTTGCTCGGGGGGGGGTCTGAAAACCGAGTGATTGGCGGTGTTCGATTGGTTGGTTCTCAGTGCAGAGGTGCCAGGGGACAGATGCAGCATCGGACCGATGCTTAATCCACCTAGGTAATTATGATTGGGGGGGGGGATCCTTCTTTTTATTCAGTACTTCATCATACTTCTGTTTTGTAATGGTGGGTTCTTCGCCTCATTTTCCCTACACTGGTTTTCATACAAAATGTAGCAATAGAAAATATAAACGGACAGCATACAAACATTGCCACATAGGGATATGTAGCCAACTTTCAGGGTGCAAATGGCTCTTGATACTATAACATAATCACTGCAGTATTTTTAACCCATAGGTGATTAGGGTACAAGATTCCTTTTTATAAAACACAACACATTATCTGATTTGTGGCTAACCTTATTAATGTAGTTTTTAACCACTTGAATACAGCACACTTTTACCCCTTTCCTGCTCAGATCAATTTTCAGCTAACCTAGAATAGTGGGTAAAATGTCCAACAGGATAGGAGAGAGATTCAGGAAAGGTTAGGAAAATGCTGGTAGTGGGGGACTCAGTTATTAGGCCAGAGAGGGCAATCTTTCAGGCCGTGGCCTCTATCGGGTGGACAGTTTATTGGACCGGGCTGGGGAGGACCCAGCAGTCATGGTACATGTTGGTACCAAACTGAAAGTAAGGTGGAGAGTCTTAAAGTGGCTGAGGAACTGGTGTAGGCACGAGGGGTTCGGGTTTCTCGAACTTGGCTGACTTCAGTTGGCTCTTTAGTAATCACGGACTGCACATTTTAATGGGGACGGTGCAGCTCCTTTGGGAAGAAAGATGGCCACAAAGTTGGAGAGGCTTTTAAACTAGGGGTTGGGGGTCAGAGGAAGCAATAGCCAGGAATGAACAAAGGACACGGAGTAATTGAGTCAGCAGTTATAATATAGCCAGAACATCTAATCCTGAAGTGAATGTGTGGAAGAGCTATTTTTTCCGAACTGCAGTCATTACTGCATGGCCTCAATTGGGACCAAATCCTAGAAACATTATACACAGAAGAAAAATGGGAATGCTTTAGCACAGAGCTTTTTTTCTCAGAAAATAGGTGCAGAAACTCAACCACGACCCCGTTCAGATTTCAAAAACGGTAGAAGGGTATTAAAGGGGCATTAAATACCAGGCTTGCAATACATACAGAGCACAGAGTTCAGGGGGTTACACACAGAGTGCAGAGCTGTCACTTGTAAACACAGAAACCAGACTTCTGTGTCTACAAGTGATTGTGGTGAGCAGGCACCAAAGGGTCTGAGCCAGAGGTGGTGGAACTGAGTTCCCCCAAGTTCCCCCTGAAAAAAAGCCCTGCTTTAGCATATTAAAGGTATAGCACAGTGTATTCCAATAAGCGATAGAGAAAAGCGTAGGATAAATTTGGGTGGCTAAACCATAATGTAAATGGTCTCATTAACCATTCCAAAAGGTTTTTTCTTTGTTTTCTGTTTATAACATTTTGTAAATAAGTGTTTTTTTTTTTGTTTTGTTCTCCTTCACTGATTTGGGGGGGGGGGGGGGGCAGTGGTGGGCAGCATTGATGGGCATCCCTTTTGGTCCTGGATGGGCATCCAATCAGCACAGACGCCTCCCTCCCAGTCAAGAGAGCAGCGATTGGCTCTCCAATCCTCACGTCTTTCAGACACGATGAAGGAAAATGTGATGCACAGCTTTTCCTGTTTACACTCTGATTGGACACATCTGATCATGTGGTAAAGAGCCTCTGTCAGAAGCTCCTTTACCCAAGTCGGAATTGTGGTGTGTCAGACTAATGCCACACTGCCGATCGCTGCGCTGTGGGCACATGCTGGATGTCCTATGATGCCCAGTCAAGATAACTGAACCACTTCCCGGCCGTCCTTCTGCTATAACACAAGGAATGCAATAGGAAGTGTAAGAACGCAATCGGGGTGGCTAAAAGACTACAAGAGACACATAACCGAGGCAAGTAAAAAAAAAATTTATTTTTATATATTAACAGTAAAAAGGCAAGATCAGAGAACATTACCCACATAAGACGAGGGTCATTACAGATGACAGAGAAGGCAACTGTACTAAATGCCGCCTTCTCAGTTTTTTTTACCCAGGAAAAGAATTGCTATACTGACTGCAACAGTACTGTTGGGTACAAGGGTATCCCCTATGATGTGTCACTAACGAAGTGTGAAGGAAAGACTTGATAAACTTCATACAAATACATCACCAGGACCAGGGGCTTACACCTGAGAGTCCTCACAGAACTCTGTCAAGTTATAGCCAAACAGTTGTTAATCTTTGTGGACAGCATACTGAAAGGAATTGTACCAGCTGATTGGGGAAAAGCCAATGTGGTACCAATATTCAAAAAAGGACAGACAATTCCCTGGGGGGAACTACAGGCTAGTCAGCCTAACATCAGTAGTAGGTAAATGATTGAAGGGGAAGATGAGGGACTATATCCAAAAATTTACTAAAAGGGGGGGGGAGTTATCATTGGTAGTATTCAGCAAGGGTTTACAAAAGGTCTGGCAAGAATCACCTTTCTGATAACTTTCTATGAGCAAGTGAGCTACCTTCTAGACAGGGGCTTGAAGGCCTGTGGATTTAGTGTACTTGGATTTTGCAAAAGCATTTGGTACAGACCCCAAAACCACTCAATTTACAAGGTGAGGTCTGCAGGGATGGACCACAAGGATTTTTTTCTTGGGTAAAAAAAAAAACTGGTTACAGGGTGTGTCCAAAGGGTGGTGATAAATAACGTTTACTCAGACTGGTCTAGAGATGTAATGGGGTACCCCCCAAGGTTCTGTCTTGGGACCAAATTTTTACAAATATGTGGTATGTGTTTCATGCATTTGTATTCAGCCCCCTTTACTCTGATACCCCAATCTAAAATCTTGTGGAACCAAGTATGGCACAACTGCAAAATTACCAAAACATGGCCGTCCACCTAAACTGACAGACTGGGCAAGGAGAGCATTAATCGGAGAAGTATCCAAGAAGCCCATGGTACCTCTGGAGAATTAAAATGGCCACACACCAGAACTACAAATATTTCAATACAGGGGTTACCTGGTATCTGTTTTGAACCTGTAGTCGGCCTGGTGTGTCTTCCTGGTTTTGTATTGGATATCTCTGGAGTAGCTGCAGAGATCCACAGCTCAGGTGGGAGGATCTGTCCCCAGGACAATGATTAGTCGTGCCCTCCACAAATCTGACCTTTATGGAAGAGTGGCAAGAAAGCCACGTGGGGGACAAAGCAAACATGTGGAAGAAGGTGCTCTGGTCCAATGAGACCAAAATTGAATTTAGGCCTAAAAGCAAAACGCTATGTGATGGAAAACAAACAGTGCACATCATCCTGAACACACCAACATGGCAGTGTCGGCATCATGTTGTGGGAATGGTTTTCTTCGGCAGGGACAGGAAAGTTGGTTAGAGTTTAAAATGGATGGAGCCAAATATAGGGAAATTTTAGAAGAAAGCCTGTTGGAGTCTGCAAAAGACTTGAGACTGAGAGAAAGGTTGACCTTGCAGCAGGGCAAAGACCCTAAACAGACATTACAATTAAATGGTTTACTCTAGATCAAAGCATATTCATGTGTTAGAATGGACCAGTCAAAGTCCAGACCCAAATCCAATTGAGAATCTGTGGCAAGACTTGAAAATTGCTGTTCAGACGATCTCCATCCAATCTGACAGAGCTTGAGCTATTTTGCAAAGAATGGGCAAATTTTTTTTTCTAGATGTGCAAAGCTGGTATATACATACCCAAAAAGACTTGCGGCTGTAAATGCAGCGAAAGGTGGTTCTATAAAATATTGACTCCGGGAGCTGAATGCAAATGCACGCCACACTTTTCAGATGGTTGTAAAAACAAAAATGAAAACCATTTATAATTTTTTCACTCCACAATTATGTGCCACTTTGTGTTGGTCTGTCGCATAAAACCCAAATAAAATCCATTTACGTTTTTGGTTGTAACACAACAAAATTTGAAAATATCAAGGGGGTATGAGTACTTATTCAAGGCACTGTATATATAGTACTGCTGATGGCTAGGTGTGTGTACACAGACGCCTATGCCCCTTTGTAAACCGTCTGACTAAAAGGGGTTAATGCCTCCTCCTGTGATTCTGAGCCAGGATTTGCTTTTAAGGAGATGGAGTGCTACTAAGCATGCCTGAAGGAGGCCACGCCCTCGGACATGCGTTATATTATCCATAGCAACTTGGGAGTACACAGACTTGTGTTCTGTTAGCATTGGTTCGGTGTCACCTACCACCATGGTTCCTCATCGTACCGACGCAGGCTTCAGTGTGCAAGTGTCTCTGTCCTGACTCCCGTGGCAGCCCTTGGCTCGGAGCCCCAGGCACCAGCATATCGTGGAGCAGCCATTCAGCTTAGTAGATGGAATTACTCTGGCTCCCCTTCTTTTTTTAGCAAAAGGCATGTTTACTGGAACCATGCGATTGCGTCTAATTTTTTGGTGGTATTGTTGGTGCCAGATGGTCTGGTCTGAATATTTCAAAGACAGCTGATCTACTAGGATTTTCACTCTCAACCATCTTCTAGGCCATCCTTTCTCAACCGTTTTACCCCAGGGGAACCCTTAAAATAAAATGTATGTCTTGGGGAACCCCTGATAAAACCCATTCATTGGGGGTCAGTGGGAACAATGCCCCTTACTTTGGTGGTCAGTGAGAAGAATGTCTTTTTTTTTTTTTTTTTTTTAAACAGTGGTGGTAAGCATGACCCCCTTGCATAGAGCTATAAAGAGCATTGGTGTCATACCATTGGCTCAGAACTATGTAGACACCATCAAATAGGAAGTAGATCAGCCACAGCTCAAGGAACCCATAGCCAACTCAAGAGGAACCCTAGGGTTCCACGGAACCCTGGTTGAGAATGGCTGTTCTAGGCTTTAGAGAGAATAGTCCGAAAGATTATTTTTTTTTGAACAGCAGTGTGTAGAGGAAAATGCCTTGTCCGAGAATGGGCAGACTGGTTCAAGATGATAGAAGGGCAACAGTAACTCAACCACTTGTAACAACCAAGGTATTCAGAATACCATCTCGAACGCATAACACATCAGACCTTGAAACAGATGGGCTACAGCAGCAGAATACTACACCGGGCGCTACTCGGTCAGCTAAGAAGCATAAACTGAGGCTACAAGTTGCATAGGCCCACCAAAGTTGGACAATTTCTTAAACATTTAACAATGAGTTCACTGTACTGTAATGGCCTCCGGAGTCACATGATCTCAATCCAATAGAGCACTTTGGGATGTGGAGATCTGCTCAATGGATTTGCAGCTGACAAATCTGCAGCAATTGCTTGATGCTATCATGTCAAATATATGGACCAAAATTTTGAGCAATATTTCCAACACCTTGTTCAATCTATGCCACAAAGAATAAAGGCAAAAAGTGGTCCAACCCGGTACTAGCAAGGTGTACCTAATAAAGTGTCCGGTGAGTGTATGTAGTAATCAGGAACTGTTCAGTTTAGCTGGTTATAATGGACATTTTAGCCATGTACTGTAAGTGGGCGGACCTAAACCATTTAACCACTTAAGGACTGCCCTACGTACATTTACTGCTGCAGGGCAGCCCTTAAGCGCAAAATCGCGTACCTGTACGTGATTCCTGTTGGCTCTGGGCCAGACCCGCTGAGTCTCCACACATTTGGAGCCGGTCCGATTGGCTGACCGAACTGCCAATTAGTTGTAGGCAGGGCTCGACTGGGACAAAAATTTGGCCCTGGACTTCATCCAGACTGGCCCACTTTGACAGGTCTTTCCCATTGGGGCCTGGCAACTCCCGCACCCCCCCCTCCCCGGCCACCCAAGCCCACTCTCCCCCTCCACTAGCTGTTCTACTGTATTAGAGTAGAACGGTTGGTACTGGTACTTTTATAGGCAGTACCAGTGGGGAAGCTAGACATTATTTCACCCGGGGAAAAGAGTCAATTGGCGCAAGATTAGGCAGAAGTGAGAAACTCCCAGACCATAGCTGTTGAGTCAGCTGTCTGTCCCCTTCCCCATGCTCCTCTGGTCCTCCCCCTGCTTCTCTGTTCCCCCCAGGTGAGCGCTACGGGAAGGGAGAGGAGGGGGGCGGCGGTCTGTCACTGAAGCCGGCCCACTGAGCCATCAGCCCACCGGGAAACTCCCTGTAGTCCCAATGGCCAGTCCATCCCTGGTTGTAGGAGAGGCAGAATGGTGATCTGCCTATATAAACAAGGCAGACCGCTGTTCTGTAACAAGGGAAGGGAACGGAGCCAGCTTGTGTTCCTGCTAATCAGAAACACGGATGTCTCCCTTCCTCCAGTCAGTCCACCCCCCCCCCCCCCCCCCCCACACACGCACACAATTTAAAAAGCATTCCCTGATATAAATATTTTTTATTTGGCACTAATCACCATCAGTGTCACTGGTCCCCAAAAAGTGTCTCCTGCAGTCCCACGAAAAAAAATTGTTCATCACCACCATTAATAGTAAAAAAAAAAAATTTAAAGTCAATAAATCCATCCCATGTTTTGTACATGCTATAACTTTTGCACAAGCCAAACAATATGCTTTTTGGGGTGTTTTTGGTAAAAAAAAAATAGGTAGCCGAATACAAATTTGCCTAAAGTGATTTTTTTGTTTTATAGTGCAAAAAAAATAATTTTAAAATGGAGAGATGACCAAATACCACCAAAATAAATATTTGTGGGAAAACACACCCTCATTTTATTTTTATTTTTTTTGGGGTACAGCCTCACGTGATCACGCAATTCAGTTAAAGCAATGCAGTGCTGTATCGCAAAAAATGGCCTGGTCAGGAAGGGGGATAAAATCTTCATGAGCTCAAGTGGTTAAAGTATAAATGCCACTGACACGCATAGAAATTTCCTGTCTTGATATTAAAACGTGTTTTTTTTTTTTTTTGCCAAATTTGACACTTAGATGTCTTTGGAACTGTAACCGTGAGATTGATGTGTATTTTCTGAGCTTTTGCTGATCCTTCAGTATTCAGTCATATGATTTGTAATCTTAGATCATGTGCTGCTTGCCTTATACATGTCTGTTGCAGGAGTTATTCAAATGACTAATACTTATTTTAAGAAGCAGTTTTTTTTCTTATCCTATTTTTAAGTTTTAATGTTTTTTTGTTTACAAACTATTTTTGTTGGTTACAAAAAGGTGGTACAAAGTTTATTTTTATTTTTTCATATGCCAAGAGAAGTACAATACATGTAGGAAGATCATTGTATAATTCTGCCCATTGACTCCTGCCCCTGCACGCTGCTGATTTAAGTGACGGCAGCAGGAGCCAGGGTGTTAATCCTGTAATGAGAGATACACCAGCACCCCTCTGCAGACTGGCACAGCACTGGCTCATGATAGGGAGATGAGGGTGTTTATTATTGTGCGAGACATCTCTGTATCTAGATCTCTTAAATCAGGAAATGCCTCAAAGAGGACCTCCAGACTCCTTCAGAAAAAATAAATGGCAGTATCTATAGATACTGTAGCTGCTGACTTTTAATATTGGGACACTTGCCTGTCTTGGAATCCAGCAGTGTTCTCACCACAGCCAATTTTTCAATCGTCTCTCCTGCTAAAGGCAGGACAGAGGTTTGCTGATGTAAATATGGCAGATCTCTGTTCTGACGGGAGGGAAGGCATGATCCCGGATGTAAAAGGGGTCTTTGTCTTGAGGCTGGGTGTAGTGGTGGTGTTTCTGAGGCTGCATTCTAAATTTCAATAACTTTTTTTTTTTATATACTGCAGCAGAGTAGTTGATCCCAATGAAATGCCTGTTTTTACTTAACCCAGAACCCTGAGTCTTCTCTTCTGTTCACTCCCTGCTTGGGGTACTTTTTGGTGACCACGTCACTTCCTTTGTGATGTGGACACTTCCTTTTTGGATCAGACATCAGAGGTATAGTAGGGGACTACCAGTCACAGGATGCCATCTCCACACTAGATGAGCAGTCCCTGCTGGCTTCACTGGGTAAGTGGGGGGCGGCTATCGGCATAGGTTTGGGGGGGGGGGGCAGGGAGGCTGTTAAAGGTGGTAAAAAGTACATTTTATCCTGAGTAGAATGTCTCCCCCTGGTTCAGACATCACTTGGCAACATTCTAAGTAATGCAGTGTCTTCACTATCAAAAAGTAACAACTATTCTCCCTACGTCAGGAGAGTCGGTCTTGATTCCTGTTGTGGACTGTGGGTAGCAAGTTTGGGTGAAAGACGGCACTGGAATGGTACCACGTTGGGCTGCCTAGCAGCAGATTACTGTACAGAGGTAATTGCTTCCGGTGGGTTATATCCCAGTTGGTTATAGACTATGGATCTAGGGCTGCTACCTTTCTAATAACAATGAGGGAGTTGTCTCAAGGAACACTTGGGTGATTTAAGATGAGTGCCTGATGTTTACAAAAGTCTCACTTGATATATTAATTTGAAGATAAAAGTATACAAGTAGAACAAACGCGTTTTGGGGGAATTGCCTCCCTTCTTCAGGGCTGTATTGTTTTGGCGACTGGTTAGACCTGGGTTAAATATGTTCAATCGGTGGCTGTGCAGTATGCTGCCGTTGTGAAACGGAGACGGTACAAGGGTTTCTCTTATTGGATGAGGTGGAGAGGAAAGGCTGAACTTTTTGTGGGGGGGGAACATTTTATTATTTGAACCTTTTTTTAAATATCACTTTACAATGGTAAGTTTACTGGGATTTATGCATGAAGAGGTTTGTGTGGTGGTGTGTGTGTTTTTTTTTTTTTTTCCCCCCCTTTATGACTTCTGTTAATTATTTTTTTTTTTTTTTTTTTTTTTCTAGGTTTGGGATATTGGAGGTCAGCCAAGATTTCGCAGTATGTGGGAGCGCTACTGTAGAGGTGTCAATGCAGTTGTGTAAGTATTCCATTCCTGAAACTTGCCAAACACTTTTTGCTGTTTGTAACCGCGCAACTCATAAGATATTACTTTTATTTAACCACTTCAGCCCCAGAAGGTTTTACCCCCTTCTTGCCCAGGCGAAATTTCAGCTTTCGGCACTGCGTTTGCTTTAACTGACAATTGTGCGCCGTGGCTCCCTAACAAAATTGGCGTCTTTTTTTTTTTTTTTTTTTCCCCCACAAATAGAGCTTTCTTTTGGTGGTATTTGATCACCTCTGCGTTTTTTTTATTTTTTGCGCTATAAACAAAAATAGAGCGAAAAAATTCAATATTTTTTTTACTTTTTGCTGTAATATTCCCCAAAATGTGTGTGTGTGTGTGTGTATATATGTATGTGTATGTATATATGAATGTGTGTGTATATATGTATATGTATATGTATATGTGTATGTATATATATATATATATATATATATATATATATATATATATATATATATATATATATATATATATATATATATATATATATATATATATATATATATATATATATATATATCTCTTTTTTTCAGGGGGAACTTGGGGGAACTCAGTTCCACCACCTTTGGCTCAGACCCTTTGGTGCCTGCTCACCACAATCAGAAGTCTGGTTTCTGTGTTTACAAGTGACAGCTCTGTGTAACCCCCTGAACTCTGCATGTAATGCAATCCTGGTATTTAATGCCCCTTTAAGACCCTTCTACTGTTTGTGAAATCTGAACGGGGTCATGGTTGAGTTCCTGCACCTATTTTCTGAGAAAAAAAAGCTAGATATATATATATATTTTTTTTTTGGGACTGCCACATTCTAGCGGACACATCGGACATTTTTGGGACCAATCACATTCATACAGTGAACAGTGCTATAAAAATGCATTGATAACTGTATAAATGTGACTGGCGGGGAAGGGGTTAAATGTGTAGCCTAGTTTGTGTTCTAACTGTAGGTGGAGGGGGGTGACTGGGGGAGGTGACCGATTGTGTTCCTATGTTCAAGGGACACAGATCGGTCTACTCTCTCCCTGACAGGACGTGGAGCTCTGTGTTTACACACAGAGCTCCACGTCCCTGCTCAGTGACTGAGCAATCGCGGGTGCCCGGCGGCGATTGTTGCTGACCGGGCATGCGCATCATGATCCCAGCAAAGCGCCGTGTGCCCCCTAGCGGCTTTAAAAGATAGGACATCATATGACGTCCTGTCGGAGCAATGGAGTTTTCAAATGACGGCGGGCGGTGGACAAGTGGTTCATGTTTTAGCCAAGGATGGTGAAGCATTAAAATGTCACTGTCCTGTGTGATTTTTACAAGCTTACAGTATGCTTAACGCGTAAAAGAAAACATGCTAGAATGCCATAGACTGTGCAAATGTAAAATAATTGGATTCCCTGCACTTTTTGGATCCAAGTTGCCTGGCCAACTGGATGTGCCTTGGGAGATGAAAACCTTTGGTTTCACTGGTTGGCTGGTTAGATTATCGTGTGTGTGTGTGTGTGTGTGTGTGTGTTTTGTTTAAACCTGTAGTAGCGTAAAAGACCTTATGCTGTGGAGAAAGCGAGTGTAGAGTTTGGAGACCTTTTTGTCCCTACTAAGATTTGCTCAAGACCTGAGTATACAATTAAGGTATTCCTTGCACAAGGTCCTCCTCTTGGTGCTAAAGAAAATCGGTAAAGGTGACCTTACGCTAGACCTCCTCCCCATCCCACCCAGTCCTGCTGTACCAGATTGCTGCAATTCCCAGCTGTCGGACACCTACAATACACTTCACTGGTCCGCAGCTTAATCGCTTGTTTACAATATATTGTTTTGCCAGTATGGATTACAGGGATTCTAGTTGGTCATCACTGTCACATGGATGGCACTGACTAATCGGGAAGCCTTCTAGCCCATGCTGTCAGCACTGCGAGGAGAAAAGGGAAAGCCGCTGGCATTTCAAATCTCCGGACCAGTGAAATGGCTTGTTGTCTGACAGCGGGGGGATCGCATCAGTCTGGTACAGAGGGACTGGGTGGGATGAGGAGGGGGTCCAGTGTAAGGTCACTTTAACAGATTTTCTGTAAAGGTGAACTGATGTGCTGCGGTCTCCCCCCCCCCCCCCCCCCCCCCCTTCTTCTTTTCTTTTTTTTTGAGAGAGACCCAAAAACTTTCAAACTATGATGTGCAGTGTGCAGAGGACAGGTATTGTACGTGGCTGAATGACTTCTGTACAACCACCCTGTCAGATTTTTCCCCGCTTGATCAGCACTGCAGGCTAGTAAGGCTGTTGATTGTATTCTGATTGAAATAAAGTATTCCCCATTCTGACAGCTGGTTTAACAAAAAAAAAAAAATCTATGGGGTGCCTAAGGCCCCTTTCACACTGGGTCAGGAGGTGCGCTTTTACCGCCAATTTTGCAATTCGGTCGCTAGCGGGGCGGTTTTACCCCCCACTAGTGGCTGAGAATAGGTTAAACACCGCAAAGCGCCTCTGCAGAGGCGCATTGCCGGCAGTATAGCCACGGTGTCCCATTGATATCAATGGACAGGAGCAGTATACACACCGCTCCAAAGAAGTGGCTAGCGGGATTTTTTATACCGTCCTGCTAGCGCACCCAAGAGGCTTTCACACTGGAGACACAGCAGCAGCTGTTTAGGGTCGGTTTGCAGGTGCTATTTTTAGTGCAATAGCGCTCCAGTGTGAAAGGGGTCTAAGCGGTGTAAGGTAAGGAGAGATTCTATGTATACCTCTTTTCCTTTTTACATGTCCACATCTAGAGTCATTTTTTTTTTTTTCCCCCAAACAATATAACCTCCTGCCGCAATGAGATGCTTGCTTTATCTTTTCAGGTACATGGTAGATGCAGCAGACTTGGACAAAGTGGAAGCATCTAAATATGAATTGCACAACTTGCTAGACAAACCACAGTTGCACGGAATCCCTGTAAGTAATGCTTTGCATTTGTCTAATAAAAGTCATAAACTTTAACTTTTGTATAAATTTTAGGCTCATTGTGCAACAGCCAGTTTCTGTTTCAGAGTGAAATAAAATGGACATGACTTGTTGCCTAATTAACAAAGGGATTGCGTCAGTTTTCGACATAGAAAAGCATTGTGCCTGCACCAAGGGATAATGCCGCCTACACACTGTTGAAGTTTTCGAAAAAAAAGTCTGATATGAGCTTTTGAATGAAAATTCCGGCCGTGTGTAGGCTCCATCTGACTTTTTCTGTCGGATTTTCCGACAACAAATGTTTGCAAGCTGGTTCTCAATTTTTCCGACAACAAAAGTTCAGATCGTCTGTATGAAATTCCGACTCACAAAAATCATACGTATGCTCAGAATTATTGAACTTCTTCAATTTTCTCGGCTCTTCGTAGTGTTTCAGACATTTGTGTGAATGCAACACAAGTTTGAGCCGGGGTAATGGTTTTACTGTTACTTGGGGACACTTATTGGACAGGTGCTTTCAAGTGGGTTTGGTTTAGGTTCCACTAACGGAGATGAGTCTCTTATACCAAAATAAAGCCTTTGAAAGTTTGGGCAGATAATAGAGCCTTTCTGTCTAGCAATGGACAGTTCTAACCACACCAGCGGGATTCTCTTCTGCATACAGGAACATTAATTCAGCATCTTTGATTGGAGGCGGTCAAGTTATTGATCACCTGCTTAAGTTCCATTCACAGATCCTGTTGCATTCATTGAAGCTGTAGTATAGTTTCTATGAGTGGAGCAGCTGGTCGAAAGGCATAGTCTGACTTTCTTGATCATAAAAACCTGTGACAGCCCCTTATTTTAATTGGCCTCTGCCACACTGAAAGATTATGGATTGGGGGTATGAACAAAGATTTATACTAACCGCAGAGGATTTGGCACAAATAACACATCCCGCTGACTAAGTTATGTCCCTTGTGCTGTTTTTCTCTAAGCTTCACCTAGGCTTTAAGATGCACTTCTACTTTTATAAAAAAAGTTGTTTAGGGACTTTATGGCATAATGTTGGAGTGCCCCGAAGATGCCCAAAAGGCATATTTGCAGTGATCAGATATTTGCTAAGCCAAAGGAATCTCAGATAAATGTAGCTATCGTTAAGAAAAAAGAACCCCCCCCCCCCCCTTATCCTGCACCTGAGCCCCCTCTCAATCCAGCTATGTGCAAGGGATGCTCTCTCTTCAATGGCTAAGACAGCAGGGGGAGTTATTGGCTCCTACTGCTGTTAATCATAGCCAGTGAGCCAATAAGGAAAGAGTAGGGGGTGAGCTGCAGCTCTGTGTCTTATGGATACATAGAGCAGGGCTCAGGAGCAAGCACACACCAGTGCCGCCATAGCAAGCTGCTTTCTATTGGGGCACTGGTCAAGGGGGAGGTGCCAGAATTACCTACAGGGGACCCAAGAAGATCGGAGCTGCTTTGTGCCAAAGCACTGCACAGGGCAGGTATGTGTAACATGTTCTGCTTATGTTGTGTGTGTGTGATTGTTTTTTTCCCTCTCTCTTTCTCACCTTTTCTAATAAAAACAAACAATCTGAACCTGTATATCTTTAAACTGCTGCTGTGCTACTTCTGACCACTAGAGGGAAGGATTTAGCTATTATAATAAACCTAGCTATGTTCACAGCACTTCTGCATGCTGCGATCCTGCCAATGTCATCCCTCCTTTTTAACAGTCTTTATTTGTTCCCCCTGTAACTTTTTTGTGTGTTTTTGGGGTTTTTATTTTTCCTATGCTGATCCTTTTTTGTTTATTTTTCAGCTTTCTCTAACCAAGCTGTCCAGCAAAAGTTTCAGTTAGAGGGCTAAGGCAATCTATTTAAACACTGACAGGGGTTCTTATAATGGTCAGCTTTTATTCATTTATTTTAACAATTTATCACAAAAGGGGGGGGGGGGTGCTCCTGTAATTGCTTAGAAGGTGTTTATCTGGAGTTGGGCTTTTGTTGGTCACTTGTATAAACCCCCTGCTGCATTTCAAGGGTTGCTCCTCCATAGTGGAGCCAACCTAGGACAGGAAGTGTGTTGCTGGAGGGATAACCAGTTAAGAAAAAAAACAAAAATGTAGACCAATGCAGCCACTACATTTATAGTGGCAATGTAAGAGCCACAAGCGCTGTTTATTTTAATATTCCAAGCGCATTCATCCATTCATGTCCCCATGCTTTATGCATCCCCCCCCCGTATCATTTCTAGCTGTGGTCATTTTAAATAAGGGTAGATGATTCATGTCGTTTACACTTCTTGGAATCTGTCTGCTCTTAGTTTAGATGCGAGTGCTTAGCTGAGAGGCCCTCTTGCGCCCCCCCCCCCCAGATCCATTAATGCTCATCCTGGGATGTACAAAAAATGGGGGGGGGGGGGGGATATAACGAGAACATTTACCATCCTATCTATTTACTAATATTAGTAGCGTAAGGATTATAATAGTTTTGAGTGAGAGTCTAGTTCCACTTTAAAGTAGTTGTAAAATAAAAAAAATGTTTATACTTGCCTGCTCTGCAGTCACATTGCAGAGAGAAGTCATTTACTTTGTCTTCTAGAGTCCCTCACCGGTGCTCTGCTCCTTCTTACAAGTGCCCCTGTAACCAGCTGTTCTGAGGGTGCACCCTGAGCCATAGACCCACATAGTGCATCACTCCCCACAGGATTTGCAGCAGCCGGTGAGCTTATGGTTCCCGTGGCTCTCAGAGTTAAAGGAGAGAGCAGTGGTGCTGCAGAAGGGATAGCCCTGGATTGATAATGGGGGTCACATAAGTGTTTAGGGACAGGGAGGAATGAATGCATCACTGATTGTCTAATACCATTTTATTTACGCTTTTTATTTTATTTTCCCCCCAAGCTTTACAGAATGGTTTGTTTTGGTCTTGTCCCCGACCACCCTATGACCTAGGCTCTTAACCACGTTATCGGCTGTGACCAATCGGAGGTAACCAGGAAGTGCCAGTAATCGGCTTTTCTTGGTTCGCGCTGACAGGGAGAGCCGATCTGCGGCTCTCCTGACGGGGACAGGGGTCTGCGCTCATTATCGGCACATTTATTAGCGCAGCCCCCTTGTGACCATCAGTAATGACTGTCGGTGCCACCTTAGTGCAGCCTCATTAGTGCCTCTTAGTGTAGCCTTGTCGGTGAAGAAGACATTTTATAACTTTTTTTTTTGTCTGTCTGTTTTTTTTTAAATATATCGTTTGGTGGAAGAAGATTTTATGTTCAAATCTCACATATTATGGACTTTAATCACTTTTGAAATTTCACTTCTTATAATCACACCACTCCCACTATATTCTCAAGCTTTTTTATTTAATATTTGTTTTCATTTTCACATTTGTCAAAAAAAAATTTAGCGCTGTACCTATAGTTTTTTTTGTATTTTTTTAAATATGTTTAGCTTAAAAAAAACTCATTGGTGATCAAATACTATCAAAATAAATGTGGGAAGAAAATGTAAAAAAAAAATAGTACAGCGTTGCATGACCGAATAACCACTTATTGCTGCCCAATGACCAGAGCACTTTTTGCGATTTGGCACTGCGTTGCTTTACCGGACAATTGCGCGGTTGTGCGACGTGGCTCCCAAACAATTTTTTTCCCCCACAAATAGAGCTTTCTTTTGGTGGTATTTGATCACCTCTGCGGTATTTAGTTTTTGCGCTATAAACAAAAATAGAGCGACTATTTTGAAAAAAATTCTATATTTTTTACTTTTTGCTATAATAAATCTAGCCCAAAAATATCTAAAAAAAAAAAAAAGTTTAGGTGGTTACGTATTTTTCGTAAAAAAAATCGCAATAAGCTTTTGGTTTGCGCAAAAGTTATAGTGTTTACAAAATAGGGGGTAGTTTTATGGGTTTTTTTTTTTTTTTTTTTTACTAGTAATGGCGGCAATACTATAACCACTTCACTGCCAGTGGCATTTTTTAACACTAGGGGGCAGGGAAGGGGTCAAGTATGTTCCTGGGTGTGTTCTAACTATACTGGGGGGTGGGACTCACTAGGGGAAATCGCTGATCTTCTGTTCATACATTGTATGAACTAAAATCTAGTGGAACCAATTGTCTTAAGAAGTCAATTTGTAAATGGAGTCCACCTGTGTGTAATTTAAACTCTGTATAAATGCAGCTGTTCTGTGAAGCCCTCAGGTTTGCTAGAGAACCTTTGTGCACAAATAACTTCATAAAGACCAAGGAACACACCAGACAGGCCAGGAATAAAGTTGTGGAGACGTTTAAAGCAGGGTTAGGTAATAAAAAAAACGATCCTAAGCTTTGAACAACTCAGAGAACTGTTCCAACTATCATCTGAAAATGGAAAGAGTATGGCACAACTGCAAACCTACAAAGACATGGCTGTCCACCTAAACTGACAGGCCGGGCAAGCAGAGCATTAATCGGAGAAGCAGCCAAGAGGCCCATGGCAACTCTGGAGGAGCTGCAGAGATCCACAGCTCAGGTGGGAGAACCTGTCCACAGGACAATTAGTGGTGTACTTCACAAATTTGGCCTTTATCGAAGAGTGGCAAGAAGAAAGCCATTGTTGAAAGAAAGCCATAAGAAGTTCCATTTGCTGTTTGCAAGAAGCCATGTGGGGGACACTGCAAACGTGGAAGAAGGGGCTCTGGTCTGATGAGCCCATGATTGAACTTTTTGGCCTCAAAGCAAAATGCTATGTGTGGTGGAAAACACTGCAAATCACCCTGAACTAGGGCCGAAACAACTAATCTATTAAGAAAATTGTTATCGATTAATTTCATAATCGATTAATCGGCTATTAACATAATTGGGTTAAAAAAAGTTAAATTAGCTCTTTATAGTACAAAAAAGCAAATCGCTACTGTAAATATTACTTTCACTGTCCCACAGTAAAAAAATTAACCCCTTACAGTAGCGATTATTTGCTCTTTTTGTACTTTATTTTCTATTTATTTTTTAAACTCCATTATGTTACTCAGCATCTCAGGCCTGGGTTCACACCCCTGTGTGTTTTTGGTGCTTTTTGCAGAAATACGCTACAGTTTACATGTTTTCCTATGGGACGGGTTCACATCCGTGGATTTTTTTTTTTTTTTTTTCAGCTGCTGCGTATTTGGAAATGGGCGGGGACTTTTTAACGCAAAAGGTGCTATTTTCTTTTTTTTTTGGTTTAATATACTTCAATGGAGAAGCTGCAGAAAAGCATATAATGTGTTTTTGCGGCAATTTGTGTTTTGTAATCTGCCCGACAACAAATTGGCCCAAAAATTTTAAAAATGCATCTTTTTTTTTTTTTTTTTTTTTTAAGGCTAATATCCGATTAATCAATAATCGGCCAACTAATCGATTTTATGAAAATTAATCTTTAGTTACAGCTAGGGGTGCAACAGATCGTCACCGATCCGTGATCCGAACGGGCCACCCCGTTCGGATCGGCACACCACGCGATCCGCGGAGCGCTCTGGAGCCTTGGCCGTAGGAAAGTCCCCGGCTTAGGCCTAGCTCTGGAGCGGCGGCCACCTTGCTCCACCCCCGTGTGCTTGTCAGAGCACAGCGTGACACGCCTCCCCGCCTCAGCGCGCTCACTACAGACCCGGAACTGCCTGCAGACATGTGGAGACAGCATCGGGGAGCTCTGCACCTGCAGGTAGGAGCTACACCATCACCTAGGGTGCATGTCTGTACACCAGGGTGGAGGGGGGGTAACACCAGGGTGGAGAGGTGTGGTCAGTGATTAGGTTGGTGTAACAAGATTATTATTTTTTTGGATGATCCGAAAATGATCGGATCCGTGACTCCTGATCCGAGGATCGATCCGTGATTTTTTTTTTTTTTTGATCCGTTGCACCCCCTAGTTAGAGCCCTACCCTGAACACACCACTTTTCTTCAGGGACAGGGAAGCTGGTGAGAGTTGCTGGAAAGATGGATGGAGCCAAAGAAAACCTGTTAGTCTGCAAAATACTTGAGTCTGGGGCAGAGGTTCACCTTTCATCAGGACAATGACCCTAAACATACAGCCAGAGCTACAATGGAATGGTTTAGATCAGGGGTGTCAAACTGGTGGCCCTCCAGCTGTTGCAAAACTACAAGTCCCATGAGGCATTGCAAGGCTAACAGTTACAAACATGACTCCCGCAGGCAGAGGCATGATGGGACTTGTAGTTTCGGAACAGCTGGAGGGCCGCCAGTTTGACACCCCTGGTTTAGATCGAAGCATATTCATGTGTTAGAATGGCCCAGTCAAAGTCCAGACCTAAATCAAATTGAGAATCTGTGGCAAGACTTGAAAATTGCTGTTCAGACGCTCTCCATCCAATATGACAGAGTATGTGCAAAAGACTTGCAGCTGTAATTGCAGGGAAAGGTGGTTCTACAAAGTATTGACTCGGGGGGTGCTGAATACAAATCCATGCCACGCTTCACATTATTTGTAAAGAAATTTTGAAAACTATTTATCTTCAACCTCACAATTATGTGGCACTTTGTGTTAGTCTATCACATAAAGGTGTACGTTTAATAAACCGAGATCGTGATGATCACGGCTTATCTCAGAGCATTGCTGGTTTAATAAACTGAGATAAGGAGCAGAGAACATATTCTCTGCTTCTCATCACGGCACGTGGCTGTTTTGTCACAAACGGCCAGTTTAATGAACCGTGATCTGAAGATTTCACAGCCCTTCCAGATTCACCAAGCTGGTGTGATAAGAGGAAGAAGACTTATTTCTTCGTAATATTGGCACCAGTGGGTTAAAAATGAATATTAACAATAGGGTTGTCCCGATACCACTTTTTTAGGACCGAGTACAAGTACCGATACTTTTTTCAAGTAGTCGCCGATACCGAATACCGATACTTTTTTTAAATGTCCCCCACATATGCAGCCATGTCCCCCATACCTAGCCGCCGCCGCTGCACGGAGAACATCACAGCATTCATTTGAATAGCTGTTTTGCCCGCACGTATAGACACTCCCCCTTGCTCGGGATTGGACAGATCACGATCACCCATCCAATCCCGAGCAAGGGGGAGTGTCTATACGCAGCGGGAACACTACAGATGTTCCCGCACGATGTTTAACCCATGTGGCGGCGGGTTCGATGCGGGGGGGGGGGTGGGGGGAGTATTCTATTTAGGCTTGGGGGGTATTTGCGGGAGTACAAGTACTCCCGCAAATACTCGGTATTGGTATCGGGACAACCCTAATTAACAACATAATAATTATTAGATATTCTATCTATCTATCTAATATCTCACACGTGAAGTTCTCAGTTTATTAAACCGCCCGCATAGGAGTTAATTTTCCTCTTGAGAACTGAACTGAGAAAAATCCCAATAAAATACATTTACGTCTTTGATTGTCATTTTACAAAGTTAAACAATGTCTTGTTGGCAAAGATTACTGTGAATAGTTCCTTCTAAAAAAATAAAATAATTTCCTGCAATTGATTGCTCAAGTTTGAAAACCCATATGCCTCATATCCCTTCCATGCTACATTTCTCTAATAGGTGTTTTTTTAATCGAAAATGTCTACTTTTTTTTTTTTTATTTCAGTAGTCCTTTTTAAAACCAAAAGAGAAGATGATCTTGCATGCATTGTCATCTTATTTAAGAAGTAACAAAATGTTCTGTCTTATGCCAAAAAGACAATATTCATAACCTATACTTCATCAACTTGTTGTAGATAAATTGTGCACTCAGGATTTTTCATCCAGATAACAAATGTTTATGGATCGGTCTCAAAACTAATAATGCAGCTATAAATGGGCATATGCTGTTACATGGGGGAGATCTCCTATCAAATCTATTGTACTTGTTTTTTTAACTCTCTGCAGATATGCCTGCCTTATTTATTATTTATATATATATTATATTTTTTTTAAACATTAATGCGTTTTTGTATATGTAGAATTGAAAATGTACTGTAAAGGTTCAGTCTTTAAAGTGTATGTATTGCAAAATACTTTTTTGGATAGGGAAGGGTTGTAACTCCTTTTGGGTTGGTTGTTGTATTTTGTGAGCTGAGATAATTTCACTTCATATTTTGAGGTGGATTTACAAAGGAGTTGAGAATGGAGAATGATCACTCAAAAGAGCGATGATTAACTATTCAGTTATGTGAAAAGCAAATTATACTATCTACTGTATTTTTCGCCGTATAAGACGCTCCGGCATATAAGACGCACCCAATTTTAAAGGAGGAAAATGTAGAAAAAAAGATTCTGAACCAAATACTGTAGAAAAAGTGCGTCTTATAAGGTGAAAAATACGGTATATGTGTGTGTAATAGTTAATTGCATGGCTATTTAAGAAAATGCTTTTATAAAGCATGCATTTTTATTTAACCACTTTCCCACCGCGCCATAAGCATTTTACTGCTACGGCGCGGCGGGGTTATCTTGGGACGACGTCCCTGGGACGTCGTCCTTCACTTTCGCGATTGCGCGTCCCCTGGGACGCGCTCACGAAAGTGTCCGTGCTCGCCGGGTCTAGAAGACCCGGCGGATCACGGTAAATTGCCGCTGATCGCGGCCGTTTACCACGTGATCGCGCCGTCAAATGACGGCGCGATCACTTGTAAACAAACCAGCGTCATTTGATGACGCCGGTTCCTCCCTCTCCTCCCTCTCCTCCCTCTCCGCTCTGTACAGTGTGCGAGGAGAGGGGGGGGGAGCGGGGTGTCAGCAGCCGAGCTGTGGCTGGATCTGTGACAAATGCAGTCACAGATCCAGCCATCCCTCAAAACATCCCAGCTCTGCAATCCCCCAGTACCCTGCAATCCCCAGTACCCTGCAATCCCCAGTACCCTGCAATCCCCAGTACCCTGCAATCCCCAGTACCCTGCAATCCCCAGTACCCTGCAATCCCCAGTACCCTGCAATCCCCAGTACCCTGCAATCCCCAGTACCCTGCAATCCCCAGTACCCTGCAATCCCCAGTACCCTGCAATCCCCAGTACCCTGCAATCCCCAGTACCCTGCAATCCCCAGTACCCAACAATACCCCAGTACTCGGCAATACCCCAGTACTCGGCGATACCCCAGTACTCGGCGATACCCCAGTACTCGGCGATACCCCAGTACCCGGCGATACCCCAATACTCGGCGATACCCCAATACTCGGCGATACCCCAATACTCGGCGATACCCCAATACTCGGCGATACCCCAATACTCGGCAATACCCCAATACTCGGCAATACCCCAGTACCCTGCATGATACTTTGCAATACCCCAATACTCGGCAATACCCCAGTACCCTGCATGATACTTTGCAATACCCCAATACTCGGCAATACCCCAGTACCCTGCATGATACTTTGCAATACCCCAATACTCGGCAATACCCCAGTACCCTGCATGATACTTTGCAATACCCCAATACTCGGCAATACCCCAGTACCCTGCATGATACTTTGCAATACCCCAATACTCTGCAATACCGCCTATGGGGATTTTTAGGTAGCAAAGTTTGGCGCCATTCCATGAGCGTGCGCAATTTTGAAGTGTGACATGTTGGGTATCTATTTACTCGGCGTAACTTCATCTTTCACATTATGAAAAAAAAATGGGCTAAATTTACTGTTTTGTTTTGTTTTAAGCACAAAACAGTTTTTTAAAAAACACGCGTTCAATAAATTTCTGCGAAAATACCGTGCGAGATAAAAAGTTGTAACGGCCGCCATTGTATTCTCTAGGGTCTTTGCTAAAAAAGCATATATAATGTTTTGGGGGTCTATGTAATTTTCTAGCAAATAAATGATGATTTTTCCATGTAGGAGAGAAATGTCAGAATTGGTCTGGGTGTTCCAGAACGCCTGATGGCGTTCCCTGCATGTTGGGCCTCTGTATGTGGCCACGCTGTGTAAAAGTCCCACACATGGGGTATCGCCATACTCGGGAGGAATAGCAGAATGTGTTTTGGGGTGTAATTTGTGGTATGCATATGCTGTGTGTGAGAAATAACCCGCTAATATGACAAACAAGATTTTTTTTTTTTTTTACAGAATTTTCAGTCGTTTTTCTTTTATAGCGCAAAAAATAAAAAACCCAGAGGTGATCAAATACCACCAAAAGAAAGCTCTATTTGTGTGAAAAAAAGGACACAAATTTCAAATGGGTAGAATGTTGTATGACTGAGTAATTGTCATTCAAACTGTGAGAGCACCGAAAGCTGAAAATTAGTCTGGTTAGGAAGGGGGTTTAAGTGCCCAGTGTGGTCAAGTGGTTAAGTGGCTTTTTTTTTTTTTTTTTTTTCTCCTGTGTTTTTTTTTAATGGACACCCCAATGAAAATTTAGTTCTCACCAGTCTGAAGCTAGCTGCATTTTAACCACTTGACATCTATAGGCTGACTATAAACATCCCGGAAATCCTGTGGTAAAACAAGCTCAAAAACTTGGTACTATTTTTGTTTAGAGCCCCCCACCCCCAGCTATCCTGTAAAATAGATCTGGGTAGTTGTACTGTGAAGGGATGTGCTGTGTAGGGGGAAAAAAATACTACAATGTGCAGTAGTTTGGTACCATGCGTTGCGTTTGTGCAATGCATTTTGTAGGAGGTCCCTTGAGTTGGTGTACTATGAAAGCCTAATAAATGTGTACATTTACTTTTTTAAAGTATTTCATACATTCTACAAAGCACACTAATTGTCTGGTTTCAGTTTTTTTTTTTTTCTCTCGTTGGCTAGGTTTTCTAAAGGACTATATGCCTTATTTGCAGCATGTTCTTTATTGAATATGCTGCAAATGCCACCCTGCCCTCAGGCTACTGATGGGATAGAGAAGGAGCAACAGATGACTACTGTGGTCAATCAGCCGTGCTCTGCTCTTGGCAACATGTTCCTTGTTGTCATTTTGCATGCAGCACACCTGATCCAGTATTGCATCACTTTGTAGTCTGCCTCTATACAGCAGATTACATGAAAAGAAGTAATGTTTTATTGATGTAGAGCTGTGCCAAGTTCACCTTTTTAGAACATGTTTTACCCCACAGCTGCTGTCACATTTTATAATCGAGATCTGCGAATAAAGTCTTATCTGCCACCGCAGAAGCCAGCTTGTAGGGCGCAATTGACTGAGTGTGCTGATCGGCACATTTGTAGCCTATCCTCCATTCTTCCAGCTTTCTACATAAAAGCCCATATGGAGGTTGCTGGCAGAAGACTGGAGAGTGTGTGCAGGAGCCTGACATTGTACCTACTGTCAACCAATCACTAGTGCAATGGTTTGAAGGCTACCGTATGAAAAAATAAACTAACTTTGCTTCTATTTTATTTATTTTCTGAAATATGTGCCTTTTTTTTTATTTTATTTTTTTGACTTTTTTTCTGGAGCATAGCTTGAAATCCCAAGCAAATTTAGAAAATGTACATGAGATCAATTCAGTTGATTTTGTATCACCTTAAGGCCCCTTAAAGCGGGGCTTCACCTTTTTTTTTTTTTTTTTTTTACCGTTACATTCAGGCGAGTTGTTAGAATGACAATCGGCTGTTTTTTTTTTTTTTTTTTTTTTTTTTTTAATCCTTGCCGTACATACCGTTTTATATATGTTCACCACGGCTTCCTGGAAAAATCTGCAGTACTGGGCGTTCCTAATTGATTGACAGGCTTCCGACCGATGCATACAGCACGTCACGAGTTGCCGAAAGAAGCCGAACGTCTGTGCGCAAGCGCCGTATAGAGCCGACTCGCAGTCCGGCTTCTTTCGGCCACTCATGACGCGCTGTATGCATCCGTCGGAAGCCTGTCAATCAATTAGGAACGCCCAGTACCGCAGGTTATACCAGGAAGCCGTGGTGAACATATATAAAACGGTATGTACGGCAAGGATTTTAAAAAAACAGCCGATTGTCATTCTAACAACTCGCCTGAATGTAATGTTAAAAAATTTTTTTTTGGGTGAACCCCCGCTTTAAGTGCCGCTTTTATTACAGAGAAACGGCAGCCGCTGTTTCAGGTCAGTTTACAGGTGCTATATTTTTTTACTAATTTGAATTAAAGTGGGGAAAATGTGAATTGTAGGTGAAAAGTTGTATAACTCTTGAGTGAAAACATGTATAAATGGACCCTATGGTATCTACATTGTGTATGAAATGCTGTATTCTTTAGTGTGTTAATTCTATTGTGTATAAATATACAGATGTGACATTCATTCATTCATTCATTCATTTTTCATGAGGACATTTTTTTTTATTTTTTTTTAAGGTTTTAGTACTTGGAAACAAGAGAGATCTTCCTGGGGCTTTGGATGAAAAACAGCTTATTGAAAAACTGTGAGTAAACTAATATTTTGGTATTATGGTGAAAATCGCTATTATGAAGCCAAGTTTGATTTACTTTAGTGTAAAATCTAGATTTTGACCACCGTGCGTTTGTGTAATTTTATAACCTCTCAACCTCTTGGAAGCCTTTCATTTAGGGCCTGTTCACACACGGTGCATTGACTGGTATTTTTCTGCTCTGGAAAGATGCCAGTCACCTCTGGGGCACATAAACAAACAATTGTTTTCTATGTGTCCTGTTGACACTGCAACGCAGCCCAGAGGTGTGGTTCAGTGAGCTGTAATAAAATGCAAACATGCGCCACTTTATTGTAGCACACTGGGTGGCACCACACAGCAGTGCAATGCACCGCCACTGTTGTGTGGTGACATGAATTGGAGTGTCTCACTTTGTGTGCTTCACAGTTGAGCGGAAATAAATCGCCATGTCTCACTTCAGCCGCCACTGACAGCGGCCCACAAACTGAACTGCTCTCGTCTAGTGAGCATGCAGTGTAAACGGCCCTTATAAGATTATTTTTTTTTTGGTTTAGAGGTGCGTTGCATTTTGTCACACTATTTGAAAGGGGGGGGGGACGACGACTTTAGAGGGGATTTTCTGCATTCCTGCTGAAATTTGTCTGTTCAGTTCTAACTTTCCATTGGGGTCATCCTCGCCCTGCGTTTTGGAGTACTTTGTCTGGGTGCTGCAGGACTAAACATTTGGGGATAGGCTTGAAGTAACCTTTGGGCACTAGCTCTATGTAGGTTGCTTTCCAGTTTGTGAAACTGTAGAGCACTTTTCATGCCCCTGAAGACTGGCTTGGTATTAGTAAGTATGCTGGACTACCCGAGTACCAGGAGCTACCTCAGTTACATAGGTTGCTGGTTGCCCCAACCTATGTTTGCACTAGTTTTGAAGCAAAAGGGGTTAACACTGTGGTACTTGATGCTGACATCAAGTACTTTTTTTATTATTTTTAGTTTTTCTCATCCGTGCTGTCTGCCTACAGTAAATCTTGTCTAGCCATCTAACCTCCATATTCTACTAGGTTTCGTAAGTACCTGAGCCTATATATTGCCATGCTGAAATGCAAGTGTAACAATTCTAGACCTGAGGGGGGGGGGGCAGTCCTGCTATACGGTGGGGGTCCCTAGCTCGCATTCTACCCACACCTTCTGGGCCTGCAGCCTTGAATTGCGTTATCCTCCTCTGTTCCATCATTTGTAGATCTCCTTCGCTCCTCTTCTGGCTGTGGAGTTGTGCAAGACCTAATGCCCCAAATTACCCAGTTATTTGCTGATCAATTTGTATAGGTTTGCGGATTCTCTATCAGTTTTGCCTCCGCTGCCTAAGGGGCTTCTGAGCCCTCTGCATGAAGGTGAACAGTCACCATCCAGAGTGGGTGGATGTTTGATCACTTGAATGGCTTGCATTTCACATGCTTGCAGGTGGGGTCTTCTGTTTTCACTCCTTGCCACTTCCCATGTTTCTCACCTCCAAACCTTTTCTGTCACTGCACAGATTAATGGATCTTCATCAAGCTCTCTCCGTTCTTCTAGATCAAGGTGTCATTGCTCCAGTGGGAGAACAGTATTGGGTGTTCATTGCCAAACTGTTCACAAGCCCAAAGGGGAATTCTCCTTATTTTAGATATCAAAGCTCTGGATGCCTTTATTCAACTTTTATCATGTTTGCATGAATTCTTCCAAATCTGCCACCACTTTCCCTTTAATAGGGAGACATCCTGCCTTTTGTAGGCATCGGATGGTTTCTTACATGGGCCCTTTTTTCCAGCACGTTTGTGATTCCCCCTGCTTTGAGTTGACACCCTTTCACAATCGGCTTGTGGCTTTGCTCTCTCCTCTGCACCCGAGGTATCCACCAAGGTGATGGTTGCAATTTACTGGCCTCCCCATTGTGGGATACTTGGACAACCAACCTCCTTTTGCAGTAACTTTAGGCACAATTTTTTTTTTTTTTTTGAATAATAATGTTCTCTGGATTTGGATAATTCGTGAAACTTCAGAAATTAAAGAAATCGTAAGTAGTTCAAAATCATATTGCCACCATCCCTACGGAAATACAAAAGTATATACGGTATTCATTTTCACATGTTCCATTGGACTTTGAGGACAATATACATAAATTGTAGACAGCTGAATTGTCAGCTGGCACATTGCCACTGTGCAAACACGTGATTACAAGATGTCCATAGTCGGCACTATTGTGACATAGCCATAGTGTTTAACTTGTCAACACTTTCCCCAGGCAAGAATAGGTCTGATGCATTTCAGAAAATCATTCAGTGGTGTTGAAGGTAGAACATGTGTCACAAATTGTACAATAAGTCAGCACAGCTAAAAACAAACACACCAGAATGCCTTGCCACCTTCTGCCAAGCTTCGACTCAGCAAAGTCGGCCCCAGGGGTTTAATAACATGCATTGAGGCCAACCGGAGATGCAGCCTAATGGTGGCTGTTGACCCTTGTTAGAGAGGATTGTAGCTTTTTGTTTTTAAATGGCCTGGAAACAAAGTAAAGTTCAACAATATGGATATGTCACAATAGTTCCCCCGACTATGGACTGATGGTATGTCGTACAATAATTTATTACTCTTCGCCTACAACTTGTGTATATTGCCCTCAAAGTCCAATGGGATGTGTGTTGTATATGTGACGTTACGTACATTGTGCGGGCGTAAAAAAAATAAGAATGCTAAGAGGAATAAACTAATAACATTTCAATGTAACTGACAAAATGGAAAGTAAATGAACAGATGAGAGCTCCAAATTAATATTTGATGATTTTCCTTCAAAATGGCATCAATTGTTCTAGGTACATTACACTCTGTTTTTTTGAAGGAACTCGGCAGGTTGAATGTTCTGAACATCTTGGACAAGTAACCACAGACCTTCTGTGGATGTAAGCTGCCTTAAATCCTGCCTTCATGTAATGCCAGGCAGACTCCATAATGAGATCAGGGCTCTATGGGGCTAAACCATCACTTTCAGGCTTCCTTGTTTACTCTGAAGATATTTCTTAATGATATTGGCTGCAGACTAATTTTGGGGCCAATCGCATGCCTCCCTGATGGGATGGTATGGCAGGATGAGCAAGTAGCTTCCTGAATTTTTCATTGAGGACATCATTGATCCTGACCAAATCTTCAACTCTATTCAGCCTCAACCTTGCAAGTAACCTTCACCATGCTTCGCTGTTGCCTGCAGACACACTATTGTACCGCTGTGCAGCCCTTGGCAAACAAACTGCGTCCTGCTACAGCCAAATTTTAACAACTCTGCCCCACACACCTGCCATTTTTCTGCACCCCAGTTTCTATGTTTTCATGCATAGGACATGGAAACACGGCTGGGCGACCCACCTATGCACAAAATCGTAGGAACTGGGCTGCAGAAAAATAAGACGCGTAAGCCCCTCCCCCCTTTTCAATTCAATTTTGTATCCATGTGACCACATAGGCTTTTAGAGAAATTTTTAGTAGCGGCAACGTTTGGAGGCAGTAAAAGAAAAAGCATAAATAAATTCAAACGTGCCTAAGTGTTAGGAGCTTTTAGCTTTTTGAGCATTTATAACGTGTTCGGAAAACTGTGGCTTGGGTGCATTTTAACACAAAAAAAATTCCTGTCGGGAGAAATGGCATTTACAATAAATGGCGTGTATGAGGCCTTTGAGCACCTTGCCGCTATTTAACAATGCTGTTCAGAAAGGGAGAAATGCATAATTTTTAGGTGAGTGAGACTGCACATGGAGAAGCCTCCAGGTAGACTCGGGCCACCACCTAATGTGTGTGGGGTTTAAAGGGTAAGTGGGTCTGGCACTGCCAAGGTACTGTAAGTGTATAAATGTGCAAAAGTAATAAAAAGCATATAATACACAAATATATTGCACATGTATAAAAATAAGAGTTCCACAACCTGTGTGACAAGAAATGTGATGTGTTCTATTAATGTACTGTATTTATTGGCGTATAACACTCACTTTTTTACCCTAAAAATAGAGGGTAAACTGTGCCTGCGTGTTATACACATCGGGGGTGTGGAAAGTTTTTTTTTTTTTTTTTTCTTCATGAATCTTCCCTCTTAAAGTTAGGGTGTGTGTTGTACGCCTGTGCATGTTATACGCCGATAAATATGGTATATATATAAATATGAAAATGATATAAAATGATAAACTAACACCAATTTGACAAAAAAAAAAACATGCTATCATGAAAATCGCTCCATGAGTGAAATTGACCAAAGGTGACAAGTGTCTGCTGCCAAAGTCTATATAAACAAATTCAGTGGGTGAGAGTTGCTGCAAACTTCACATAATCAAGAGGTGCTTGTTTCACTCGTGCTTCCCTATTCCCTTCCCTACCAGCTAATACTCTAGTTGCTTTCCCTGGAAGAGCAGAGAGGTGGGTCTGGGCACACTTGTCTGTCCTACAGTGCAGTGTTTCTTAACCTCACTCCTTAAAGCGCCCCAGCAGGTCAATTTTTCAGGCTTTCCATTATTTTGCACAGGTGATTTGATCAGTTTTTACCACAGCCGTTTCATCTGAGGGAAATCCTGAAAACATGACCTGTTGGGTTGCCTTGAGAACTGGAGTTGAGAAACATTGCTCCAGAGTACTGGAAAGATACACACAGAGCTGCAGATGTTGGAGGAGAAGATGCCAATAAGTGGGGGCGGGATGGTGGACGCACACTCAATATTCGGCTCAATGAGAAGTGGCTGCATTAGCTTTCTCCATAAGTTTAGACCTTAGCCCTGAGTTGAGAGTTGGCACAACCAGGAAGAAAATGCTCTATCAACCACAGCACCAGAAATGAATCATGGATTGTGTGCTGCATGCACTTGGTCAATAATGCGGCTTCAACAGGAATTTTTGTTATAGGTATAGCATTGATTAAACATTTTTAATGGTATCTAATGTAATGGTGCTTCTTTTACTTTGAATAACTTTTAAATCATTTTTGTTTCTTGTAGAAATCTTTCGGCTATTCAAGATCGAGAAATTTGTTGTTATTCTATTTCATGTAAAGAGAAAGATAATATAGGTAGGTTTCGGTTGTTATACATTTTTGATCACAGAATTGACACATTTCTAGTTTTGACTTCAGTGTTTTCTGTTCACACCTTTTGTGTAGGGATATTGGGATATACAGTGCAGAAAATAAGTATTTGAACACCCTGTTATTTTGCAAGTTCTCCCACTTGGAAATCATGGAGGGGTCTGAAATTGTTATCGTAGGTGCATGTCCACTGTGAGAGACATAATCAAAAATAAAAATTCAAGAAATCACAATGTATGATTTTTTTAACTATTTATTTGTATGATACAGCTGCAAATAAGTATTTGAACACCTGAGAAAACCAATGTTAATATTTGGTACAGTAGCCTTTGTTTGCAATTACAGAGGTCAAACGTTTCTTGTAGTTTTTCACCAGGTTTCCACACACTGGAGGAGGGATTTTGGCCCACTCCTCCACACAGATCTTCTCTAGATCAGTCAGGTTTCTGGGCTGTCGCTGAGAAACACGGAGTTTGAGCTCCCTCCAAAGATTCTCTATTGGATTTAGGTCTGGAGACTGGCTAGGCCACGCCAGAACCTTGATATGCTTCTTACAGAGCCACTCCTTGGTTATCCTGGCTGTGTGCTTCGGGTCATTGTCATGTTGGAAGACCCAGCCTCGACCCATCTTCAAAGCTCTAACTGAGGGAAGGAGGTTGTTGCCCAAAATCTCGCAATACATGGCCCCGGTCATCCTCTCCTTAATACAGTGCAGTCGCCCTGTCCCATGTGCAGAAAATAACCCCCAAAGCATGATGCTACCACCCCCATGCTTCACAGTAGGGATGGTGATCTTGGGATGGTACTCATCATTCTTCTTCCTCCAAACACGGTTAGTGGAATTATGACCAAAAAGTTCTATTTTGGTCTCATCTGACCACATGACTTTCTCCCATGACTCCTCTGGATCATCCAAATGGTCATTGGCAAACTTAAGACGGGCCTTGACATGTGCTGGTTTAAGCAGGGGAACCTTCCGTGCAATGCATGATTTCAAACCATGACGTCTTAGTGTATTACCAACAGTAACCTTGGAAACGGTGGTCCCAGCTCTTTTCAGGTCATTGACCAGCTCCTCCCGTGTAGTCCTGGGCTGATTTCTCACCTTTCTTAGGATCATTGAGACCCCACGAGGTGAGATTTTGCATGGAGCCCCAGTCCGAGGGAGATTGACAGTCATGTTTGGCTTCTTCCATTTTCTAATGATTGCTCCAACAGTGGACCTTTTTTCACCAAGCTGCTTGGCAATTTCCCCGTAGCCCTTTCCAGCCTTGTGGAGGTGTACAATTTTGTCTCTAGTGTCTTTGGACAGCTTTTTGGTCTTGGCCATGTTGGTAGTTGGATTCTTACTGATTGTATGGGGTGGACAGGTGTCTTTATGCAGCTAATGACCTCAAACAGGTGCATCTAATTTAGGATAATAAATGGAGTGGAGGTGGACATTTTAAAGGCAGACTAACAGGTCTTTGAGGGTCAGAATTCTAGCTGATAGACAGGTGTTCAAATACTTCTTTGCAGCTGTATCATACAAATAAATAGTTAAAAATTCATAAATTGTGATTTCTGGAATTTTTCTTTTTGATTATGTCTCTCACAGTGGACATGCACCTACGATGACAATTTCAGACCCCTCCATGATGATTTCCAAGTTGGAGAATTTGCTAAATAGCAGGGTGTTTAAATACTTATTTTCTGCACTGTAAGGGCTTTATTTTGGTGGTATTTGATCACTACTGGGTTTCTAAAAAAAAAAAAAATTGCTATATAAATGAAAAAGACCAACATTTTTTTATTATTATTATTTTGGTTGGTTTTTGTTTTAAAACTTTTCATGAATTTAGGCCAAAATGTATTCTGTAAATTTTTTGGGGTAAAAATAACCCACAACTGTGTGTGTGTGTGTGTGTGTGTGTGTGTGTGTGTGTGTGTGTTTAGTCTGTATGAAAGTTGATCTAAAAACTAGGGGATATACAGTATCTCACAAGTGAGTACACCCTCAAATTTTTGTAAATATTTTATTAAGTTTTTCATGTGACAACACTGAAGAAATGACACTTCCCTGCAATATAACTAACATAGTGAGTGTACAGCTTCTATTACAGCGTAAATTTGCTGATCCTCTCAAAATAACACGCAGCCATTAATGTCTAAACCAATGGCAGCATAAGTGAGTACACCCTTAAGTAAAAATGTCCAAATTGGGCCCAGTCTGCGAATATCTCTCCCCGAACTTGGGTGCAAATACCTGCATTATACAGGTATCTTCTCCCCCTGAAATGTGCCAATTGTGGCACCCGGAGGGGGGGGGGGGGGGGAATCCGATGAGCGGAAGTTACACTTTAGGGTGGAACTCCACTTTAAGGAATCTCTGTTCACCTCTGCCAGAAATTTGCCAATGGGAAGAAGGTGTACCTTCCAACATGTCAATCGCCAAAAGCACACAGCAAAAATCGCCACACTGCTTGGAGAAAAAGGTGAATGTTCTTACATGGCCTAGTCAGAGCCCAGACTTGGACCCTGTTGAAAATCTGTGCAATGACTTAGACTGCAGTCTGAAAATGGTTGCCATCAAATGTAACTGAACTTGAGCGGTGCTACAAAGAAGAGTGGGCAAATATTGCCAAGTCTAAATGTGTAAACTTAGTAGAGTCATATCCCTACAGAAAAAAAAGGCTGGAATTAAAGCAAAAGGTGGTCCAACAAAATACTGACACAATGGGGAGATCCTTTTTTCAACTTGGTTATTCATTTTTTTATTTTTTTTTATTTATCTTTCACTTGGATGTTATCAGTTAAGTAATACAGTTGGATAAAACTTTTATACCCAGTGCATGTGTGTCTATTGACGCACACCCTGGCTTGGAAACAAATCTGCATGTCTGCTTCCATGGCAAGCACATGCTATGGGGGCAGATACAGAAGAGTAGACACCAGAAGAGGCTTAAGGTTGCTCTAAGCAAAAACATTGCACAGAGCAGCCAAGTATAATCATTTTAATTTTTAAAAATGTACCTTTAAGAACACAGGTCTTTCCTTTTTGCCAACGCAGGCACCAGGAAGATTTACCTACAATGATTGAACGTAAGCTTCACTGTGTTTTGAATATGCTGCTAAAATTGTTTTTAAAAAGACAAGCCAGGTTATTTAAAAAAAACTATTTTAAAGCTGATCTCCATGTTTCCTGTCACATTAAATGGTTTGTTTGGACTAAGCTGGTCCAAACAATTGGTTTCCTTCACAAAGTGCTGCAGTGACTTGAAGCGCTGTATAAACTGCATGTAGCTTCAGCTAAATACAGTACACATGGCTGGGTTCTGGCTGTGGGACAGACTTTCCGTCTCACACCTATAATAAAATAAGAGTCTGAGCAGTGATGCGAAATGTGAAGATCGGTGTGAAGATTGTCACCCAAAATAAGCTCTTGCTCCTTTTTGGGCGACTCTCAGCTTTGCGTGTTTGTGGCCTTGGTTTTTGCTCTAACACTGTAATGAATGTTGAATATGTGTAATATTTTTCTGATTGTACATGCATGAACTAGTGCAAGTGTTATCTGAATACACTGCAGTTAAATTTTGGGGTTCTTAGAGATGACTTAAAGGGGTTGTAAAGGTACAATTTTTTTTCCCCTAAATAGCTTCCTTTACCTTCGTGTAGTCCTCCTTCACTTACCTCATCCTTCAATTTTACTTTTAAATGTCCTTATTTCTTCTGAAAAATCCTCACTTCCTGTTCTTCTGTCTGCAACTCCACACTGTAATACAAGGCTTTCTCCCTGGTGTGGAGTGTCGGAGTGACTACAGGAGAGTCAGGGCGCCCACTAACACACAGCTCCTTTCTCTATCTGCAACATAGAGAGCGTCCTGACTCTTCTGTAGTCCAAGGGAGGGGGTGAGCACGACACTCCACACCAGGGAGAAAGCCTCACATTACGGTGTTGAGTTACAAATAGAAAAACAGGAAGTGAGAATTTCTCAGAAGAAATAAGGACATTTAAAAGAAAAATCGAAGGATGAGATAAGTGAAGGAGGACTGCACTATGGTGAAGGAAGCCATTTAGGGGGAAAAAATGGTACCTTTAACATCAAAGGTTAGCTCTTGAATTTGCTCAGGCCCCAGTCAGGGACAAATCAGCAGCAGTTTGAAATCTACGTCTCTTGTAGATTTATATTCTCTACAGTGATTGCTATCAAATAATTTGGAGATATTTTTTTAAACACTTTGCCAGACCTTATATCCAAAACTTTCTTTCTGAGGTCTATAGCTTTGACCTTGGCATAATGGCAATACACATGTCAAGAGCAGGGTCTAATCATTTGCACCTAATCTGGAACGCCAGATTCCAATTTAAAATTCTGGCCTGTGGTCCAGTTCGCACCAGACGCAGTTCTGTACAGTTGTGTGCGTTTTGGTTTTTTTTCTGCACTAAAAATGTATGCAGTGTTTTCCATGTATTCCGGTCTGGAAACTGACTGCATGGTGTGAGCTAGAGCCATTGGAATACATGAAAAACACTGTGAATGTGTTTTTAGTGCAGTAAAAAATGCACACAACTGTACGGAACTGCGTCTGGTGTGAACTGGCCCTGTTGGTGGGCCCTGAGGACAGGGTTGACGACCACTGGCTTAGATGTTGTATTGGGGATTAGAATTGCTTTACAGACTTGAATGCTGTATTTTTAAAAGCCTTTTCATCAATCTTATGCTTAATGCAATTTTTTGTTTTTGTTTTTTTTCCCTCTGTTTTATTATAACTCAAAAGTGTCCTGTTTTTATTGCTTCCTTATTTTGTATCGGTTGTGGAATGTTTAGGAATGTACACTTGTTTCCTGTTTGCAGTTACAAAGTACATGTTGTCTCTCTTTTTCAGACATTACATTGCAGTGGCTTATTCAGCATTCCAAGTCCCGGCATTACTGAGGTCGGTCCCAACACCTGAACCTTCTTTTCCCAGCGTCTTTTCCATTCTGCCTCTTGTGTACCGGCAGGAAGGCGAATCAAGGCGGCTGCTACTGGAATTCACACATCATTTGGAGCAGTTTATGCAAACTTTCCATATATTATTTTTTCTTTGTTCTTCAATATGAAATCAGACATGTGGTTTGTTGATATTTTATACTTTTTCAACCCCCTTTTAGCACTAAAGGATTTTCAGGGCAACGTCTAAATCTATTGGATTACTCGTTCAGCTAAATTTGGTGCATGTCTAAAGTTAGCCACATATAGTTTTCTCTGCTCTGTGTTGTTCTGGTGGTAGCCGTGTAAGATGATGCAGTTCCTTCAGTTTTCTTTCCCCCTTACCATTGCAGATCTGATTTTCCTCCTTGTGTATTTACTGCTCTTTAAAAATATAATTACTCCCCCCCCCCCCCCCCGCATACTGGATTTTTATGTTTTGCCTATATATAAGCACTTACATGACATTGTTTCACTTTATCCCTTTTTTATTTGTATTTTTTTTTTCTCCCCCTGTCGCAGAACATCTTATGCTATATAAAAAACCAACGGCAGGTTGAACTTGAATGTGTATGTATTTGCCTTGGAAACTTTTTTTAATTAAGTTGCTGTAAATATTAATATAACTCATCAGGGTTGCCTTAAATGTATTATGCATAATGGTGTGTGTCTGCCAAAGGTATTTTTCTTGAGAATTTCAATCATTGGGAGTAAGTCTAGATTGTTTACAGATTATCTTCTTCTTTTCACATTAATATATAAACTTCCTTCCAGTACTGCGTGTAGAATGTTGAATAATGCTATTTTTATACCCCCCCCCCCCCCCTCCTGCAACCGTGTCACTCTACTTTCCTAATTCTAACCAGAAAGTCTTTTCTCCTATTGCCTAGTCCTTATCCCTTTTACACATACACCACAAGTAGGAACTGTCTTTGGTGTAAATTGAATTTTTGTAAGGCAAATTGGTAAACTCATTTTATTGAGGCCTTTAAAAGTAAATCTTCATATTGCTAGAAGAGGCGTCTGCTATTTCTGTAACTTAAAACCAATTTGCCACTATTATGGAAAAGCACTTTAAAACTCTTTCCCTTGTTTTTTCTATGCATTGTTCTCAAGGCAGTATTTCACATTCATTATGGACAATAGAGTTTATTATTTGTGGCATCCCTGTTGTAGTACAGTATGTGGATGTAGTGAAAATGATTGTCTGAGCCTATATTATTAACTTGCTGCTCTATAACAACCTGCCTGGGGCACCGAGCTCAACTCATTATACTATGGTTATAAATTATGATGAAACTATGAAATATTGATGTTTGTCCATGCATGTCGGCTTCTATTAATTGTTCTATTTGGATGAACTTTATTTCAATAAAAAAGGTGGACAGTTTTCTGTGATCCCAGCTTGTACTTTGTGTCTGTCTGTGTGGTGTTTGCTTTTTCTTTCCTCTGTTAATGAAGCCTTCCACGTTCTGTTGTTGTTGTTGTTGTTGTTGTTGTGTGTTTTTTTTTTTTTTTTTTTTTTTTTTTTTTAACGTGGACCTTCAGACTTTTTTTTTTTTCATCTTTCCATCTATTAAAGGGGTTGTAAAGATACAATTTTTTTTTTTTTTTCCCTAAATGGCTTCCTTTACCTTAGTGCAGTGCTCCTTCACTTGCCTCATCCTTCAATTTTGCTTTTAAATGTCCTTATTTCTTCTGAGAAACCCTCACTTCCTGTTCTTCTGTCTGTAACTCCACACAGTAAAGCAAGGCTTTCTCCCTGGTGTGGAGTGTCATGCTGACCCCCTCCCTTGGACTACAGGAGAGACAGGATGCTCACTACATTGCAGATAAAGGAGCTGTGTGTTGGTGGGCATCCTGACTCTCCTGTAGTCCAAGGGAGGGGGCGGCCGAGCACGACACTCCATACCAGGGAGAGCCTCGCATTACTGTGTGGAGTTAGACAGAGGAACAGGAAGTGAGGATTTCTCTGAAAAAATGACATTTTAAATGCAAAATGGAAGGATGAGGTCAGTGAAGGAGGACTGCACTAAGGTAAAGAAAGCTCTTTAGGGGAAAAAAATTGTACCTTCTTACAACCTCTTTAAATCCTCTCCCCTTGTTTTAAATTTGAATACAGGAATTTAGCTAAACATTTATGCAAAATAAGATATCCAAAACAAGGTGTGTGTTATTTTTTTTTTATTATTTTTTTTTTTCTCTTAACGTTCTGCACATGTCTAGTATCGGCCTCTTGCAGTCTCCATGGGGACTCGGTTCATGTGCTGACCAGAAGCATGCTGGAAGGAGGAGAATGAGTGACAGATGACCTTAGCAGTTGTGCACTCCTTTCACTGTCTTGTTACAAGCTGGGGTGGGTCCAGGAGGACCTGAGCTCTGGAAGTAGGTTAAAAAATACTGGCCAACAGATGGACATCTTGTAGCAAAAAAATACTGCAGGTGAAAACTCTGGATTGAAGTGAATAAATACTGTAGCTAAAGTTGCTTTTTTGTTTTTTTATGTTGTAATGGGATATTCATTTTTATTTTCGGCTAGAATTTTGCTTTAGCTCCAGTCAACATGGGTGCAACTTGGCATGTGACTTGCAACACACAGATTCCAATGCACTACTCCAAATGCACACAATCTGTAGCAATGGCTGTACATATAAGTGGGTGCTGAAGTGATCACCAGTTGGAACCGTGTCTATTCAGAGCAAGAGAATGTCACCAGCACACCAAGGATCTTCAGAGAGGGTCCAAAGCTTTATTCGGTGATCACATCGCTACAGCAGATTGCAAAGTTTTTCAGCCACGCAGGACACCTTCATCAGGCATGTGACGAAACATTCCAATCTGCTGTAACGATGTGATCGCTGGAGATCCTTGCGCTGGAGATCCTTGCGCTGGAGATCCTTGCGCTGGAGATCCTTGCGCTGGAGATCCTTGCGCTGGAGATCCTTGCGCTGGAGATCCTTGCGCTGGAGATCCTTGCGCTGGAGATCCTTGCGCTGGAGATCCTTGCGCTGGAGATCCTTGCGCTGGAGATCCTTGCGCTGGAGATCCTTGCGCTGGAGATCCTTGCGCTGGAGATCCTTGCGCTGGAGATCCTTGCGCTGGAGATCCTTGCGCTGGAGATCCTTGCGCTGGAGATCCTTGCGCTGGAGATCCTTGCGCTGGAGATCCTTGCGCTGGAGATCCTCTCTTGCCTTGAATCAGAGTCTCATGACAAGTGAAAACACATTAATTTCAATGGGGGCAGGTCCAATCAATGCAACACAAGTTACAGCTACTATTAAGAAGGTTCCTACAGTACTTTGCGGTGATATCAGTGTGACTTAGAGTCCCTTTTAAGTTGCACTGGAAATCAAGCGACAATGGGGGTCGCAGCAGTGTGAACTAAAAGCTTGAAGTGATTGTAAAGTCTTATGTTTAAATAGGCCAAAAAAAAAAGTTATACTTGCCTGCTGTACAAGTGTTTTTGCTTGGAGCAGCCCCCGAGCCTACCCTTCGTGGGTCCCTCCATCCTGTTAAATGCGCCCCCACAACAAGCTGCTTGGTATGGGGGCACATGAGCTGCTGCTCAATGTATCCATTCAGACATGGAGCTGCAGTTTGTCTCTCTCCTCTCCCCTCCCCTCCCCTGATTGGATTACTGAGGTTGACAGCAGAGGGAGCCAACGGCACTGCTGCACCTCAGCCAATTGGAAGGGAAAGTCCTGGACCGACAAGTCACTCATGGACATTGCTGGATGGGGCTCAGGTAAGTATTAAGGGGGGCTGCTGCACACAGAAGGCTTTTTATCTTGATGTACAATGCACATAAGGTACATGAGCTAGTATATTCAGGCATTGCTTATTCTATACATTTCAATAGGAGCACCTGTAAACGCCTGATATGCGTTTTTACTTCTGAAGAATGCCTCTCCTCCCATAGAACTGATCTCTACCCCTCGGCCAGCACGGAGAATACACGTGTGAAGCTTTAATATGCATGCAAAAACACCTGTAATACGCCTATCATGCACCTGAAATATGCCAGTAAAACACTTTGGGGGGGGGGGGGATGATTTGAAATTAGCAGGATTATTCTTGCCTGTAATAATACTGCATAATTCCATTATAGGCACTGATCCCAAGCATAATCTCTACTGTTGTTTTTTTTTTTTGTGCATGTGTGGTGGTGCCATTAAGAATTAAATAACAACCCTGCATGTTGGCAAAGGAATAGCCCGGTTTGGCTGTGGGATCAGGTGCGATTTACCTGCTTTCCTGCACCCACACAAATGTGAACCTAGCCTTACAGTTTTACAAAGTCTATGTGTTGCCATCACAGGGGAATCTGATAATCTTATTAAGCTAAGGCTGCTTTCACACAAAGGTGTGTTTGGTGGATTTCTGAGTGCCCATTACCCAGCATGCACCTGTGGGGGGAAAAAAGGACCAAAAAGCCAACACTGATGCGTTTTTCAACGTTTTCTATCGATGTAGGCTTCTTTCACACTGCTCTATTGCAAAAATGCAGCATGGGCATTTGTGTTGCATTTCCCCCCCCCCCCCCCCCCCCCCCCCCAGGACATGTGACTGGACAAAGCACGTCCCACTGGTGCGTTGTGTTTTTTTTTATGCATTCCCCCTCCCCCCCCCCCCCCCCCCCCCCCCCATCACGGTTTTCATTCATTTTAAGAGGTGTGTTTTTAACTGGACTGAAAATACAGCAAGCAAGGTTTTAAAAGTGCAACAGACCAGTGTGAAGAATTCCATAGGATTTAAAGGGATTCATTTTTCATGCTTTGATCCATTTTTTCAGTAAAAAAAAAAAAAAAGAGTAAATGGGCCCTTAGTGGGGAGCTGTGTTTTTAAAAATAATACAAAAGATGCACTGCACCTGCAGCAGAGTTGTGTGAAGATTCCCATTTTTTAAAGAGGGTGGCGGTTTTGATGTGGTGTTGGCATGGTAAAAATGCATCGGGTGTTAAAGCAGCCTGAAAGAAGAAAAATCTGTATGACGCCTGCAGTTGCTTCCCAACCTTTTATGAATCAATGAACATACTAAGACAGGTGTGCAGGTCAGTTGCCATTACCCTATAAAAGGCAGCAAATCCTATAAAGGGATCGGTTTCTTGAACGCTCTAAGCGCCTTTTCATGGTTTCCATCATTGTACTGACAGCACAGAGGAATCGCAGTCTACAATTGGTCCTCTTTATTCATCAGGTAAACGTTTACAAGCACATTACAAACGTTGTATGATTTATCAGGTAGGAAAACATTTGAACAGGTAAGTGTACAACTAATATTTCCATCCTAAAGTTCCAGTCTATGCATCGGAGAACTTCTTGGCTGATGTCTATGCGATTGGTAGAAAAAGATGGACTTGATGGCTGAACTATTGATAAGTGTATGTCTAACCCAAAGGTTCTGTTTGTTTTGGATACCCCATGGGAAGGGGTGGTGTCCCTCCCCTCCCTTTTTATTTTTGTTGCTGCCTGAGTTCTATTGGGGAAATTTCCCTTCCCACCAAGTCTTGAACATGCAACAGTTAGAAGAAGGCTAGATTCACACTTGTGCGGTGCGAATTTCAGCTCTTTTATCTCTGCAGATATATAAGGGAAATGTTCAGCAGATTAGCTCAGTTTTAGCTGCGAATTTGGAGACCTGGGAGAAGTTACGGGTGAGAGGAGAGTGGGGGAGAAGTGTATTGAGCTAAATGAGAGAAATTCCTGAAGAGAACTGAACACATCTGCGAATCAGATGCGTACCCATAGAAGATAATGGGACTGAATTCGCACCTGAGCCGTACCACAAGGCATAAAATCCAAATACGTTTTTACTGCAATGCGCAGTGCGAATGCATCGCACATATGTGAACCAGCCTCATTGAAAACATTGTATTTAGAAATGTTCTGCGTATTGGATGCGGTTTAAGCCGCACTCAATTCGCATAGGTGTGAACCCGGCCAAAATGTTAAAGCCGAACTCCAGGAAAAAAACATGATTTATTTGCTTTGTAAAATGTTATTACCCCCAGTAAGTTGTGTGGGGATGCGGCTGAATCATTGGAACCAGCCTGTTACTTTGTTTATTCCATCATTAGTTGGCAACCATTGATCTTCAGGAGCTGAAACGGCTCTGGCGCTCATACAGCACATACAATGAAGAATAGTGGGTCGCTCATACGCCACCTCGTCTATTCACAAAATGTTTTGGGTTCCTCTCACAAGGTGGTCTGTGATCGAAGAAGTTAAGATCCTGACTTTCATTTGCCCCCTCCAATCACGGAACACCTTTTATTTATTTTTTAAATGAATGAGGTGGAGTGGGGAAAAAGCCCCACTATCCTTCAATGTAGGCATTGTGGGGTTGATCTACTAAAGCAGGGATATGCAATTAGCGGGCCTTCGGCTGTTGCAAAACTACACGTCCCATCATGCCTCTGGGTGTCATGCTTGTGGCTGTCAGAGTCTTGCTTTGTCTCATGGGACTTGTAATTCTGCAACAGCTGGAGGTCTGCTAATTGCATATCCCCAGGGGCGGACTGACCATTAAGAAACTCGGGCACTGCCCGGGGGCCCCATGCCACTAGGGGGCCCCATCAGGGTTGCCAGGCTCATTAAAACCAGGGGCAGTATGTAAAAATCTGTGTTTTTTTACATCTGTCCCTGATATGTCCGAAACCGACATGCTTTTTATGTGAAAATCCCGAGATTCTAGCTGCCCCGCCTCTGTACTGCCACCTGGCTTGGTGGCCATCTGTAAGCCTGGGGGCCCCATAATCTTCTATTGCCCGGGGGCCCCATGAGTTGTCAGTCCGCCCCTGCATATCCCTTTACGAAAGGCAAACAGAATGTACACTCTGCAAGTGCAGTTGCTCCAGAACTTCAGGTAAAGCTTCACTTTGCAAAGAATACCCAATCACATGCAAGGAAAAATTTCCTTGCACGATTGGATGATGGAAGTCAGCAGGGCTTCTGCTCAATTATTAAGCTCTGGAGCAACTACATTTGCAAAGTGCACAGTCTATTTGGATTTAGTAATTCCACCCCCATATGAAAGCTGGAACGGCAAGTTTTAGCACCAAAAGTCTGACTAGTGACATGATTAATACAATGACACTGCATCATCTCTAGATGTAAGGCACCTATGGGAACGGATTTATTTTTACAAAGCAAATATCTGAAATTTCATTTTTTAATTCCAGGTTTAAAGTAGTTGTAAACCTCAGATGTGAAATATGAACAAAGCCTATCGCTCTATAGTATGTGCTTGTCCCAATTAAAAGCACCAAGCTGCTCCGTTTCTCTGCTATCATGAGTCACTTCTGACAAGTGTTCCTGACACCAAGATAAAAATGGTGACAGGGGAGAGATCTCCAGCAGATTATTAGCCTCAGCTCTGTTCCTCTATGCCAGTGTTTCTCAACTCCAGTCCTCAAGCCCCCCCCCCCCCCCCCCCCAACAGGTCATGTTTTCAGGATTTCCCTCAGATGAAAAGGCTGTGGGAATTACTAAGGCAGTGAAACTGATCAAATCACCTGTGCAAAATAATGGAAAGTCAGAAAACCTGACCTGTTGGTGTGCCTTGAGGACTGGAGTTGAAAAACACTGCTCTATGCTGTGTGAAGGGTCATGTGTCCCTTCCCTCCAATCAGCGCTCAGACTCCTCACTGAGCCATGCAGTGTGTAAATATAGCTCTCTACCCCCTTTTTTCTGACCCCTCTGACAAGCTTTAAAAATTCAGCACTTTGGATGTAGGGATAGAAAGACTGCAGATAAACGGGTACAACGTATGCAATAGGATTTCTTTAATCTCTGTATCACTTCACTGGGTATATGTAAGGGTTTACAACCACTTTAAGTAAAAGGAAACTCCCCTCTTAGACAGTTGTGCCCAAAACGGTTGCCCCCCAGTGGAAAATGTCCCCCTTTTTTTTGTTCTGGAAATATCTTTAAACTTTTGGATGTGCTTACATTTTTTTTTTTTCTTGATGACAATGGTCACCAGTACAAATGAAGGGGTAAAAATCTCCACTGGGAACATGGACAGCAATAAAAACTTGACAGGAGGTCTTATGTCGCCTACACACGACCGTTTTTCGGGTTGTAAAAAAAATGCGTTTTTAAGGGTCTAGAAAAAAACGTTTTTTTCAACCCGATTATTAAAACGGCCTTGCCTACACACGATCGTGAAAAAGAATTGCTCCTAGCAAAGCGCGGTCACGTACAACACGTACTATAAAGGGGAAGTTCCATGCGGATGGCGCCACCCTTGGGGCTGCTTTAGCTGATTCCGTGTTAGTAAAAGACGATTCGCGCTTTTCTGTCTGTTACAGCGTGATGAATGTGCTTACTCCATTATGAACGGTAGTTTTACCAGAACGAGCGCTCCTGTCTAATAACTTGCTTCTGAGCAGGCGTGTTTTTTTTCACGTCGTTAAAGCCCACCCATGACCATTTTGTTTACAACGTTAAACGACGTAAAAAATTAGAGCATGTTCGAAATTTTTAATGGTCATTTTTTACATCGCGAAAAATGCTCTGGAGCCCACACACGTTTTTAATGACATAAAAAAAGTAATTTTTATACAACCCGAAAAACGGTCGTGTGTACGCGGCGTATGGGTCCTTTTTGACCAGATACTCTTGTCATTTTTTCAGGCAGATCTATGGGCAGGCAGATGTTAATGGATATTTGTAAATTTTCATCTGAGTCATGTTTAAAGCCTCATACACACGATCGGAATTTCTGCGGACTTTTGGACTCACGATCCGAACCGTGAGTTTTTTTACCTATTCTGTTTCCAGACCTAGGGCCTCGTACACACGATGAGAATATCGAACAAATGATCAGCTTTTTTTTTCCATGCTAGTCTCATATCAAAAAACCAATAGGTTACTTAAAGTGGATGTAAACCCACCATGTAGAGTATAATATTTCCTATCATTTGTGCCCAGTCTTGCCACACAGAGTTAATCCAGCGCTGAGTAATCCTCTTTTATGTTCAGTGAAAACGAACAGCCTTCCAGATAAAACCCTGCCTAAATCAAAAAGTCCGGAATCTCTCTTCTTGCTTTGAGTGAGAGGTTATTTACAAATATAGCTAGGACATGTTTATCATATGTTATGTTTTGTTTATCATAACATGAGGTGATATAACATCATAACACATCCTAGTAATATACAATGAACTCTGGATCACCTCTTGTTATGATAAACATGTCCACGCTATATTTGTAAATAACCTGTTACTGAAAGCAATAACAGAGAAACGGACTTAACCTAATTTGGCAGGTTTTTATCTGAAGTCCGGTTAATTTGCACTGGACTTTAAAAGAGGATTACTCAGAGCTGGATTAACTCTGTGTGGCAAGACTGGGCACAGATGATAGGAAATTTTATACTCTACATTGTGACATCAAAAAAAAAAAAAATTTTTTTTTGGGGTTTACATCCACTTTAATGTATGAGAATTCCCGTAGGACAGAATACAATCTCTGAAGTGATGGAATGTGTTGCATTGTATTCTTTCATTTCTGAGCATGCGTGGTCTTCTGATTTTACTTTTCAGACAAATACTGTGCTGGTTAAAGTGTAAGTGGGAAAAAAAATTGCAAAAAAAAAAACAATATAGCGTGTACAATTGCGACTCAAGTCATATTGTGATTGAACGTTATTAAAAAATTGCCTTTCCTTTTCAATCTGCAGCTCTCTAAATTTCTGTAAAATGCAATCCAATATGACTACCTTTCAATTTCCTGCTTGTGTGATTGGCTCGCTGATTTTTCCCAGAAGTCTGCACTAGGATACAAGTCAGATTTCTTGCATCGCCTGCAACAAAAATGTCATTTTTGGTGAGATACTCCCAGAGGAAATCATGTCTAAAGGGATGCAGACCCTGCAACTTTTCTAATTAGAGCCTGGCCGGTGTACAGCTGATTGGTAATTATGAAACCACGCCCATTAGGCATCTGCAGCAAAGTGTTAAAATCCTCATAAGGCCCCTTTCACACCTGCGGACCGTATGTCCCTTTTTCATCCATCCGTGCGCGGATGAAAAGGGGACATACATTGGTCCCTATGAGATTTTGGGTGTCAGCGGATGAACATTCGCTGAGACCCGATCTCGCCCGCCTCCGCATTCCTCCGATTCTGGAGACGGAGGAAAACCCTATTTTGGGAGTGGGCGTTCCTATTCACAGGGTAAATGATTGACGTTCTTCCGACCAGCGCATCAGGAGTTGCGGAAAGAAGCCGAACGTCGGTGCACAGGCGACCTGAAGGTCGGCTTCTTTCGGCAACTTGTGATGCGCTGTATGCGCCGGTCAGAAGAACGTCAATCACTTACCCTGTGAATAGGAACGCCCACTCCCACAGGGAAAATACTGATAAAATGGTATGTACGGAAAAAAAGACCAGCATAATGTCCGTGTCATAGGTCAGCTCATTGTAATGTTAGATTTTTTTTTTAGGGTGAACCCCTGCTTTAACCGCATTACTCGCAATCCAAAGTTCCACTGTACCAGAGTGATGCCTTCAGCTGCCAACATCTAGTGTAGCCACTTGAAGACATTTTGTGGCAGGTGTTTCAAGAGCAACTCTTGTTAAAAAAAAAAATTCCCCCCCTGGGTGATCTATGTGCATTTCACACAGGGCGGATCAGTAATGATCCGCCCCGTGAACCTCCGTATGCTCAGTATGCTCAGCGGGGATTGCTCTGTTGATCCCCGCTGAGCCGGCAGATAACAGGGCTGTCCCCACACACTGTCTTATCTCCGCTTTCCCCTATGGGGGGATCGGATGAACACGGACCGTTCATTCAAACCCGCAGACGGAAGGATAAAAAAGACTAGCATAATGTCCATGTCACAGGTCGGCTCATTGTAATGTTAGATTAGTTTTTTAGGGTGAACCCCCGCTTTAAGGAGCAGGATTCAAGCCTCTGTGTGTGCTGTACCACATTTTGCCAGAGGTACAGGGGCTCCGGTGACACTCTGAGCCGTTCAGAAATACTCTGTTTCCGAGTGCAGCTGAACGGTCTCTGAGTATTTCCGAGTCTCTCTGGCACCCCTACCTCTGGACACATGCCGTATTGAATGCAATAGAAGTCAATGCGGAACAAATTATCTTTGTTTCCATTGACTTCTATAGGAAAACTCGCTTTGATATGCAAGTGCTTTGGATTACAAGCATTCTCCTAGAATGGAATATGCTCGTAATCCAAGGTTCCACTGTAGCATTTTTTTTTAGAGCCAATGGTTGGCTCTCTTGTAATAACAACCAGTACGGCTAAGCAGCCACTCATCTGTTATTACCGGGAGACCCGAGCGACCAAATTGCACATCCACCGGCTGGCCGGAGAGCCGAACAAAGCCGGAATTGGTAATCTCACTTCCAGGTTACTCTAGAACCAATGGCGCCAGTTTTCAGAAATCAGAAGTTTTCAAAAACACCAATCTTTGCTTTTTGAATACTTTCAAGTGCAGAGGAGGAGTTTGGGGGTCTTATAGACCTTGGATCCCTCCATAAAGTGTACCTGTCACTGCCTTTTGTTGTCTCAGGGATGTTTACATTCCTTGTGACAGCAATAAAAGTGTTTACAAATTTAAGGGACAGTGTAAAGATTAAAAAATAATAATAATTAAAAAAATGAAAAAATTTAAAGTGCCCCATCCCTCCTTGGTCACGAACAGAAGTAAAGCTGCAACTAACGATTATTTTCATAATCGATTAGTTGGCCGATTATTGTTTCGATTAATTGGATAGTAGCCTTAAAAAAAAAATGCATTTTTACTTTTTTTTGGGGCCAATTTGTTGTTGGGCAGGTTACAAAACACAAATTGCCGCAAAAACACATTGCATGCTTTTCTGCACCTTCTCTATTGAAGTATAGTGAACCAAAAAAAAAGTATCCAAATACGCAGCAGCCGAAAAAAAAAAATCATGGATGTGAACGTGTCCATAGGAAAACATGTAAATGAGCTGTAATGTGTTTTTGCAAAAAGCACCAAAAAACCCAGGCCTGAGATGTTTAGTAACATAATGGGGTTAAAAAAAACAAAAATAAGTACAAAAAGAGGAAATAATCGCTACTGTAAGGGGTTCATTTCTTTACTGTGTGACAGGGAAAGTAATATTTACATTAGTGATTTGCTTTTTTGTACTATAAAGAACCAATTTTGTTACTGGCCGATTAATCGATTATGAAAATTGTAATCGATCAATTTCATAATCAATTAGTTGTCGATTAATCGATTAGTTGTTTCAGCTCTAAACAGAAGCGAACGCCATACGTAAGTCGCGCCCCCACACATGTGAGGTATTGCCGCGATCTTTAGAGCGAGAGCAATAATTCTAGCACTGGACCACCTCTGTAACTCTAAACAGGCAACCTGTAGTAAAATGTAAAGTGTCACCAATGGAGATTTTTAAGTACTGTCGTTTGTCGCCATTCCACGAGTGCGCAATTTTAAAGCGTGACATGTTAGATGTCTATTTACTCGGCGTAACGTCATCTTTCACATTATACAAAAAAAATCAGGGCTAACTTTACAGTTTATTTTTTAAATTCATTAAAGTGTATTTTTTTCAAAACATTGCACTTTAAAAACTGCTGTGCAAATAGAATGTGACATAAAATATTGCAATGACCACCATTTTATTCTCTAGGGTCTCTGTTAAAAAATATATATAATGTTTGGTGGTTCTAAGAAATTTTCTAGCAAAAATACTGATTTAACTTGGAAGCATCAAATCCTCAAGTGGTTTAACAAAAATAGTTAATTCTGGTATCATACGAGAATTTTTTGTGCTTGTGATGATTTTGTATATGAACGGCTCTGAGAAGGCGTGTACTAACGATCAGATTATAGTAAAAGTCAATCATTTTCATCAGATTTTCTCATCGTGTGTACTAGGCATAAAGGTGAGGGGTCAGAGGTAAAATGTTTTACGCACATCTATTAAATCTGCCTGCCAATAGACCTAACCTGGGTCTGGTACAAGATGCAGGAAGTCACATCCATTCAGCAGCTGACCTGTACACAATCCTCTACTGCTTGGAAGGGACACAGAAATTACATCCATTCAGCAGGTGACCTGTACACAATCCTCTACTGCTTGGAAGGGACACAGAAATTACATCCATTCAGCAGGTGACCTGCACACAATCCTCTACTGCTTGGAAGGGACACAGAAATTACATCCATTCAGCAGGTGACCTGTACACAATCCTCTACTGCTTGGAAGGGACACAGAAATTACATCCATTCAGCAGGTGACCTGTTCACAGTCCTCTGCTGCTTGGAAGAGACACAGTAGTCACATACATTCAGCAGGTGACCTGTACACAATCCTCTACTGCTTGGAAGAGACACAGAAATTACATCCATTCAGCAGGTGACCTGTTCACAGTCCTCTGCTGCTTGGAAGAGACACAGTAGTCACATACATTCAGCAGGTGACCTGTACACAATCCTCTACTGCTTGGAAGAGACACAGAAATTACATCCATTCAGCAGGTGACCTGTACACAGTCCTCTGCTGCTTGGAAGGGAAACAGAAGTCACATCCATTCAGCGGGTGACCTGCACACAATTCTTTGCTGTTTGGAAGGGACACTGAAGTCACATCCATTATGCAGGTGACCTGCTCACAGTCCTCTGCTGCTTGGAAGGGACACTGAAGTCACATCCATTCAGCAGGTGAGTGGTACACAATTATTTGCTGCTTGGAAAGGACACTGAAGTCACATCCATTCAGCAGGTGACCTGATCACAGTCCTCTGCTGCTTGGAAGGGACACTGAAGCCACATCCATTCAGCAGGTGACCTGCTCACAGTCCTCTGCTGCTTGGAAGGGACACTGAAGCCACATCCATTCAGCAGGTGACCTGCTCACAGTCCTCTGCTGCTTGGAAGGGACACTGAAGCCACATCCATTCAGCAGGTGACCTGCTCACAGTCCTCTGCTGCTTGGAAGGGACACTGAAGCCACATCCATTCAGCAGGTGACCTGCTCACAGTCCTCTGCTGCTTGGAAGGGACACTGAAGCCACATCCATTCAGCAGGTGAGTGGTACACAATTATTTGCTGCTTGGAAAGGACACTGAAGTCACATCCATTCAGCAGGTGACCTGATCACAGTCTTCTGCTGCTTGAAAGGGACACTGAAGCCACATCCATTCAGCAGGTGACCTGCTCACAGTCCTCTGCTGCTTGGAAGGGACACTGAAGCCACATCCATTCAGCAGGTGACCTGATCACAGTCCTCTGCTGCTTGGAAGGGACACTGAAGCCACATCCATTCAGCAGGTGACCTGATCACAGTCCTCTGCTGCTTGGAAGGGACACTGAAGCCACATCCATTCAGCAGGTGACCTGCTCACAGTCCTCTGCTGCTTGGAAGGGACACTGAAGCCACATCCATTCAGCAGGTGACCTGATCACAGTCCTCTGCTGCTTGGAAGGGACACTGAAGCCACATCCATTCAGCAGGTGACCTGCTCACAGTCCTCTGATGCTTGGAAAGGACACTGAAGCCAGATCCATTCAGCAGGTGACCTGCTCACAGTCCTCTGCTGCTTGGAAGGGAAGTCACATCCATCCATTCAGCAGGTGATATGCTACCAATAATAAAATAAAAGGTTTTATATGAAGATTTGATAAGGTTGGTGTGTTTAGCATTGGCTTCAGCCAAGAGTTGTTCTTCAGAGTTCCATGGTCCATGGTGAGTTGTTCCTTGGTGATGTCTTCAGAACCCCCAGCACATCCCTACTACACATAGCGTATCCTCACCAGCACCTTGGACAGCAGGTCCTGGAAGAAGCTGAGGAATACCCAGCCCGGTAGGTACATGAGGGTGACCAGTCCCATAAAATTGAGAGGGTAGTGTGAGTAATCCCAGGAGCAGGCGTCCAATGTCCTCAGTCCTAAGCCCCAGGAGAACTCCCAGGTGTAGACAAAGCCTATGTAGACTGGCAGCCTCCTCCAGGCGCCCCATCCTCTGGTAGAACCCAGGTAGAAGTAGAGCCTCTCCACCACCAGGCTACAACTACCATACATGAAGAAGGACCAGAGGGACGTGTGCCCGCTCAGGGCTTTGCCCGCATTCTCCATCACATTGAAGATGGAGGTGAAGAAGACTTCGTCCAGGAAGCCGTGCATACCGTAGAAGATGAAGCGCAGGAGAAGGGGCAGCCGATGGGCAGCGGCGGCATTGGCACAGTCCGTATAGTGTAGCCTTAGGAAGGTAGGGAGGAATCCTTGGGAGTAATAGATGGCCAGTCCGTACAGCAGTCCCAGCTCCGCAGCACTCAGCGGCCGCTCATGGGGGCAGCACTGCAGCAGTGTCTTCCGGAGAAGGATCTGCAGGCCCACGAACACGGACGGGTAGAAGACGAAGTGGAACGCCAAGCCGTTCTCCGGGAAGCTCTTCTTCTGCAGGTAGATCTTCTCCAGGGCCAGGTGGACCAGGGAGTGCAGCAGACAGCGGTAGGGGGACGAGAAGCCCAGCAGGCTGTAGTCGTTGGTGGTCGGGAGACGGCGGAGACATGAGCTCAGCACATCCAGGGTCAGGCCGTGCATGCCATAGAAATACAACCTCATCCACACGGGAAGGGGCTGACAGCCCGCCGGAGGAGCCTTGGTGGAGCGGGCTCTGCCGACCTGCCGCCTCCATGCGCCCTGATTCCTGCCCATATCGCTCGATTGGCAGCTGTCAGAGCCGCATAGTGATCCCCTTGGGTTGTGGTCCTGAGCGGGACCGGCGCTTGGCGCTGCATCCAGCGCCCCTCCTTGTGTGCACCGTACAACACTCCCCACCCCATTCACCTCAACTGCTTTCTATCCGTACCACCAGCCTTTGTGGTCTTCTCTGGATTACAAAGATCTCCGCAGCCAATCCGTGCCTCTGCTTTACTGAGAACCCAACGCAACAGCCTTTTCATCTAAGAGGCTGGCACAGTACAGCACCAGGACTTGGCACACCCTGGTGACTCTGTGCATTCTAGAGGGCAGCTCGATCTGGGAGATGGCTAGGATCAATAATGGTTCTGAATATGCCAAATGGACCTGATCAAATATGTTCCTGGGTCTGCCAGATGGACCTGATCAATAATGGTCCTGGGTCTGCCAGATGGACCGGATCAATAATGGTCCTGAGTCTGCCAGATGGACCTGATCAATAATGGTCCTGGATCTGCCAGACAGACCTGATCAATAATGGTCCTGGGTCTGTCAGATGGACCAGATCAATAATGGTCTTGGGTCTGCCAGACAGACCTGATCAATAATGGTCCTCCTGGTTCTGCCAGACGGACCTGATCAATAATGGTCTTGGATCTGTCAGATGGACCTGATCAATAATGGTCCTGGATCTATCAGATAGACCTGATCAATAACAGTCCTAGTTTGCCAGACGGACCCAATCAATAATGGTCTTGGACCTGGGAGATGGACCTGAGCAAAATGGTCCTGGATCTGCCAGATGAACCTAATAGTTGTCCTGATATGGGAGGTGGGCCTGATCAATAAAGGTCATCGACCTGGGGGATGGATCTGATCAATAATGGTCCTGGACCTCAGAGGTGGACCTGACTAGGTCTGCAAATAATGATTATTTTCATAATCGATTAGTTGGCCGTTTATTGTTTAGAATAATCGATTAATCGCATAAAAACCTTAAAAAAGTTTGAAGTATAATTGATTTAATTTCTACCACAGTTAACAGTAAATATTTGAAGAAGAATAGAACATTTCTTTATTTTTGTACAATGTATGTGATTTTTGTTCAGGAATAACATTCATTTAAAAAGAGAAATTATGAATGTACAAAGATTATTTGTATGAATATTTTCATCCGAAAATTGATAGGTGCATAGACTGTATAAGACATTTAGGAGCAGCAGCATGCTTTTTTTTATCACCTTTGTAGCAGAAAAACGGCAGATAATCACTACTATAAGGGGTTAATTCATGCAACAAAACAGTAAAAGTAATTATATATATATATCTTATATCATATACAGTATATAATAATAAATTTACCCATAAGTAGGATAAATGGGTATTTAACTAGGAGTCAGGCATGAAGCTACATGAAGGGTGGAAAGGAGATATAAATCTTTTATTTAAAAGCAGTACTAAAAGCTGAGACTTTTTTCATGGATATAATCAATATAGTTTAGAGTGCCCAATAGCAAGCTAAGAAAACGTCTGCCTTTAGAATCACTTTAAATCACTTTCTTGTCTTTCCCAGGTCTACATGTCCCTTAAAGCGGAGCTCCACCCAGGAAAACAACATTTTGCCATGTTGTTTAAAAAAAAAAAAAAAAAATACTCACCCGAAATAGCTGTTGCTATGCGGAAGTCCGTAATCTGCCTCACCTGCACCGCGGTTTGATTTCTTCTTGTCCTTCTGCTTGTGAATGGGGCGCGCTGCTTTCTGGGAACTGTGTGTGTTCTCAGAGAGCAGCGCGCCCATTCACAAGCCAGCGTGAGACTCGCGCAGGCACAGTAGGAAACGGGCAGTGAAGCCGTATGGCTTCACTGCCTGTTTCCCATAGTGTGAATGGCGGCGCGGGACTCGGAGCGATCGCGGGACCGGCATCGGGGGGGCCATCAGCGCGGGCGCCTAGGACAGGTAAGTGTCCTTATTTAAAGTCAGCAGCTACACTGTTAGTAGCTGCTGACTTTAAAAAAAAAAATTTTCGCGGCTGGAGCTCCGCTTTAAGGTACTGCTCCTCACTAGGGATAAGCTTCATGTGTTCAAACGTTCGTCGAAATACGAACAAAACAGGTGGTTCGCGCCAAATTCGAGTGACGCGACACGGCCCATAATTCACTGCGGCATTGCGGCATTCCGCCTGCAGGTCGACCTTATGTAGTGTGTTGCGGCGGTGGTTAGAGAGAACAGAGAGAGACAGAGAGAGTGTCATTTTTTGCAGGTAGATAGAGCAGGCAGGCTAGTCAGTTAATGTTACAGTGTGTAGAGCAAGGCTGTATCCTGGCCTAGGCCAACAAGGCCCAGGCCTAGGGCAGCACTTTGCAGGGGGGCAGCATGGAAAGAGTCCCTGCCGGCTTGCGCTACACTGTTAGTGTAACACAAGCTGCTTCTAATTTTGACTGTCCTATCATCCTGGACCACAAACCTTCCTCACTGTGCTAGATGTTTTCTGCTGCACCATTGGCGCGATTATATGTTCTTAGTCCTCTCCATAAAATTATCAGAAATTTGTGCTTAAAGTAGAACTATAGGCAACACTGTTTTTTTTTTCATTTTGGATAGAATAAGGGAGGGTTATAGCCCCTGTCAGTTTATTTTTTACCATCTCCTTCCCATTGCAGAGATTTCCCTTCATTTCCTGCCCCATAGCCAAATAAAAAGTGAGAGGAAATCTAAGCAAATTAAGGGAATCCCCCCCCCCCAGGCCCTAAGAACTGGTGTCCCCACTAAAAAAAAATCAGGACGGGTCTTAAACAGAAAGAGGCGTGGCCTTGACAGGAAGGGGTGGCTCATATTTAAATTACAGGGTGCACAAGTTTAGTCAGATCTAGGGCAGCACAAAACCTAATTACACCACTGGTGTAGAGGATAAATATACATCCCAGGTGTTGTACATATATTTATACACTGTATAGTTTAGCTAGATCAGTTCTTCCTAATTTACTGGCAGGCAGGTGATTGTGCTATTTAAAGACGTTATCACCAGTGTTGTAAGTAACGGAGTTACAATAAACGCAGTTACCTAACGCAGCCCCTTTTGAGGGTAACGAGTAATCTACCTGATTACTCTTCCCCTCACGGTAACGCAGTTCCCATTACTTGGGCGGCATTACCGCAATTACATCTACCGCCACTAGATGGCAGCAGAGTAATTGCTTCTGCCGGCGCTGTGAACATAAATATGGGTGGAACTCCGCTTTAGAATCATGTGACAGGCCATCACAGCGGTCTGAAAACTCCCAATCGCAAGGAGCCCTGGATACAATGAGCCCCACCCGCCTCACACTGACCTATCACCGGGGAACAACTCACATCGATCACACACACTGTGTGCGCAACCTGACAATGATCTGGGGAACACATGGCCGGAACAACATGTTCCACAGAACAAACGTTCCCTATACACAGTGTACACAGCGACATCTAGTGGTCAACATGGTAAGTGCAGGACACCTATACAGACCAATGATCAGCAGGTTATTTTTGGTCAGTGATTTCATCTCTTCATCAGACAACAAAGAAACATCCCCATTTCAGATCCCTTGCATCTAATAAAGCTCATATAAGATAAATAAAATAATAAACAATAAACTATAGAAAATTCTAATAAAGGCTAATATAAGATTTTAAATTACAGACTTTGTAAACGTCAAGGGAATGTATATTATAAACATACATTTTAACCCAGCTTATAATTTGGATGTAATATGCAGCAGATGGATAAGGGTTTTAAGTCCTATTAGCTGCACATACATGGTGGGACGGATGCACCTTAGGCTGGGATATACACGAGATCACCATTTGTTTCCGGTTTTCTTCTCTCAAGGATCTGGCATTCTTTTGTCTTGGAGTATTAACTCACTGCTCCCTGGCAAACGCCCGTCATCTGCTTCTCAACAAAGCATTGTAGAATATAAAAACAAAAATCAGTTACTTTGCAGAGTAACTAATTACTTTTTCACTAACGCAATTACTTTTCCGGAGAAGTAATTTGTAACTGTAACTAATTACTTTTTTAAAGTAAGATGAGCAACACTGGTTATCACAGGTAGACACCCAGCAGGTACAATATTTAAAGGATTTTTTTATTTTATTTAACCACTTAAGACCCGGACCAATACGCTGGTAAATGACCCAAGGTGTTTTTGCGATTCGGCACTGCGTCGCTTTAACAGACAATTGCGCGGTCGTGCGACGTGGCCCCCAAACAAAATTTGCGTCCTTTTCTTCCCACAAATAGAGCTTTCTTTTGGGGGTATTTGATCACCTCTGCGATTTTTATTTTTTGCGCTATATACAAAAATAGAGCGACATTTTTGAAAAAAAAACACTATTTTTTACTTTTTGTTAAAAAAAAAAAATCAAATAAACTAAATTTTAGTCAAACATTTAGGCCAAAATTTATTTAGCCACATGTCTTTAGTAAAAAAAAAAATCGCAATAAAAAAAAAATAGGGAGTGAAAGGGTTAACTAGGGCGGTGATCAGGGGGTTAAAACTTTATTAGGGGGGGTGGGGGGGCTATCCTGAACCTAACACTAACTGTTTTTTACACTGCCTGTCACACTGACACTAAATGCAGTGATTAGATCACTGCATTCAGTGACACTGTGACAGGGGGGTGGGGGGGGGCGATCACAAGGGGTTAATATGCCTATGTGAGTGTGTGTCAGTGTTGTGTTGGTGCACACTTACTTGTGATGTCTTCTCTCATCAGCAGCGCTGGGAAACAGCGCTGCGATGAGAGAATACATCATTTCCTCCTTCCTGTGTAAACACAGGAGGAGGAAGTGACAGGTTGGGAGCGCGCTCCCATTGGCTGGAAGCGATCGCGGGGGGGCGGGTATTCGCCGACATCCGCCCCCAGATCCCGGATCGCTCCCGGAGCCAGGGGGACCCCCGAACCGCACTTAGGCGGGGACGTAAATTTACGCCCTTGTGCCTGTACGTGCCATTCTGTGGCCGTATATGTGCGTGCGGGGGTCCTTAAGTGGTTAAGCATCATTAAAATCACTGCTCCTGATTTTAATAATGCTTGCATAAAAAAAAAAAAAAAAAAAAAAGGAAAAATTCCTTTAAATATTGTACCTGCTGGGTGTCTATAGTTTGCCTGTGAAAACGTCTTTGAGAACCCGGGTCTTGCCCAAGGGAACATGTATCAATGGAAAAAAAGTTTTAAAAACGGTCGTTTTTTTCAGGAGTCTTGATAAAAACGACCTTTTTTAAAACTGTTTTCCATCGATAAATGTTCCCTCGGGCAAGACCCGGGTTCTCAAAGACGTTTTACAACAATAACTTTCATATTAGGCTTTAAAATGAGCACTTTTGAATTCGAACATTGGAGTCCCATTGACGTCAATGGGGTTCTAAATGTTTGAGCAAACGTTCGGTCCATTCGAAAGTTCTGGTGCGAACCGAACGGGGTGGGGGGGAGGTTGTTCGGCACATCCCTACTTCTCACACATGCACATTCACAAGTTTTCAAGCACATGCTGACAAGTGTAGACGGTATGCTGGTATGTGCTCTGCACTGTATTTCCTGATAGGTAAACGCATAATGCATTCTGTATGCAGGTCAACTAACCGTCTGACCCACTAATCGATTGTGAAAATATTTCACAACTATTTTCATAATCGATTATACCGATTTGTTGTTTCAGTCCTAGACTTGACAATAATGGTTCTTGATCTGTCAGATGGACCTGACCTACAATGATCCTGAATCTGGGAGATGGACCTGACCAATAATGGTCTGCTGGACCTTGGAGTTGGGACTGATCAATAATGGTCCTGAACCTGGGAGATGGACCTGGCCAATAATGGTCCTGGATCTGCCAGATAGACCTGCCCAATAATGGTTTTGGACTTGGGAGATGGACCTGACTCACAATGATCCTGAATCTGGGAGATGGACCTGACCAATAATGGTCTGCTGGACCTTGGAGATGGGACTGATCAATAATGGTCCTGGATCTGGAAGATGGACCTCACAAATAATGGTCCTGGACCTGGGAGATGGACCTGACCAATAATGGTGTGCTAGACCTTGGAGGTGGACCTGACCAATAATGGTCTGCTGGACCTTGGAGATGGCCCTGACCAATAATGGTCCTGGACCTGGGACATGGACCTGACCAATAATGATCTGCTGGACCTTGGAGATGGGACTGACCAATAATGGTCCGGGACCTGGAAGATGGACCTGACCAATAATGGTCCTGGACCTGGGAGATGGACCTGACCAATAATGGTCTGCTGGACCTTGGAAATGGGCCTGACCAATAATGGTCTGCTGGACCTTGAAGATGGCCCTGACCAATAATGGTCCTGGACTTGGGAGATGGACCTGACCAATAATGGTCCTGGACCTGGGAGCTGGACCTGGCCAATAATGGTCCTGGACCTGGCAGATGGACCTGACCAATAATGGTTTTGGACTTGGGAGATGGACCTGACCTACAATGGTCCTGAACCTGGGAGATGGACCTGGCCAATAATGGTCCTGGATCTGCCAGATAGACCTGACCAATAATGGTTTTGGACTTGGGAGATGGACCTGACCTACAATGGTCCTGAACCTGGGAGATGAACCTGACCAATAATGGTCTGCTGGACCTTGGAGATAGGACTGACAAATAATGGTCCTGGATCTGGAAGATGGACCTTACAAATAATGGCCCTGGGCCTGGGAGATGGACCTGACTAATAATGGTCCTGGACCTGGGAGATGGACCTGACCAATAATGGTCTGCTGGACTGTATATGGCCACATTTACACAGACCAGTGTATTCTAGATTTCATATGGTGAGACAGGTATATAATATATTTTCAAACATAAAGATCAAGTATATATATAGGGAGACATTTTTTATTTTTTTGGATCGAGCAAGGGAGGGTTATAACCATTGGCCAATAATGGTTCTAGATCTGCCAGATGGACCTGACCAATAATGGTTTTGGACCTAGGAGATGGACACAATTTTGGTGAGCCTGTGTGAATTGTAGCCTCAGTTTCTTGTTCTTAGCTGACAGTAGTGGTGCCTATTGTGGTGTTCTGCTGCTGTAGCCTATATGCTTTAAGGTTTGATGTGTTGTGCGCTCAGAGATGGTATTCTGTATACCTTGGTTGTTATTTAAAGTGGTTGTAAACCCCAATTTTTGACTTTTACCTACAGGTAAGCCTATAATAAGGCTTACCTGTAGGTATAAAGAATATCTCCTAAACCTGTACGGTTTAGGAGATATTCCCCTTGCAATGCGCCGCTGATTGCAGCGGCACATGCGCAGGGGGGATCCTCGGCATAGGGCCGGCCGCCGCTGACCCTTGCCGGAATGAAATCTCCCGCGCTCATGTGCGGGAGTGACGTCATCGCCGCTCCAGCCAATCACAACGCTGGAACGGCGATACCCGGAAGACACACCGGCGTGGACCAGGTAAGTTTACTTCTCCGAGTCCCGAGGTAAGTATTTCATAATGAGCTAATATGCGGTGCATATTAGCTCATTATGGCTTTTGCCTTGTAGGGGTAAAAAAAAAAAAAATGTATATGCGGGTTTACAACCGCTTTAAGTTACTGTTGCCTTTCTATCATCTCAAACCAGTCTGCCCATTCACCTCTGACCTTTGACATCAACAAGGCATTTTCATCCACAAAACTGCCACTCACTGGATATTTTCTCTTTTTCAGACCATTCTCTGTAAGTTCTGTAACCCTAGAGATTGTTGAAAATCCTAGTAGATAAGCAGTCTGGCACCAACAACCATGTCACATTCAAAGTCACTTAAATCCCCTTCCTTCCCTATTTTGATGCTCAATTTGAACGTCAGGAAGTCGTCTTCACCACATCTAGATGTCTAAATGCATTGAGTTGCTACCGTGTCATTGGCTGAATAACAATTTGTGTTGTGAAAAATAAACAGAAAAACAAACACTATATAATATATAACGTGTTAGTCCATTAAACAGCGCTGTGAGAATAGTGAAATTCTCCTAAGGTGTCAGAAGTTCACAGTGCATTATACATATAACTAGGAATCAAGCTGTGAATAAATGACAAAAAGTCCATAAAAGGTGATCAAAGGTTCTTCAAAGTCTTCCACCACACCAAAAGTGAACGGTGCTTCCACCACCCGTCAGGCAGCGTACACACGGCCGAGGTTCTCGGCAGAAACCAGCGAGAACCTCGCTGGGAGCCGCATTCTGCCGAGAACCTCAGCCGTGTGTACGCACTCGGCGAGCATCCCGTCGGGAATGCCGTCGAGCAGAAATAGAGAGCATGTTCTCTATTGGCTCGATGGCCCGTCGGGATGAATGGCTGGTTGCCATTCCCGACGGGCGGGTCGCCGAATCTGACGGCCGGCAGAGAACCTCGACGGGCGGAACGATGTGTTCTGCCCGTCGAGGTTCTCTGCCGTGTGTACGCGGCTTCAGAATGGTCACTCACCAGAACTAATTGCCTCAGCACTCGCGTACTTAGGCAGATCAGCTTATAATCACCATAAGGAATCCTCAAAAGATCATGTGATATCCTATGCAGTGCTCCAAAAGATTTCTCCAAAGCGTATAAGGAAAAAGAAATGCACAATAGTGTGATACCATAAAAACAGTTTTAATAGCACACCAGAATCAAATCCAAAGGTTAAACTCACAAACAAACTAAAAAAATGAGCAGTGTATCACAGCAGTCACCGTCATCCTACAGATATCTTCGCATGGTTAACACTCGGCCACGGCGGACCCACAATCAAACAAAAACGATCTCACCACTTAGCAGCTAGGTGATCGAATCGGCTGAAGACTGGCTCTCCTAGTTGGTGAATGGCTCCAAACACTGCACAGCACAGCAAGCGTAACAATAGATTAGTCACTGACTATGTAGCCACGCCCCGACATGTTTCATCACTGATGATTTAATCATGGGGTTGGCCACATAGTACAAAACCCTCCCTTTTAAGTCAGCGACACGTTAGAACTGCGCTGCCTCCCGTGGCGTTCCCACACTGACAAATACCAGGCAGAAGTATCTACACATCCCTGCCCATTTTCTCAGCGCGCCTACGTTCCAGTGACATCATACGTCACGTTTGAACCGCCCCGCCTCCTGTGACGTTCGGCGCATGCGCGCTCCCATACTACTGGACGGGAGATGCAAGTATCCGCATATCCCCGCCCATGTTGCCGAAAATCGCTCCTAAATTCTTGTGACGTCATGCGTCACGCATAGCGTCTAGGGCGGAAACACAGATCCTTATAGAGGATAACAATTTGTTTTACCAAGTAATTGAACAGGTGTACCTATTACCAAGAATTGGCTGCTCAATGACCAAGCCATTTTTTGCGATCTGGCACTGCGTCGCTTTAACTGACAATTGCGTGGTCGTGTGACGCTGTACCAAAACAAAATTGCTATCCTTTTTTCCCACAAATAGAGCTTTGTTTTGGTTATTTGATCATCTCTGTGATTTTTATTTTTTACGCTATAAACAAAAAAAGTGTGAAAATTTTGAAAAAAACACAATATTTGGTACATTTTGCTATAATAAATATCCCCGTTTTTTTTTTTTTTTTAAAGCTATTTTTGTTTTCTCAGTTTAGGCTGATATGTATTTTTCTACATATTTTTGGTAATAAAAATCTCAGTAAGTGTATATTGATTGGTTTGCGCAAAAGTTATAGCGTCTACAAAATAGGGAATAGATTTATAGAATTTTTATTATTATTATTTTTTACTAGTAATGGTGGGGATCTGCGATTTTTTTTGGAACAGCGACATTATGGCAGACACATCGGACACTTTGACACATTTCAGGGACTGTAAAATGGCAAGCAGTTAAACATTTTTTACAAATAAATATTTGAAAAGTGTGGCGTGCATTTGTATTAAGACCCCTTTCACATTGAGGCGTTTTTCAGGCGGTACAGCGCTAAAAATAGCGCTGTTACACCGCCTGAAAAACTCCTTCACTGCATACTCCTGTCAGCAGCATCTTTGGAGCAGTGAGAGGAGCGGCGTGTATACTGCTCCTTCACCGCTCCTTCCCATTGAAATCAATGGGAAACCGCGGCAATACCGCCCGCAATGCGCCTCTATAGAGGCGCATTGTGGGCGGTATTAACCCTTTATTGGCCGCTAGCGGGGGTTAATACCGCACCGCTAGCGGCCGATTCCCGTGGCAATCCCAGCGGTATAGCTCCCGCTCCGATGTGAAAGGGGCCTTAGGGTCCTTTCACACGTGCGGTCCATTTTTCGGTCCGCTCCGTGTGTCTGTCGGCTCAGCAGGGGGGGGTCTCCGCTGAGCTGTCGGGCGGACAGGGCGGTCCCCGCACACTGTGCAGGGACCGCCCTGTCTCTCCATCGCTATCCCCTATGTCCGTTTGCATCCGATCCGTTCGGCCAGACGGAAGAAAAATAGGACATTCTTCCGTCCGAAAAAACGGATGCGGATCTGGCGGACGTTAGCGGATGCATCATCCGCTAACGGATCCGCTCCCATAGGGAAGCATTGAGGTCCGTTAACGGACGTCCAAAAAACGGACGAATGGAACGGACGTGTGAAAGAGCCCTTACTCTTGTTACTTCTAACTAAAATCTGGTGGAACCAATTGCCTTCAGAAGTCACCTAATTAGTAAATAGAGTCCACCTGTGTGTAATTTAATCTCAGTATAAATACAGCTGTTCTGTTATGCAGCCAGGAGGCCCATGGTAACTCTGGAGGAGCTACAGAGATCCACAGCTCAGGTGGGAGAATCTGTCCACAGGACAACTATGATGCCGTGTACACATGACCGTTAATCATGTCATTGAAAAAAACAAAGTTTTTCTCGACGTGATTCCTTTCAAGCCTGCCTTGTATACACACCATGTTGTACGTCACCGAGCGCGGTGACGTACAACATGTACGACGGCACTATAAAGGGGAAGTTCTATTCGTATGGCACCACCCTTTGGGCTGCCTATACTAATTTCCTCGTCTCTTAACTTGCTTCTGAGCATGCACATTTTTTCCCCCCTCGTTAAAGCGTACGCACAACCGTTTTTCACAATGTGAAAAGCGACGAGAAAAAATAGCGCAGGTTCTAAATTTATAATGGACATTTTTCTCGTCGAGAAAAAAGCTCTGGAGCTTCCACACGACCAATTAAAAAAATGGCATTTTTCTCGTCATGAAAAACGGTCGTGTGTACGCGGCATTAGTCGTAAACTCCACAAATCTGGCTCTTATGGAAAAGTGGCAAGAGGAAAGCCATTGTTGAAAGAAAGACATAAGAAGTCCAGTTTGCAGTTTGCGAGAAGCCATGTGGGGGACACCGCTAGGGTGACCACATTTCCAAACTACCATTCAGGGACACCTGAAACGAATCACAGCACAGTGATTGGACACAAGAGACAGGATTTATGATTTCTCCAATCACAAGTAGGGGGCGGGGACTGTGCTACTCCAGGCATTCCCGACCAGGACAAGTACTGTCAGTGAGTAAATCGGTGATGTGGCGGCCTTTTTTGAGGGCATTTGTTCGGCTTGGGGAGTGGCTGTGTCAGTTTCATTCCGGGACACTGTATTCTCCTGGAATAAAGTTGCCCGTGACAGACCTGCAAAATGCGGGACTGTCCTGGGCAATCCGGGACACGTGGTCACCCTAGACACCGCAAACATGTGGAAGAAGGTGCTCTGGTCAGATGAAGCCATAGTTGAACTTTTTGGCCTAAAAGCAAAATGCTACGTCTGGCGGAAAACTAACACTGTACACACCATCCCCAAAAGTGTCCCTCTCTAGATGTGCAAAGCTGGTATAGACATCCCCAAAATACTGTAATTGCAGTAAAAGTTGGTTCTACAAAGTATTGACTATTTAGGGGGGCTGAAAACAATTCACATATATATTTGTTAACATTTTTGAAAATCATTTATCATTTTCCTTCCACTTCACAATTATGTGCCACTTTGTGTTGGTCTATCACATAAAATCCTAATAAAATACATTTACGTTTTTGGTTGTAACATGAGAAAATGTCAAGGGGTATGAATACTTTCCTGCTTATTCCCCACCAGCAGGACACCTTTATATATCTGCCCACAGATAGAATACATGACAGTTCTACATTGAGTCTGTCCACAAACTCACCTATCAGACTATGGAGGTGAAACACGTCTCAACTATGGGGTTCTACCATTCCTCAAACTGCAAATGTTAATGAGCCCTTACTGTCCTGAGCCCCCTATAAGGCTGCTTTCACACAGATGTGCTGCAGTTTACATGCAATGCAGGTGCAGCTGCGGCTTTCCTGCGGATTTGCTGCACTTTGTCATAGACTTCTATTATATCTTGCAGGTATGGTGCACTTTCTGAAAGTACCCCAAAACTCCTAATATAGGAGTTGTGTTTCTCTTTCAGAAAGAGAACAAAACCTGCAGGATATAATAGAAGTGTACTTCCCAAAAAACAAAATTGCCAATGGGACTTTTAATCGATTGCGGACCGGCGCACGCACTATTACATCGTCAGAATGTCACGGCTGCGCAAATGGAAGTATATATATGTCCCCTTTAAATTGCTGCCATGTGGTCGCGAGCTTCGTGACTGTGTCCTGCGGCCCCCATGGACTCGATGTCCGCCGGTGTCCCACGATTGGGTCACGGAGCTGAAGAACGGGGAGATGTTAGTGTAAACACATCTCCCCGTTCTGCCTAGTGACACTGTCACTGATCGAGTTCCCTGTCATCGTGAACAGCGATCAGTGACGTGTCACTGCAAGCCACGCCCCCTAACAGTTAGAAGCACTTCCTAGGTCACACTTAACCCCTTCAGCACCCCCTACAGGTTAACCCCTTCTCTGCCAGCGTCATTTTCACAGTAAACAGTGCATTTTTTTAGTACTGGTCGCTGTAAAAATGACAATGGTCTCAAAAATGTGTCAAAAGTTACAGATGTGTAGCAGTCATGATAGAAAATCGCAGATCGCTGCCATTACTAGAAAAAAATATATAAAAAAATGCCATAATACTATCACCTATTTTGTAGATGCTATAACTTTTGCGCAAACCAATCATTAAACTCCTATTGCGATTTTTTTTTTACCAAAAATATGTAAAAGAATACGTATCGGCCTAAACTGAGGATTTTTATATATATATATATATATATATATATATATATATAGATTTTTTGGGGATATTTATTATAGCAAAAAGTAAATAATATTAATATTTTTCAAAATTTTCGCTCTATTTTTGTTTATAGCGCAAAAAATTTAAACTGCAGAGGTGATCAAATACCACCAAAAGAAAGCCTTATTTGTGGGAAAATAAAGGACGTAATTTTTGTTTTGGAGTCACATCGCACGACCGAGCAATTGTCAGTTAAAGGGAAGCACTGCCGAATCGCAAAAAGTGGCCTGGTCTTTGACCAGCCAAAAGGGCTGAAGTGGTTAAAAAGCACACCTCAAGTAAAATGTATAAATTGTTTATTTAACACACATTTAAAAACAACAATTAATACAGAAGAAAACATATTAAATATCAACATTGATACATGATTGCATTTTGTCATAGACCTTTCCATGAGACTTGAATGTGTCATGCAGATGACTGTCAGTAGTCTAGGATGGCTGTGCTAGGTCTCGACGCGTTTCACGAGAGGAGTCTCGCTTCTTCGGGAGAAGCACAAATAGATGCCTGGAGATCAAAAGTACAAGTAAATAAATATATATAAACAAGAGGGAAAAAAAGGGGGAAGGAGGGGAAGCAGGGAAAAATGTGCCAAAAATATGCAAATGAACTAAAAAAATTCCACTTACGATTAATGAAGGACTCCTGGCATGTGAATGGGTGGGTAGTTATGTCCTCATGTGTTTACGTTTCTCATGCGGTCACGTTTTTTCATGCTAGTTATGTTCTCATGCGATTCCGTTTCTCATGCGATTACGTTTCTCATGCTAGTTATGCCCTTTATGCGTTCACGTTTCTCATGCGATCACGTTTCTAATGCGATTACGTTTCTCATGCGATTGCGTTTCTCATTCGATTACGTTTCTCATGCGATCACGTTTCTCATGCGATCACGTTTCTCATGCGATTACATTTCTCATGCTAGTTATGTCCTCATGTGTTACGTTTTTCACGCTAGTTATGTCCTCATGTGTTTACGTTTCTCATGCGATTACGTTACTCATGCGATCAAGTTTTTTCATGCTAGTTATGTTCTCATGCGATTACGTTTCTCATGCGATTACGTTTCTCATGCTAGTTATGTCCTCATGCGATCACGTTTCTCATGCGATCACATTTCACATGCGATCACGTTTTCTCATGCTAGTTATGTCCTCATCCTATTACATTTCTCATTCGATTACATTTCTCATGTGATTATGTTTCTCATGCGGTTACGTTTCTCATGCTAGTTATGTCCTCGTGCGATTACATTTCTCATGCTATTACATTTCTCATTCGGTTACGTTTCTCATGCGATTACGTTTCTCATGTGTTTATGTTTCTCATGTGATTACGTTTCTCATGCGATTAAGTTTCTCATGCGATTAAGTTCCTCATGCGATTACTTTTCTCATGCGATTATGTTTCTCATGCTAGTTGTGTCCTCATGTGTTTACGTTTCTCATGCGATTGCGTTTCTCATGCGATTACGTTTCTCATGCTAGTTATGTCCTCATGTGTTTACGTTTCTTATGCTAGTCATGTCCTCATGTGTTTTACGTTTCTCGTGCGAGTCATGTTCTCATGCAATTTTATATTTCTCATGCAATTTTACGTTTCTATTTTACGTTACGTTTCTCATGCTATTCATTTTCTCGGGTATTTACTTTTCTCTTGCAGGTTTCAGTTGTGATGCTATTAAATTTTTCATGTTTTCATACGATTACGCTTTTCATACGATTACGCTTTTCATACGATTACGATTTTCACATGATTACACTTTTCATACGATTACACTTTTCATACGATTACGATTTTCATACGATTGCGATTTTCATACGATTACACTTTTCATACGATTATGATTTTCATACGATTACGATTTTCATACGATTACACTTTTCATACAATTACGCTTTTCATGGTATTTTTATGTTCTCAAATGAATTTAGTTTCTCATGCTAATCATGTTCTCGGGTGTTCATGTTTCCCATGCAATTTTACGTTTCTTATGCAATTTTATGTTCTTTTGTTTGCCATGCAACTTATGTTATCATGTTTTCGTATCTCATGCTATTCTTGTTTCTTATATTTTTCTCATGTTTTTCGTTTCTCATGCTATTCATGGTTCTCATGTTTTTTTTTTTTCTTCCATGCTATTCATGTTCTCGCGTGTTACATTTCACATGCAATCTTACGTTTCTGATGCAGGTTTCAGTCATGATGGTTTTCTAGTTGGTAGTATTAGTATGTTCATTTTAGATTCATGGCGTTTCACCGCTGGGGGGTCACCCATCACGTTTTTGGGTGCTTACGGATTGAGATGAGCGTTTCTAATCGGCTTGTACAGTGGCAAGTCTCCTCATCCGTTTCACGTTCATTTCATGCATCTTGACATTTCATTTCTCATATAATGACCTGACACGTCTTCAGGTTCATCAGGCCTGAGGTTACGGTATTAATTTGCCTGCTACGCCTCAGGTTGCTCGGCCTTTGCAAATTTGTGGGATTGTCACATTCTCAGTCTGGTTCATACTTTGTATTATCGGTACGTTGGTTCATTTTTCACTTTGTAGGTTTACAACATCCACACCACGGCAGTGTTCCAATCACATCATTGCCGAGACATGGTTAGTCCTATACTTGTGTACATTTCATTTTCAATGTCTTTGTATAAATGTCAGGTTCATACCTTCACGTTAGTTCTCATGGCCCTTCCACTGCTGGTTACCTGTCACGTTTACGGGTACTGTCGGATTGAGATGTTCGTTTCTAATTGGCTTGTGCGGTGGCAAGTCCTCTCATCCGCTTCTCGCGGCTTTCATTACGTTTTCATACGTCATGTTATCTTACTACTTACATCACTTGCCTGACATGTCTTCAGGTTCATAGGCTTGAATGTAAGGTTTTTAATTGGCCTGATTTACCTCAGGTTGTTCAGCTTCGCTAGGTTCTTCAGACTGACACGTTTTCAGTCTTGTGCAAACGTATTCTTTCCTGCACAACATTACTGCATTTGTTGATTACTGACACCTGCGTAAGTAGTGGTTAGGGAAGGTAGTGATTTTTCTTTTCCTAAGGTAAGTTGGGATTCGTTGTTTTTTTTTTCATTTTTTTGTATATAACGATGTTGTTCTTGTTCGCAGAGGTCATGTCACGGCCAGCAGATATCGAAGATGTGGCCGCCATCCGTTCTTCTCCGGTTAGGGCTTCTGTAGATGGTAGCACGCCCTCCTTGAAACCTCCCGATACGGCCTTCTCTTTTGTTACAGATGAAGCTTGTTCTACAAGTCATTTTCAGCCTAGAAAGCTCTTGACTCGGCCTGGGATATCTTCCAGGCTTTTCCATCCCAGTATCCTGGGTTCTTTTGTCACAAACATTCAGTATCTACTTGCGTTCATTGTTTTTTTTGTTTTGATTATTTGTCACTTTTCAGCTCAAGCGGACCTACAATCTGGTGCCCAATCACTGGCTCATTGTGACTTTTGCGGATGTACCCAGGGATAGGCCACTTTTCCTTTCCTTGCAACTCCCTTCTTTGCTAGCACAAGGCTTGACACGTAGCCATTCCCTGCTGCCTAACTAGGGTGGCACTTTAATGTTCACTCCAGCCATACTTTTACTACAGGTGCAGTCTCTGCTGCTTTTCGTCGAGGGGTCTGTATGCACGTTGTTGAGGAGTTAGATTGGTGGGAGGCAGCTTTTATTTCCGGGCATATCCCAGATCCACATGTTTGTCACAGGCATTCTTGCGTTGGTGGCCCGAGGTTACACACTCATGAGCCATGACTAAGCACTAGTGCGAAAGAGCTGTCCTGTTTTTGTGGTTGCTGTGGCTGTACATGTTCCTGTTTTACATTAAAGACAACTTTTTCGTTTGAAGTCCTCTTGGAGTGCGGAAGTCCATTTTCCTTTTCTCCATTGCTATTCCGAGGTTACACACGGTTACTTTCATTTCAATCGCTTTGCTAGCTCATCCTACTGTATTATTTTTGCCCCCTTTTAGGCATACTGACCAGATCTTTTTCCTAGCACGATTACCTTAACCCCTTATGGACCGCCACATCGGCAGAATGGCACAGGCAGGCACATCAACGTATATATACGTTGCTGCCTTGACGTGGGTCGGGGGTCCGATCGGGACCCCCCCGGTACATGCGGCGGTCCCCGTGGCTGTACGAGCGATCCGGGACGAGGGGGCGGCTATTCGTTTTTGTCCGCCCCCTCCGGATCGCTCCCAGCCAATGCGTGCGCTCCCCTGCTCTGCACTTCCTCCTCCTGTGTAAACACAGGAAGGAGGAAGTGATGTGATCTCTGCTCTCGGCGGTTTTTCAACCGCCGCTGAGGAGAGATCACATCGCACAGTAAGTCTGCACAACACTACACTGACACCAGTACACGCAGGCACACTTAACCCCTTGCAATCATCCCCCCCCTCCCCCCTGTCACAGTGTCACTGAATGCAGTAATCATACATGTATGATTACTGTATTTAGTGTCAGTGTGACAGTCAGTTAGTGTTAGGTTCAGGGTAGCCCCCGTACCCCCCCTAATAAAGTTTTAACCCCTTGATCACCGCCCTAGTTAACCCTTTCACTCCCTATTGCCAGCGTCACTAAGCGATCATTTTTCTGATCGCTGTATTAGTGTCGCTGTTCCCGCTAGGTAGCTATTTTTTTTATTGCGTTTTTTTTTTACTAAAGACATGTGGCTAAATAAATGTTGACCTAAATGTTTGACTAAAATTTAGTTTATTTGATTTTTCTTATAACAAAAAGTAAAAAATATTGATTTTTTTTCAAAAATGTCGCTCTATTTTTGTATATAGCGAAAAAAATAAAAATCGTAGAGGCGATCAAATACCACCAAAAGAAAGCTCTGTTTGTGGGAAGAAAAGGACGCAAATTTTTTTTGGGAGCCACGTCGCACGACCGCGCAATTGTCAGTTAAAGCGACGAAGTGCCGAATCGCAAAAAGGGGCCTGGTCATTTACCTGCATTTTGGTCCGGGCCTTAAGTGGTTAAACTCTGAGTACAAGTGGAAGGCTGACCGCAGGTCAGCCTGTATTTGTAGGAGGAGTCGGGAGGTATTTAAACCCTCCCTCCTTCCTCCTTTCTGGGCGACGGGTTTCTCGTGTCCCACCCACCATTCCCCTTTTTTCTTGCTTTTTCTTCTCTTTTACTTCTACTTGGGTATGCCCCCTTTTAGGCATACTGACCACATGACCCCGGCACAACTCAGGTCACTGTCCCTGTTTTCCACCTCAGATCTTTTCCCTAGCACGATTACCTGAGACTCTGAGTACAAATGAAATAGTGAAATATATTCTAAAATTGTGTAATGAGTGCCGGTGTATTTACAAATGCAGACTAGTGTACTAAGTAAAGTAAAACAATGCACAGTATTCATTGCCCGTGGGCAATTTTGTTTTTGGTTGTGTGCATACTACCGGGAACTGAGCATCACCTCCACCCATCTTAGGCTAGCTCTACTTTCTCTGTAAAACTGTACTTCCCTGATTTGAGGTTGAGGGCCACATCAGAGGGCTCCGAGGGCCACATGTTGAGCACCCCTGTTGTATTCCTATTGTGAAAACTTTAGGGGCCTGTAGAAAGAAGTAGCTTTGATGAGATGGTGAAATGACACTACAGCAACCAGGGACGTGGTGTAGGTGGGTATCCCTCTTATTCTTCAGAGATACAGCTATATAACTCTTCACTTGTAGAAAATAAAGTATCATCACTGGAAGGGGCTCTTCTGACAATCAAGTAAAAGAGTTTCATGGCGTCACGCTAAACAAATGTCTGACTGGTCTGATCAGTCCTACCACATTCTTTATACGGACAAATCATGCATTTTTCATTAAAATGCCATTGTGCATAGAAAGTGAACAGGTGCCTAGTGTCTTATGTCAATATTCTTTCTAGTGCAAATTACATGAGTACAATGGTTAGAAAGGACTTACATTAAAGTACGGTGATGACCAGGGCACAGGATTTCTCCTATTCAAAGACATGCAAGAGCAGTGGCCTAGATTTATTAAATCATGCTAAATCTAGGCACTCAGTTGTTCTCCCTTTGGGGAATAAGGAGTGTTAAAGCTTACTCTTTAATGAAACTAGGCCAATATCTCTGCTCGGAAGATTAACAAGCAGAGCATTGACTGTATTCTGGCAATTGATTCTAGCCAGGAACACATTCTTTGGTTTCTTTAGTTATATTTTAGCCCGTGGCTTGTACCTTCCTAAAAAAACAGTACTTCCATTTTAAGAAATTTAAATAAGTAATAGGAAGAGAAAAGTAACAATTAATACTGTTTCGAAAAGGAAGCACCATTGTTGGATTCTTAGGGCTAATTTCCAATGGCGTTTTTACAGCCACTTTTCTGAGCGTTTTTTGCAGCCTAAAAACGCCTGTCCATGTTAGTCTATGCCTCATGCCCACCATGACGTTTTTAAGCTGTAGATGGCTGAGACGTTTTTAAGCTGCAAAAAAAACACGGGACCAGTGCGTTCTGAATCTCCAGCAATAGAGCTGTAGAAACGCCAGACATTAAAAAATGCGCACAAACACTCAAAAACGCTGCCGCAGCGTTTTTAAAGCTCCAGCTCCAGCTCCAGCTTTTTTTCTAAAATAAACATGGACAGGCGTTTTTAAGCTGTAAAAAACGCTCAGAAAAGTGGCTGTAAAAACGCCAGTGGAAATTAAAGCGGAATTTCACCCTAAATATAAGATCTCCCATGTGATCCATGCGCGAAAATGCGGCGCCTGCGCACAGACCTAGGAGCTGACTGCGCAGGCGCCGTATTTCTCCGAGTCCTATTTCGGAGGGCGTGACGCGCCATAGCCGTAGGACTCGGAGAAATACGGCGCCTGCGCAGTCAGCTCCTAGGTCTGTGCGCAGGCGCCGCATTTTCGCCGAGATTACCCGAGTCCATATTGGGTATTTTCGGAAGATGTGACGCGCTATACTGGCGCCGTCCACCGCGGGGGAAAAAAATGAAATTACAGGATAATACAGTAAGTGTGGGATAAAAAAAAAACAGCATACTGGCGCTGACGCCAGTATGCTGGATCACATGGGAGATCTTATATTTAGGGTGAAATTCCGCTTTAAGCCTTATAATTAAAAGGTCTGCAGTTTTATAAATACAAATTTATTTATGTTCAGGGCTGATTAACTTATTAGAAATTAATGTTTGCATAGAACCAGTGGCTAAATAGGGATTCAGCTCACTCAGGGCCGTATTTAAGGCAGGGCAAAAGGGACAGCTGCCCTGGGCCCTGTCATTGTTGTGGGGCCCAAAGAAGCTGTCTCTTACTTGCCAACTATCCCAGTTTAAATTCCCTTGTCCCTTGAAGTTTTAGTCCTTTGCTGTGTCCTGATATCTCAGTGTGAAGTGCTGCTACTAATGCTACCCAGGTCTGCACTATTGTTGTGTACAGATGGCTCTCCTGCAGACCATGTGTTTACATGTTATAACCATCATTCATATGCAAATGACGGGATCATTCATATGTAAATAGAGACAACATTCATATATATAAATAGCTAAGGTGGCATTCATATCTATATCATGCCCCTCTGCAGTGAACAGATGATGTGCTGTAACCTCTAGCAACCAATCAGTGAGCAGTATTTATGTACAGTAATCTCTAGCAACCAATCAGTGAGCAGTATTTCTGTACAGTAATCTCTAGCAACCAATCAACAACAAGAAATCACATGCTGTAACCTCTAGCAACTAATCAGTGAGCCGTAATGTGTGCTTTAACCTCTAGCAACCAGCCAGTAAGTAGTAATGACATGCTGTAACCTCTGGCAACCAATCGCAATCACTGCCTGATCTGATGCAGGAAACTGATTTTAAATCTAGTCTAGTCTGATATTTATTGCATGTCTCAGAGCAGGTGGAGAGCAGAATTATTTTGCCCAGGGTCCAATCAACATTAAAGACGGCCCTGAGTTCACTGACACTAGTGTGGCTACTTTTTAGATCCTTAGGATCTATTCTTCATATGATGACAGCATTTTAGAGGTAAGAACAATTATAGTATAACAGGGATATTTAATTTTAGAATGCAATGATATACTGTTGGAACAGAGGTTATGACAGCAGAAAGGGACTTAAACGGAGCACCACATTTACACCATTTTTTTGGTTCTACATTAGCACTAGAAATAATCAGATAAGTTTAATAGAGAAGTGAGAATGTTTTTTTTGTGTGCAATCATACTTACCTAGGTGGATGCAGGATCGGTGCTATGCTGTTTCTGTTCCCTGCCCCTGCTGGGAACTGAGAAGCAAGTAATCAAACACTCAGTTATCAGCTCTCAGGGCTCTGTCAGCAGAGAGCTGGTAACTGTCAGTCACAGCTGTCTGCTCTGCCACCCCCCCTCTCTCACTGGAGTGCTGGGCTATGGAGGGGGCAGGAGTGACCAGGTCAGGCATTCAGCGGCTCAGGGTGCTGGTCCAGGCTTGTGGGCTGATCTCAACTTAATTGTCGTGATCTTGCCCGAGCCTGGACCGGCTCTGTGACGTCAGCCGACAGTGGGCTTCAACCCAATATCTGCTGAAAACAGGTCACAGGATTGCATAACTAACTGCACTCCTCTGGTCCACAGCAGAAGTACAGCCAAGTGAGCATTTTTTTTATTTTTCACATACATGTACTGTTAACCACTTGACCACTGGGCACTTAAACCCCCTTCCTGACCAGACCAATTTTCAGCTTTCGGTGCTCTCACAATTTGAATAACAATTACTCAGTCATACAACATTGTACCCATTTGAAAATGTTGTCCTTTTTTTTCACACAAATAGAGCTTTCTTTTGGTGGTATTTGATCACCTCTGGGTATTGGGGTATTGCAGAGTATTGGGGTATTGCAGAGTATCGTGCAGGGTATTGGGGTATTGCAGAGTATTGCGCAGGGTATTGCAGAGTATTGCGCAGGGTATTGCAGAGTATTGCGCAGGGTATTGCAGAGTATCGCGCAGGGTATTGGGGTATTGCAGAGTATCGTGCAGGGTATTGCAGAGTATTGGGGTATTGCTGAGTATTGCGCAGGGTATTGCAGAGTATTGGGGTATTGCAGAGTATTGGGGTATTGCAGAGTATCGCGCAGGGTATTGGGGTATTGCAGAGTATCGTGCAGGGTATTGCAGAGTATTGGGGTATTGCTGAGTATCGCGCAGGGTATTTTTAGAGTATTGGGGTATTGCAGAGTATCGCGCAGGGTATTGCAGAGTATTGGGGTATTGCAGAGTATCGCGCAGGGTATTGGGGATTGTCTGCCAGGATAACCCATCCGCCTTCCTGCTTTGAGGCCCTGGCCCATAATCGGACGGCAAGAGGCTCACATTCAGTCCTCTCCAAAAGCCCCTGTCCCGGCTAGGCCTGTCACACATCCCCCCTTTTGGCAGGGGACTAACCCAGTAGGAGACACCAGATGGGTTGTCTCTGAATTTAGTCAGTAGTTCCAGTCCCCCAATGCCGGTATCCATACAGTACCCCAAATCACTTGCTCCAAACCGAGCATTACTCACCCCGCCATCCTCTGCCTCTCTCAGGGAACATGTCTGCCGCTGGGGAGAGGCCTGGACTAGCCCTTCTCCCTGGAGTCCTTTCAGCCACTGGAGAGATGACAGGGTGGCTGGGCTCAGTCCATCATGCTGTTTGGGATCTGGGCCAACTGGCCACCATTTATGGGGTATACCAGTGGAGACTGAAGTCCCATCCACTGGTGTGAGGTGAAAATCCCCCAGTGCTTGCAAAGCAAAGCCGACATCCTCCTGTTTCAGTCCTGTACCATTTTCTGGGGTTGTGCCAGTGGAGACTGAAGTCCCATCCACTACCCCAGGAACCCCTTCTTCTGTTAGGTAAAAGCAGAGGCCCGGGGCACTCTGCTCTGTTGCCAGCTCTTCCGCTGGGTTGCTGTGAGTGGAGACCACAGTCCCATCCACCGATATCCACTCAAGCTGTAGTGGGATGCAGCCGCCAGTAGCATCCTGTCCTGCTGCCAGTGATTCAGCTGGGAGTAAGAGCTTTACCACCTCAGCTGGTTACTGGGGAGGGGGGCCAAATGCCCCGGCTCCCTGGAACTCCACAGTTGGTCCCGGTGCTGGGCAGAGATGGCTGGCACTCTGCCCTGTTGCCAGCACTTCTGCTGGGGGTGCATAATCCATAACATCCTCTGAACAGTCCATACATTCTGTAATCTGTGGCTGGGGAGTGATCGCCATCTTCTCACCCTGAGCCTCCGAAACTGCCACAGGGGTGGGGCAGAGGTCTTGAACCCTATGTCCGGTGACCAACGCTTCAGCTGGGGAAGTTCCTTGTAACTCCACAAATACTGCTCTTGGTGCTGAGCAGAGCACAATGAAGTTTGGCCCTGATCCCAGCTCTTCTGCTGGAGGCCCATCAGGTTGTTTTTCCTCAGCAGAAAAATCTATTAAATCCCCTGTCTCTGCAACTGGTGTCTGGGGATAGAGGTTCACCATCTCCTGTCCATGTAACCCAGAAGATGATATAGGTACTGAGCAGAGGTTAGCAGAGCTCGGCCCTGCGGTCAGAACTTTAATATCTCATGGTCCATGACACACATATTTGCAATTAACCACTTGCTTACTGGGCACATAAACCCCCTTCGTGCCCAGGCGAAATTTCAGCTTCCGGCACTGCGTCGCTTTAACTGACAATTGCGCGGTAGTGCGACGTGGCACCCAAACAAAATTGGCGTCCCTTTTTTCCCCACAAATAGAGCTTTCTTTTGGTGGTATTTGATCGCCCATGCGGTTTTTATTTTTTGCGTTATAATGAAAAAAAGAGCGACAATTTAAAAATATATATATATTTTTTACTTGTTGCTATAATAAATATCCCATTTTTTTTTTTTTTTTTTTATATTTTTTTTTCTCAGTTAAGGCCGATACGTATTCTTCTACGTATTTTTGTAAAAAAAAAAAAAAAAATCACAATAAGTGACTGCCTTGCGCAAAAGTTATAGCACCTACAAAATAGGGGACATAATTATGATTTTTTTTTTAATATTTTTTTTTTACTAGTAATGGCGGCGATCTGCGATTTTTATTGGGACTGCGATATTGCGACGGACACATCGGACACTTTTGACACATTTTTGGCGCCATTCACATTTATACAGCGACCAGTGCTATAAAAATGCACTAATTACTGTATAAATGTGACTGGCATTGAAGGGGTTAACACTAGGGGGTGAGGAAGGGGTTAAATGTATTGCCTGGGTGTGTTCTAACTGTATGGGGGGAGGGGGGTGACTGGGGGAGGTGACCGATGCTGTCTCCCTATGTACAAGAGAAACAGCATCTGTCACCTCACTGACAGGACGTGAAGCTCTGTGTTTACACTCAGAGCTCCACGTCCCTGCTGTCTCACCGACGATCGCGTGTACCTGACGGACATCGCGGCCGCCGGGTACACGCATCGGATCCTCGGTGATGCGTCGGGACTGTTTTTCCCCGCCGCGCGCCACCCTGTGGCGCGCGGGGAATTACAAGCAAATCATGTCCAAAGACGTGACCCCGGCGCCTCAGGTCCGCGCTGTTCACGTCTTTGGACGTGAAGCGGTATTGAAGTGGTTAAGCTAGCACTTCAACATAAAGACTAGACAAATATTTTGGACATGCACCCAAAACTGATGGCAGCAGCTGATTGGAAAGTAATTGTATATTAACCACTTAAGCCAGGGACCATTTGGCTGGTTAAAGACCGGGCTAATTTTGCAATTCAGCACTGCGTTGTGCGACGTGGCTCCCAAACAAAATTGACGTCCTTTTTTTCCTACAAATAGAGCTATATTTTGGTGCTCACCTCTGCGTTTTTTTATTGTTTGCGCTATAAACAAAAATAGAGCGACAATCTTGAAAATCCTTTTTTACTTTTTGCTATAATAAATATCCCCAACAAATATATAAAAAAAACATATTTTTTTCTCAGTTTAGGCCGATATGTATTCTTCTACATATTTTTGGCAAAATAATCAAAATAAGCGTTTATTGATTGGTTATAGCGCCTACAAAATAGGGGATAGAATTATAGCATTTTTATTAATCATTTTTTTTCTACTAGTAATGGTGGCAAACAGGAATTTTTTTTCGTGACTGCGACATTATGGCGGGCACATCGGACACTTTTGACACCATTTTGGAACCATTGTCATGTTTACAGCAATTAGTGCTATAAAAATGCACTGATTACTGTAATAATTACTCACACGTCACTGATCGTTGTTCCCAATGACAGGAAACACGATCAGTGACAGTGTCACCTAGGCAGAACGGGGTGATGTTGTGTTTACACAAACATTTCCCCATTCTTCAGCTCTGTGACCTGATTGCGGGACACCGCACGCAGGACCAAATGGCTCTCAAATTAAAGGGGGTGTACCTGTACGTCCATTTGCGCAGCCGTGCCATTCTGTCGATGTATATCCTTGTACGCCGGTTGGGAACCAGTTAAGAGGCACCGTTGTTTTCTTCTTTCTTCTTTCTATTGTTAATATCAGCAATTTTATTTGTCCCTGTATGAGCATCAGTTAATCAATGAGTCAGTTCCAGTCTTTTGGTAATGTATAGACAACCCATATAAAAGGATATGAGTAAAGCAGTTTTGCTTCTTCTTTGACTGTACAAATAGACTCCGCAACAGTGTTTTCCATAGTAAAAAGGGGAAGTATGGTTAAACAAATGATTCCTTTAACTCAATGCAGTTTCATGACAGACTATTTTAGTTTCAAAAAAGCTTTAAATGATATAAGGTGATAAGCGCTAAAGTGTATGTGTAAAGTGCACAAAAAGTAAACAAATACTTAATAAATCAAATAGAACAAAGTGCTGTACTGGTGGGTGGTAGAGCAGACTGTCACAATAAATGTAAGTGGAGCCCACCCGGATAGGGTGAATAAACAGTTAATGACAATAGTGAGAGTCTATGGTGAAAAAGCACGATGGGTCAAAGGTGACTGATGGGTCTTCTATAAGGGGTGAACTCAACCGATAAATGGTCTCATATTGCCCTTACCTTAAGGTAGTGGTAACAGTGCAACAGGTGGGCAATGTTGGTTCCTTCTCTTGTAGTATCTGTAGGGCTCCTTGGTGCTGTGTTTGTTGAATGGTTATCCATGGTGTAGATCCTCGAATCTAGCAGCTCATGAACGCAAGTCAGAGCGTGGGATAAATAACACCAAAATAGTGAAGCCCGTTTGAGAAGAGGGGGGTTTAATGTAAAAATAAGCCTCTTACATGAAAAAACAGTAAAAAACGCCAAAACAAATGAATGACAGAGCACGGCGAATACAAACGCCGTATTACGTCTGCTAGCCTCCGGTTGGCTGTGAGTGTCACGTGGTCGCACTTCCTACGTCGTTACGTCACGGTCTCGTGACTTCTTCAGATCCCTGTACAGCATTTTGTTCTATTTGATTTATTAAGTATTTGTTTACTTTTTGTGCACTTTACACATACACTTTAGCGCTTATCATCTTATATCATTTATCCATTAGCGGGTGTGTTACCTTTAGATATAGCGGCTTTAGTTCACATTTATTCACTTTGATATTTGTCACATTCCAACACTCGCAGTAGCGCAATAGAATCCTCACTTCAAAAAAGCTTTATTTGAAAAGTATAAATTGTACAGAACTGGTACAGCAATAAACGGATGGAGCTAAAGTATATAACATAAAGAATATTGCATCTCAAAGCTCTGTAGTAAGACTACAGCCAGAGAAGATAAGATACTAGTGTGGAAACCTAAACCCGTTTGAATTGTTCATAGAACATTAACATATGTATAACATTGTAAAGGTATAGTCCAAGTGTACATGGATACTTTAGTGTGTTTCGATGTGGTGGCTTGTAGGGTTGGCCTCAGTCCAACTTTCCCTACTCTAGCTTTCTTATCGTGATTGGTCTGCCTGCTGTGCGGGAGATGATCTTTCCCTGTATAGTTGCGGCCAGGGGGCCCCTAGCAACTAGAACAGGGATGATGGGTCTGGGGAGATCTGGTATGTGGGCTGACCGGAAACTATATTACAATATAAACAGAAATAGAAAAAAAAAAAAAAAAGGGATAACATAAAACGAAGTAGAAGGAAGGAGAAGGCAGGAGTAGGGGCAGACTCCATGGATGTAGGGAAAAGGGCTTAGGGGTGGCTTTATCCTCCGCCTCTGGCTTGAGGCTGATTGTCTGTCAATTAATCAGGTCATTAGCTGGGAATATTCGACAGTTGTACATTTTTATACATTTTTATGAATCTAGAAGTTGTCTCCTTGGCTGAATGAACAAGCTTCTCCATATCAGCAATCTTATTTATGCGTTTGATCCAGTCCGCTATTTTAGGAGTAGGGGGGAGCGCCAACAGGCTGGAATACACATCTTTGCCACATTTACCATATGCATCGCCAGTGACCTATGATATGCTGATCTTCCTACATAATCCAAAGGCAATTGTTGGTGTGGGTCAAATTATGTTAGGTACTATCTTTTTCACTGGTGGTACCAAGCTGCAATATATATTACATTTTTGTTTTGCATTATACCTTAAAGCAGAGGTCCACCCACCGCTGCAAAGATTCAAAGCCAGCAGCTGCACAGCTGGAGTCCAGCGTTGTTGGCACCGCAGCTGATCTTTCCATCAGCTGCTGGGTCCATTTCAAGTAAGGGAACCTGGCAGTGTAGCCTTACGGCTTCACGTCGGGAACCCTACTGCACATGTGCGAGGCTCTGCTCCTCTCTCCTACTGGCCCGGCGGCCAGGGAAGAAGGAGGGAGCCCCAGCGATGACGCAAATGCCCGCAGCTGAGACTCCCGGAAGTGGGGGCAGGATACCTGTGAAAGACAGAAAGGTGGCAAATGTGGTACGGGAGGGTGAAAGGAGTACAATGAGCAGAAGTTACACTTTTGGGTGGAACTCCGCTTAAGTTCCAGATGGCTTTGTTGTGCAAGTCTCTGATTCAACATTTTTTACACTTTTTCTCCCAGAAAGAGTATTTTGATGAAAAAATAAATTAATAGCACATGATGGCTTTGAAGGATTATTTAAAACAATGAGTACAGTCACTTATACTGATCATGCCATACGACTGGCTAATCTACTGGAATCTTACTGCCACCTATATATATATATATATATGGAATGAACTTCTGTTTTAAGTAAGGAATCGTGTAATTTAGATTATGCCAATACTCTTATTAACATTCATATAGATTTTAGTTTAAAAACATGACTATAGTAAGGACATTTCTAAAAATTATTTTACATTATTTAAAATTATTTTACATTTCTAAAAAATATTTTACATTATATAAAATTAACCACTTAAGACCCGGACCAATACGCTGGTAAATGACCCAAGGTGTTTTTGCGATTCGGCACTGCGTCGCTTTAACAGACAATTGCGCGGTCGTGCGACGTGGCTCCCAAACAAAATTTGCGTCCTTTTCTTCCCACAAATAGAGCTTTCTTTTGGTGGTATTTGATCACCTCTGCGATTTTTTTTTTTTTTGCGCTATATACAAAAATAGAGCGACATTTTTGAAAAAAACCCACTATTTTTTACTTTTTGTTAAAAAAAAATCAAATAAACTAAATTTTAGTCAAACATTTAGGCCAAAATTTATTTAGCCACATGTCTTTAGTAAAAAAAAAAAATCGCAATAAAAAAAAATAGCTACCTAGCGGGAACAGCGACACTAATACAGCGATCAGAAAAATGATCGCTTAGTGACGCTGGCAATAGGGAGTGAAAGGGTTAACTAGGGCGGTGATCAGGGGGTTAAAACTTTATTAGGGGGGGTGGGGGGGCTATCCTGAACCTAACACTAACTGATTTTACACTGCCTGTCACACTGACACTAAATGCAGTGATTAGATCACTGCATTCAGTGACACTGTGACAGGGGGGGTGGGGGGGCAGATCGCAAGGGGTTAAGTATGCCTATGTGTGTGTATGTCAGTGTAGTGTTGGTGCAGGACTTACTGTGAGGTGTTTCTCCCATCGCAGCGGTTGGAAATACCGCTGCGATGGGAGATTACATCACTTCCCCCTTCCTGTGTTTACACAGGAGGAGGAAGTGACAGAAGGAGGAGCGCGCGCATTGGCTGGGAGCGACCGCGGGGGGGCGGGTAAACACTGACATCTGCCCGCTCGTCCCGGATCGCTCCCGGAGACACGGGGACCTCCGCACGCCGCGGAGGGGGTCCCGATCGGACCCCCGACCCGCTACTGGGCGAGGATGTAAATTTACACCCTTGTGCCCATCCGTGCCATTCTGTGGCCGTATATGTGCGTGCGGAGGTCCTGAAGTGGTTAAAGGACAATTAAGGTTTATAATTGAAGTATGTTTAGGAGAGTTATATAATATAATAATCATCGCTGTGGCTGAATTAGCGTCTTTCAACGTATGATTTGTAATACTGGCAAGATAATTGTAATTGAAATTATCAGTGCATTTCAATAGAAAAGAGGCACACGTTAATCTGTACACGGATTTGTCAAATGTACTTGTTCTTTTACTGTAATTAGTTTGAAAGGGATTGTGGTTACATAGCTTTGTAAAATTTAAAGGGGTTGTAAAGGTTTGTCTTTTATTTTCTAAATTGGTTCCTTTAAGCTAGTGCATTGTTGGTTAACTTAACTTTTCCTTCAATTTCCCTTTTAAATGTTTTTTTTTCTTTGTTTAAATTTCCCACTTAGGTTGCATTCACACCTGAGCCTTTTGTCGGCTAAAGCATGAAGCTCCAAAACGCTAGAGGGGAAAAAATACATTATTCTCAATGGAGATGGTTCACATCTCCACTCCAAAACGCTTGACGCCGAACGCCTGAAGCTCAAACAAGTTCTGGACCCTTTTTTGTCGCTCGAATTGAGCGTATTTTGGCGTTTTTCTGTTTTTAACACTGGTGACCCTAGACCTGAACAAAATCTCAGTAAAAAAAGCCGCAATTTGTCGGGGCAAAAACGGGGTAAAAACGCTGCAAATTTGCGGTAAAATTCTACGCTCAGGTGTGAATGCAGCCTTTCTGTTTCTCCTCAGTAAGCTTTCCACCATCATCCGAGCGGTGGAAAGTCATTTAGAACAGCTTACTGAACAGCTTACTGAGGAGGAACAGGAAGTGAGAAATTCAGACAAAGAAAACTAAGAAAAAAAACATTTAGAAGGGAAATCGAAGGAAAAGGTAAGTGAACTAACAATGCACTAGCTTAACCCCGGACCATATTGCTGGTCAAAGACCAGAGCACTTTTTGCGATCCGGCACTGCGTCACTTTAACTGACAATTGCACGGTCGTGCGACGTGGCTCCCAAACAAAATTGGCGTCCTTTTTTTCCCACAAATAGAGCTTTCTTTTGGTGGTATTTGATCACCTCTGAGTTTTTATTTTTTTGCGCTGGTCCTTTGGACCTTTGCAACCCCTTTAAGAGTAAACAGAACATTTTAATAGAAAAATTGTCGCTGTAAATGAGTTTAGTGCCATGTTTTATGATAAGGATCTTTTGATATCAAGATGGTGGATAGGCTCATTCAAGTATAAACTATCTGTAACAACATCCTTTGAAAGCAGACAATATTTTTTTGCCTCATGGTCCTTTAGGCTCTTTGTGGCCCTATTGACCAACCTCCTGCTTCCACATAAGCTCACTGCTTCTCTCTGTATTCAGGAGAGTGAAGAGGGTGGTGGCATTTACAATAAGCATGTCTTACTGATTGGAAAAAGAGCAACTCAGGAGCTACCTTGGCAGGGCATTAGGGCTTGTAATGGCCCTGCATTGGGGTTACATTTGTAGGTAGGTGCCTAGAATGCTACTTATGATAGTCTCTTATGAAGTAAATGTCTAGTGACTTAAAGGGGTTGTAAAGGATAATTTTTCTTTTTCTTAAATAACAAACATGTTATACTTACCTCCACTGTGCAGCTCGTTTTGCACAGAGTGGCCCCCGAACCTGGTCTTCTGGGGTCCCTGGGGGGCTGTCTCCTCCCCGCAAGAACTAACCCCTTCATGGGAGCTCTCTCCCATGGGGGTTAGTTCTTGCGGGCGTGCTCCCGTGATACAGCCGGCGCCCATAGCAGCTCACTGTATCACTTGGCCCCACCCCCCGGCGCACTGCATAATTGTATGTTATTTACAGCAGCGCAAGCCAATGGCTGCGCTGCTATCAATCCATCCACTCTAGCCAATCAACAGCCAGACTGAGCGGAGAAGAGGATCTCGGGGGCGTGCGCAGCAGGTGAACAGGCTCAGGTAAGTAAAACGGGGAGGCTGGGGGGTTCGTAACTGTCAGATGTTTTTAAAGGGGTGTTCCAGCCCTAAGTTGTGTTTATTAAAAGTCAGCAGCTACAAAAAGTGTAGCTGCTGGCTTTTAATAAACACTCACTTACCTGGTCCTGCGTTCCAGCGACGCGCCGACCGGGGCTCCGCTCCTCTGCCCCCCTCCCCGGCCGGCGTCTCCATCCTGACTGTGGGCACCCAGCCGTGACAGCCTTCGGCTTCACGGCCGGGCACCCACTGCGCATGCGCGAGCCGTACTGCGCATGCGTGCGCGGCGCGGCTCGCCGCTGATTGGAGAGGCGATCGCATGGGACCTGTCAGTGTCCCATGTGATCGCCTACAGGGAGGGGGCTGGTGTAGGCGATTAAGCTTAATCGCCTAACCAGCCCCTCGGCGGAAGCAGGAAGTGGGACAGGAAGTCCCACTCCTACTGAAGCCCCCACTCCCCCCCCAAAAAAATTACATGCCAAATGTGGCATGTATGGGGGTGAGGAGTGGATTCAAAAGGGGTCATTTTTTTGGGTGGAACACCCCTTTAAGGATGCATTAAGGTGAAAAAACATGAGCCTTTACAACCCCTTTAAGGATTAAAATGCAGTAATGTATCTGCCTTTTTGACTGTGGTGCTTCCCATACTTGGGGATACAGTATTTAAACAGATAGGGGTTGGGTCGGGGATGGTTGTGAGAAGGACCATTTCATCTAAAAGGGGTTGCCCCTTAGTGGGACCCTAAATCTGTGTACTTTCAGTTGGAAATTACAACAAGCTAAATGCATGAGCACATCTGCATAGCCCAAGTCTAGCTTAGTGTATACAAAAGGGAAATAAGGAAAACATTCATGTTTATGAAACTGTAACATGTTACTGGTTGCCTTTATTCATGTACAGAAAGTTTTGATTTAGTAGCAATGACTGGTCGGATTTATTTATTTATTACTGAACAGAATCGCGTGCCCCCCAGTGGTTGGAGGCCGGAGGCCGTATATAGACGGCCTCCTGGCCATTGGGATCCACACTGCGGCCGTACAAAGTCGTACAGCCGGCAGCAAGTGGTTAAAATAATTTTAAAGCAGATTTTATTACAAGCAGCCCATTGAAAAAATACATATAATAACTGCTACCATGTCAGGCTCAAGGTTGGCTGCACTATTTTTCTAAAGATAGAAATAGTAGCATCCAAAGATGATATATAGGTTACAGGTAATAATGATGAGAAAAACAGTTGCGGCTACTTCTCTCCATATTTTGCAACATAGTTGCTTCCTAAGAAGGACTTTGAGCATATAATTATTTAAAATAGAACGGGTACTTAGCTATAGCCACAGAGAGGCAGGAGCAAAAGCCTGATCAGGGACACTGGAGGCAGGGCCGATCCTAGGGTCACAGGCGCCTGGGTGCAGAAATATTTCTGGCGCCCCCACAAAGGGGGCGTGGTCATCTTACCAACTCCTCCCCTTTACAAATGTTTCTATGGCAATGACTCAAACACAGAGATGCTCCTCTAAGAAGTATTTGTTGCCCTGGGATCCTCCCATGATCTTTTATCAATAAAGAAAATACTGGAAGAGTGTACACTAATGAGACCTGGAGGGGAACCTCTCTGATACTGTTAGAAAGTGTCCCAAAACAAAGTACAGGAGATGGTCAGAGACTGTAGACATGATACAAGAGATGGTCAGAGACTGCAATCATAGTACAGGAGAGGATCAGAGAGTGTAGACATATTACAGGAGACAGTCAGTGACTGGAGATATAATACAGGAGACGGTCAGAGACTGCAGTTCCTATTGGCATAAGTAGATAATGGCCGATCGGCTCTCACCTGACCCAGCGATACAGCAACAACGGTTCCTCTGATCAGGAGTCAGCTCACTCTGAATTGCCCATGGATACTCCGCTGGGTAGAGCCCAGATCTGTATTCTGGCAATGACTCCATTCCTTTCTCCGCCAGGGATGGCACTAGGCTGTGTGGCTTTCCCTCTGGTGGCGCACGGCAGCGGGGTTCTCTCTCTGATGGTGTTCTCTCAGCACTGTCCTCTCCCTCTGGAGTCCTGGGTGCACTTCCCTGAAAGCTTTCCTGGGGTCCTGGCTCTCTCTCTCTCCCATTCCTCCACCTATAGTTGCCCCTCAGTACAGACCCCCTCCACCAAGTATAGACCCCCTCCGTCAGTGCAGACTCCTAACTAAGTATAAACCCCCTCCCTCAGTACAGACCCCCCAGGACAAACCACCCCCCATTAGTACAGACCCCCAGGACAAACTATCCCCCTCTATTAGTACAGACCCCCTCTAGGACAAACCACCCCCTCCATTAGTACAGACCCCCAGGACAAAACACCCCCCCATTAGTACAGACCCACTTCCAGTATTAAAGACCGCCCCAGAACCCCCCCCATTAGTACAGACCCCCAGGACAAACCAATCCCCCTCCATTAGTACAAACCCCCCATTAGTACAGACTCCCCAAGGACAAACCCCCCTATTAGTACAGACTCCCCCAGGACAAACCCCCCCATTAGTATCGACTCCCCCAGGACAACCCTCCCTCCATTAGTACAGACCTCCCTCAGGACAAACCCCACCAGTAGTGCAGACCCCCCCCCCCCGGACAACCCCCCCTCCATTAGTACAGACCCCCAGGACAAACTCTTCATTAGAACATACCCCAGAACAAACCCCCCCATTAGTGCAGACCCCCCCAGAACAAACCCCCATTATTACAGACCCCCAGGACAAACACCCCTATTAGTGCCGACCCCCCAGGATAACCCCCCCATTAGTGCATACCCCCAGGACAAGCCCCCCCATTAGTACAGATGCCCCTCAGGACAAATCACCCCATTAGTGCAGACCCCCCAGGACAAACCCCCCCATTAGTACAGACTCCCCCCATTAGTACAGACCCCCCCAGGACAAACCACCCCATTAGTGCAGACCCACCCAAGACAAACCCCTCCATTAGTACAGACGACGAGGACAAACTATTCCCCTCAATTAGTACAGACCCCCTCCATTAGTACAGACCCTTCTCTATTAGTACAGACCCCCCTAGGACAAACCACCCCCTCCATTAGTACAGACCCCCAGGACAAACGCCCCTATTATTACCGACCCCCCAGGATAACCCCCCCATTAGTGCATACCCCCAGGACAAGCCCCCCCATTAGTACAGACCCCCCCAGGACAAACCACCCCATTAGTGCAGACCCCCCCCAGAACAAACCCCCCATTAGTACAAACCCCCCTTAGTACCGAACCCCCAGGATAAACCCCCCCATTAGTGCATATCCCCAGGACAAGCCCTCCCATTAGTACAGACTCCCCCCATTAGTACAGATCCCCCTCAGGACAAATCACCCCATTAGTGCAGACCCCCCAGGACAAACCCCCCCATTAGTACAGACTCCCCCCCCATTAGTACAGACCCCCCAGGACAAACCACCCCATTAGTGCAGACCCACCCAGGACAAACCACCCCATTAGTGCAGACCCACCCAGGACAAACCCCCCCATTAGTACAGACCCCCAGCACAAACTATCCCCCATTAGTACAGACCCCCCAGGACAACCCCCCCTCATTAGTGCAGACCCACCCAGGACAAACCCCCCCCATTAGTACAGACTCCCCCCAGGACAACCCCCCCTCATTAGTGCAGACCCCAGGGACAAACCCCCCCCCCATTAGTACAGACTCCTCCCAGGAAAAAAACTCCCCCTACATTACTACAGACCGCTCCCCCCAGGACAAACCCCCGTCAATTACAGTAAATAAAAACACACGGTCCATCATGCCTGACATTCTGCTCCTCTCTGTGTCAAAAAAGGACTCCTGTCCGCAGCGATCTGTGATCCACCCGGGCGGCAGCTGCAGAGGAGGGGACAGTGTGCAGCCTCGCCGCCCGGGTGGATCACAGATCGCCGCGGACAGGAGTCCTTTTTTGACACAGAGAGGAGCAGAATGTCAGGCATGATGGACCGCCCCATCAGCGATGTCACTGAGCAGCTGCCAGCTAGCGTCTCTCCGAGTCCACACAGAGACAGCCAGCCGCTCCGTTCTCCGGACTCTTCAGACCCCTCTCTAACAGGAGGAGGAAGGGGGGGGGGGCACTGACAGCCTTATAGGACACACGCGGCGGCGGCGGGGAGAGCCGCCGGCGCCGCGTTACATGAACAAGGAGAGGGATTTGAGGGAAGCACTCTGGCACTTCAGCGCCCCCAGCTCTGTGGCGCCTGGGTGCACTGCACCCTGTGCACCCCGGGTAGGATCGGCCCTGACTGGAGGAAGGTGTCAACCCCCCCGGGGCAGGCATTAGAGGCACTAAGGATAAGGGGTAGGCAAGATGACCCCAACACCCCTTCAGGTAGAGTGCTTTAATGTAAAACTGAACTATTCACATGCAGTCAATAGCAACTAAAAACAAGAAAGGCAAAGAAAGAGGGCAAAAAAAAAAAAGGAGAGAAAAGGAAAAGGGGAGAAAAGAGGAGATGTCTTTTGTCTCCACTCTCTTTTCCCTTTTTCCCCTTTTTCTCTTTCTCTCCTTTCTTTTGTTTCCCTCTTTCTTTGCCTTTATTGGTTTTTCTAATTAACTTAAACTGACAGAACAATTCACATTTGGGCTCAGTTTATGAATTTACATATCTTCTGAGCATGGAAAAAGTACACATACATTTTTAAAATTACCCTGTGGTAGCACAGAATCATTGTAGTAGCCACTACTACAGTGATCCTCGCTGTCTTCCAGATCCCACGCCATGTGACTGCCCTGCTATGTAGTGAATACAGGGGGGGGGGGGGGGGTCACTTGCTTGGCACAGGCACAATTTAGAGTACCCTATGCATTTTCTCAATGAATGCAAACTGTTATCGGATTGGATGAGGTTACAAGGTGATCTCATTATCTCCACGTTGTCCCATCAGAGAATGCCTTACATTCATTGAGACAAATACAAGGTGTTTTCTGAATGGTGCCTGTGCAGAGCGAAAAAAAACCTATGGCCACTATGCAGAAGGGCAGCTGCTCGGCACAGGATCTGGAAGGCAGTAAGGATCACTGTAGTAGTGCTGGCTATTACAACCACTTCCACAGGGATTGGTCAGGTATGGAATAGGTATACTTACCTTGGTTCAAGTGGCACTAATGTAACTTTGCAAAAAAAAAATAAACATAAAATTCAGCTTTAATAAAGCCTATCATTCACAGAAAAGAGATTATCAGCCAAAACTTCAAGTAATTTTAACCCAACAATTCATGTTCCTGATATGTGCCTGCTGTACCATGGACTTGTATGAAAAAGTATCCTGTTCTTTTTGTATTGCTTCCTTTATGTGAAATTCCTGGTGTTCCTGTCAGTCCCTCTGCTTTCCTATTAAAAACTGACCACATTAAACAGAAGAACACATCATGGTAAGGTCCCTAGTTATGCTGGTAACTCAATGTACTCTCCTCCAATGATCAGACTTGTCCTGACATGCTTCCACTGCACAGCCATTCTCTGGGAAGCTTATGCCTCGTTTCCACTGAGCAGAACGGTTTGGGCCGGTACAGTTTGGAACAGTTAGAATGGTCCGGTCTATTCTAGTGAGCGTTTCCACTGCAAATTGGACCGTCCCGAGCCATACAGGGTTTAGAAAAAATGCCTAGCGTGTCCACCAATGAGTGGAATGTATTGTAGCTCTGCCCTAACCGAACCGTTCCATTTTCTATTGCCCCCACATATGAAGCAGGACCCAGAATAGTGCGGTACGGTTCTTTTTTCTTTTTTTTGCCACACTTTCATAATGGAAACACCCACAATAGCGTACCGTACCGATCCAAGTTTCTCGTTCGGCTGTCGAGGAACTCGCCGAGCCAAATCTTCCCATTCCCGTCGAGGAAAAAGAAGACATGCTCTCTTTTTGGCTCGACGAGTTTCTCAACAGTTTTCTCGTCAAAAAATGTACACACGACCGGTTTTCTCAGCAGAATACGTCTCCCATCAAGTTTCTTGATGGATTTCGCCGAGAAAACCGGTCGTGTGTAAGACGCCTTAGTGTGTTGCTACTTCTTACCCCTCAGCTCCTATTCAGCTGACAACAAGGAAATATGATGACTTATAAAAAAATGGAATAAAAGGTATTTATAATTTTTTTTATATATTTTTTTATATATCTATACAAAAATGTTTTGCCTTTCATATATATTTTAAACTGAATGGGTTGTTTTACAAGGTGATCATATACAATCATATTAAATTACAGTAACTAGTTGCTTTGTGATTGTCTACTACTTTTTTATGTTTTTAAATAAATAATATTTTTTTATATATATATATATATATATATATTCATTTGATTGTAAGAAAAATATCAGAATCTGTTTTTTAGGCAAATCTGATCCTAGCGCACTATGGTGATGTACAGCTTACGCTATGTAAAAGGTTTGTGCAGATAAGCAGCTATTATAGTGAAAATAAGTAAATTAAGTGATATGTTTCTATGGTGGGAAACATTAACAGCGCTGTATGGGTTAATTTAAGTAATCTGTAGATCCCAAAAAAAACACATAAAATCTGCTAAAATTATCTAAAAAAAAAACACACATTAATAATGATTAGTATGTAAGATAATAATAATAATGTCCAGCAATGAATAAATATTAGCAGCAATCATATATATATATGTTGTCAGATCTGGCTGAATCATTAGCAAAGTCTCTTCAAAGAAATCATATGCTTCCAGTGAGGGGTTAATCTTGTCTGTATCTCTCTGCTCTTTGCAAGGGTGTCTCCCTTAGGAGTTCTACTCACCAGATAGTAGTGATATATGTGCCTGTAGAAATCAAAGGTAAGGTCTCCTCCTCGGTTCAGGTATTCTCATTCCTCTTACTCTCCACCAGGAATCCAGGTTAATGTCACCCAGGTGATTAGTGTTGGTTCATGGCAAATAGATTCATGAGTGGTCATGGAATTGAAGAGAGAGGAGAAGAATATAGTGTAATACAGTTTTTATTCAAGATTAAATGCCCCACACTAGCATATGCTTACAATGTGTATGCAATAAAAAACAGCACATCAAAGAGACACTGGAATGCGGATAGCTGCGGGTAGCTGTGCTTGTCAGCTCGGCTTACTCTGCTGGATCTCGGGTCCAGATGACTCCTTGTGTGTATGTTGTACGCTGGTCGTGTAGCCACGCCCTGACGCGTTTCGTGATTGGTTCTCACGTCTTCAGAGGGCGTCTTTTTGATTAATTTAGATTTTATTTGCTGCCTAAAAGCCCTTAGGAGTACTATTTTCTGCTCTTGTTGTACATTTTGGGGCGAGCATCACCCTTTTATGATATGAATGGGTTTCCTCCATCATTCACTTTTATTTTTTATGTTTTATTCTTTTTAACATGTTCGAAATAAACTAATACTTACTAACGTTCCCCTGTCTCATTTCTAAATAAAGTGTTATACAGGTACAATACATTTGTATAATGCTAAATAAACTGGTCTAAAATATTCACATTTATGGCTAATTACAAGATTCTTCTTTAGAGAAGGGTTCTGAACATTAATGATTTATTTAGTGTTAGCTAGCTTACCCTAGTCATCACATATAGTCACATAGTAAAGCCGCGTACAGACGATCGGAAATTCCGACAACAAAACCATGGATATATTTCCGACGGATGCTGGCTCAAAATTGTCTTGCATACACACGGTCGCACAAATGTTGTCGGAAATTCCATATACCAAGAATGTGATGACGTACGACGGCACACAATAAAGTTTAATACCAGTCGTGTTAGTAGAAGTTTGGTGATAGACGATTCGCGCTTTTCAGCCTCGTGCTTTTCAGTCTGTCACAGCGTGATGAATGTGCAATCTCCATTACGAACGCTAGTTTTACCAGACCGAGCGCTTCCGTCTCGTACTTGATTCAGAGCATGCATGGAATTTTGTGCGTTTAAATTGGCTACACATGATTGGAATTTACGACAACAACATTTGTTGCCGCAAAATTTGAAAACCAGCTCTCAAATTTTCGTTGTTGGAAATTCCGACAGCAAATGTCTGATGGAGCCTACACGCGGTTGGAATTTCCAACAATAAGCTCCCATCGAACATTTGTTGTCGAAAATTCCGACTGTGTGTACGCGGCATAAGTCAGGAAAAAAGACACAAATCCATCTAGTTCAACTTATACAAAACCACGCCAGAGTATATTGGATAAGTAAACACTCGTAAACAATTACATGTACTACGTGTATTCATTGCATCCTGCATATAAAAGATCTATTGTAAAACACACACAGATGTAAACACGTTTGCCCTAGAGCAAAACAGCAGAATACAATAAATTACCTTCCTGTAAGATGACCTCCATGAACAAACACATTACCAGTGTGCAAACCTTTGAAAAGCAGAAAGGGTATAGAAAGAAAAAGAAAAATGTCACTATGGTGATCACTTACTACATCCGATATATGGTGACAGGTGTGACACTGACCACTGTGTTACATGGTTATATTTGTAGCAAGTTCCACTATATATATATATTTAACTCTTTATATCCAGTTTTCACATTCTTCGCTGTCTTTTGTAACGCTTGCACTAAAATATTTTATTGACTGCAGACAGAAGAAGTCTTGAGGCCTGACGACTGACAGATGAGGCCCTCATTTAGACTTGTACGCAATCGTTTTCAGGCAATTTTAAGGATTTTTCTGTGCATCTCTGAAATGTTTTTCATGTGTGTTCAAGCTTCAGGAATGTTTTGGCCAGTGGAAAGCTATTTTATCTGTGGCATCATATACTTCCTGGTTTTTCTTTGCGTTATTGTTGGTCTTGTACAGAGCTTTTTTTCTCAGAAAATAGGTGCAGGAACTCAACCACAACCCCGTTCAGATTTCACAAACAGTAGAAAGGTCTTAAAGGGGCATTAAATACCAGGATTTCATTACATATAGGGCCAGATTCACGAACACTTGCGCTGGAGTATTTCGATATGCGCCGCGTAACTGTGATGATGCGCCGTCGTTTCTATGTGCCCGTACCCACCAAACTAGATGCGCCCAATAACGGGTCATTTGCGACCGGCGGAACGTTCCGACGCCAGAGTATCGTCAGCGCTTATTTTCGCTGGGCGCATCAGTCGCGCCCATTGATTTCCCATGCAAATATGCAAATGAGGTATTTTTCCCAATTCATGATCGGATTAGCACCATACGCTGGCTACATGCGCCGCGCGTATCTGGTCCGTCCGGCGCAAAGTTATTTCTACAAAAGGCTGCTTTATCTTTACTCCAGACGGTCACAGGTCAGCAGGAGAGCAGCTACAGCAGCGTTACCGACGAAACTAGCAAGCTGAACAACAACACTTGCAAGGACAACACCTCTGTGTGCCAACATGCCAGGGGCACTCGTGGTCCTAAGACTAGTACTGGGTCCCTCGCTACGGAGGAGGCGGGCACGTGAGAGGATATACCGCACTCGTATGAACCTCTTTGGCATGGGGGATGAGGAGGTGTATCGCCTCTTCAGATTCAGCCCTGATGTAATACTTGAACTAACCACAACCCTGCAGGGTGACATCACCAGCCCAACACACCGCTCACAAGCAGTGCAGCCACTGGTGAAGGTCCTGGCAACACTTCATTTCCTTGCCAGTGGATCATTCCAGCGTACAAGTGGAGTGGTGGCTGGGATGTCACAGTCCTCCATAAGCAGATGTGTGCACCAGGTTGTCCCCGCAATCCTCAGACGCATGTCCAACCAGTTCATCAGACCCACCACTGAGGAGCTGCGGCTGAAGGCAATGACAGATTTCTACAACATTGCCAGATTCCCACGCACCATCGGGGCCATTGATTGCACACATGTGGCACTACAGCCCCCCAGTGCCACAGAGCACATATACCGCAATCGGAAGCATTGGCATTCCATCAACGTACAGGTGATAGCTGATGCCCAGCGCCTCATATGGCACGTCCGTGCCAAACACCCCGGGTCCAGCCATGACAGCTTCATATACCGTCAGAGCCCCATCCCTACAGAATTCGAACAGAACATGTATGGGGACAGCTGGCTGGTTGGTGAGTGACATGGGTGGCAGGCATGACTATCCCCTCCCGTGATGCACAACAGAAGTCGCACATGCATGACTAACATTCTCCTGTCTTTTACCTTACAGGTGACTCTGCATATGCACTGGGACCCCATCTAATGACTCCTTTCCGGAACCCCCAAACCAGAGGAGAGAGAAAATACAATGAAGCACACATCAAAACCCGTGCAGTGGTGGAGCAAACATTTGGGCTCCTGAAGTCCCGTTTCCGCTGCCTGGATAAGTCCGGGGGGACCCTATTGTATTCCCCTACCTTTGTGTGTCAGATCATCGGTGCATGTTGCATTCTGCACAACTTTGCTATGAAAAAAGGCCTGCATATTGACATACGTGATGACCTGACCCCCGACCCACACAGTCCCCATCTGCCAGAGGACACCCAGTCTGCTGATGGAAGAGCAGTCAGGAGGGTCCTCGCCGTAGGCATCTTTGGACACTAAACCAAAACATTAATCACACAGACAGTGCACGCGTGTACACCACTGATGTCCCTAGATCACACACACCACATGCACATCGCATTGGATTAGCCCAAGTCCAGCATGTAGGAGTTGGGAGCAGCAACGCCGCGTCAAGGCCCCAATGATGTTACTGTCCATTCACACACCTTTCACACGTCATTCATTCAGCCGTGGGGTTAACTTCACCACCACGGCCGAGGGTGACACCCCTTACTTTCAGGAGTGCCACCCTCTCACATTCACACACCATTCACACTGTCCCCTGCACTCCTGACCGTGTGCAGTTCAAAATAAATAAAAAATCTCATCACCTGAGCATGAAAATAAAATATAAACTCATAACCTGAGTATAAAAATAACAAAAAACTCATAACCTGAGTATAAAAAAAAGCACAAATATAAACCAAATCAAAAATAACCCTCATCTAGGATGACGGGGGCTCCTCCTTGGGGGCACTCTCGGGCTCCTCATCTGCCTGGAGGGAGTGGGTGGTGGTGGGGGTGTGGGGGCATCTTGAGGAGGCTGTTCCCCGGATGGGCCACTCCGGCCAGCTGTTGGCTGCATGCCCTCCAAGGCCACTGCAATCCGGCTCAGAAAGAGGTTAGTCTGGGCCTGCATCCTCAACTGGCGGGTGATATTGTGCCGCTGGTCACGCTGCCGTTGCCTCCCCTCTTCCCGAATGGCAGCAGTGTTGGCATGTACAGCTGCTGTCAGGTGCCGGACATCAGCCTGCACCTCCCCCAGGCTGGTAACAATGTTCTGAACACCACTGGGCATGGAGCCCAGGCTGTCAGCGACCCGGTCCAGGTGGCCAGCAATCTCCCCCATCTGCTGGGTCTGCTTGGCGTGGTCCAACAGCACCTGGTCCTCGACCAAATCACACACCCCCCTGGTCTTCCAGGTGGCCTTCCTGGGGGCAGAGGAAGGTTGTCCCCGTGGGGATGGAGTCGCCCTTGAGGGGCTACCTAGGATGGGGGAGGGGATCACAGAGGGCCCTGCAGAGGAGGAGGACTCCTCCAACATTAAAATAAACTCCTGTTCAGGGACAGGCTCCTCCACAACCACCTCTGCTGAAGTGGTGTGGGCACTCTCCTCCTCCACCTCGGTGTCTCCAGCACCCAGGGCCTCGTCAGCAGCATCCCGTTGGGGGGTTGGGGTGGACTGGCCGGCACGAGATGATGGCCCAGCACCGTCATCTGTGGATGACACAAAGCAGACACATGTTGGTGGTCCCACACACTTGGCACATGTACCCACCCCCCCCCCCACATGCAACACACCAAAAAGGGGGTAAAAATCACTTACCTGTCCTGGAGCCTTCCTCTACGGAGTCATAGCCAGGGACCCCCTCCAACTGCTCCCTGTCCAGGCAGCGGGCGACCACCTCCTCCTCCGCGGTCAGGGTGACAGGACATGGGGGACCACCACCTGTGCCCCTCTCATGGCTCCTAATGGTGGACACCTTGCCCCTCACCTTGCGCCGCAGGTCATTGATTTTTTTTTGAATGTCTGAAGCACTCCGGGTGGAGTACCCCAGCACATTGACCCTGGCAGCAATGGTGGCCAGGATACCCTGCTTCCTTTCCCGGCTGGTCTTCCTGCTTTTTTTCCCATGGAGAAAATCATTAAATGCCTCCATAGCCGAGATTATCACAGTGACCTCCTGGGCATTATAGTTTAGGTTCCTCCTCTCTTTGGGGGTAGGGGGAGCAGCCATTACAGGGCAAAAGTATCTTCCCTGGGGTGGGGGGAAATGGAACTACTTTTGCGCCGGAATGGCGTTTCAGCCAGCGCTTTTAAGCGCCCAGCGGAACGCATTGCGCTGACGTTTCCCAGGAAGTGGTGCCGACGGAAGTTGTGAGCATGCGCACAAGGGGGGCGAGTGGAGCCGCACTCACTGCGCATGCTCCGTGGATGATGCGCTGAACGTAAGCCTCTGCGCTGGGCTCCGCCCATCATTTACATATGATCACACCCAGTTCCACTTGCGTCGGGTTACGCCAGCGCATTATCGTTACTCTGGCGCAAGTTTACGCGCAACTGCTATGTGAATTACAGGACTTGCGCTGAAAGGGTCTTCAGAGTAACGTAAATGAGAAGCGTTACTCCAGAGGAAAGATACTCTCATCTACCTGAATCTGGCCCATAGAGTGCAGAGTTGGGGGGGGGGGGGGGGGGGGTATACAGAGTGCAGAGCTGTCACTTGTAAACACAGAAACCAGACTTCTGTGTTTCAAAGTGATTGTGGTGAGCAGGCCCCCAAGGGCTGAGCCAGAGGTGGTGGAACTGAGTTCCCCCAAGTTCCCCCTGAAAAATAGCCCTGGTCTTGTGCTATTACAGCTCTTAAAGCGGAGTTCCACCCTTAAAACCACTTTGTTTCATCCCATCCAGCATACTGGCGTCAGCGCCAGTATGCTGTTTTTTTTTTTTTTTAATCCATGTACTTTTCTTTATAATAGATCAATTAATTTTGGGCGCACCGCGGTATGTCGCCGCTATAAGGCGTCACGCCTTCCGGAAACAGCCGATTAGCATTCGGCTCTTCTCGGCGCCTGCGCACAGACCCAGGAGCTGACTGCGCAGGCGCCGTAAATAGCCGGTCCTAGTTCGGCTTTTTTCAGAGGGCATGACACGGCTATATACGGCGCCTGCGCAGTCAGCTTCTGGGTCTGTGCGCAGGCGCCCAGAAGAGCCGAATGCTAATCGGCTGTTTCCGGAAGGCGTGACGCCTTATAGCGGCGACATACCGCGGTGCGCCCAAAATTAAATGATCTATTATAAAGTAAGTACATGGATTAAAAAAAAAAAAAAACAGCATACTGGCGCTGACGCCAGTATGCTGGATGGGATGAAACAAAGTGGTTTTAAGGGTGAAACTCCGCTTTAATGCCATGTCCGCTATGCCAAATTTTTCCCAGACACTCTGCTGCTTGCCACGGTTCTTGTTATGGACATCACTGGGGTCCTAGAAGTTGTTCTGGGCCCTCACCAGGTGGATGATACTATATCCAGTATGGACACTTCTGAATCCTCTATTTTGTTTACTGGCCTGAAGTTGCAATAGGGAGAAGAGCAGTGGTTGGACCCCAAAAAAACGCAAAAACGTGCCAAAACATCTGAGTTGCGCATTTTCATGTGCTCCAAATAAAGTCAAAACATGAAAAAAAAGTTAATGTATTGAATATAATGAGAATGATCATGTTTTTGAAATGAGTACAGGTATACCCCACTTTTAGGTACACAATGGGACCAGCAGTAGTGTATTTAGGTTTTGTGCTGCCCTAGGCCTAACTAAACTTGTGCACCCCCTAATTTAAATATGACCCACCCCTTCCTGTCAAGGCCACACCCCTTTATGTTTAAGACCTGCCCTGAAATTTTCGAGTGGTTACACTAGTTCTTAGGGCCCTAGGGGGGGGGAGGCATTGTATTCCCTTAATTTACAAAGATTTCCTCTCACTTCCTGTTTGGCTATGGGGCAGGAAGTGAAGAGAAATCTCTAAATTGGTACAGAGATGGTAAAAATATAAACTGACAGGGGCTATAACCCTCCCTTACTCAACTAAAATGTTGCCTATAGTTCTACTTTAAGCACAAATTTCTGATAATTTTATGGAGAGGACTAAGAAAATATAACCATGCCAATGGTACAGCAGAAAACATATAGTGAGGAAGATTTGTAGTCCAGGATGATAGGACAGTCAAAATTAGAAGCAGCTTGTGTTACACCAGGGGTGGCCAACCAGTGGCCCTGGGAGCCCTCTGATGTGGCCCGCGAACTCCCACTCTGGAATGGGGGGTTGGCAAGCCTTGATCGCAGGTTGCCGACCCGTCATACCACAGCATCAGTGTTGTGAATGAAGCTGGTGGTAGAGGAAGAAAACGGCCCATACACCGATGCTTCCTGTATAGCGCCGGCTTTTGCCACAGGCCTCACCCCCATACATGCCACATTTGGCATGTCATTTTTTTTGGGGGGGGAGCGGGGGCTTCAGGAGGAGTGGGACTTCTTGTCCCACTTCCTGCTTCCGCCGAGGGGCTGGTTAGGCGATTAAGCCTTAATCGCCTACACCAGCCCCTCCCTGTAGGCGATCGCATGGGACACATGACAGGTCCCATGCGATCGCCTGTCCAATCAGCGACGAGCCGGGCCACGCGCGCATGCGCAGTGCGGCTCGCGCATGTGCAGTGGGTGCCCGGCCGTAAAGCCGAAGGCTGTCACGGCTGGGTGCCCATAGTCGGGATGGAGACGCCGGCCGAGGAGGGAGGGAGAGGAGCGGAGCCCCGGTCGGCGCGTCGCTGGAACGCAGGAGCGTGAGTGAGTGTTTATTAAAAGCCAGCAGCTACACTTTTTGTAGCTGCTGACTTTTAATAAACACCATTTTTGGCTGGAACACCCCTTTAAGTGGCCCTTGCCCTTCAAAAGGTTGGGCACCCCTGTGTTACACTAACAGTGTAGCGCAAGGCGGCGGGGACTCTTTCTGTGCTGCCCCCCTGAAAAGTGCTGCTCTATGCCTTGGCCTTGTTGGCCTAGGCCAGAATACAGCGTTGGGGACCAGAACATGTATGTAAAACTAAAATGTGCTTAAAGCTAAGCAATACCTTTTTTCACTTCTCAATGCATGTACTGCAATGCAATAGTCATTTACAAGTATAACTGTTTACTTAAGCAAGCTGGCCAACCCCATCAGACATGTTGTAGTCCTCGGTTCCCTCTTGGTGCTCCCCAAGTTTGGTGTCCCTGTCACTTATGGTTTGGGAGCAGTGCCATGTCAAGCTGACCAATATTTCCCATAGATGCCAATGTGTTCGTATTCACGAGTGTACATAAAGTGAGGGTACCTAAAGTGGGTTTTGCCTGTACCAGATTGATTGGGTGTGAATTGGAGTGAGGCTGGGTTCACACTGATGCGGTGCAGGAACCACAGTGATTCCTGTGTGGGTTCCCGCACCACATCAGAATCGCAGGCAATACACACTGCACTCTGCAAACCGTTGCGGGTATCAATATATAGTTAATGACACCCGAATCGGTTTTCAGAACGCAGTGCGAGCTCTGGAATCAGATGGAATCAGATCACATGGGTCTGATTACATATTCCATCTGATTCCAGTGCAGACAAAAAAATGGTCCTGCACCTTTTTGATGCGGATCCAGTGTAAATTGAGCCATACATGTATGGCTCGATTCGCAACACACTGAATTTGCATGCAATTTGTAAAGGAATCCAGTGCGATTTCTGTACAAATAACATGAGATGTGGTACAGCGCATTAATGTGAACCCAGCTTGAAGGGTAAACTCTGAATTAAACACAGACAGTATGAGGTTGATTTACTAAAGGCCAACAGGCTGTTCACTTTGCAAGAGAAGTTAAACTTTGCAAGGGAAATTGCTCCAGAGCTTATTGAATGTGGTGAAATCTCACTTTGCATTAAATCCCCAATCACATACACGGAAAATAAAAAAGAATAGCATGTTTACTTGCACGTAATTGGATGATAGAAGTCAACTCATTCACTAAGCAAATTTCTGTGCGAAGGGCAACTATCCTTTGCAAAGTGAAGTCTATTTGCCTTTAGTAAATTAACCCCCTATATCACTATCAATGATGGTATGCTTAGCAATATTTTGTTTAAGGTGGTTGTATAGTCATTTTTTTTTTACTTTACCTACCGGTAGTGCATACTAGCTCATTATGCCTTTTGCCTTACAGGTGACTAAAAAAAAAAAGAGTTTGGGACTATACAATCGCTTTAAAGTGGATGTAAACCCAAATTTTTTTATTTATTTTTTTCTGTCACAGTGTAGAGTATAAGATTTCCTGTCACACTCACATACCAGAAAGGGCACTAATATTTTTAGTAGCAATTTAGTAGCAAAAAATTAGCCCAATTAACATTAAAATATTTCCAATAACATCTTTACTTTTTGAGTCCATTCTATTGCCGCGTACACACGGTCGTTTTTTGCGATGAAAAAAAAAACTATGTTTTCTGTGAAGTAAAAAAACTACGTTTTTGAAACGTCACTTTTCAAAGACAATTTTGCATACACACCATCGTTTTTTTCACAAAAAGCAAGGTTACGTTCACCACTCTTTTCCATTGAAGCTCGCTTCATAACTAGCTTCTGGGCATGCGCGGGTTGAAAAACGTTGTTTTGAACGACGTTTTTGCTACACACGGTGACTTTTTGTGAAACAAAAAACGACGTTTTGCCCACACACGATCAATTTAAATGACGTTTTAAAAAACGTCGTTTTTTTCATCGCAAAAAACGACCGTGTGTACGCGGCATAAGAGATTTGATATGCGAATGCTGTTTTTCTTTGTTACTTTTCAGTAATAATGTTTGCTAGATATATAAATAGAACCTAGACAGAACAGTGGTGGTTTAGTCCAGCAGTTGCTTATAATGTGGAAGCATTTTGTCTTATAACTCAGGTCATTCAATTCAGGTCTTTTGTCCAATGCAGTAGCTAAGTGGCATCACTCCAAGTCCTAAGCTTTTCATTTAAGTTTCCCCACAGTTTGGTGTCCGGGCCTTTTTTGTACTCAGTCCCAGTAGCCATTACTGAGATGAAACAAGTCAAGTTACAGCACAAGTCGATGAGTTGGGTTCATTAGGATTCAGTTCGTAGCTGAACTCAAAACAAGGACACAGAATTGTGTGTTCTCCTTTCATTCATTGGGCATGTGCTGAAATGTATCAGACTACAGCAATTACCACAGTCAGTGAATTTCTGCAAACTATAGTCTGAGGTATACAAAGTGACCTTCCTTACATGGATATAAGAAAATGGCGATATTAAAATGCCACTGTAGAAAGTTTGTACATGCATGTGGGCAGGGCCATCTCGCCCTGCACGCTTTGATCAATGCCCAGAACTAGGCGGAGACTGTAGTCAACTGAAAAATCTAACATTCAGGCAGTTCCCCGACTTAGAAAAAAGCCTTCACTGCAGTAAAATAACTGTCTTGTCCCATGTCACTACACACTGCAACTTGGTAGATGCTGCATTTGGAGGGGCGCGCTGAGCCTGCGCCAACTCCACCAGTCCAGCATACCTCTGTTAACTCACTCCCAGTAAAAGAATGGGGTCCCGCCGTGCATAGCATGGACCTCAGGCGTGCACTTGTTAACTCTTTCATTCCAGTACCCATGTGACCAGGTCATGGATCTCCATAACATGGGTTCAGTTCTGGTTTCTACTGGAAGCCAACCAATAGGGAGGGAGCCAGGACTTCGACCCCCTCGCTACCGGAGGACCTTTACAAAGTACCATGCCTTATGACTGGTTGCTTTGTGTCTTGAACTGTTTTTGGTTACTCTTAGTAAACTAAATTCCTCTTCTTTCCAAGTTAACCCTTTGTAGTAAGTTTGCTTCATACCCCTTTGTGCTTTACAGAGCATGGTTCTGTAGATACACCAGAACCAACATGCACCCCTTTAGTAACCTCAGACCAGGCTTAGAACAGAGATTTCAACATTACTATCCAGTGAGAACGCATTCCAATTTCAAATTCTAACTATAATTGCATGGCTGCCCAGGCATACCTCTGCAAAGTAGTAGTCTATGCTGGCATTCTCCAGATGCTGGCGGATCTCCAGATTCTTGGTGTCTTTGATGGACAGCAAGGTGCAGCAGCTTTCCCTCACAGTGCGGGCCAATCTGAGAGCCCTGGACCCTTAGCCTTCCCCCTTTTTATATCACAAGTGGGCTGACTGGGACCATAAAACCCAATAACTGAGCACAGACATGCTTAACTCCCCTCCCCCCCAGCTTGGTCACCTTTTAACTAACTAAAGCCTAGTACACACAGGCCGAATGATGAGGGGCATTGGCCGGTGCAATAGAAACCAACCGGCATCAGCTCCCAATCTGCACTCTCAGCCAATAGAGTGTTCTGGCAGGGGGGGGGGGCATTCCCCTTGTCAGAACACAATAGCACAGCAGGGGAGATCTCTGTACTATTGTCAGATTGTTAGTACAGCAGCTCCTCATGAGCTGTCAGTTTTTTTGCTGGGCTGAATGGAGCACAGAGTATAAAACTCAGACAGGTAACTCCTTGTGTCCACCACAATCAATCCACTTTACCAATGGTAGTAATTCCTACAGTCCCCAGACTTCACCTCTGTGTGGGTAATCAACGTTTGAATTGTCTCCATACACCACCTTCATCCATTCACTTTTTAATAATCAATTCCACCTATATTTCCAGGGGTTAAGTACATGAAACAAAAAACACAAGTACCATAGTGGTCTCTGCTTTTAAATTTATTAAAAAAGCCCCCCTAAAAAGTTACACTTACAAGAAATAACAATAAAAACAGCATGTATCAAATCACCAGCTCATTCACTGCAGATCTAGACTCACGGTGCTACGCCTGACATCACAGATTTGACTCCTCCTCTCTAAACCATTGCTGTATAAGGTAGGATTGGAAAGGTTGCAGAAGGGCTATGACTGAAAGTGGGCAGTAAGGAAGGGAAGGCAGTGAAGGGGACAAAGAAAGAAGGAAACGAGAACTGGAAAACAAGAGGGGGGGGGGGGGGTTGCTGTAAAGTGGAATGGGATACATTATGGGGGAGGGGGGCTTTAAAGGGGACTGGAATACAAGATAGGGGAACTTTGGTGGGGACTGTGATGCAAGGAAGGGGGGCTTTGAAGGAGACTGGGATGCAAGGAAGGGGGGCTTTGAAGGGGACTGTGATGCAAGGAAGGGGGCTTTGAAGGGGACTGTGATGCAAGGAATTGGGGGCTTTGAAGGGGACTGTGATGCAAGGAAGGGGGGCTTTGAAGGGGATTGCAAGAAAGGGGTAGGATGCAAGAAAGGGGGCTGTGAAGGGGAGTGTAATACAAGGAAAAGGGGGCTTTAAAGGGGACTGGGATGCAAGGAAGGGGGGCTTTGAAAGGGACGAGGGTGCAAGAAAGTGGTGGGGGCTTTGAAGAGGCATGGTATGCAGGGATTACAGGCTTTAAAGGGGACTGGGATGCAAGAAAGGGGGCTGTGAAGGGAAGTGGAATAAAAGGAAGGGGATTTTGAAGGGGACTGGGATGCAAGGAAGGGGGGATTTTGAAGGGGACTAGGGTGCGAGAAGAGGGGCTGTGAAGGGGAGAGGGATACATGAAAGGGGGGCTGTGAAGGGGAGTGGGATGCAAGGAAGCGGGGGGGCTTTTCAAGGGGACTGGGATGCTGGGAAGGGGGGCTGTGAATGGGACTGGGATGCAAGGTGAGGGCTGTTGTGTGATGGGAACTGGGATGTAAAGAGGAGGGCTGTGATGTGAAGAGGTGACAGAGGACACAGATATGAAGGTGAGGGTGACACTGATGTAAGGTGGAGGGGGGGTGTAATGTGAAGGAGGACTGAGGAGTAAAGGAGATGCTGCATTGTAAATGGGGGCCTGTGAATGGGAATGGAATAAAAGGAAGCAGGGCTGTGAAAGGCACTGGGATGCAAGATGAGGGCTGTTGTGTGACGGAAACTGAGATGTAAAGAGGAGGGCTGTGTTGTGAAGGGGTGACAGAGGACACTGATGTGAGGGACATTGTGTTGTGTAGTAGGGGGGACTGAGGAGTAAAGAAGATGCCGCATTGTAAAAGGCGGGCCTGTGATGTAAATGGGGGGACTTTGATGCGGGCGGGGTCTGTGCTGTAAAGAGGACACTGTGTTGTAAAGGGGGAGGTCACAGTAATCCAAAGGGGGGCCTGTGATGTAAATGGGGGGACTTTGATGCAAAGGGGGGGGACTTTGATGCAAAGGGGGGGGGGCTGTGATGTAAAGAGGACACTTTGTTGTAAAGGGGGAGGTCACGGTAATCCGAGGGGGGGGGGCTGTGATGTGAACAGGGGGCTGTAATGTAAAGGGAGACATTGTAGAGTTGTAGGCATGGGAGAGTATTGTAAAGGGGTGTGCTATGATGTAAAAAGGTGGGTTCTGCAAAGTAAAAGGCGATGGACTGACAACACTGATGTAAAGGGGAAACCGTAATGTAAGGGGTGGGGAGGGGCTGATAGGAAATTTATCACTGAGAAAATATGGACATTTACACCTGAAAATTATAGCTTTTTGTTTGTTGCTCTGAGCAAGTACCTTCAATACCTTCCGTGGCTTGGAGCAAAATATGTAGATCAGCAGTTCTGACTTCACATAGTCTGCTTTGTTGTTGTGGGTGAGTGACTCAAAGTACCGAAGCCATAGACAGCCAGACAACAGGTATTATTAGAAGGCAGGAGCAATGACAGCCTGCTTATTTTACTTATTACAGATTTCATTTAGTGTACACAGTACCATAAAAATAAAAAAATATCATGCCAAGTCATTAGAGGGAGTCATTAGTTCAAGAGACTCTTGGTGCCTATGCAATGTGTGCGTTGTACAGCAATATTATTGCATAATTAGGTTAGCAAAGTGCTCTGATAGTTGAATAAATGTCTTTAGTACTTGATGAATTCTTGGCAGTGTTTACTCCAGTCTGGCTCATATTTGCTCATGCAAATTTTCGATCCTCTAGCAGCTAGCTCTCCTTTCCCAGTCTTTGCCTGATTCTGTCATTGCACAGCTATCTCCCTACTTCAGTGTTGACATTTAGTCAGCAGCAGATTGTATCAGTTTTTATCAAGGATTTAACCACTTCATAACCAAAGCTTTTTTTTCGATTCTTAGCTTTTTATTTTGTTTTAGATACAGTGGGCCAGATTCAGAAACGATTTACGGCAGCGTATCAAGAGATACGCTGCGTAAATACTAAGAATAGCCGGCGTATCTTTTTTTGCTATTCATAAAAGAAGATACGCCGGCTTACACCGTCGTATCTTAGTTGCATATTTACGCTGGCCGCTAGGTGGCGCTTACGGCGTTTTTCGCGTAAAATATGCAAATGAGCTATTTACGCAGATTCCCGAACGTACTTGCGGCGGCGCGTCGTAGTTTACGTCGTTTGCGTAAGCGTTAGAGCGGCGTAAGGTTACCCCTGCTATAAGAGGCATAGCCAATGTTAAGTATGGACGTCGGGACAGCGTCGAATTGTACGTTGGTTGCGTAAATCGTTCGGGAATGGGGCTCGACGTTAGTTACGTTCACGTCGTTTTCATTGAGGAAAAGCGACGTGATTTCACGCATGCGCACTTAGAATATCCACAGACGGACCCCCCCCCGTACATGCGGCGGTCCGCGCGGCTGCAGGAGCGATCCGACAAGTGGGGGCGGCTATCCGTTTTCACCCGCCCCCTCCGGATCGCTCCCAGCCAATGCGCGCGCCCGCCCGCCCTGTCACTTCCTCCTCCTGTGTAAACACAGGAAGGAGGAAGCGACGTGATCTCTCCCTTGGCGTTTGTTTCAAGCGCCGCTGAGGAGAGATCACAACACTACAAGTAAGTCTGCACCAACAGCACACTTACACACAGACACAAACACATTTAACCCCCGCGATCGCCCCCCCCCTCCCCCCTGTCACAGTGTCACTGAATGCAGTAATCATACATGTATGATTACTGTATTTAGTGTCAGTGTGACAGACAGTGTGACAGTCAGTCAGTGTTAGTGTCAGGGTAGCCCCCCCCACCCCCCCAATAAAGTTTTAACCCCTTGATCACTGCCCTAGTTAACCCTTTCACTCCCTATTGCCAGTATTACTAAGCGATCATTTTTCTGATCGCTGTATTAGTGTCGCTGTTCCCGCTAGGTAGCTAATTTTTTTTTAATGCGATTTTTTTTTTTACTAAAGACATGTGGCTAAATAAATTTTGGCCTAAATGTTTGACTAAAATTTAGTTTATTGGTTTTTTATTATAACAAAAAGTAAAAAATATTGATTTTTTTTCAAAAATGTCGCCAAAAGAAAGCTCTATTTGTGGGAAAAAAGGACACAAATTTTGTTTGGGAGCCACGTCGCACGACCGCGCAATTGTCTGTTAAAGCGACGCAGTGCCGAATCGCAAAAACCCCTTGGGTCATTTGCCAGCGTATTGGTCCGGGTCTTAAGTGGTTAAAGTGGTTGTAAACCGCATATACATTTTTTTTTTTTTTTTTTAGAACCTGCAAGGCAAAAGACATAATAAACTAGTATGCACCGCATACTAGCTCATTTTGAAATACTTACCTCTGAACGAGGAAAGTAGAACTTACCTGGTCTACGCCGAGCGAGATGTCATCTTGACTCGGCGTGTCTTCTGGGTATCGTCGCTCCAGCGCTGTGATTGGCTGGAGCGGCGATGACGTCACTCCCGTGCATGCGCGCGGTAGATTTCAAATCGGCAGGGTCCGGCGGATGCGGGTCCTTTTGCCGTGGATTCCCCCCTGCGCATGCGCCGCTGCAATCAGCGGCGCATTGCGAGGGGAATGTCTCCTAAACCGTACATGTTTTGTAGATATTCTTTATACCTACAGGTAAGCCTTTTTATAGGCTTACCTGTAGGTAAAAGTGAAAAAGTGGAGTATCACATCACCACTTAGCTGGGGCCCGTGCCACGCGGAGCTCCCGACTATGGGCCCTCATGGCTCAGAAATACTGAAGTGACTGGGGAACCTCAGTGACTTACTGAGGGTTCCGCTTCTCAAGAGGACAGAACTGAAAGGATATGCTCTACTGCTCTTAAGTATCGGACCTGTGGCAGAGGCCTCTACTAATCTTCTAGAGCCAAGTCGGCTTTTCTCAGTGACACTCTGGCTTCCAGGTCTGTGTGAGAGGCCTGTCCAGGTGCACTGCACCCACTCCGGCTGGAGTGGAGACGTGACTGATTTAATTACAGAAGGCAGGACTGCTTTCTCTATCCAAGCCTGACTCTGCAAAGTTACTCTTCCTTCATCAACCTTTTGCTATCTACCTCAAGTTGATGTGTTGGTCGTGTTGGACCAGGAAAATAAAGCATTCAGAAAACTTCAGCTACAGGTTGGACATTCATTACTGCTTTGCTCTCTACATCTGATGAAGACTCTTTGATTAATTAATATATTTCCTGACACAATTTCTCAGGGTTAGCCATTTCTGCTGGTCGATTCCAAATTAAATGAGAGCATGCAACCTTTAGACAAAGGGATTCACTTCTCACCTTTCCAACATGGTCAACCAAAGAGACCGAGGAGCCCCAGCTCCTGGTTTATTAAAACATACCAAATCTTCTCATTGGTTCACATCATACAATTCACACCCATTGACCCAGTAAACCCTCCCTCCTGTAATCGGTGTGCGACCCTCATTGGTCAGCTCATACAGGAATAAAAAAAGTCAATTTTCAGCTCTTCAAACAGTTCTCTTGGTCACTAGACACATATTCTTTTAGGAATGGGGGATGGGTTACTTCCTCTCGAAACTTAAGGCAAGCTATATAGGAATGCAGCAGGGGGGAATGGAGTGAGAATTAGGAGTGAGTCAAAGCTGCTTTATAATAGTCCTTTGTATCTTCATCTTTAAATGGTAACTTTTACAAGGTAATATCTGCTTCTTCATATTTTCAATGCTGGGTTCATAACTTTAAAACAATATCTGATATCTTCATGTAAGGATAATAACAGTGTTGCAATATATATCCATACATACATAACTCCATAGATCAAGCAATAAAAAGGAAACAAATGATATAATGAAGGAAAGGCAACATCTGAGTGGCTCTATTCATAACACAAAAATATTCATTTTATTTCACATCTACCACACATCTACCCCTAGCCACACAGAGGTAACTTAATTTGCCGATCCCAATCTAAACAGCGGCTCCTGAATGGGGTAGCGCTACAAAGGTATAAAGGTTGGACATTCCTTGCATTAAGGTAATAAATGTCCCTGTATATGTATCACTCTCCTTTTACTTACCTGAGCCTGATCTTGATCCAGAGCTGTGCCCGTCTGCAGCGGCTCTCTTCCATCTCTCTCTGCTCACAGAGACTGCAGCGGCAGGCATTAGCTGCAAACAAACTTTGGGGACCGCCCCTTCCTGTTCCAACATGATTGCTCACCAGTGAACAAAGCAAAGTCCATAAAGACATAGATGAGCGAGTTTGCGGTGGAGGAACTTGACCTCAACCCGATAGAACACCTGTTATCTATGATTAGGCGCTGAGTTACAGTGTGAAACGCGTCACTTGCACTTTTTTTTTTTGCTGTGGCATGTAGTTTTGTGATTTGATTTTACAATAAAAGGAACAACTTCTTATTCTTGCATTATTATATGCATTGCCAGCACCCGTGGCTTTCGATCCAGTGAAGAGGTTCATCAATTACACCTGAGTGGTTACTTCCTTCTTCTATTTGGGATGAATTGGAGCAGAGACTGTGAGCCAGGCCTTCTCATCCAACATCAGTGCCTGACCTCACAAATGCGCTTCTGCAAGAACTGGCAAACATTCCTTAACTTTGTGAACAGCCTTCCCAGAAGAGTTGAAACTGTTATAGTTGCAAAGGGTGGGCCAACTGAATATTGAACCATACGGACTAAGACTGGGGTGCCATTAATGTTCATGTGTGTGTAAAGGCAGATGTCCCAATACTTTTGGCAATATGATGTACATTATAATACTTAGATTGCATACAACTGTGCATCTAGGGGCAGACTACACATTTCAGAGGAGACTCATTAGGGTTTCTGGGAACAGCTTCATGTGAAAATCCCTATACATGCAGCAAGTACCTGTGGATGACTGACCCTAGACACAAAAGCCCAGATTCACAGAGTGCAAGGCGCACATTACGCCGCCGTAACGCAAACGCCGCACGCCATGCCAACGTAGCGCAGAGAGGCAAGCATTGCATTCAGCAAGCTATTGCTCCCAACGCTGTGTCAGCACGGCGTAGGTTTCGAGAGCACACGCCGGCGTAGGTGGAAGTGGGCGTGACCCCATGCAAATGATGGTCCGAGCATGGTGCAGTGTTTTATGCCGGCATATCACGAACTGCGCATGCGCCGTGACGTTGTCGTGACATGGACGCATGAAACTGCACCCTTATGCGCCTGCTCACAACCACGCTGGCACAACTGCCTAAGCTACGCCGGATCACCACGTACGCCGTGAACTTAACATACACCCAGCCTGACACGTCCAACGCACAATACGCCGGCTTGTGTTCCCTGGTGCAGACCTTTGCATGTCTGTTGCCGGGTTGCACCTCATCTACGGGGATACGGGATAACTTTATGCCGGACATACAATTTACGCGCACCTCGTGTAGCATGCGTCGGGCGCACTCACGTTCCTGAATCGCCGTATTTCGCTCATTTGCATGTTTGAATGCCTAATCAATGGGAGCAGCAACATGCGTCCAGCCCATATGTGCGCCCACGCTATGCCGGTGTGTGCAAGCTACGTTGGCATAGGGTAGCCAGTTTTAAGGGGTATGTTGGTTTTTGGGTTTGGCGCACACATACGCCGGCGCACATTTGCACTTTCGTCCCCGTAATGTGCTGTACGTCGGTGTAAGTGCTTTGTGAATCTGGGCCATACTGTTTGCATCTAGGGCTGATCATACACAGGTAATTGCCACATGCCTGATTACCTGTGATTGGCCATAAATGGCTGTGGGCCCTGTCTGCACAGCAATGTGTAGTCTGCCCCAAATACACCTGTGAATGAGGCCCTATTACTATATAACCATCACTATAGTAAAAAGCTTGCCGAAAGTGTGTGAATTACAGGACAAGCTGAACAGAAATACAAATCCTATTTCAGATAAAACTAATACATGTGTGTTAGCTATTTGTATGGAGTTCTGCTGTAATCAAGCCATTATGAAATGTGTTTTAAACAGTATATGTGAAATAGAGGCTTTCTGCCATCTACTGGCAAACTGCAGTATTACAGAAACAAGAGTAAGATAATTGAAAAAACACCTTTAACAGGAAGACTCACATATCCTGTGGAACCAGGAAAACAATAATCATTACCAGCCAAAATAAGAAAAGATTTCATAAACATGGCTGCACCTTATTTGCACTTTGCTGCATTCACTTAGTAATCTGCAAAATGTCATCTTCAGTAACCCTTATGTGAGGAAACATTTTCCATTCTTTTTCTTATAATCCTCAATAACACTTGGATTCATTGATTCACTGTCATTAGCTGCAGCTATTTGGGTTATCTTCTGAAATATCATATAGATAAGTTTTGTATTTGCTATATACATTTACAGTGCCTTGAAAAAGTATTCATACCCCTTGAAATTTTCTACATTTTCTCATGTTACAATCAAAAACATAACTGTAATTTATTGGGATTTTATGTGAAAGACCAACACAAAGTGGCACATATTTGTGAAGTGGATTCAGCCCCCCTGAGTCAATACTTTGTAGAGACACTTTTTGCTGCAATTACAGCTGCAATCTTTTTGGGGAAGTCTCTACCAACTTTGCACATCTAGAGAGTGACATTTTTGCCCATTCTTCTTTTCGAAATAGCACAAGATTGTCACACACTCTGTCCGATTGGATGCGGAGCGTTTGTAAACAGCCACAGATTCTCAGTTGGATTTAGGTCTGGACTTTGACTGAGCCATTCTAACACATGAATATGCTTTGATCTAAACAATTCCATTGTAGCTCTGGCTGTATGTTTAAGGTCGCTGTCCTGCTGGAAGGTGAAACTCTACCCCAGCCTCAAATCTTTTGCAGATTTTAACAGGTTTTCTTTTAACCACTTGATAACCAGCCCATGTATAAAGTACGTCCTATTTTTAAAGATGGATATCTCGGTAACGGCAGCAGCTGCTGCCACAACCGAGATATCCATCTCTTCATGGGCCGGTTGTGTTAATGATAATGGCGGTCTCCGCGGCGGATTCACCGCGAGATCGCCATTATCGGTGGCGGGAGAGGGCCCCCCCTCCCACCGCTCTCCCGTGCCCTCCGCCGCTTACCATTGCCGTCGGTAGCGGCGGAGGCGATCGGGTCCATTCGACTCCTCAGCGGGGATACGAGTGAGGGAAAAATCGCCCCCACCCGTCCCCAGAGCTCTGCTGGGCGGAAGTGACGTCAAAACGTCAGTCCCGCCCAGCGTCTTAAAGAGAATTTTTTTTTAATGCCATTTAAAAAAATGACATTTTACATTTCTTATTTTTTTTTTTGCATTTAAGCCTAAATATGAGATCTGAGGTCTTTTTGACCCCAGATCTCATATTTAAGAGGACCTGTCATGCTTTTTTCTATTACAAGGGATGTTTACATTTCTTGTAATAGGAATAAAAGTAATAATTTTTTTTTATTATTTATTTCAGTGTAAAAAATTATAAACTAAATTAAAATAAATAAGAAAACAAAATTTTTTTTTTTTTTAAAAACGCCCCGTCCCGACGAGCTCGCGCGTAGAAGCGAACGCATACGCGAGTAGTGCCCGCATATGAAAACGGTGTTCAAACCACACAAGTGAGGTATCGCCGCGATCGTTAGAGCGAGACCAATAATTCTAGCCCTATACCTCCTCTGTATCTCAAAAAATGCAACCTGTAGATTTTTTTAAACGTCGCCTATCAAGATTTATAAGGGTAAAAGTTTGACGCCATGCCACGAGCGGGCGCAATTTTTAAGCGTGACATGTTGGGTATCATTTTACTCGGCGTAACATTATCTTTCACAATATATAAAAAAATTGGGCCAAATTTATTGTTGTCTTATTTTTTAATTCAAAAAAGTGATTTTTTTCCAAAAAAAGTGCGCTTGTAAGACCGCTGCGCAAATACGGTGTGACAAAAAGTATTGCAATGACTGCCATTTTATTCTCTAGGGTGTTAGAATTTTTTTTTTTATAATGTTTGGGGGTTTTAAGTAATTTTCTAGCAAAAAAAACAGTTTTAGTCTCGTAAACACCGAATCTGAAAAACAGGCTCGGTTATCAAGTGGTTAAGATTGTCCTGTATTTGGCTCCATCCATCTTCCCATCAACTCTGACCAGCTTCCCTCTCCCTGCTGAAGAAAAGCATCCCCACAACATGATGCTGCCACCACCATGTTTCACAGTGGGTATGGTGTGTTCAGGGTGATGTGCAATGTTAGTTTTCCGCCACACATAGCGTTTTGCTTTTAGGCCAAAAATTAAAACTTTAGTTTCATCTGACCAGAGCACCTTCTTCCACATGTTTGCTGTGTCCCCCCACATGGCTTCTTACAATCTGCAAACAGGATTTCTTATGGTTTCTTTCAACAATTACTTTCTTCCTGCCACTCTTCCATAAAGCCCAGATTTGTAGAGTGCAGGACTTATGTCGCGTACACACAATCATTTTTTGTGATGGAAAAAAAAACGACATTAGAAAATGTCGTTTTTTTCACAGAAGTGAAGTAAAAAACGACGTTTTTGAAACGTCACTTTTCCAAGACAATTTTGCATACACACCATCGTTTTTTTCACAAAAAGCGAGGTTACGTTCACCACTCTTTTCCATTGAAGCTCGCTTCATAACTAGCTTCTGGGCATGCGCGGGTTGAAAAACGTCGTTTTAAACGACGTTTTTGCTACACACGGTGACTTTTTGTGAAACAAAAAACGACATTTTGAAAAACGACACAAAAAAATTCTAGCATGTTGGAATTTTTTTTTGGTCGTTTTTTTAAGACAAAAAACAACGTTTTGCCCACACACGATCAATTTAAATGACTTTTTAAAAAACAACGTTTTTTTTTCATCGCAAAAAAACGGCCGTGTGTATTATAGTTGTCCTGTGGACAGATTCTCCCACCTGAGCTGTGGATCTCTGCAGCTTCTCCAGAGTTCCCATGGGCATCTTGGCTGCTTCTCTGGTTAATGCTCTTCTTGCCCACCCTGTCAGTTTAGGAGGATGGCCATGTCTTGGTAGGTTTGCAGTTGTGCCATACTCTTATGCCGCGTACACACTATCATTTTTTGTGATGGAAAAAAAACGACATTTTCTGTGAAGTAAAAAACGACGTTTTTGAAACGTCACTTTTCAAAGACGATGTTGCATACACACCATTGTTTTTTTCACAAAAAACGAGGTTACGTTCACCTCTCTTTTCCATTGAAGCTCGCTTCATAACTAGCTTCTGGGCATGCGCGAGTTGAAAAACGTCGTTTTAAACGACGTTTTTGCTACACACGGTGACTTTTTGTGAAACAAAACACGACGTTTTGAAAAACAACACAAAAAATTCAAGCATGTTGGAATTTTTTTTTGGTCGTTTTTTTTAAGACAAAAAACAACGTTTTGCCCACACACGATCAATTTAAATGACGTTTTAAAAAACAACGTTTTCTTCCATCGCAAAAAACGACCGTGTGTACTCGGCATTAGGACGCATACACAAGATCAGTCAAAACTGATGAAAACGGACCGAAGGTCCGTTTCATCAGTCCAAACCGATCGTGCGTGGGCCCCATCAGTCAGTTATCCTGTCAAAAAAAAGAGAACTTGCTTTAAAATTTGACTGATGGAAGCCTGACCGATGGGTCAAAACCGATCGTTAGTATGCAAAAGCATCGGTTAAAAGGCCGCGCATGCTCAGAATCAAGTCGACGCATGATTGGAAGCATTGAACTTTGTTTGATCGTGTGTACAAGGCCTGAATGAATGAATGAATGAATGAAAACTTATATAGCGCGGCACATGCGAACTGAATCGCCTCTGGGCGCTTGTTGTTCCTGTCTCCTTTGATATCAAAAGAGAAAAGTCTTGACCTTTTTCCTAAATGCTAGGTGGTTCTCCTCCAACCGAATGCTGGTTGGTAAAGCGTTCCATAGTCTGGGACCTTGGACCGCGAATCTTCTTTCTCCTTTGGACTTGAAGTTGGCTTTCGGAACCTGGAGTAGGTTCTGATTTGTGGATCGCAAAACGCGATTGGGATTATGCGCTTTTATTAATTCGCATAAGTAAAGGGGGGCATTCCCATGGACACATCTATGCGTAAGACAGAGAGCTTTAAAAGCAATTCTGTCTTTAACTGGTAGCCAATGAAGGGCTCTCAGTGAAGGTGAGATGGATTCCCAGGGTTTTTTCCCAGTCACAAGTCTGGCGGCCGTATTCTGAACGACTTGCAGGCGAGCGATTTGGTACTTGGGGAGGCCGAGGTAAAGGGCATTTGCATAATCCAGCCTGGAGTTTACAATTGCTCCCACCACGACCGCTAAATCTTCTTTAGGGATGAACGGAGTGAGTCTGCGTAGTAGGCGCAGCAGATGGTGAGATCCGCTGACTACTGACCCTATTTGTGCGTCCATTGTCATAAAGGAGTCAAAAATGACCCCTAGGCTTTTGACTTTGGCGCTAGGGGTGATGAACTTGCCCAGAATAGGCGGGGGGGTCCATACTGTTGAAGGTTGATTCCTACGCTTGGCGTGAAACAGAAGAAGTTCTGTTTTCGCTCCATTGAGTTTAAGATAACTCTTTGTCATCCAGTCCTCTATCAAAGAGAGGCATGTCTCTAGATTGAGGTGGTGATCCTGTCTGTTGCAGATGCGGAAATACAGTTGCGTATCATCTGCATATGAGTGGTAGAGCAGTTTTTGGCTGCTGATAATCTCAAAAAGAGGACGAAGGTAGATGTTAAACAGCACTGGTGAGAGAGGCGATCCTTGAGGGACTCCGCATGTTACTGTGCGTTTTTCTGACGTAAAAGGTCCTAACTTTACTGTTTGCGATCGGTTTTCCAGAAAAGAGGAGAACCAAGATAAGTCGCCTTCTGCGACTCTGGCTACTTCAGCAAGCCGAGTCAGTAACAGTTTGTGGTCTACAGTGTCGAAAGCTGCACTTAGGTCCAACAGAACTAGAAGACAAGATTCTCCTTCGTCTGCGGACTGGAGAACATCGTCCCATACTTTCAGCAATGCTGTTTCCGTCCCGTGTCCGGGACGGAAGCCTGATTGCAATGGGTCAAGTAGCTTGTAGGTATCTAGATGCTGTTGCAGCTGTTGTACCACTACTTTCTCCATTATCTTAGAGAGTACGTTGAGGGTTGTTATGGGACGGCGGTGGAGTGGGTCCTTGGGGTCCAGGGAGGGTTTCTTCAGGATGGGTTGGATTATACCCTCTTTCAACTGTGTGGGCACATTGCCCTCCAGAAAAGACTGGTTGATAAACTGCGTGATGGGAGGAGCCAGGATGTAGGCGCATTCCTTCAGCAGTTTTGTGGGAATAATGTCATTCGGCGCTGTGCCATTACGCAGAGTACAAATGACATTCTTAGTGGTCTCGATGGAGATGGGTTCCAGGGTAAACTTACCTGATAACGGAGCATTACTAAGGGTGCTGTGTGAGAGGCTACAGGGAGGGCTGAGGGGGGAATTGTTTTGCTGAATGCTTTCACGGATTGCTTCGATTTTATTAATGAAGTAATCCGATAGTTCATTGCAAAATTCTTGTGTGTCCGAACTGGGGGCTTTGATGCATTCTGGTTCCATGGTCTGAGTGACCATCTTGAAGAGTTCGCGGGGGCGGTTAATGGCACCGTTGATAGCCTCCGAAAAATAATTTTTCTTGGCTTGGAAAATTCCTTTGTGGTATTTTCTTGTGGTCGCCTTGTAGATGGATAGGTTTAGTTCTGAAGAACATTTTTTCCAGGCAGATTCTGCCCTTCTGCGTTCTTGCTTCAGTAACGACAGCTGGTTGTTAAACCAGCTGCGGTTGTTTTTCCGGATGCGGGTACTTCGTTTCGGCGCTACCAAGTCAGCTGACTGTAGCATGGCCGAGTTAATGGCTTCCAATGTTTCAACGGCCGTTTGATGCGGCTGAGTTGTTTCTATCTTTTTCCTTAAAGTTGTTTTGAAGAGTTCCGAGTGGAGCTTCTTCTGGCATCTAGTCCAGTGTATTGTCACTGGATTTGATGTTTTTGTTGCAGGGGGGATGGTGGAAATCCTGAATATAATTGCATGGTGATCTGTCCATGGCAACTTTTCATTTTCCCAAATCTTTATTTCCAGAGCTTGTCTGAAGATAAGATCAAGTGTGTGACCTGAAGCATGTGTGGGCCCACATACTAATTGCTGCAATCCCAAACCTTCCAGGTGGTCAATACAGGCGTCGGCAATGGGATCTAGTGAGGAGTTTGCCCAGAGATTGAAATCCCCGAGCAGCAAAAGATGTTTGCTGATGAGGGTATAAGTGGAGAAAAAATCCGTCCAAGATGATAGCAGCTGCGATTTTGGGCCGGGCGGCCTATAGCAGAGCAGAACGTGGATGGTCTCCTTTGTATTTGCTTGCAGTTGCAGAGTAAGGGTTTCCATGAATGGAAGAGGGTTTTGGCGGACTGGTTTGGTGATCCTAAGATGAGTCTTGTGGATCACCGCCAGGCCGCCTCCTCTTTGCCCTATTCTGTCTATCCTGAGTCTTTCCATTTTTGGATGATGTATTGAACAATGCTCTGTGAGATGATCAAAGCTTGGGATATTTTTTTTATAACCTAACCCTGCTTTAAATTTCTCCAACTCCATCCCTGGCCTTTCTGGTGTGTTCCTTGGAATACAAATTCACGCCACATTTTTCAATTATTTATTTGTAAAAAATGTTGAAAACCATTTATCATTTTCCTTCCACTTTACAATTACAAAAATTAGTTCAAGGGTTCCTATTTGAGAAAGGGTGTGATAGTCTAGATATTTGTTTTAGATCTCATTCCTTTACATTGAAAACCAATATGCGAAAACTTTCACTGCTTTTGTATCTTGGTTATTTTTGCACATCCAGTTGTATTGATTTGTTGTTGAAATTATCCAAAGGTTTTTTTTTTACATCTATGTACTATTGTTTTGTCCCACCTAGTATGTATTTTTCTGCTGTTACAGCACTTTCACACAATTGGGCGGGCATCCGTGGTAACGTGCCATTATTTTTAGCGGCGCTTTACCATAGTTTTTGCAGCACTTTTTGGCCACTAGCAGGGTGCTTTTATCCTCTGCTAGCGGACGAAAAAAGGTTAAAAGTGCCTGCAAAGCGCTTTGACAGCAATGGCCATTGGTTTTAATGGGCAGGGGCACTCTAGCAGCAGTGTATACACCACTCCTAAAGCGCCTCCAAGATGCAGGACTTTTTTTTAGCATCCTGCCAGTGCACCGTTCCAGTGTGAAAAGCACTCGGGCTTTCACACTGGAGTGACAGGTAAAGAGCTTTGCATGTGCTATTTTTAGCACTATAGCACTTGTAAAGCTCATCAGTGTGAAGTAGCCTTATGTTGGATTGCATTGTATTATTAGGAATTTTGCATTTGCTGACATCTAGTGTTAGTGCTGTGACAATACAATTTATTTATGCTGTGATTGTACATGCCTTTGTGTCCCCTCCTGTTTTGTATCACTTAATAAAGTCTTTAGCTAGTCCCTTTCTGCATTTTCTTGTGTTCTCTTAACTAGTTGGCTGTTTTACAGCATTGTACATGTTTACTTAATAAAGAAATACTATTTTGGTTTCATCCTGAGTGCCAACCATCCTCTTCCTTTCCCTTAACTAGTTGCAGCTTCTTGGCAGTTTGGCTTTAAAAGTCCTTGTCTTCATACATTCTAAAAGACTGTAAAAACATCATCTATAATGTACATTACAAAGTCAAATTACATTGGATTCAATTTCTAAGACTAATTGGGAAGTTAAGCTGTCTGTGAATTCTGCTGAATAAGCAAGTGGTCATACTGGCTGGACAGATTGAAATATATGGCAAAAAGCAGCAGGTAAGATAAACAATTACCAGCATTGTTAGAAAATGCATAAAACTACAACACAGTAACAGACAGATTTTCCTGACATAAAGCAAATATGCACAATACTCTCTCCTTATTAATACATTAAATAATAATCCCCTAGGCTCTCCTCTCTCTCTAACTCTTCATTAAAGTACCAGTCTATTGTGAGCCTTGGCCTCTTTTAAGATTGTCTTCATACCCTCCTGTTTCCAATTGACTATTTTCCTAGGCAGTTGCCAGAGCAGAAACTATAAGGCCGCGTACACACGATCGTTTTCATCGGTCCAAACTGATCGTGTGTAGGCCCCATCGGTCCGTTATCCTTTGGTCAAAAAACAGAGGGCTTGCTTTAAAATTGAACCGATGGACGGCTAACCGATCGTTAGTATGCAAAAGCATCGGTTAAAAGGCTGCGCATGCTTAGAATCAAGTCGACGCATGCTTGGAAGCATTGAACTTCGTTTTTTTAAGCACGTCGTTGTGTTAAAACACGTAAACGTCACCACGTACTGATACGATCGTTTTTTTAACTGATGGTGTGTAGGCACATCAGTTCATCAGTCAGCTTCATCGGTGAACCGATAAAAACGGTACGTCGGACCGTTCTTATCGGATGGACCGATCGTGTGTACGTGGCCTCAGACTTCAGTCTCTCAGAAAGAGTTAGGCCCCTTCCACACGAGGCAGGCTTCATTGGAGTCCTCCTGTTTAGAAGGGACTCTGTCCGCTGAGGTAGATGGCTGGTCCGTGTCTGCTCCATTTATGCAAATAAAGCCCACTCTCCATGGGTAGTCGGATGTAAACGGACTGCCTGTCCGTTTACACCCAACTGCTCTCCAATACAATCTGCCACACGGAACCTGTTTTTAGCAGATAGGATCGTGTCGGATAATGGCAAGTGTCAACGGACACATGTCAGTAGGGATGAGCCAAAGGGTCTGGTAATGGACCGGGGGGGGATCCCTGACATTTTTTTCCAATTACTTTTATCTGTATTGCCGGGACCCGACAATTCATGAATAGCCGCGAGTAGTTTTAATTGACTTTTTTACTTTAGAAATGACATTTTGTGCCGGGACAGTTCTAAACACGGGAAACATGCGCTAGTTAACAGGCATACTATACACACCCCCAGGTACGAAATTTAAAGGAATATTTCACTTTTATTTTTTCACTTTAAGTATTAATAAAATCACTGCTCCCAAAAAAAACAGCCGTTTTTAAAACTTTTTTTGCATTGATACATGTACCCCGGGGCAGGACCAAGGCCCCCAAACACTTTTTATGACAATAACTTGCATATTAATCTTTAAAATTAGCACTTTTGATTTTTTATGTTCGTGTCCCATAGACTTTAACGGTGTTCGCGTGTTCGAACAAATTTTTTGCCTGTTTGCATATTCTGGTGTGAACCGAACCGGGGGTTGTTCGGCTCATCCCTACATGTCAGTTTAGCTTAGTAAGACCTGCCGTGTGTTTATATTAGAAGGCTAGCAGCCTGCCAAGATGCTGGTGCAATATGAAGTAAAAGAAAAATAGCTGAGATTTTACTGCTTCTAATTGATTTGAAGAAGAATTTCTCTGCCATTAAAAATAAAAAATAAAAAATAAATAAATAATAAAAAAAAAACTACAAAGGTGAATGAGGGGTTGTTTTGAAGTGTTCATTTAGAGTATGTAAATACCTTTTTGTGCATGCTCTGGGTACAGGTTCACTTTAAAATAATAAAGCCTTTACATTTGTAACTGCAAATTATAACTGCAAGACGTTCTCAGGTCTAATTACTCCACAGTATTGTTTTTTTTTTATATTTTGCATATCAGATGAATAGTTGAAAACAATTGCTTAATTAGCTGTATTTGTACCCTCTGAGGATATTGCTCTCCCTTCCTGAAAGGTGCCTGTGACAGATGGTGAACTGCAACCTCCGTCCTCTTAACTTGAAACACAGAAAGAAAAAATTGAAAAAAAAATTAAGATACCAAAAACAAAAGCGCCTTTTTCTTGTGCTGAGACTTTTTATTTGGCAATCAAATTCAGCCCCACTAATATGTTGCAAGGAAATATGTAGCCTGACGTTTCTTCTGACTTCTTTTTCAGTTTATGGTTTAACTCGAAACATGGATACAGGCAACTTGTCTTCTAAGAAAGAGGAAATCAATTGTAGGCTTCGTATTACATCATATTACATTCAAAACAGGTTTGGTATAAAGCATATTTAAACCCAAAAATAAAAATTTGATATACTACTTAGCATTTATGTGGGCCCTGCATTACTTTTCTTTTCTTTCTCGTACATCACGGGACACAGAGCGGCATATTCATTACTATATGGGTTATATGGAGTACCTTCAGGTGTGGACACTGGCAATCTCAAACAGGAAGTCCCCTCCCTATATAACCCCCTCCCCTAGAGGGAGTCCCTCAGTTTTTTCGCCAGTGTCTTAGGTGTTGGTCACGGAATAGCTTTGCTCCACATCCTTGGGATTAAGGGCGGGCTAACCGGATCTGTCCAAGGAGCCTCAGTGCCAAAGTGGACAGTACCCGGGCCCCAAACCGTGGGGTTTTGCCTATAATGCTCCTCTTTGGAGGGCTGGACCCTGGGCCCAGGACTTGGAGTTTGTAAAAACCATAAGTGCCTGTTTGCCAGGGTGCTATATAGGTCCAGGACAGTGGGTACCTTCATAGGACCCCAGGGCCTGAAGGTCTACTACGCTACCCACGGAGATGGGAGAAGATTGGATCGTTTTGCTGGACAAACATCCTGCAGCATGGAGCAGGTAAGGGGGAGCCTGCGGGACTTGGTTCGACAGCAGGCTCTCCGGGGTAACCTAAAAGGGGGGATAGCCTAAGTATGCTCTGCATTGGCAACCTTGCTCACTATGTCTGAGAAAGACAGGATGACACCTTTTTTCCCCCATCACTAGGTTCCCCTGTCTAAGAATGTGTTGCTAGCTAACCTGCTGCTTTCTTCCTAGGACTAGTAAGGATCCCTATGGGGCCTTTTGGAGAGTCCTACCTGGCCGGGGGTTTGAATCTGCCGCCTGATACTGCAGTCCTGGGTCTCCAGCAGCGCGGCTCCTCCATGTTCCTCCTGTTCCGGCATGTGCGCGCACGTCTTATAGATGTTTTTTCGCGCCGTTCAGAGAGGAGGGCGGGGGGGGGCGTGCCTGCGGCGTCATACAGGGGCGCGCCTTGTGCTGTTATAGATCAGCAGGCATTGTCAGTGCTCAGTCTGAGGCTGATTTCAGAAGGAGAGGACGCAGAGCGGCAGAACAGTGACTCCCGGTGGCGGAAGAGGGGTAGTACATGCTGGACTTTGTTCCAATGCCTTTTTTGTTAAGCCAAGAAATTCCCCTTTTTGCAACAGGTTGGAGGCTGGCAAACTAAGTTTGGGGTCACTGTATGTTTTAAAAAAAAAAAAAAATATATATATAATATATATTTAAAAAAAAAAAAAAAAAAAAAAAACATACGGGGCCCCATCAGTTTTTGGGCATTAGTGATCTATTGTCCCCTAAGCTCTGGTTTTGTACTCCTGGCCACTACAGTCTGTTGTTGTTGGCGGAGTCCCTCGATTTTGTATTATGGCTTCCAAAGGTTCGGGGTCAAAGGGTACAAAAAAGACCAAAAAACAAAGGGGTTCCCCCTCTGATTCTGATGATATGCCGATACTTTCCCCGCAACTTATTAACATAAAGGGCGCCTTGGATGAGCCATTAGGGGGATCTGGTGCGGAGGCTGGCCCAGATCAGCCCAGCCCTGTGTTTATCACAGAGGAGATGCTAGCCGTATCCCTAGGGGGGCTAGAAGAGAGAATAGCAGCATTGATCGCTAGAGCTATTCCTGGTAAGAAACGGGTTAGATCCCCATCACCAAGAGGTGTATCCTCAGATGCTGAGATTCTCTCTCCGGAGGAATTGGAATCACAGGAGGATCAACTAGACCTGAACCAAGAGGGTTCAGGGATTGAGGGATCTGCCTCTGAGGAACCATTTTCAGACTCCCAGACAGAAAGACTGTGGGTACAGTCTTTGACGGACATGGTCCGCTCGGCATTTAGTTTACCATTGCCAGAGCCTCAGGTTCCTCCGGTATCCTCTCTGGGCTCTTTCCGGTCCATCCTCTCTTGGAGGAATTGATCTTTCGGGATTGGGTACGGCCGGACAGGATTTTTCTGCCACCGAAAAGATTTGCGGTCATTTACCCCATGGAGGAAAAATTCTCCAAGAGGTGGAGGCTCCCAGTAGTGGATGCAGCCATCTCATGTGTGAATAAATCACTAACTTGCCCGGTGGAAAACATACATATGTTTAAAGATCCGGTTGATAAACGGTTAGAGACACTTTTAAAAGCATCCTTTGCTACGGCAGGAGCAGTGGTACAGCCAGCTGTGGCTGCAATTGGAGTTTGTCAGGCGTTAAAAGACCAGACAAAAAGAAATGTTAAAGGACATGCCTACCCAACAAGCAGAAGAGTTTTCTGACATTCCCAGAGCTCTGTGTTTTGCTGTAGATGCTATAAAAGATTCCATCCAGCAGGCCTCTCGTTTATCACTATTTTTGGTGCACATGAGAAGGCTCTTATGGTTGAAGAACTGGGCGGCGGAGCCCCCATGCAAAAAGCTTCTGGCAGGGTTTCCCTTCCATGGAGGTCGACTCTTCGGAGAGGATCTGGATAAATATATTCAGACTATTTCAAATGGCAAGAGTACCCTTTTACCGGTCAAAAAGACATTCCGGGGTCCTACATTTAAAAGGCAGCTCTTTCCTGTCTCGGGGCCCTCAAATTCCAGGCAGTATCGACGGCCGCCTGCACGATCCAACGTTAACAGTAGATCGCAGGGACAGGCCCCTGGGGGTAAGAGGCCATGGTATCGCAAGCCGACAAAGACAGCCCCTAAGTCTGCCTTATGAAGGGGCGCCCCCACTCTCGCGGGTGGGGGGAAGGCTTCGTTTCTTCTCAGAAGTTTGGGAAGCCAAGATCCCCGACAAATGGGTCCGGGCATCTGTAACCACAGGCTACAGACTGGAGTTTCTAAGGTGTCCTCCGCCTCATTTTCAAGAATCAAGGCTACCAAAGGATCCAGCAAGGAAGGCCTCATTGCTGGCAGCTTTGGATCACCTGCTTTGCCAGGACGTAATAATAGAGGTGCCAGCCCAAGAGCAAGGGCTAGGTTTCTATTCCAATCTCTTTGTCATACCAAAGCCCAACGGCGATGTCAGGCCAATCTTGGACCTAAAGAGGTTAAACGGTTACCTAAGGGTTCGTTCCTTCCGGATGGAATCCATCCGGTCAGCAGCCGCCGCGCTTCAGAGGGACGATTTTCTGGCCTCCATAGACATAAAGGATGCTTACCTTCATGTACCAATCTTTCAGTCGCATCAAAGATTTTTACGCTTCGCGGTGGGGCAGCGACACTTCCAATTCAGGGCGCTCCCCTTCGGGCTGGCCACGGCCCCCCTGGGTATTCACAAAGATCCTAGCCCCAGTTCTGGCCAATTTAAGGATCCAAGGGGTCACAGTCCTAGCATACTTGGACGACCTTTTAATCATAGATCACTCACGGCCGGGTCTGCAACAGGCAGTAAACCTCACGGTTCGGTACCTCGAAGGATTCGGCTGGGTCCTAAACCGGGGAAAGTCAGCGTTCCAGCCTACAAAGCAGTTGGAATACCTCGGCATGAGGTTAGACACAGAACAGCAAAGGGTGTTCCTGCCCCTTGTAAAGATCGAGGCTATCAAGGGGTTGGTTCAGTTGGTTCTAAACAAGAAAAAACCAACTATTCGCCTGTGTATGCGATTACTAGGCAAGCTAGTGGCCACGTTCGAGGCAGTACCATACGCTCAGATCCACACTCGCGTCCTACAGGCAGCCATTCTAGCAGCCTGGGGCAAGAGGGCACATGCCTTAGAGTCCCCTTTGACGCTATCATCAAGGGTCCGACAAAGCCTGGCCTGGTGGTTGAACCCCCAGAATCTTCTAAAGGGAAAATCCTTCAGCCCTGTTGTCTGGAAGGTAGTTACCACAGACGCCAGCCTGGCAGGCTGGGGGGCGGTCTTCGAGGGGTTCTCTCGCCAGGGAACTTGGGTGAAAGCAGAGAGGCAGCTCCCCATCAATATCTTGGAGATCAGAGCTGCTCGCCTAGCCCTTCTGGCATGGACCTCCAGATTAAAGGGGTTCCCGGTGAGAATCCAGTCAGACAATGCCACGGCGGTGGCATACATAAACCACCAAGGGGGAACCAGGAGTCGGGCCGCTCAGAGGGAGGTGAGCTTGATTTTTCAGTGGGCAGAGGTTCATGTACCCTGCATTTCGGCGATATTCATTCCCGGAGTGGACAACCTGCAGGCAGACTTCTTAAGTCGCCAGAGTCTGTTGCCAGGGGAGTGGTCTCTGCATCCCCAGGTCTTTCAGACAATCTGCCAGAGGTGGGGAATGCCGGACGTAGATATAATGGCATCCAGGTTCAACAAGAAACTAGACAGGTTCGTGTCTCGAGCGAGGGATCCTATGGCCTGCGGAACCGATGCGTTGGTTTGCCCTTGGCATCAATTCAAACTTCTATATGCATTCCCTCCGCTACAGTTACTCCCTCGCCTGTTGCGCAAGATCAGAGTGGAGCACAAGCCAGTCATTCTAGTAGCTCCGGCTTGGCCCCGGAGGACTTGGTACTCACTAGTCCTGAAGATGGCAGTGGGAGACCCTTGGACTCTTCCTCTACAACCAGACCTACTCTCACAAGGCCCGATCCTCCACCCTACATTACAGCGTCTAAATTTGACGGCCTGGAGGCTGAATCCCTGATTCTCAGGGGTAGAGGTCTGTCTAGGCAGGTAATTCCTACCCTGATTAGGGCTAGAAAGCCGGTCTCCAGGGTGATTTATTACAGGGTGTGGAGGAACTACGTAGGCTGGTGTGAATCCAAAAGATGGAATTCCCGCAAATATACTATTGATAGGGTGTTAAGTTTTCTCCAGCTAGGAGTGGATAAAGGCCTGGCACTAAGCACAATCAAGGGACAGATCTCAGCTCTGTCAGTGTGGTTTCAGAGGCCGCTGGCCACCCACTCGCTGGTAAAGACCTTCTTACAGGGGGTCTTGCGTATTAATCCTCCTGTCAAGTCACCAATTTGTCCATGGGACTTAAATCTTGTCCTGTCCACTCTACAGAAACAACCCTTTGAGCCGTTGGCTGAGATTCCTTTAGTCTTACTGACAAGAAAGTTGGTTTTCTTGGTCGCCATAGTTTCGGCCAGGAGAGTGTCAGAATTAGCAGCCTTATCGTGTAAGGAACCATATCTCGTTCTGCATAAGGACAGGGCAGTTCTCCGGCCCCATCCTTCCTTTCTACCAAAGGTTATATCCAAATTTCACTTGAACCAGGATTTGGTACTTCCATCCTTCTTTCCAAAACCCACATCTAGAAAGGAGGGGTTGCTGCATACCTTGGATATTGTCCGGGCCATGAAGGCCTATCTTAAAGCTACAGAAAAGATCCGGAAGACAGATGTGTTATTCGTTCTACCAGATGGCCCCAAGAAGGGGCAGGCAGCTGCAAAATCCACCATCTCGAGATGGATTAGACAATTAATCATTCAAGCCTACGGTTTGAAGAGGTTGCCTCCTCCTTTGTCGGTAAAGGCCCATTCTACCAGGGCCATGGGCGCCTCCTGGGCAGCACACCATCAGATCTCTATGGCTCAGATATGCAAGGCGGCAACGTGGTCATCAGTCCACACGTTTACAAAGTTTTATCAACTAGACGTGAGAAGGAATGCGGATTCTGCCTTTGGACAGGCAGTACTACAGGCTGCAGTTTAAGATCCTCGGGATCAGAAGCACCCTTGGTTGTAAAAAAGAAAAAAAAAAAAAAAAAAAAGTTTTTTCTTGACTAAGTTGGAATTATTATTATTATTTGAGTATATTGAATCCTTCTTTGGAAGATGTCTCCCTCCCCTCATTAAAGCATTGCTTTCGGACATCCCATATAGTAATGAATATGCCGCTCTGTGTCCCGTGATGTACGAGAAAGAAAAAGGGATTTTTAAATACAGCTTACCTGTAAAATCCTTTTCTTGGAGTACATCACGGGACACAGAGCTCCCACCCCTCTTTTGGGTGACCATTTTGGGAGGCATACTGCTTGCTACAAAACTGAGGGACTCCCTCTAGGGGAGGGGGTTATATAGGGAGGGGACTTCCTGTTTGAGATTGCCAGTGTCCACACCTGAAGGTACTCCATATAACCCATATAGTAATGAATATGCCGCTCTGTGTCCCGTGATGTACTCCAAGAAAAGGATTTTACAGTTAAGCTGTATTTAAAAATCCCTTTTTTAGTCCTTATTCCTTTGTTTTCACCTAGTTATTCAGCCAGTAACACATTTCCTGTCTTTGGGTGGCTATGCTCACTCCTCCACTGTGTCTTTGGAGGAGCAATATAGTCACCTTTGGGCATCAACAGGGCTGCTGTTAGAAATGATGAGGCCCGATAGAGCCCTCCTGATGGGGCCCCCCAACCACATCTATACCCCACCTACCCCCAGGGGTGCAGCGGAAAAGCAGGACTGTCTTTATCTACCATAACTGAAAATTTAAGATAAAGCCCCCCCCCCCCCCTGCTCCCATCTCCTGGGCCCTTCTGTTAACCTGATGGAGGCCTAGAGAAATGTAATGTAAACCCTGGTAAGCAAGTAGCAGTGAGGGTGTGGGCTATTAAAATAATGTATTAATTTAGGCAGAAACAAACAGTAAAACTGCCCTGGGCCCCCCTGTTTAGCTGATAGGGCTTGGGCCCAGTACAGCAGCACTGGTTGTACTGCCTTATCAGCAGCCTTGGACAGCAGCATTGTGAACTAGACATGTGCGTTCCTGTTCGTAACGAATGGATTTTCGTACGAATTTGTTAGTATTCTTACATTCAGATCAATTCGAACATCCGAAAAGCTGAAAGCCCCAAAATACGAAAATTTTCGAAATTACGAATAAGCAAAATAACGAACAAGCGAAAATACGAACGTATGATTGGACAATCTTACTAAAATACGAAACACCGAAAAAGCAAAAGAACAAAAATGACATCTATAATGAACGATTTGCATTATGTATTTTAAATCCTTTGTCTGTTTGTATTTTCATTCGTATGTTCGTATTTTCATTTGTGTGTTTTGTAAATTTGTCTGTTCGTAAATTTGTGTACTTGTATCGTTCTTTTAAATGGGCACTGGGCAGTGTAGTTAGTGAGAGATGTATCTTACTTAATATCTTAGCCAATCAGCTTATCTCTTTTGTGCTGAGTCACATTGTACAGTGTCAGGCCTCGTACACACGATCAAATCTGTCCGCTGGAAACAGTCCGCTGGACCGTTTCAGCAGACAGATTCGATCGTGTGTACGGCCGAGCCGACGGATTTGGCCACCCGACAGATTTCAAAGCATGCTTTGAAATCTATCGGGTGGGAATCCGTCCGCCCGACATGTCTGCTGGTTAGTACACTTACCAGCAGACATGTCGTCCCGCACCGCCGCCTCACCGACGCCGAATGGATTCGGCGCATGCGCGGAAGTGTTTTACTTCCTGGTGCGGTGACGTGGCGGCGTCAACGTCACCGCCACGTCACCGACACGTCAGTGCGCTCTCTGCTGGCGGGGATTTTGGTTTGCTCCTGTGTACACGCGAGCAAACCAAAATCCCAGCAGACAGATTTGTTCAAATCTGTCGGACGGACAGATTTGAACAAATTTGTCTGCTCGTGTGTACAAGGCCTCAAGCCTCGTACACACAATCGGACTTCAAACAAACTTTTCCGTGGATTTTTGTCTGAAGGGAGTTGGCCAGACTTTTGAAACCGAAAAAGTTTGTCCGATAGAGCGCACACACGGTCGGATTTTTTGGAAAACACTAATTTTGACGTTTGTTGGCAAAAAGTCAGACCGTGTGTACGGAGCTTAAGAAAAAGTCTATCTTAATATCGATTAGCCGCGTGTTGCTATGTATTTACGAAAGTACAAAATTTACGAAAATCATTATCTAACGAATTTAGAATCAATGGGCCAGATTCACAGAGCGATTACGCCGGCCTAACAGGAGATGCGTGGCGTAAGTCTAATTGTGCGCATGCGTTTCGATGCACGGCATCCCCAAAACGAGATACGCAAGAAATCTAATTTTTTTTGTCCAGCGTAATTTCGTTAGACAGGCGCATCCGTCTGCGCAAAACTGCGCTAGACAAACCATTGATTTGCTAGTCAAATATGCTAATGAGGGACTTACGGGGATCCACAAAAGAATGTTGGGGCAGCGCAGGCTACGCGCAGTCACACGTGTTGCACAACAATCTGTATGCCAACATGCCAGGGGCATCGTCACGCATAGCTATACTACTGACTTTAGATGAGCAAAGAAGGAGGAGGGCACTGAGGAGGGCACTGAGGAGGGCACAGGATATTTTTTTTTTTTTACTTTTTTTTTGCTTATATAAACCTTACCATTTAATCTAATCTAATACAATATTCTTATCTGATACAAGCCCCTCACTCTTCACTCTTCACTCTTCACGGGAGAGGATATATCACACACGCATAGACATCTATGGCATGAGTGATTCTGAGGTGTCTTGCATCTTCAGATTCACCCCTCATGCCATCATGGAATTAACCACAACCCTGCAGGAGGACATCACCAGCCCAACACATGTAACTACCCATGACACCCATGACAGCTACATATACAATCAGAAAAAAGGTGCGCTATAGAGATCAGAAATTGCAAAGTAAAAGGCTCATAATGTTCATTAATCACCATAAAACAAGCAATAGTATAACAGCTAATGAAACTATATAAAAAGTCCTTAAACACACAATGGTTCCTTCCACCGGTGAATAAAACAAACAGTCCACATAAACTCAAAAAGCTGTGATGGCAAACTGATAAAAGATATTCTCCACCGATAGTGTAATGAAATTCTGCTTACCAGATTTACCGTGGTCTCTTAATCAAAAGAAGACCTAAAACAGCATATGGGTGTCACAGCAGGATTTGCAAACGTGGTGTTCCAGATGCATTAACGATCACAGCTTCAATCCGGTAGATAGAAAACCTTGAGGGCCATAGGCCATGGAAGACATATACAGGACCGCAATAGTGTGAAATCGTAAAACATTTATTTAAAAGCAAAAGACAAAAAACGCACTTACATGGTGACAGTGCTAAATGGCATGGTAATCTGTGGCTCCGGCCAGAAGCATAAACAGATCCCCGTCCAAAAGTATGGAGAATGTAACTCAGCAGGGGGTGATTCTGGTGCAGTACACGTTCCGCCCGACCGGTTTCGCGAAAAATCGCTTCCTCATGGGGCACGGGTGTCAGGGTATCAATCCCACTCACCTTCCGATTCCCCAGCTGCGTGACAGCCCAGCGCCATCGCGCTCCCTTGAGCGGCGCGTGCATGGTGCGTCTGCCCGCCACGTGCGCGTGCACGAGCGCGCGCCCGTTCTCGGGCGTGCGCGCGTGCACGCACGGGCCCGTCCCGCTCTCGGCCAATCAGTGGCCTGAGCGGCCTATTTGAACCAGCCCCTTCCTCCTCTCTGGTTACTGGTTTGTAAACAGCTTCTGTGTTATCTGCTAAATACTACCTGTTGGATTCCTGTGATACCTGACCCTTGGCTTTGTTTTTTGGACTGCTGCTTTCTGGAATTACTTGACCCCGGCTTGAACTTTGATATCCGATCTTCTTCTGCCCTTGACCTCCGGCCTGAACTTGGACTACCGCTGTTTCTTTAACCCCGGTCCACGGCTTGTTATCCGGACCTGTTTCCAGCCCTACCCAAACCTACGGATTACCTGATCCCGGTGATATACCTCTGTGCACGGACTACCGTCTGCTTCATCTGCTGCAGCCTTCCAGCCGGTGACCTGCTTGTATCTACTCCACGCACCTGTCTTGATCTGCTTGTACCTGCTTCACGCACCAGACTTTCATCTTCCGCTGGTACCGGTGCCTCCGGGTGCGTCTGTCCCTCTGTTCCCATTCCAGGGGACAGATCGCATCAGGTCGCAAAGGTGAGCCACCCTCAGCATCTCGGCCTTGGTAAGTGAACTTTCTGACAACGGGTAGCACATCAGATCACCCCCTTAAATAGTATGTATAACTAACAATCAATAGACATGACGCCATTAACGCGCATGCGCGGACGTGGGCATAACCAGGCCTCGATCCAGCCAAACCCATACCGCGCATGCGCAGAAGCACCGAACGTCGCGCCTTCAAACAGGCAATAAAAGCCGCCGTTCAAATATAACATCCGCATATATCGCTGCGCCGGGAGACTCAGTCATTGGTGGCTGAAAATAGCCGGGATCTGTCTTTAACAAGCAGATCCGTATCACTCGAAAAACAATGCAGATTTCTGCATCACGTGACCAAAACGTCACTCGTTGCCAGGCCATAGCGTCGCGCGGATATAACGTGACCAAAACGTCACTCGTTGCTAGGCCATAGCGTCGCGCGGATATGACGTCACCCCGGCGGCGCTGGAAATCACAACGGACGCCAGAAAGGGACAAAAATAGGCGCACAAATAAAATGAGGATCAAACCTCAATGTGAGTGTATCGAATTTGCACCGCACAACCAGATCTACCTCTGGGTATCGACTAACGGCCAATATAGGATCATACCCACATATTAACCTAAATGCAACTATTTCTATTTTTAACATTCACAAATTAAAACAATATGTAAAAATCTTTTGAGAAACTTATACAAATGTCCACAAATAGCAGCAGGCAGCATATTAATAAAAATAAAAATATCAATAAAAATATTAATAAAAATATCAATATAAATGGGCCACAGCCAGACCAACACCCACTACCATGTTGATGGAAAGACGGAGCACACACGACAGGTGCGTCCCGTCACCAAAAACATGCCAGGGGGTACAGGCCGGGAATGGAACAAAGTGCTGGTGCAACACTTGATATATTGGTACTTAGACAAAATAATGGGCAAAAGAAGTATTATATTATCTACCTTATATTGTTAGGGGTTGATAAAAATACCTCAGGTGTTGTAGACACTCAATATGCTAGAATAAAGACTACAAGTTATTTATAAAGGCGAGATTGCTTCCTCTCCAGTGAGGGCGATATTTATCGATCCCGATAAATAGAGTATTGGAGGGGTCTTGATTGTGTTTCAAAGCATAATGCCTAGAAACAGAGTATTTGTCGTATCCACCTCTAATTTTGGCGATGTGTTCATTTAGTCTCACCGACAGAGCCCTCTTGGTGCGACCAATGTACTGAAGCTTACAGGGGCACTGAATAAGGTAAATTACCCCTTTGGTAGCACAGGTTATGAATGGTTCTACCTCAAACCTTTTTTGGGTTGCCGTGGACTGAAATGAGCAGATCTTCCTGTCTCTACATCTGTTCAATGTGCACACTTGGCAGTGTTTGCATCTAAAATACCCAGTAAGATGTTCCAAAAAAGTCCTCATTGCCTTAGGAGGATCTTGTACACTGGGGGCTACACGACTACCAATCGTGGAAGCACCCCTAAAGACCACACTAGCTTTTTCGGGGAGGATTGGAGCCAGGACTTGGTCAGTTGTAAGAATATGCCAATGTTTTTGGATCAGCTTCTTGACACTAAAATGGTGCGCAGAAAATGTCGTAACAAAAGGTAGAGAAAATCTCTCATCTCGATTGCCCTTAATCCTGTCCGCCAATAGAGTATCTCTATCTGTGTTCCTAGCCTTCTCTAGTGATTGGAGTAAGTTAGATCTATCATAACCTTTCTCCTCGAATTTTTTGGAGAGGGTCAAGGCCTGACTTTCAAAAGTCTGGAGGTCTGTACAGTTGCGTCTTAAGCGCATGAACTGTCCAAAAGGGGCAGATTTTAACCAGGCTGGCAAATGACAACTGTCTAGTGGTATATATGAGTTGCGATCAGTTGGTTTAAAAAAGGTTGAAGTGATGAACTTGTCACCTTCTATATTAATCTGGAGGTCCAAGAAATGAATAGAATCCTGACTGGACTCAAAATTAAATTTGATGCCCCTAGTGTTCTGATTTAAATCGGTCATAAAATCAGAAAGATCCTACTCGCTGCCATCCCATAGGAGGAGGACGTCATCGATATACCTCGACCAGAGTATCTCAGGTCGACGAGAGCAATCAATGACGTCCTCCTCCCACTTGGCCATAAAGAGGTTGGCCAGACTGGGGGCATATTTAGCCCCCATGGTCACACCTCTATCTTGTCTGTAAAAGATGTTATCAAACAGAAAATAATTGTGGCTGGCCGCGTACTTCAACAGAATCATAAGGAACTCTATTTGGGCCTCAACAAGACCAGATTGTCTGGTTAGATATTGGAGGACTGCCTCAAAACCCAGATGATGTGGTATAATAGTATACAAGGAGGTCACATCTGCTGTGACCATCCAAATACCTGGTTTGGGGGAGATGCTGGCAAGAGTGTTAATGACCTGTTTAGTGTCCTTAACATATGAAGGGACCTTCTGAACAAGAGGCTGAAGATAAAAGTCAATGTACTTGCCCACCCGGGATGTTATGGAATCAATGCCACTAACAATGGTGCGTCCCGGGGGCAAGTCTGACTCTTATAAATCTTTGGTAGGTAGTATATAATGGGGGTCCGGGGCGCACTGGGTACCAAAAAAGGGCCTCTTTGTTATTGAGAATGCTCTTCTGGAGCCCCCGTTTAACTAACACCTCAAGTTCCTTCTTATAACCAATTACGGGGTCGCGTCTGAGGGGAGTGTAGGTATCAGTATCGTCAACGATTTGGTGCAATTCTTTCAAATAGTCACACTGATCGAGGACGACTATACCACCCCCCTTATCGGCCGGACGAATCACCAGGGACTTATTGTCACATAGTGATTCTAGGCCTTTAGCCAAATCCTTATCTAAATTACATTTTTTTACCTTAAGTCGGTCAAGATCATTAAGGACTACATCTCTAAACACCCTAATGCTAGGTGCCATTGATCCTGATGGATTAAAGAGGGAAGCATTAGCCAAAGATGAATGTTTAAATTCATTACTTGTCTGATGACCAGAGATGGGATTAGAAAGAAAATGTCTCTTGATACTGAGCCGTCTGGTGAATTTATGGACATCCATGTAAGTTTGAAACGTACTCAGGTTTCTAGGGGGGGGGGGCGTATTTAAGCCCTTTGTCCAGAAGCTTCTTTTCGGAATTGGTCAGTATCTGTTGACTGAGGTTGTAAATACCAACCCCTATGTTCTCTTTCTTTTTGGTCGACTTGGCCCTCCTCCCCCCTCTGGTCCCTCTCTTCGTTCTAAATGTTTACCTTGAGAGGGGGGGCCCTGCGAAAATCCCAATTCTGGTTAAACGGATTGACGGAGGGATTGGTGGGGCAATTAAGCCCATACTGGTTACCAGACATGTCTGGGTAACCAAAGGGGTAAATTGGTGGATTTCTAGAAGGATTAGTAAATCCACTCGCGACCTGTGCCGGCATCTGACCCCCAGAGAGGTTGAAATCAGCCAAGGGCGCGAATCGATTGTGGGAAGGGATGTGAAAACCACCACCTCCAAAACCAATATCCTGCTGGTATCCATAGTTGGGCCTAGCATAACCCATACTAGGGGGCGGAGGCCTGTAATTATCAGAATGACCCTGCCAACCACTGGGGGACGATGTCTGGTCATAATGGACAATACCTCGACCTGTGTTGGTGCCTCTGTATGGCCCTCTAGAGGGTGTCCCCTTAATGTTGGGTACCCTTAGGGGACCTTTACCTTTTTTGTTTTTGGAGCTGTTATTGGGAGCCCCCTGACGAGATGGATGCGAAATAACGACTCTTGACGGTAAAGGTGCAGGGGTGATGAGGGGATCAACACCATTGGATGGTTGAGGTGTGGTGTCCATCCCTGAATCACCCTCATTAGTGGAGGAAAGCTTTTTTTGCCATGAAAAAACAAGACCAGACTTATAGTCTTCACTATCTCTAGTGTATTTCTTCTTTTTCTTAGCTTTCTGCTCTCGTTCCTCTTTATCCAAAATTTTTAATAAATTGGAAGAATGGTTGTTATATTCATCACTGTTTTTAAAGGGAGTGAGTAGATCCTTGACTGACTTGATCTCAACATCCAGCTGTGCCAGTTTAACGGCCCTCCTCTCCAGGAGGAATCGCAAAAAGGTCAACCCTGATTCGTTGAAATATTTGTACCAACCAGCAAGGTCAGCATCCCCTTGTTGGGGCGATACTTCCCATCTCAGACTCCTCGGTACCATAGAGTCCTTGATGTAGGTCTCCAGGAATGCGATATCCCATTGAGTGTGTAGCTCTGATATCAATAAGTCGCATAAATATACCACCCACATCAACACCTGGGGCTACGGGAGTAGAGTCAAAGACACCATCTGTATTGACTATTCGTCGTAAACGAAAATCAAATATGTCCATATTCAAATGGAGAAAAGCAGCAGTAGTAAATGTATAGATAATATGGAAAAAATTGGAAGGACAACTGCGCTAATCGTAATGGCAATAAACAAAATTGCTCAAGTACACAAAAAATAAAAAATAAAATATAAGCTGCACCTTACTGTGGAACATAAAAACAGTATCAGCATATAAAGAAAAGAAAAAAGGTGCGCTATAGAGATCAGAAATTGCAGAGTAAAAGGCTCATAATGTTCATTAATCACTATAAAACAAGCAATAGTATAACAGCTAATGAAACTATATAAAAAGTCCTTAAACACACAATGGTTCCTTCCACCGGTGAATAAAGCAAACAGTCCACATAAACTCAAAAAGCTGTGATGGCAAACTGATAGAAGATATCCTCCACCGATAGTGTAATGAATTTCTGCTTACCAGATTTACAGTGGTCTCTTAATCAAAAGAAGACCTAAAACAGCATATGGGTGTCACAGCAGGATTTGCAAACGTGGTGTTCCAGATGCATTAACGATCACAGCTTCAATCCGGTAGATAGAAAACCTTGAGGGCCATAGGCCATGGAAGACATATACAGGACCGCAATAGTGTGAAATCGTAAAACATTTATTTAAAAGCAAAAGACAAAAAACGCACTTACATGGTGACAGTGCTAAATGGCATGGTAATCTGTGGCTCCGGCCGGAAGCATAAACAGATCCCCGTCCAAAAGTATGGAGAATGTAACTCAGCAGGGGGTGATTCTGGTGCAGTACACGTTCCGCCCGATTCCTAGAGACCTACATCAAGGACTCTATGGTAACGAGGATTCTGAGATGGGAAGTATCCCCCCAACAAGGGGATGCTGACCTTGCTGGTTGGTACAAATATTTCAACGAATCAGGGTTGACCTTTTTGCGATTCCTCCTGGAGAGGAGGGCAGTTAAACTGGCACAGCTGGATGTTGAGATCAAGTCAGTCAAGGATCTAGTCACTCCCTTTAAAAACAGTGATGAATATAACAACCATTCTTCCAATTTATTAAAAATGTTGGATAAAGAGGAACGAGAGCAGAAAGCTAAGAAAAAGAAGAAATACACTAGAGATAGTGAAGACTATAAGTCTGGTCTTGTTTTTTCATGGCAAAAAAAGCTTTCCTCCACTAATGAGGGTGATTCAGGGATGCACACCACACCTCAACCATCCAATGGTGTTGATCCCCTCATCACCCCTGCACCTTTACCGTCAAGAGTCGTTATTTCGCATCCATCCCGTCAGGGGGCTCCCAATAACGGCTCCAAAATCAAAAAAGGTAAAGGTCCCCTAAGGGTACCCAACATTAAGGGGACACCCTCTAGAGGGCCATACAGAGGCACCAACACAGGTCGAGGTATTGTCCATTATGACCAGACATCGTCCCCCCAGTGGTTGGCAGGGTCATTCTGATAATTACAGGCCTCCGCCCCCTAGTATGGATTATGCTAGGCCCAACTATGGATACCAGCAGGATATTGGTTTTGGAGGTGGTGGTTTTCACATCCCTACCCACAATCGATTCGCGCCCTTGGCTGATTTCAACCTCTCTGGGGGTCAGATGCCGGCACAGGTCGCGAGTGGATTTACTAATCCTTCTAGGAATCCACCAATTTACCCCTTTGGTTACCCAGACATGTCTGGTAACCAGTATGGGCTTAATTGCCCCACCAATCCCTCCGTCAATCCGTTTAACCAGAATTGGGATTTTCGCAGGGCCCCCCTATCTCAAGGAAAACATTTAGAATGAAGAGAGGGACCAGAGGGGGGAGGAGGGCCAAGTCGGCCAAAAAGAAAGAGAACATAGGGGTTGGTATTTACAACCTCAGTCAACAGATACTGACCGATTCCGAAAAGAAGCTTCTGGACAAAGGGCTTAAATACGCCCCCCCCCCCAGAAACCTGAGTAAGTTTCAAACTTACATGGATGTCCATAAATTCACCAGACGGCTCAGTATCAAGAGACATTTTCTTTCTAATCCCATCTCTGGTCATCAGACAAGTAATGAATTTAAACATTCATCTTTGGCTAATGCTTCCCTCTTTAATCCATCAGGATCAATGGCCCCTAGCATTAGGGTGTTTAGAGATGTAGTCCTTAATGATCTTGACCGACTTAAGGTAAAAAAATGTAATTTAGATAAGGATTTGGCTAAAGGCCTAGAATCACTATGTGACAATAAGTCCCTGGTGATTCGTCCGGCCGATAAGGGGGGTGGTATAGTCGTCCTCGATCAGTGTGACTATTTGAAAGAATTGCACCAAATCATTGACGATACTGATACCTACACTCCCCTCAGACGCGACCCCGTAATTGGTTATAAGAAGGAACTTGAGGTGTTAGTTAAACGGGGGCTCCAGAAGAGCATTCTCAATAACAAAGAGGCCCTTTTTTTGGTACCCAGTGTGCCCCTGACCCCCATTATATACTACCTACCAAAGATTCATAAGAGTCAGACTTGCCCCGCGGGACGCCCCATTGTTAGTGGCATTGATTCCATAACATCCCGGGTGGGCAAGTACATTGACTTTTATCTTCAGCCTCTTGTTCAGAAGGTCCCTTCATATGTTAAGGACACTAAACAGGTCATTAACACTCTTGCCAGCATCTCCCCCAAACCAGGTATTTGGATGGTCACAGCAGATGTGACCTCCTTGTATACTATTATACCACATCATCTGGGTTTTGAGGCAGTCCTCCAATATCTAACCAGACAATCTGGTCTGGTTGAGGCCCAAATAGAGTTCCTTATGATTCTGTTGAAGTACGCGGCCAGCCACAATTATTTTCTGTTTGATAACATCTTTTACAGACAAGATAGAGGTGTGACCATGGGGGCTAAATATGCCCCCAGTCTGGCCAACCTCTTTATGGCCAAGTGGGAGGAGGACGTCATTGATTGCTCTCGTCGACCTGAGATAATACTCTGGTCGAGGTATATCGATGACGTCCTCCTCCTATGGGATGGCAGCGAGAAGGATCTTTCTGATTTCATGACCGATTTAAATCAGAACACTAGGGGCATCAAATTTAATTTTGAGTCCAGTCAGGATTCTATTCATTTCTTGGACCTCCAGATTAATATAGAAGGTGACAAGTTCATCACTTCAACCTTTTTTAAACCAACTGATCGCAACTCATATATACCACTAGACAGTTGTCATTTGCCAGCCTGGTTAAAATCTGCCCCTTTTGGACAGTTCATGCGCTTAAGACGCAACTGTACAGACCTCCAGACTTTTGAAAGTCAGGCCTTGACCCTCTCCAAAAAATTCGAGGAGAAAGGTTATGATAGATCTAACTTACTCCAATCACTAGAGAAGGCTAGGAACACAGATAGAGATACTCTATTGGCGGACAGGATTAAGGGCAATCGAGATGAGAGATTTTCTCTACCTTTTGTTACGACATTTTCTGCGCAACATTTTAGTGTCAAGAAGCTGATCCAAAAACATTGGCATATTCTTACAACTGACCAAGTCCTGGCCCCAATCCTCCCCGAAAAAGCTAGTGTGGTCTTTAGGGGTGCTTCCACGATTGGTAGTCGTGTAGCCCCCAGTGTACAAGATCCTCCTAAGGCAATGAGGACTTTTTTGGAACATCTTACTGGGTATTTTAGATGCAAACACTGCCAAGTGTGCACATTGAACAGATGTAGAGACAGGAAGATCTGCTCATTTCAGTCCACGGCAACCCAAAAAAGGTTTGAGGTAGAACCATTCATAACCTGTGCTACCAAAGGGGTAATTTACCTTATTCAGTGCCCTTGTAAGCTTCAGTACATTGGTCGCACCAAGAGGGCTCTGTCGGTGAGACTAAATGAACACATCGCCAAAATTAGAGGTGGATACGACAAACGCTCTGTTTCTAGGCATTATGCTTTGAAACACAATCAAGACCCCTCCAATACTCTATTTATCGGGATCGATAAATATCGCCCTCACTGGAGAGGAAGCAATCTCGTCCGTGAGATTTCTAAACAAGAAATGGCGTGGATTTATCGTGTCAAGACCTACATGCCGTTTGGGTTGAATATAGACACCGACATAAAGGCCTTTATAAATAACTCGAAGTTTTTTTTCTAGCATATTGAGTGTCTACAACACCTGAGGTATTTTTATCAACCCCTAACAATATAAGGTAGATAATATAATACTTCTTTTGCCCATTATTTTGTCTAAGTACCAATATATCAAGTGTTGCACCAGCACTTTGTTCCATTCCCGGCCTGTACCCCCTGGCATGTTTTTGGTGACGGGACGCACCTGTCGTGTGTGCTCCGTCTTTCCATCAACATGGTAGTGGGTGTTGGTCTGGCTGTGGCCCATTTATATTGATATTTTTATTAATATTTTTATTGATATTTTTATTTTTATTAATATGCTGCCTGCTGCTTTTGATTTGTGGACATTTGTATAAGTTTTTCAAAAGATTTTTACATATTGTTTTGATTTGTGAATGTTAAAAATAGAAATAGTTGCATTTAGGTTAATATGTGGGTATGATCCTATATTGGCTGTTAGTCGATACCCAGAGGTAGATCTGGTTGTGCGGTGCAAATTCGATACACTCACATTGAGGTTTGATCCTCATTTTATTTATGCGCCTATTTTTGTCCCTTTCTGGCGTCCGTTGTGATTTCCATCGCATGCGCGTTAATGACGTCATGTCTATTGATTGTTAGTTATACATACTATTTAAGGGGGTGATCTGATATGCTACCCGTGCCCCATGAGGAAGCGATTTTTCGCGAAACCGGTCGTGCGGAACATGTACTGCACCAGAATCACCCCCTGCTGAGTTACCATGCCATTTAGCACTGTCACCATGTAAGTGCGTTTTTTGTCTTTTGCTTTTAAATAAATGTTTTACAATTTCACACTATTGCGGTCCTGTATATGTCTTCCATGGCCTATGGCCCTCAAGGTTTTCTATCTACCGGATTGAAGCTGTGATCGTTAATGCATCTGGAACGATGAAAAAATAGTGCAGCGCAGAACAAATTAATAAATACTTTCAAAAAACATATATAAGAAAAAGCAAACAGAATGTCCATAAGTGTACAGATAATCCAAAGTGAATATGAGGAGCCAGAAAAATGTCCATAAGTGTACTAATATTCCAAAGTGAATATGAGGAGCCACATCCAAAACGTGAATGGTGAAATCAGAAGAAAAACCTCCACCAAGAAAGGTAAGAATGGCCTCTCACCTTATTGCCTAGACCAAAAAGGTCAAACAGCATATAATATCAAGGATCTCCCGAATGGTCCAATCAGTTCAACAGCGGATCACTCATGCGGCATCAGTAAACTCAAACGCCAGTAATGGTTTATGCAAAAAGAATAGAAGGAGATCTAGTGCTCTCTGAAGCATACTTTAAAATTTATTGCATATAAAATAAACACACTCACATAAAAAGCACTCGTTCCTGAGTGCTAGGTAAATAGCCATACAGCCGGGAATCCATCAAACAAATTGTTAGGACACACGGTGTGCAGTGTGCAGTCGCGGGTGATGTCACGCATGTAACTCCCCCCTCGTACGTCGTTACGTCCACTGGGCGGGACTTCATCAGCGAGGGGAAGGCGTTTTCCCACGCTGATGAAGTACGGGACGTACGAGGGGGGAGTTACATGTGTGACGTCACCCGCGACTGCACACTGCTGTTTATAGGAACGTTATAGAGTCCACAAGCTATGGTATCTCTAATAATTGATCAATCCTAATGTGCTGACTGGGCTTAGGCATTTTCAGATCATAGTCCCAACCCACCTGAGCAATCCTGCCAGGAACCCCTCACTGCACACCGCCTATTAAAGGTCCGCAGCTGCACATGCTGCCTATGATTGGTAGTGTGCAGTGACGGCTTCCAAAAGTAGACAGTTCAAAGTGTTTAGTAAGAGGCATGGCGGGTTTTTCAAAGATGTGATATTTTGTCAATTATTTGGGAAAATTAAGAAATGTGAAAACAACTGTTTTTTTTTTTTTAACATACTGTGATCAGAGCAATACAATGTTACCATAGTAACATTGTACTTCTCTGGGAAAGTGATCAGGATTTTTATTTTATTTTTACACACCATGATTGGTTATACCAGTGAATTTCACTGTTATAAGCAACCATTTTTACTGAATGCAATGGATTTCATTTAATCACAAACAACCACATAGTATAAATGGGCTGTGATTGGCCCTGTCTGTACCATATGATCACTGTGACCAATCACAGCTATCACAGCAATCACATAATACCTGCAGTGGCCAGTAAATTGATCGGTCATCCACTGTGGACACATTGTGGCATTTCAGGAAGGATGCGTGTCCCACCTGGCCATCATTTGTCTACAGCCCGATTGGGAACTGATCAAAGTACCAATAAAGTCTGCAGAATATTTACCACTGCTCCAGCAATGCCACTGTCTAATCCATTGCTGGCATCTTCTCCCTGGGATTCTTCCAGGCGTTGATTTCTCTGAGAAATGGCAGTCATTCATTCCAGCACGCTGGCACTGTGCCGAGAATGCATGCTGTATAGTGGTCTGGCTATGGTTTCTCCCCATCCATCTTCCACTTGTTCCCCCCTGAATTCCCCTGCTCTCCACTCCCTGCTCGCCCTCTCAAGCCAGCAGGCTCTTTTGATAGTTTATTTCCCAGCCAGCTGTCATCAGTGCCCGATGTCCTCCGCAGCCGCTTTTGTTTCCACCCACAGGTTCTTCTTACTCTTGCTACCCCCCTCCCCCTTAGTAACTAGTCCATGTCCCATCATCCAGTCTCCACCACTACACACCCCTCTGTTTGCCACCACTCTCAGGCTATTCAAACCTCACATTAGTTTGGCACGGCTCCCAGTTCATACCTCTCGCACCCCTCCACAATTACCAGTCCACACTGCCAAGTCAGCATTCTCACCACCCCACCTATATTACACTCTTCACCTCTCATCCCATGCAACCCTACTATATTAGAAGTCCCATCCAGTCCACCCAGGCCCCTTCCTTTCCCCCCTCCCCCATACCTCCCAATTCCCTCCCCCACCTCCCAGGCCTATTTCCCCCTCTCCAGCTCCAGATCCACCAATCTGCCACCACCTAAAGTTTGACTCACCACCGGTTGAGTAAGTCCTGCGTAATCTCCAACCCTACGCTCCAAACACTACTTCCCTCAAGGTGGCATTTTTGTACCTGTACTCAATGTGAAGCCCCAAGGGGGGGGGGGGGGCTGTATGCTGTCAGGAAAGAAAAATTATAAAATGTTCAGTTTTCCTGACACAAGTATGACAGCATACAAATATGGGATGTAACATACCACAAACAACAAGGGAGAGTAATGCTGTAGTGTTTTAACCAACATATCATTAGATTCATTTAGACCTGAAGCCAAACTCCCCTGTTTTCAATGTTGCTTGACTAACTTTGTTAGTTTGCTAGAAATGGTTTGAAGTACATGAACCTGTTTGGTGTCCTGTAGAATAATTCCGGACCTCTGAATTCTGCCCATGAGCATGCAATCTGTTTGGTAAAGTGGACTCTGCACTAAAATAAAAAAAGCCCATCAGACTACCTCTACCTGAGACAATGCAACTGTCCTAGTGGACAGTGAAAGTCTTCTTCTGACACTGCCAGGCCTAAAGAGCCCATTGTCTGACCTTCTAGAGAAGGGCCATTTCCATGTATTTCTTCAACATGGAGTCCACTTCTAATGCTTGTGGTCACTCACACATTTTAGTTTCGACATGCTGGAAGGATTATGTCCTGACCCAGATGCAAAGATTTGCAGAAATTTGTATGAAGATGGAGAAGAGACTAGTTGAGAGCTAACATACAGTATACACATTAGTAAATGTAATGCCGTGTACACACGCTCGGAATTTCTGACAACAAATGTTCCATGTAAGCTTATTGTTGGAAAATTCGACTGTGTGTATGCTCCATCGGACATTTGCTGTTTGAATTTCCGATAGCAAAAATTTGAGAACTGGTTCCCAAATTTTCCGACAACAAGTTATTCCGATCGCGTGTACACAATTCCGAAGCACAAAGTTCCACGCATGCTCGGAATTAAACAGAAGAGCCGCACTGGCTATTGAACTTAATTTTTCTTGGCTCGTCGTACGTCTTGTATGTCACAACGTTCTTGATGTTCGAAATTTCCGACGACATTTGTGTGACCGTGTGTATGCAAGACAAGTTGAGCCAACATCCGTCGGAAAAAAAATCCACAGTTTTATTGTCGGAATGTCCGATCGTCTGTACGCGGCATGACAGTAATCATTTACAGCATATCTTGAATGTAACTGTTTTGGGAAACAGTTAAATTGATGGGTTTAGTTGCACTTTAAGCTGCCAATGTATACAAATACATACTTCTATTGCAAATTGCAATTTTAGTGGCACATTAATGCCATTCATCCATTTTCTACGTCAATAGTTTAAAGAATTTAACGCCATTATAATCTATGCCACATTAATCTGCAAGCTTGTTCCAGGTCATTAATTTAGAAAGAAATGCCATGAAGATTAATATCAAAAGTTATCATGTCCACTCATCAAATGAGGAAATGGATATTCAGGAAAAGTTACAAATATTCCAGGATATTTCCTCGTATTAGTAAAAGGAATGAATGTGGCCCATGTCACAAAGCGATCTTTTGTCTAGTGACATACACAGTACCGGTAAAGCTGCCAACTTTTCTGTGCCCAATGATCTTCTGTCTGGCAAGTAATTTACTGACTAGATTGCTAAGAGACCACTTACCCTTTCCAATGGTATGAATTCTTTGCTGGCCAAAGTAGAAACATGTATCTTCTTTGCTACTGACAGCCGAGCAGAAAAAAAAAAGAAGAAGAAAGTGAGCATGTGCCAACCTTTAGTCTTTCTCAAACATGGTTCTCTGGAACCATAGGGTTCTCCTGAGGTTGCAAGGGGTTCCTTGTTTTGTAAGAAGTGGTGAATTGATCTCCCACCTACACTGGCCACCAATGCAAGTAGGCAAGTTTACACTGACTACCAATGTGAAAGGTTAATAGATAATAATACTATCTGCATTTATTTTCTGTTATTGTCATTTTTTTTAAGTTAATTCAAAGAATATAATTGTTTTAACTGAACATAAATATATCACTTACAGAATTTGGTTGTTAAAAGATTATTTATCCTTGGTGTTAAATACTATATTATTTATTCTTTGATATAAAACGTTCTACAATCAACTGATCAAGCAGAGTACAGTGAGCTGTGAGTACAATATTTTTTAGCAAGCCATACGTCCTTTAAAGTGGAACTAAAGACAGGAATATTTACCTGTGCTCCAATGGTACAACACCAGCAAGGTTTTCCCCAGCACCAGAACCTTTTGCCCTTTTGATTGGTTGGTGTGGGATGACGTCACTCCTGCGCATGTCTCTTTTGTAATAAAGAGCCTGCATGTTCACAGTTATTTATTTTTACCTTTTAGCTCTGGTTTAAATTATTTCAGTGATTCCTCAGTAATAAAAGAGTTGAGCAAGGCTGGACAAAGCCTTTTCAAACTCCTCCAGTGAACCATTTTTTTAATATTACTCACCTTGCTCCTGTTGGAGGAAAATTTTCCTTGATCTACAGGTGATGCCATTACCGGCTTATGGTTACTGCAAAACTTTTATTCATATAGAAAATATAAAAATCAGTCCTGAAGAAGTCACAGTGTGGGCAGGACAAAACGCATCACTGTCATGCGGCACGTCCCCTGATGTTTCCTTACCCCCCCCCCCCATAATAGCCTTGAGTGTACACCAGCTAGGACCAGCTGGAATTACCTGCCAGTGCCATTGATTCCACGCTCACTGGCATATGGATGCCACTATATGCTGCCTGGGGAACTAGTGTACAGGCAGTAAAGACTCCAAGGTGGTGTGATTACTTTTATCCAACAGCACTAGTAGCCACTTACTGCATAGTTTCAAACTAATGCCATAGACACAAGCTCAGAGCCCATCAACACATTCCGTTTAAGATTTTTAAATCATGGTGAGCAACTCTTTACCCTCTTTGTCAATAGCTAACACAGTAAAATGCTCTACTACTGCTAAAACCAAAACAAAATATATATGACAGATTATCAATCATTAAAGTGTTACTAAACGCACAATAGTATATGCAGTAAATCATTCTTGTTATACTCATTGTGGAACCTAGGGGGTTAATATTTCTCTGCAGTGTGTAAAAAGGTTGTTTGATCCTGTCTTCTCTGATCCTCCCCTTCTTCCAGTGTCTCCAACTCATCCCTGGATAGAGGGTAGCGGGCAAGCTGCACATGCTTAGTTTGGTGTGTATTGCTAGAGTTTTTTTTTCCTTGAGAGCACGCATGGGATCAGCACAGGGCCAATCAGCACTGTCCAGACAGAGGGTCAGGGGTCTTGCAGTCTTATAGGACAGTGAGAGCAGTATGAAAACTCCTCCTACAAACTTTAACCAGACACTGATAGAAGTCACAAGACTGTTGGTGAGAAAAGGTATTTAACCGTTTATATTTACTAAACTAGTTGCATTTCCATGTTCTGTGGGATTCCTGGGTTTAAAACACTTTAAATGTGGGGGCTACATTTGTTTTTTAGACTATTTTAGACTTATTCACATTCATAGTTACATAGTTAGTCAGGTTGAAAAAAGACACAAGTTCCTCTAGTTCAACCATAAAATTGAATGTGTACTGCAGCAATGTAGAAGCAAGGGGACTAGGAACTCCTGAAATTTTGCCAGATGAAGAGGATTCTTTGGCTAAAGTCCTTTTTGGGGTATCCACATCACTGTCTTTGAGACATGGACACTTCCTATTGGATGATTGTCGGTGGGTCCTCTCAGGAGAGAGAAGAGGACAATGTCATTACAGGGGATGCTACCAGGGGAATGGTGGTCTTGGGTTGCCATCATAATTCTGTATCAGGATCAGTAGTTCCCCACAATGGAACTCATGGCATTGAGGGACCTGGACCAGGGGCTTAAGTGAGTTTACCTGCCTTTATTAGGCAAGAAGGGGAGGGATAGGCAGTAGTGTATTTAGGTTTTGTGCTGCCCTAGGCCTGACCAAACTCGTGCACCCCCTAATTTAAATATGACACACCCCTTCCTGTCAAGACCACACCCCTTTCTGTTTAAGACCCACCCTGAAATTAGGGCCTGGGGGGCATTGGATTACCTTAATTTACATACATTTTCTTCTCACTTTCTGTTTGGCTATGGGGCAGGGAGTAAATGTAAAGCTCTGCAATGGGACAGGGATGGTAAAAATAAACTGACAGGGGCTATAACCCTCTCTTACTCTATCCAAAATGGAAAAAAAAAAGTGTTGTCTATAGTTCTACTTTAAGCAAACATTTCTGATAATTTTATGGAGAGGACTAAGAAGAAATAACCATGCCAATGGTACAGCAGAAAACATCTAGCACAGTGAGGAAGGTTTGTGGTCCAGGATGATAGGACAGTCAAAATTAGAAGCAGCTTGTGTTACACAAACAGTGTAGCGCAAGCCGGCGGGGACTCTTTCCACGCTGCCCCCCTGCAAAGTGCTGCCCTAGGCCTGGGCCTTGTTGGTCTAGGCCAGGATACAGCGTAGGGAGTAGGGAGAGGAGAGGAGAAAGGTATGGTTAAAGGTTAGTTTTTGCCCTGAGTGGGGCATCAGAGAAAACCTGTACTGAGGAAGCATGGAAGCTGCTGTTGTATATCTTCCTTCCTGAAAATACTAATACCCTGGCTGTTGGTTCAATGACTTCAGTACTTTTTGTTACTGCCCTGGAACAAGTATAAAGTGTAGGAGCTCAAACTTTTCTAATTACAGTTCTTTATGCTTGTTGGGGGGGAAGTACTGCAGTCAGATAGTCAGGCTCCTAGCATTTTCAGAAGCTCATTAATATCACTTCTGGTATTCCTCAAAGTATAGATTTTTCTAAAACACTGTTATTTCACATATATTTTCAATTAGCCTTTGTTCCCCTCAATCCCAAGGAATATACAGTATGTTCCATGAGTAGACATGCAAATTATTAAATCACCACAAGAGGTCACTGCAGCACAAGCAGATAAGATCTACTACTGATTATTTGAGACTTGAGAGTAGGACACATCATATCCTCAATTGACATATCACACTGGCAGCATGGCTCACATTTGAGGCATAAATGGAGTATATAGGCAGGCATCAGACTTAGCCACTTGTTAAATATGTTGCTAAACAATGCGCACAGTATAGAACATGGATATGTAACTTTAAAAAAAAGCATTGTGCTGGAGATTATGTAATGTAGTCCTGCAGTTCATTTAACTGTTTATGTTTTCTTGGTTTATGTCTTTTTTTTTTTTGTAATTTTTCAATTTTGTAAAAATGAAATAAAGTACAAAGGCACACCATGCTCTCAATCCTTCATACCTCTGCTGCCCGAACATTATATCTGCCACCACTTTGTAAGTTGCCCCATAAACTTTAAACCCATTTACCTAATAGATCAGTTTACTCAGAATGTCAAAAACAGCCCTAAGAGGTCTCTTGTTTTAAGGGGCATTCCATAGAAGCCTAGACAGTTGCTTAGCACATTCAGAGTATTGTGTTCAGGCAGTTCAGAGAAAACCTTTTAAATAAAGCTGGTACCTTGAAAAAGTATTTATACCCCCTGAAATTTTCTACATTTTCTCATGTTGTAACTGAAAACGTAAATGTATTTTATGTGATAGACTAACACAAAGTGGCACATAATTGTGACGTGGAAGGAAAATGATAAATGGTTTTCTAAATATTTTACAAATAAATAAATGAAGAGTGTGGAGTGCATTTGTATTCAGCCCCCTTTACTCTGATACCCCTAACTATAATCTAGTGCGGGGATATGCAATTAGCGGACCTCCAGCTGTTGCAAAACTACAAGTCCCGTCATGCCTCTGCCTTTGGGTGTCATGCTTGTGGCTGTCAGAATCTTGCTATGCCTCATGGGAGTTGTAGTTCTGCAACAGCTGGAGGTCCGCTAATTGCTTATCCCTGATCTAGTGGAACCAATTGCCCTCAGAAGTCACCTAATTTGTAAATAGAGTCTACCTGTGTGTAATTTAATCTCAGTAAAAATCACAGCTGTTCTGTGAAGCGCTCAGAGGTTTGTTAGAGAACTTTAGTGAACAAACAGTATCACGAAAGCCAAGGAACACACCAGACATGTCAGGGATAAGGTAGTGGAGAAGTTTCAAGCAGGGTTAGGCCATAAAAAAATGATCTGAACTTTAAACATCTCACGGAGCACTGTTCAATCCATCATCCAAAAATTAAAAGAGAATGGTACAACTGAAAGCCTACCAAGACATCACCGTTAACCTAAGCTGACAGGCCGGGCAAGGAGAGTTTTAACCAGAGAAGCAGCCAAGAGGCCCATGGTAACTCTGGAGGAGCTCAGATGGGAGAATCTATCCACAGGACAACTATTAGTCCTGCACTTCACAAATCTGGCATTTATCTGAAGAGTGGCAAGGAGAAAGCCATTGTTGAAGGAAAGCCATAAAAAAGCCATTTGCAGTTTGCGAGAAGCCATGTTGGGGACACAGCACACATGTGGAAGAAGGTGCTCTGGTCAGATGAGACCAAAATTAAACTTTTTGGCCTAAAAGCAAAACACTATGTGTGGTGGAAAACTAACACTGAACACACCATCATCACTGTGAAACATGGTGGTGGCAGGATCATGTTGTGACAATGCTTTTCTTTACCAGGGACCAGGGCCGGTGCAAGGATTTTTGACACCCTAGGCAAAACCTAATTTTGCCGCCCCCCGCTTGGCTCCACCCCCTTTGCACTGTCCATGTATACCCCACCTTTTTATAGACTGCTACCATTTGGGGGGGGGGGGGGGGTCAGTCACTGGCCCAGCGCATAATACGCATGCAGCGTATGTGGGAGCCTAGAGGGGAGGCACTGGCACGGCACCCCTGACTAATGTGCACTGTAGGCTGCTGCCTACCTCGTCTATAGGTAGTGTCGGCCCTGTACAGGGTATATGTACACAAATAATCAAGGCACTGTTGATCAGTCCAGGCCCATTAGTGTCGCCTATCAGTGCCACCTATAAGTCTCCATCAGTGCCATTTATCAGTGCAGCCTCATCAGTGCCACCTCTTAGTGCCCATCAGTGTTGCCTCATCAGTGCCCATTATTGGGGAACCCCTCACAATGGGCACAGCAGGTGTACAGACTTGGGAACTCAGCACAGGGATGGTAGGAACCCCTCATAAAGGGCACAGCGGGTGTACAGACCCAGGAACTCAGAACAGGGATGGTGGGAAGCTCATAATGAGCACATCGGGTATACAGATCGGGGGAACTCGGCACATGGATGGTGGGAACCTCATAATGAGCACAGCAGGTGTATGGACCAGGGCAACTCAGCACAGGGATGGTGGGAACCTCACAATGAGCACAGCAGGTGTATGGACCAGGGCAACTCAGCACAGGGATGGTGGGAACCTCACAATGAGCACAGCAGGTGTATGGACCAGGGCAACTCAGCACAGGGATGGTGGGAACCTCACAATGAGCACAGCGGGTGTATGGACCAGGGCAACTCAGCACAGGGATGGTGGGAACCTCACAATGAGCACAGCGGGTGTATGGACCAGGGCAACTCAGCACAGGGATGGTGGGAACCTCACAATGAGCACAGCAGGTGTATGGACCAGGGCAACTCAGCACAGGGATGGTGGGAACCTCACAATGAGCACAGCGGGTGTATGGACCAGGGCAACTCAGCACGGGGATGGTGGGAACCTCACAATGAGCACAGCAGGTGTACAGACCTCTGGACAGGGAGGGCAGCATTTACTAGAACTGATTAGCTGTATTTTCTTCCTGCAGCTGCTAACTGTTGGTGGAAGGAGATGAGGAAAATACCCCTTTAGATGCTACAGCCCAGTTCTAGTAAATTCTGCACCCCCAGCTGCACTAGCATCAGCAGGACTAGAATACATAGGGACTAGTGGGCAGTAACCTGACCTGTAGGCAGTGTTTTTTATGGGTGGTCACCACCAGCAGAAGAAAAAAAAACTTAAAGAAATACACTGACCGCCCCGCACAGCACTAATCAGTGATACCAGCTTCAGCAACAGCATACTGTATGTATCATGGCCGAGCACTCACCTACATTCTCGGCTTCCAATCTCCCGCGCTGTGACCTGTGCAATGTGAGGAGGGGGGTGAGGGGGACATTCCAGGGAGGGAGTTCGGGGGTTATCAGGAGGAAGAGCTGAGGTGAACTGTGGTGTGTTAAGGCAGACATGTATGAAGTCCAGTGCCCACCCCCTCCTCCATCCATCCATGTGGTCTGACTACACACAGCATTTAATAATCAGCGGCAGCTGCAGCTGCAAAAACAGTGACTTCTCCTCTCCCCCTCCCTCCCCAGAGACTCCTCCGCACCTACCTCCCGACCACACCGATCACTGGGGCTGCTCCTCCTGATCACCCACACCAGGTCCCCAGCACTAGTAACTACGAGCAGAGCTGGAGGAGAGGGAGCGGCCACACCCCCCTGTTACATGGCACACGGAGGAAGAGCAGGAGCTGTGATGGGTTCAGGGCTGATCGCAGGGGGATAGCAGGCGATGTCCGATGCCGTGCGATGTGTCATCAGCGTGGAGGAGGAAGGAGACTGTCCCTGACTAGCCGCGCTCCGGGGTGCTGGCGCCGCGGCACTGCTTGACATGTCAGGGCGCTGGTGGATTGTGTGCAAGCTCTGTGGAGGACAGTGCAGCACTGGGATGGACTGCAATATCCAGCGGCCGGGCGCCTTAGGCGGCAGTGCGCTCCTAGGCGGTCGCCTAATCCGCCTAGTGGTAGCGCCGGCCCTGCCAGGGACAGTGAAGCTGGTTAGAGTTGATGGGAGTATGGATAGAGCCAAATACAGGACAATGTAGCAGAAAACCTCTACCCCAGTCTGCAAAAGACTTGAGACTGAGGTAGAGGTTCAGCTTCCAGCAGGACAATGAACCTAAACATACAGCCAGAGCCATGGGCGTCCGCTCCATAGGGCAAGGTAGGGCCCTTGCCCCCCCCTAGAAACCAGTGCCATGATTCTCTCTGAGCAGGAAGCAAGGCGGCGCCCAGTGAAGGAGGCGCTCGTGAGGTGAGTGACTGGGAAAAAAGCAGTGTTGCCAATGCCAACCGCGGCCGACTGTATTTATTGGCAGTTTCTGGAGCGGCCCAATCCGATCCTGTATTTGGCCAGCAGGCGGGGCTGCCCAGCCACGAGGGCGGACTTCACAGAGGCTGAGCTGGCGGTGCACAACTACTGGTGGAAAGCCGAGTGATGTCATCTCATGGCGCGCCAGAATTGAAAATCAGTCACCAGGAGCAGGAGTAGGCTAGCTGTGCAGGCGGATCAGAGGAGCCGTCATAGTGGTCTAATTTTTTTCTGATGATCCAGAGTGAGTCGGGGACAGTGTTACAGCCCAGTTATCCACAGCACAAACGGACCAGCCCAGGGCAGGCACACCTTAAGGTACTAAATAGAGGAGGTTATGTAGGCAGGAGGGATGGATCACGGAGGCAGGAGAGGTGGATCACAGAGGCAGGAGAGATGGATCACAGAGGCAGGAGAGATGGATCACAGAGGCAGGAGAGATGGATCACAGAGGCAGGAGAGATGGATCACAGAGGCAGGAGAGGTGGATCACAGAGGCAGGAGAGATGGATCACAGAGGAAGGAGGGATGGATCACAGAGGCAGGAGGGATGGATCACAGAGGCAGGAGGGATGGATCACAATGGAAGGAGGGATGGATCACAGAGGAAGGAGGGATGGATCACAGAGGAAGGAGGGATGGATCACGGAGGAAAGAGGGACGGTGTGATGGTGACAGGAGGGATGGCCCATGGAAGTGGGATGGACGGTGTAATGGTGGCTGGAGGGATGGTGTGATGGTGACAGGAGGGATGGATCATGGAGGCAGGAGGGATGGTGTGATGGTGACAGGAGGAATGGATCATGGAGGAAGGAGGGTTGGTGTGATGGTGATAGGAGGGATGGATCATGGAGGAAGGAGAGATGGATCATGGAGGGATGGTGTGATAATGACAGAAGGGATGGATCATGGAGGAAGGAGGGATGGTGTGATGGTGACAGGAGGGATGGATCATGGAGGCAGGAGGGATGGTGTGATGGTGACAGGAGGGATGGATCATGGAGGCAGGAGGGATGGTGTGATGGTGACAGGAGGGATGGATCATGGAGGAAGGAGGGATGATGTGATGGTGACAGGAGGGATGGATCATGGAGGGATGGTGTGATGGTGACAGGAGGGATGGTGTGATGGTGACAGGAGGGATGGATCATGGAGGAAGGAGGGATGATGTGATGGTGACAGGAGGGATGGATCATGGAGGGATGGTGTGATAGTGACAGGAGGGATGGTGTGATGGTGACAGGAGGGATGGATCATGGAGGCAGGAGGGATGGTGTGATGGTGACAGAAGGGATGGATCATGGAGGAAGGAGGGATGATGTGATGGTGACAGGAGGGATGGATCATGGAGGGATGGTGTGATGGTGACAGGAGGGATGGTGTGATGGTGGCAGGAGGGATGGTGTGATGGTGACAGAAGGGATGGATCATGGAGGAAGGAGGGATGATGTGATGGTGACAGGAGGGATGGATCATGGAGGGATGGTGTGATGGTGACAGGAGGGATGGTGTGATGGTGACAGGAGGGATGGATCATGGAGGCAGGAGGGATGGTGTGATGGTGACAGGAGGGATGGATCATGGAGGAAGGAGGGATGATGTGATGGTGACAGGAGGGATGGATCATGGAGGGATGGTGTGATAGTGACAGGAGGGATGGTGTGGTGGTGACAGGAGGGATGGATCATGGAGGCAGGAGGGATGGTGTGATGGTGACAGGAGGGATGGATCATGGAGGAAGGAGGGATGATGTGATGGTGACAGGAGGGATGGATCATGGAGGGATGGTGTGATGGTGACAGGAGGGATGGTGTGATGGTGACAGGAGGGATGGTGTGATGGTGGCAGGAGGGATGGTGTGATGGTGACAGAAGGGATGGATCATGGAGGAAGGAGGGATGATGTGATGGTGACAGGAGGGATGGATCATGGAGGGATGGTGTGATGGTGACAGGAGGGATGGATCATGGAGGGATGGTGTGATGGTGACAGGAGGGATGGTGTGATGGTGACAGGAGGGATGGATCATGGAGGAAGGAGGGATGATGTGATGGTGACAGGAGGGATGGATCATGGAGGGATGGTGTGATAGTGACAGGAGGGATAGTGTGATGGTGACAGGAGGGATGGATCATGGAGGCAGGAGGGATGATGTGATGGTGACAGGAGGGATGGATCATGGAGGGATGGTGTGATAGTGACAGGAGGGATAGTGTGATGGTGACAGGAGGGATGGATCATGGAGGCAGGAGGGATGGTGTGATGGTGACAGGAGGGATGGATCATGGAGGAAGGAGGGATGATGTGATGGTGACAGGAGGGATGGATCATGGAGGGATGGTGTGATGGTGACAGGAGGGATGGTGTGATGGTGGCAGGAGGGATGGTGTGATGGTGACAGAAGGGATGGATCATGGAGGAAGGAGGGATGATGTGATGGTGACAGGAGGGATGGATCATGGAGGGATGGTGTGATGGTGACAGGAGGGATGGTGTGATGGTGACAGGAGGGATGGATCATGGAGGAAGGAGGGATGGTGTGATGGTGACAGGAGGGATGGATCATGGAGGAGGGATCAAGGAAAGGCAAGGCACTCGGCAGCGGTCTCAGCGGCTCTTAGGCAGTGGCACTCCTCTAGGTCAGGACACTACACTACTGTGGGGGAGTGAATTTGGCAGAGGAGGATATACTACTACACCACTGTGGGGGGTGAATGTTTTGACAAGTGAGTTGAACCATTTCATTTTGTACAACAATGTAATAATAGAAATATGTCCAGTGGTGTAGGTTGCTGTGTAATGTAAAGGGGTCCAGAGGTGTAGTTGTGGAGAGGGGGTACACAGTAGGGACAAGGAGATATTGAAAGATGCAGGGAGCACAGTGGGGTGTTTTTACATTTTAACGCGACTGCGTATCACCGCTGCCAAAGCGCCCTCCCCCCCTGAAAAATGTCAGCGGACGCCCATGGCCAGAACTACAATGGAATGGTTTAGATCAAAGCATTTTTATGTGTTATAATGACCCAATCAAAGCCCAGACCTAAATCCAATTTAGAATATGTGGCAAGACTTGAAAATTGCTGTTCACAGATGCTCTTTATGCAATCTGTCAGAGCTTGGGCTATTTTGCAAAGAAGAATGGGCAAAAATGTCACTTTCTAGATGTGCAAAGTTGGTAGAGACATCCCCAAAAAGACTTAGGCCCCATACACACGAGCAGACAGATTTGTTCAAATCGGTCGGGCCGACCGATTTGAACAAATCTGTCTGCTGGGGACATATTGGTTTGATCGTGTACACACGATCAAACCAAAATCCCCGCCGCCAGACGGCGCGGTGACATTGACGCCGCCACGTCACTGCACCAGGAAGTAAAACACTTCCGCGCATGCGTCGAAAACCATTCGGCGCGTGTGCGAGAAGACATGTCTGCTGGTTAGCGTACTAACCAGCAGACATGTCGGGCGGACGGGTTCCCAGGCGACAGATTGGTAAGCATGCTTTCCAATCTGTCGTTTGGCCAAATCCGTCGGCTCACCCGTACACACGATCGAATCTGTCTGCTGAAACTGTCTAGCAGACTGTTTCCAGCAGACAGATTTGATCGTGTGTACGAGGCCTTACAGCTGTAATTGCATCGATAGGTGGTTCTACAAAGTATTGACTCAGGGGGGGTTCAATACAAATGCACACCAAACTTTCACATATTTATTTGTAAAAAAAATCATTTACTTTCCACTTCACAATTATGTCGCACTTTATGCTGGTCTATCACATAAAATCACAATAAAAAACATTTATGTTTTTGGCTGTAACATGAGAAAAGGTGGAACATTTCAAGGGCTATGAATACTTTTTCAAGGTGTTTTTCAACTCCAGTCCTCAAGGCACACCAACAGGTCAAGTTTTCAGGATTTCCCTCAGATGAAATGGCTGTGGTGATTACTAAGGCAGTGAAACTGATCAAATCACCTATGCAAACTAATGGAAATCCTGAAAACATGACCTGTTGGTGTGCCTTGAGGACTGGAGTTGAAAAACACTGCTAGATTGTCGATATATAGACAATATGGAGTCTATTTATAAAGCTAAGAATCTGACATTCTCCAAACATCCACTGCGGTTGAATGTGTTTAAAATGATAGCGATTAATTCACCACCTGTGAAGGTTTGGTGGAAGTCACATTCACTGCTTTATAAATATGCTCCTGTTGGGGAGGGTGAAAAGAGACCCTTGGATAAGGTAACCATGGTCAGTTCCACTTTAAAAAATTCCCACCTTAAAGTGAAACTATAGCAATGCAATAAAACTTTGCTCGCAGGTAGGCTTTTAATGCAGAAGACATTTCTTTGTCTCTTCTGCAAAAAAAAAACAATATTTAGCCTTCCAGCAATGCTTATTCTAAATGTACATTGAACCTTTACTTTCTTGGAATGTCTTGGTGATTATATAAATTAACACATGTGCGTATGCGCTTGGGTTATCCCAGGCCAGCCAATCAGGAAATCTGAAGATGCCAAACCCTGAGTGCGCGGTGGAGCTCACTCAGGCTCGATACCCAGAAGTGCAGGATCACGTATATATACACGATCATGTGCAGCATGGCCGCCCTGTAGCAGTAAATCTTCTATGGGGTGGTCGGGAAGAGGTTATATTGTGGATTTACACTGTATAGATATTTTTTCAGAGAAAAGGGATATTCTTTAGTGTCACTTTCTTCATGGGAAACTTCCAGAAACCCTTGCACCAGTTACTATGATGAATCTCTTTGAGAATGTGTTTAGTTAGTGGGGGTTATTTAATGAAGAGAAGACCTGGCCTAAAGCAGGGACAATACAAGACCCTTTTAAGAGTCACATTTTTATTGACCCAGTGAATTCAGTTTTTTTCTAATACAGATTTTTTTTTATGTCTGGTGACAAACGGACAGGGTTAGGACTTGTTGAAGGACATATTGGATGATAGCAAACTGGTATGGTTGGGGGGAGTCGTATGGACTATGAGAGCTCTAATGAAAAATAAAAAATCTACAGTATTTATCGGCATATAACACACACCTTCATTTTAAGAGGGGAGTTTCAATGCAGCCTGATCAATACCCATCTGCAGCCTCAAATTTCCCATCAATGCAGCTTGACCAATGCCCATCTGTAGCCTCACAATTGCCCATCAATGCAGCGTGATTAATGCCCATCTGCAGCCTCAAATTGCCCATCAGTGCAGCTTGATCAATGCCCATCTGTAGCCTCACAATTGCCCATCAATGCAGCGTGATTAATGCCCATCTGCAGCCTCAAATTGCCCATCAATACAGCTTGATCAATGCCCATCTGTAGCCTCACAGATGCCCATCAATGCAGCGTGATTAATGCCCATCTGCAGCCTCCCCATTGCCATGAATGCAGCCTGATCAATGCCCTTCTCAAGAAGGGGGCGGGATGAATGCCATCAGATTACATACAGTGAGAATCTCCTGTTTACTCGGCGGGCTCTTTAATCCAAAGTCCCGCCTCCTGGACCGGCTTCTATGATAGACAGGACACTGGTCCAATGCCGGCCCAGGAGACGGGACTTCCAATTACAGAGACCGCTGAGTTAACAGGAGATTCTTGCTGTATGTAATTTGACGGTGTTTGTCCCACCCCCTTTCTCTATAAGGCAGACCAAATTGCAGAATCGACGTATAACACACACACACTATTTGCAACCGATTTGCAGAGTAATAAAGTGAGTGTTTTACGCCAATAAATACAGTATATAAGAAAAGAAAACACTATTGGACTAAGCTCAATGAAAAAGCTAGCCGAGTGAATGATCTTCACAGATCTGCTGGGTACAAATTATTCCAGTATAATGCCAATCTGAAACATGGCAGATCAATTTGCTCACATTTAGTAAGAGATTATCATTGATACTACTGAAATAAGTCTTCTTGATGGCTCAGACAAGAATGCTAAATATTGAAGGTCAGTATTATCCCTATTCCTGTTCCTTTCCAGCTGATGCAATGAATTATTGAAGAGCAAGGAATACTGCATATGTAACAAGACAGAAGCTTTGCTAAACGAGTCTACTTTTGCTTTCCTAGCAGCAAATGAAACCTCCGTTTGATACCGCATTATGTGAGATGGAAGAGACATGATGAAGAGTGATAAGCCCACTAGACTGGAATAACAACACCAAAATGGGACAGTGTGTGAAAAGGGCCCCATAAGCACTGAAGAGGCAAAACAAGCCAAAAAAAAAAACAGGATAATTATACTTCAAACAAGCGCATTATGTAATTTACCAGATACGTTTTTTATACAATAGGCTCACACACGAGGATAAGGATTCTTATTTTTTTTTTAAAGTGACAGTTATTTTCACATACGTCTATTCTGAAAACAAGTCAAAATCAAGATTCTTATCCTTGTGCTGAAACTTTGTTAATTGAGCCAAATGGATATCATTAGTTCAAGTGTCAGGACACTGAGTTCTGTTTAAAGATAATATATATATACGGTATATACAAACAGTGTAGCGCTGGAAATAAATCAAAGTGAATAAATCAGTAGTCATACATTATGACAATCAAAAGCAATAATGTGAGGATCATAAGATGGATCGGCAGGTGAAATTTCAAAAGAAAAATTTAAAGCGGAGTTTCACCCTAAAACAATTATATACCGTTACATCCAGCATACTGCTGACATCTACAGTATGCTGGTATTTTTTTTTTTCCGCTGTACATAATTTCTTATAGTTCTTTTCACCCGGCTTCCGGGTTCTCTCTCCCCTGGGGAGTAGGCGTTCCTATGAAGATGCGTAGATGATTGACATGCGGGTAAGGATCGTCACGCGTTCCGAAATTAGACGAACTAGGACTTGGCTCTTTAAGAACTTTTATTTGGCTAAAATGTCATTTTGACATTTTAGCAGAAGTTCTGGCGGCCGTCTATAGAGGGCGCTGCAGCGCCACACTCTCTCACAAATAACTCACATTCAATGCAATGCATTGAACGTGTGTTATTGTTGCCAGCTGCCTGGTCTATTCCTATAACCGGACATTGGGCGCCGGTTACCCGAATAGCGGCAGCTGGTTGGCTGAGGGGAACTGCCTATCAAAGCCAGCGGCTCTGATAGGCTTTTCCAGTACCGCCCTCCGACTCTCGGAAGTCTATGCTCGGAGCGCAGGCAATCTGCGTTCCTTGCATGAGACTGACGGCCGTTTCAGCCAATCAGGTTCCCGGATTCTGGTTATCAGGAACCTGATTGGCTGAAGCTTCTCCACGGCGGCAGAAGACATCGAGGGAGGACATGGAAGCGTCAGGTAAGTGGTTTTTTTACAGGGAAAGGGGCATCATGGGGCACAGTGGCATGGGGCACAGTGGTGACAAAGGGCACAGAGGCGACAATGAGCACAGTGGCATGGGACACAGTGGTGACAATTGATGGCACAGTGCCACAGTGACTGCATTTGATGGCATGGCACAGTGGTGACAATTGATGGCACAGTGGTGGCGTTTGATGGCATGGCACAGTGGTGACAATTGATGGCACAGTGGTGGCGTTTGATGGCATGGCACAGTGGTGACAATTGATGGCACAGTGGTGGCGTTTGATGGCATGGCACAGTAGTGACAATTGATGGCACAGTGACTACATTTGATGGCATGGCACAGTGGTGACAATTGATGGCACAGTTGCTGTGTTGCGTGGTGACAATTGATGGCACAGTGGCTGCGTTTGATGGCATGGCACAGTGGTGACAATTGATGGCACAGTGACTGCATTTGATGGCATGGCACAGTGGTGAATATTGATGACACAGTTGCTGTGTTGCATGGCACACACAGTGGTGACAATTGATGGCACAGCGGCTGCATTTGATGGTACAGCGGCTGCATTTGATGGCATGGCACAGTGGTGACAATTGATGGCACAGTGGTGACGTTTGATGGCATGGCACAGTGGTGACAATTGATGGCACAGTGACTGCATTTGTTGGCATGGCACAGTGGTGACAATTGATGGTGCAGTGGCTGCATTTGGTGGCATGGGGCACAGTGGTGACAATTGATGGCACAGTGGCTGCATTTGATGGCATGGCACAATGGTGACAATTGATGGCACAGTTTCTGTGTTTGATGGCATGGCACAGTGGTGACAATTGATGGCACAGTGCAATATTTATTTTTTCGTTTGCACCCCCCCCAAAAATTTTGAGCACCAGCCGCCACTGCTGTACGTCTAGAAATAGTCATCATCAATGGGGATGCCTCTTATGTTCCCTGGCTAGGGAGGAGCTCCTGAACAACTTGGCCTATACAGGTCCAATCCCCCCTTATTTTACAAAGGTGTGTAAGTAACAAGAGATTATAAGGGATAGGTGTTGGTGTACCAGAGGAGGAAAGAAGGGAGCGGAGGTGGGGGGGGTTCCTGTGGGGGTGCGGTTTGGATTCAGGTAGCTGCATTAAACCGCGTGCTCCTCCCTGAGGTTCTGTCCCTCCGGGGAGTATTTAAATACATTCCAGAGTTGCCAAGTATTGTGGTACGTCTCCTGCCTATTTTGGCTCGTGAGGATAAGGTCCTCTAGGCGATTGATATTGTCCACTTTATTGAGCCAGACTGCCACGGTGGGTGGGTTCTGGGACTGCCACGTCAGCGGGATGCAGGCCTTGGCTGCATCGAGGAGGTGGCGTATCACAGATTTCTTGTATACTCTCAACGGTATATCCGTTGCGTGGAGCAGGAAGAAAGCTGGGTCATCCGGAATTTCCCGGTCAGTAAACTGCTGCGTTATTCGACGCACTGCGCTCCAGAACCCCTGTAGACGGGTACAGGACCAAAAAATGTGTAGGAGTGTACCTCTCTCCTCCCGGCATCGCCAGCATAGATCCGACGACTCCGGGAAGAGAGAGCGCAACAATGCCGGGGTCCTGTGCCAACGAGTGAGAATTTTATAGTTTGTTTCCTGGGCCCTGGAGCATATGGAGGATTTGTGGGTAAGTTCGAGAATGTGTTTCCTTGTACTAGCGGGGAAGGTGCAGCCCAGTTCCCTCTCCCATTTCAAAAGGAATGGGACAGGGCTATCGGCGGGCGGCGTGTTCAGTAAACCATGCATCAATGACAAAGTGTGGGAAACTATCCCGGATCCCATACAGATCTCCTCCAGGGGCGTGGGTGGCTGCTGTGTGCCCTCTGGTGTTGGCATGCTACTCAAGAAATGCCCCAGCTGGAGCGCTCTCATGTGGTCCAGCCTATATGGGCCTGCGGGGTCGGCTAGTTCTGCGGCAGTCTTCCATTTCCCTCTATCACTAAAATTTGATGCCTGACTGTACCCCGCCTCCCGTAATGCGATGAATTTTTTATCATGTAGGCCTGGCAAAAATTGGGGGTGACCTAGTATTGGGCTCAGCATGGGATTATGTGTCAATAGTGAGGGTTTTGCCCACAGCTGCGAGCATATTTTAGTTGCTGTACCTATCAGCGGATGACGTTTTAAGACTGGTGGTAGCGCTGTAAAGCACCACGGAGCCCCTCGCAGAGGGATAGGACTCTGTCCCTGCTCAATCTGTGTCCACAGCTTGGTGTTCGAGTGGCGGCACCAGTCCACAAGTCTACCCAGATGGGTTGCTTGATAATAGGTGCGGAGGTCCGGCATTGCTAGTCCTCCGTGGGATTTTGGTAATGACAGCATCTTCCTGTTCTAACGGGGGCTTTTCCATGCCCAAAGGAACTTGGTAAGCGCTGAATGGGCCTGTTTAAAGAAGTCCCCCGGGATCCGTATCGGTATGGCCTGCAAAAGGTACAGGAACTTAGGTAGTATAGACATCTTAAGGATGTTACAGCGCCACAGCCACGAGTGAAGGCCACCAGTCCATCGGTCCAGTAGTTTCTTCACCGCCCCGAGGGGAGGTAGAAAGTTTTGTTGGAAGAGTTGGGAGGGCGACGGCGGTATAAAGGTCCCCAGATATTTCAGGGCTCTATCCGTACAGCTTAGGTCGAAGTCGTCTCTAAGCTTCCGGAGCTGATGTTGTGGGACGCCCCCACCCCCATGGCCCCCGATTTACTCAGGTTGATTTTTAGGTTAGAGATCTGGCCATATTTCCTGAATTCTCGGAGGAGAGAAGTCAATGTCAGGGTTTTGTCTAATATGGCAGAGAAAGGGCTCTAGTGATAGGGCAAAGAGCAGGGGCGAAAGAGGGCACCCCTGTCTGGTGCCATTTGAGATCAGGAACGGGTCTGAGAGTACCCCATTCGCCCCAACTCTGGCCGTAGGGCCCGCGTAGGCCACCCCCACCCATCTCATCATCCGGCCTCCCAGGCCGACATGTTTCAGGGTTGCAAACATGTATTTCCAATTCACGCGGTCAAACGCCTTTTCGGCGTCTGTCCCTACGAGGACACTGGGCGTCTTGTTATCGACCGCGATGTATAGGAGGTTGAGGACTTTGATGGTGTTGTCCCTGCCTTCCCTTGTCGGGACAAAGCCCACTTGATCCAAGTGGATCAGTTGGGGAAGATGTTGCTGCAATCTGGAGGCCAGGACTTTGGTGAATATCTTAAGGTCTGCGTTAAGAAGGGATATGGGGCGATAGCTCCCACATAGGGACGGATCCTTGCCCTCTTTCGGTATGACCGAGATCCGGGCCTGCAACGTGGTAGTATGGAACCGCTTTCTGGTGCCGAGTTCATTAAACAACTCAACCATCCTGTGGCCTAGGGATGGCAGCAAGGTCTTGTAATAATGTGCGGTAAGGCCATCCGGGCCCGGGGCTTTGCCTAATTTAGTGTTACTGAGTGCAAGTTGGAGTTCCGGTACGGTGATAGGCTCCTCAAGGAGTTCACGGGTGTTGTTCGGTAGTGTGTCCATGTGGGATGTGTCGAGATATTCCATCGTGGGGTCCTGCGTGGGTGCCGTCACGGGGTCTTGTGCGGGTGTCGGCGTGTGAAGGTTATATAGGTTATATAGAGACTCGTAGAATGTCTTGAATTCCTGCGTAATTTGATGCGGCAGGGATGCTCTCTGCCCGGTTGAAGAGACCACGCATGGGATGTAGGATGTCATGTGTTGTATCTGCAAGGTCTGGGCCAGGAGCCTGCCACACTTGTTACCGGACTAATACACCTTCCTCCGGCATCTCTGCATTGCCACCTTGGCCTTATGTTGTAGTAGGTCGGTAATCTGCGAGCGGACCACATTTAGGTCTGCCCCCAGGCCCCTTGACGGGGTTGTCTTATGTGCTGTCTCCAGCGTCTGCAGTTTGGAGAGTAGTGTATTCAGTTGCATCGTCCGGTCTCGTTTAAGTCTCGCACCATGTTTTATAAGGACACCTCTGATCACAGCCTTGTGGGCCTCCCAACGTCACAGTCTGCTGCAGTGTTTGTCTCAAAATAGTGTTCTATTTCAGTCCTCACTTCTGCCAAGACCCCAGGGTCTTGTAAGAGGCTTTCATTAAGTCTCCAGGTGGGGGCATACAGATTTGCTAGGCTCACTCTGCTATTTCCAATGAAGCCTTTCAGAAACAGGAAACGGCCTTCATTATCTGTCTGGGTGTCTTCAAGTCTCCAAGGGTCCCTTGCTGAGATAAGGATGGAGACCCCCCTGGATTTGGCCTCTGGGTATGCCGAGTGGTATACCAGGGGGTAATACCTATTCTTCAGTAATGGCAGTCTAAGGTCCCTGAAGTGTGTTTCTTGTACCATGACGACGTCCGCCTTCAGGCGGCGCATGTCATGAAGTAACATTCTCCGCTTTTCTGGGGTGTTTAAACCCTTTGCGTTTAGGGATATGATGTTTAGAGGGTCCATGCCCGCACCCGGGGCAGGGGGGGTTGGGGGAAGGGGGGTGGTAGGGTAGGGGGATTAGGTAGACTGTGTCAGGAAGTAGAAAATGGTACACCAGGAGAAAAAGAAAAGAGAAAAGACAAAGAGCTAACACTAGGTCGTGTAGCTACAAGGAGAAGCTAATATAGCCCTAGCGGCTATGGCGCTCACCGGGGCACCTATCTAAGGAGAACCCCGGGGTCTCGAGCGCCGCCCTACGTGGGGTAGTGGGTGCACAGAACCAAGGCATAAGCCACCCGGCCCCAACCCCCCACATGTACACGCATAACAGGTAGAACATATCGGCAATATGAAACATAAGTAAGGAACAGTGCAACAACAACCAAGGTACATTTCTTAACCCTGTAAACAATCGGAACAGTCAAATCTGGGCTAAGCAGTAGTGCATATAAACAGTGCAAACAACATAGCAACCATAGCCTGCTCTCAGCAGGTAATCCATTGTGCCGGACCCCCACCCGACCCCCCCAGCCCCCAACCAAGCCAACAGGTGCCCGCCCCTCACCCCATCAACAGAGCCCCGCATAGGGGCATCTCCCCACAAGGTGGCAAAGGTCTCAAGGGTATGATTTCTCGGGTAACATCTCCGTCAGGCAGTGACCTGTTGTGACCAGCACCTTGCAGCAGAGCGTCTACTCAGCCCCGCAGTGTATGTTCCTCGATATGTTTGTGTCTCCACCACCCCACACCCCCCCACCCCAGACTCAGCGACTGCTCTCCGGGAGCTTTCCTCCCCCAGTCGGATGGACCTCTCCCTCCGCTTCCCGCGGTATCCATCGGGGGTAGGAAAGGAGGGGCCCCGGCAGGTAATCAATGCCTTGTCAGGCAAATATGCAGTGGGTAGAGTAGTATTTCAGGCGGGGGGGGGGGCACGAGGGTCAGCGTACTATGCACATCCCGTGGGCATCGCGGTGTCCGCTGCAGCGCTGGAGAGTCAGAAGATGGATGGTATGGTAGCAGCGGGGAGTAACAGAGGGGGTAGGCAACCGGCCGGGGCGATCATCGGGAGAAGGGGCACCGGAGAGGGGGATATATGGCCCAGGGCCTACTCACGACGATCCTCCCGCGATGTTGAGCGGTTCCTCCTTCTTCCTCGTTGTTGGCGGGGTGGCATGGGGCCGCGTCTAGCCGAGGGCCCTGCTCGTCCGGGTGGTCTCGGAAGGAGTTGTAGCCAGTCTGGAACCTCTATGGGGTCTTCCTCTAGGAATTCAAACAGGGCCGGGAGGTCCGCTGTCTTCTGCAGGGTAAATGATCCTGCCTCTCCCCGGAATGTCACCAAAAGCGGGTAACCCCAGCGGTACGTCAGTTCCTTCTGCCTGGCTAGGTCCAGGAGCGGTCGCAGCATTGCTTGACGCTGCAGCGTCGCCCTGGAGAGATCCGGCAGTATCTTGATTTGCGCGCCCGCTAGCTCCACGTCGCCGTGATCCCAGGCTCGTCGGAGGATTGCCTCCTTCTGTGTGTATCGGTGTAGTCGGCAGACTACGTCGCGCGGCCTTGCCGGGTCTGTCGGTCTAGGGCCCAGGGTTCTGTGCACCCGATCTAGGGGTATCGCCGCCTCCGGTTCCTCCAGGACCGACCGGAATAGGCCCACTACCACGTCTCCCAGACTCTCTCCCTCCGTGTCCTCCGGTATGCTCCGCAGCCGCAAATTATTGCGGCGGCTGCGGTCCTCGATGTCCTCTAGATGGAGCTGTAGCTCCACCGCCGTATCTCGGTGTTGGTCCCTAGCACGTTCCAGGGCCGCCACTCTAACTTCCAGCGAGGATACCGAGGCCTCTCCCGACACCACGCGCTCCGTCAGCGGCGACACTTCCCCGCGGACCTCCTGTATATCCCAGTTGTGCGTTTCCTCCAACCGGAGTATTAGGGACTCTATGTCCGACCGGGTTGGTAAGGCCTCAATGTCTGCACGGGTCGGGAGGGCGAGTAGCAGGGTCCGGATCTCCTGGTCCTGCATCGCAATGTCGGGCTGGGGTACCGTGGGGTGCCCGGGTTCAGTGGAGGCTCGAAGCCTGTCAGGGGGAGCTATCTCCGGCGTAGCCGCCGCGGGTGAGGTGGAGTCGGTGTCTGATGCGGCTCTCTTCAGCGGGGATCCACGTGGAGGGCCACGAGGTGCAGTTGCTCTGGTGCCTGGGATTGACCCTGTAGACTGCGGAAATATCTGTGAATTTAGCCGGTTTTCACCCCAGGGGATGTCCTGCGGTTAGCTGCTCTAGTGCTGTACCTTCTGGTCGGGTGCATGCCGATATATTAGCGTTTTGTCAGGTTTTTAGGGGATTCGGGCCGGGAGCTCACACAATCAGCTGCTTCACTCGGCCATGTCCAGGCCACGCTCCCCAACATGCTCTCTTTTTGGCTCGACGAGTTTCTCGACAGTTTTCTCGGCGAAAAATGTACACATGACCGGTTTTCTCGGCAGAATACGTCTCCCATCAAGTTTCTTGATGGATTCCGGCGAGAAAACGGTCGCGTTATGATATGCAAAATGTTCTCCTCTTCCATTAATTTTTATTGAATAAAACAGTGAGTGAGTGAGTGAGTGAGTGAAAAACGTATAGAGCGCAACACTTGCGAACTGAATCGCCTCTGGGCGAAGCTTGTGTGTCTCTTGCCCTTAAAAAACAGTTTGATAGTTTTGTCATTTCTGGCCAGTGCTGGAAAAATGACAGTGTGAGTCTTACTTGTTGCTTTGTGTAACAGCTTTGCTTTTCCTCTTTTCTGGTACTGATTATCCATTTGTATTCATTCTATCGTCAAATGTTAACTCAATCTGAAAGTGATTTTTCCAGTTGGCGACATCTCCGTATATCTGTCACAGACTCCATTGGCATGATTTTGCAGCAGTGGTTCATGTTTTCATCTTCTCCCACAAGGCCAGAGGCTGCCTTATGCATTGGGAGTTGTTGTATAGGCTTCCATGTTTGATGGGTTCTTTGTGGACAACTTAAAGTGGTTGTCAAGGCTCTAATTTTTTTTCATTCTATTCACAAAGGTAAAAAAAACTTTTGTGTGCAGCAGCCCCCCTTAATTCTTACCTGTGCAAAATCTTGATCCAGTGATGCGCACGAGAGAGGCGACTCTCCTGGATCACTTTCTCCTCATTGTCTGAGACAGCAGTGAAAGCCATTGGCTTTCACTACAGTCAATCAGAGCCAATGAGCCAATCAGGAGAGAGGGGGCGGAGCCGAGTAGTGATATGTGTGTGAATGGACACACAGAGCAGTGGTTTGGGAGCGAGAGTGCTTGCCATTCCCCCAAGGGAGGCCAGAAGCACCGGCAGGGTGATCGGGGGTGCTCTGTGCAAAACCACAGAAAATAAAATCTGCCTTTAAAATAACTTTAATATCCATATTGTTGGACAAGACAGTTTAGGATTCTGTTCTGAATATGCACAGTAAAATTGTGCACTAATACATTTCTTGTAGTTCCTGTGAGAATTTCATTTTCATTACTGCCAGTAGAATAATACATAATTGCATACTTTTTTATTCAAATCAGTATTTATACTGACCATATTTGATATTCTAACTTGGTAGAACTAACAATTTTAAAAACTCTCTTTATTAGAGTATTAGCTTAAAGGGGTTCTAAAGGTTTACTGTATTTATCAGAGTATAACACGCACAGGCGTAAAACACGCACCCTAACTTTAAGATGGAAGTTTCAGGGAAAAAACTTTCCACAGCCCCCTGCGTATAACACGCAGGCACAGTTTACCCTCTATTTTCAGAGTAAAAAAGTGAGTGTTATACGCCAATAAATACAGTAATTTTTTTTAAAATAACAAACATGTTATACTAAGAGCCTTTTTACACAGGGCAGTGGAGGTGCGGCGGCGGTATAGTGCCGCTAAAAATAGCGCCGCTATACGGTTGGAATTGCTGCGGGATTCGGCCGCTAGTGGCGCGGTATTAACACCCACTACCGGCCGAAAAAGGTTAATACTGCCCGCAATGCGCCTCTGCAGAGGCACATTGCGGGCAGTATTACTGCGGTTTTCCATTGTTTTAAATGTGAAGGAGCGGTATACACACCGCTACTCTCACCGCTCCAAAGATGCTGCTTGCAGGAGATTTTTTTCTCTCCTGCCAGCAAATCACCTCAGTGTAAAAAAGCCCTCGGGCTTTCACATTGAGAATACTGGGGCAGGAGTTTTTCAGGCGGTATTTAGGTGCTATTTTTAGCGCTATACCGCCTGACAAACTCCTCAGTGTGAAAGGGGCCTTACCTCCACTCTGCAGCTTGTGGCCCGATCCTCGTCTTCTTGGGGGCCCTTGGCGCCTTTCTCGGCTCCTCCCCACAAGAGATAACACGCTCCCTTGTGATACAGTCGGCAGCCATAGCCACTGAGTGTATCGCTCGGCCCCGCCCCCCCGGTGCGCCACGTCATTGATTTCATTGACAGCATCAGGAACCAATATCTGCTATCAATAATCCAATGAAGAGCTGGGGAAAAGCAACGTGGGATAGCGCCCATTGGGATTCAGGGCTCAGGTAAGTAAAACAGGGGGTCTGGGGGGGGGGGGGGGTTGCGGATAGTGCAAGGTGTTTTTTCACCTTAATGTATAGGATGCATTTAAGGTAAAAAAACACAAAGCTTTACAACCACTTTAATGCTTTTGCTATGGACCAATGACTGCCTTTTGCATATACAGTACAATTTTGGTTTGAGAGTAACTTGGTTTGAGAGTGTTTTGCAAGACAAGCAAACATTTTAAATACATTTTGACTTGATATACAAGCGATGTCTTGATATAAAAGTAGTGTCATGTCACAACTGAGTATAAAATAGAGGAGAAGTGCCTCTAAAATGTAGCAATACAGTTACAATTAATAATGGTACAACATTTAGCAACCCACATGGTTGATGATTAAAAGAGGCACATCTAAGTATGCAGGCATCCGGGGTAAAGATGTCCACATAGACCATCCTCCACACCGCCATTAACGTTGTCCCTTCCACACTAAACTCCACGAGTGGTTTAAGCCACACTTTGAGAACGCTCTACTGCAGGGTAGTCTTCCCGGTCACGATTGCAGACAGCTTTACCCTGGATGCCTGCATACTTAGATGTGCCTCATTTAATCATCAACCATGTGAGTCGATACATTTTGTACCTTCATTAAAATGTAACCACATTGCTACACTTAAAGGCCCCTCTCTTCTGTTTTATACTCTGTAGCTCCTGCTGGATTTTGCTTCTAATCCCCATGGGGATGCTGCCATTTGTGGATGGACATTTTATGGTTACACAACCTTGCACATTGCTGTAATCTTTTTATATGGACTATAAACTGAAAGACCTATGAATAAATGTTTGTGGAACGAATCATTTGAGTTTCCATTATTTCTTATGGGGAATTTGCTTTGATATACAAGTGCTTCGGATTACAAGCATGCTTCCAGAAAGCATTATGCTCGCAATCCAAGGTTTTACTGTATTCTTTAACCACTTAAGAACCGCCGCATGACGATATACGTTGACAGAATGGCACGGCTGGGCACAATGTACGTCCCCTTTAAGAACCCAGCTGTTACGCTGGCGACCCGGTCCCAAGCTCCCTGATCATGCCCTCAGGACCCGCTGACCCGATCGCCACCAGTGTCCCTCGATCGGGTCACAGGAGCTGAAGAACAGGGAGAGGTGAGTGTAAACAAACCTTCCCCGTTCTTCTCTGTGGCAATGGCAGTGATCGTCTGTTCCCTGTCATAGGGAATGACGATCAGTGATGTCACACATCCAGCCCCGCCCCCCTACAGTAAGAAACACACATGAGGTCACACTTAACCCCTACAGCGCCCCCTAGTGGTTAACCCATTCACTGCCATTGTAATTTTCACAGTAATCAGTGCATTTTTATAGCACTTTTCTCTCTGAAAATGACAATGGTCCCAAAAATGTGTCCGATGTGTCCGCCATAATGTCTCAGTCACCAAAAAAATAAATCGCTGACCGCCATTAGTAGTAAAAAAAAAAAATTATTAATAAAAATGGCATAAAACTATCCCCTATTTTGTAAATGCTATAACTTTTGTGCAAACCAATCAATATATGCTTATGGCGATTTTTTTTTACCATAAATATGTACAAGAATAAGTATCGGGCCTAAACTGAGGAAAACATTTTTTTTTATATATTTTTGGGGATATTTATTATAGCAAAAAGCTATACATATCTGGAATATATATGTGAAAAAGTATTTACCCATGTTGTTTCTTATTTTTGGATGTGTGGCATATTTATGATGTGGCATCTGTGTGGCCATAACAATAACCTACAACAGGTAAAAATGTTTTCCACACAATTAAAATAAGATAAAAGAGATTTCACACTTACTGCAACTTGGAAATCTACTAGCACACTGTACAGACCTACAACATCCTGTCATGAGGCTGCCCTTGGCTGACGCTTGAAAATAGTGCTAATTCTGGGACAAGTCTGATCAAAGACACCATAGACATGTTTATTTCTTAATGGACCATTTGGATCACCTATTCTTCTTAAGATGCTCTGAAGCCCAGATTGAGCACATCTCAGACTTAATGAATTCCTTACTCTCTCCAAATTGTTCTCACCCCGCGTTAGGATTTTATTGGACTATAAACTTCCAAAATCATTATTTTATTTTACATACATCACAATAGTGGTGACACCAATCTAGACCTCACAGTTTTTTCTCTTAAGCCCTGTACACACGGCCCGGATTCTCGTCAAGAAAAATACGTTGTTTTTCCTGACGAGGTTCCTGGCAAGAATCTCTTGCTGGCCGAGTGTACAGATGTACGATTCAAAAGAACCGTCGTTCTTTTGAATGGCACAAACGCAGTTACGTCATCGACTACAAAAAGTATGCGATTGCCGTCGCCGCCATCTTGCTTCACCCTACCTATTCTTTGGAAGCTGCCGCGCATGCGTCTAAGTATACCCATGCTCAGGTTTCTGAAGAGAAAATAGAAAGCAGGTTCTCTATTTTTCTCGTCTAGATTCTGGGCAGTTTTCTTGACGAGAAACCTCAAAATCTCGTACACACGCACAGTTTACTCGGCAAGAAAGCTCTAACAGCAGTTTTCTTGCTGTTTCTTGTCGAGAAAAACATATGTGAGTACAAGGTTTTACTCCTATCTATTTGTTGTCCATCCTTCTTCTCTACATCTACATCTTATTTTTCGTATTTTTTTCTTTCTGATGTCCTACAATCCATGCCTATCACTAGGTAGGCATCCATTTTATCAGTCTGAACTTTGTAGAAGTTATTATTCTACAATTTACATATCTCTGCTCCTTACCTTATCATACCTACATTGATAAGATGAAGATGGTTTCATTTATTGTTTAAGGCCGGGTTCATACTAGTCTGAATTAGATGTGAGTATCTAATTCGCATGACAGGAGAGTGTGCCCAAATCTCAATAGTGCCGATTCATGCATTTAGGCTGCATTCACACCTGAGTGGCAAGTAACGCCGCATACGCGGCTTTACTTGCCGCGCTTCGATTCATTTTTTTTTTTTTTACAAAGTCTCCCATTGATGTCTATGGCCGAACGCCAATGTCGCCTGAAAAAAAGGGTCCGGGACTTTTTTTCAGGCGACAGGCGTTCGGCGTTTCAGAGATGTGAACCATCTCTATAGACATGAATGGGATTTTTCCCCTCCAGCGGCACGAGCAATGGGCGACAGGCGTTTTGTCGCTCAGGTGTGAATGCAGCCTAAATGCATGAAACAGGGCGGCTGCAGAGTGAATTGCACAGAGGTCATGTGCGTCTTTGGCTCTGTTTCAGAATTCAGGCAAAAATTTGGTCCTGATTTGTCCCTGAAACGCAGAACAGGGACACCCCGGACCCTTGCTGCGAGCCGCATTCAATCTAAGTGTGAACCCAGCCTAAGGTCATATTTTATGGATTGTTACAGTCATTTCATACTTGCTTATGATGCCACTTTATAGTAGTTCAACTTCCAGTTCCTCTCTGACATCTCTCAAAAACACACAATCCAAAAAACACAACGACACAACACAAACCTAAAAACAGCAACAGACAACGGAACAAAATCACCTTGCTGTAGGAATGGATGTACTTTTGCAAAGGAAGGGCGTTTCTCTCTGTCTATTTAAGCACTGTGCGTAGCTCACTAAGTTGACCGGACCTAGTTCTTATCTCACTGATTACACCACGCCGAGTTCTGAGCATGCGCACAGAGGTGCTGACCATAGTCTGCTTCATGCGTGCATGCGCAATCCGGCCGGCCCTTCATTTGTATGGGGTCACGGCTCATTTCAATGGAACACGCCCACGTCCTTCCTAATTTGAATTACACCGCCTTACGCCTCGGAATTTACGTTACACCGGCGCAAATTTGTGCGCAAATACTACGAGGATACGGCACTTGCGGCTCTACATTGCGCCGGTCTAACGTAAAGGAGGTGCGCTACGCCGGTCAATATATGCGCCAATGTACGTGAATCTGGCCCTCAGTGTCTATTACCAGATGCTGGTGTCTTATTTCAACTTAGCTGTCTGCTGCTGAGTCTTGCAGGTCAAAATGGATGAAGCAACCTGACTCTCAAAAGCATTTAATCCACACATTATTCCAATGATATTGAAACTCTCCCCTAGGCTGGCTCTGTACGTCAGAGGCTCTCATCTACTAGGCTTATACCACTACCACTGGCTTCTTTTGACGTCCAGCAAATCTTCATGAAATTCTGGATAGGCATCACAGGATGAGATGTATTCATTTTACATTCAGACCCCAATCTACCTGGGTGCCCCTTTTTACCACGATGTCATGCTCCTCGTCAACGTGAAGGCCGCAAATCCAGTTTGGCAAATGAATGTCTTGTGTTACTCTCAGGTGGTTACTCCTTGGCTCCAGTGCACTGACATCAAATACAACAGACATGCATAACCTAGGAGTCCTCAAACCAATCAGCGATCGACTGCCAAACTAAGAAACCAAGTAACATACCCACTGAAAAAAACACCTGTATATGGGTGGGATCAGTCACATTTTTACGTTACCAGCAATATGATAATAACAACCTCCAGCTTTTCATAGGGGTCTCAGTTGTACCAGGCACAAATCCTGACAGATTTTCTGATTTCAAGCATTATCATTTGATGCAGTATATTTAAATGATCAATTTGATATTATAATTTTGTATCATTAAACACATGAGGTCAAGAAAGTTTAATTGACCTGTCTCACATTTCCACTAAAAATATGAAATTTAGGTTAAAGCAGCCCAAATATGAAAGCGTGATTTTGATATGACATTCATTTTCCTTAAGAATATGTATGAATGACAAGAGTTATTTCCATGACTGTAATGGAATATTTTAATACATCAGTATGTAAAATGATGATAAGATTGTGCCTCACCAGAACTCCTAATCACCCAATGCCTATTGACTAATTCTCTGGTATAACGCATGGTATATGCATGAAAAGAACTATTTATATGCTAATCCAGATTGTCTGATGTTCTGGCTATTAACTTTTTAAGAAAACATTCTCTGGTTTTCAATAAAATCCTAAGGATACCACAGCAAGAGACTACATATTTCCCATGTCATATATTCCGAATAATAATATTGCTGTACATTAGACGATTTTAAATTCAAGTTTATAACTGTAAACTGTTGTATTTTGCAGCAATGTATTTTTACAATTGTAGGTATTTAAAACTCACATGTAGTAGAGGCGGGCAATTAGGTCTCTTGCGCACTGATGCCTGAAAACTCAACGTTTTTAGACATACTTTTTTTTAACTGATCTCATTACAGCCCATTGTTTTCAATGTGTCTGTACACACAAGAGCGTAAACATGCACTACGTACAGATCAATAAAAAAAAATACAAAAGTTGGTGTTGCAGGTCAATATTTTATGCACGTACATGCTTATGTGTGCAAATATGCATGTAAAATGGTAATTTGAGGGGGTTAACGGCTTGCCGACCGCCTCCTGTAGATATTTGTCGGCAGAATGGCACGGCTGCACAAAGCAACATACCTGTAAGTTACTTTGAATTTGCCGCAGTGCATGTGCGCATGCTCCTGCCGCAAGCTCCATGACCGTGCCCGCAGGACCTGCGGACTCAATGTCCGCCGGTGTCCATCGATCGTGTCATGGAGCTGAAAAAGGGCGGTAAACAAGGCATTTCCCTGTTCTGCCTAGTGACAGGACAATAATCTACTGCTCCCTGTCATCGGGAGCAGTGATCATCACCTTCCCTCCCATTTTTGGATCATTACCTCACCAGTCATCAGATCATACATTATTAGGGGCAGGTCAGACGTGAGTAAGGGAAAACCCTGCTTCTCTATCAAGATTTATACATAGACATAGGGGCAGATATACCAAAGGTAAATAGACAGTTTATTTTGTAAGGGTAAGTTGCAACTTCTCAAAAACAAACTCCCTCCTGGCATACCGGCCCTTAACCACTTGCCGACCAGCCGCCATCATTGTACTGCGGCAGGTCGGCTCATTCCTGCGATTTGCCATCATTGTATGTCGGCTCCAGGACTCTATTTAGTGGGCGCATGCGCACCGCCGGATAGGGGAGATCACACAGATCTTGTCTTTCTTTTACGTAGGAAGACGGATCTGTGTGTTTCGCCAGGCAGCTCATCCCCCATACAGTTAAAGAACACCTGCAGGGAACACATTTAACCCCTTGATCGCACCTGACGTTAACCCCTTTTCTGCCAGTGTCATTAGTACAATAAAAGTACATATTTTTAGCACTGATTACTGTAATATTATCACTGGTTCCCAAAAAAGTGTCAAAAATTTCAGTTCGGCGTCCGATGTATCCGCCACAATGTTGCCGTCCAGCTAAAAAGCGCAGATCACCACCATTACTAGTAAAAAAAATAATAATAAAAATGGCATAAATCTATTTCCTATTTTGTACACGCTATAACTTTTGCGCAAACCAATCAATATACGCTTATTGCTATTTTTGTTTTACCAAAAATATGTAGAAAAATACTTATCGGCCTAAACTGCTGAAGAATTTTTTATTTATTTATTTTTACATATTTTTGGGGGATATTTATTATAGCAAAAAGTAAAAAATATTGCTTTTTTTTCAAACTAATTAAACCGCAAGGGTGATCAAATACCACCAAAACAAAGCTCTATTTGTGGGAAAAAGAGGACATAAATTTTGTTTGGGTAAAGCGTCTCACGACCGTGTAATTGTCAGTTAAAGCAATGCAGTGCCATATAGCAAAAAATGGCCTGGTCATTAAGAGGGTAAAGGCCCCTTTCACACCTGTGGACCGTATGTCCGCTTTTCCATCCATCCGTATGCAGATGAGAAAGGGACATACATTGGTCCCTATGAGATCGTGGGTGTCAGCAGATGAACATCCGCTGACACCCGATCTCGTCCGCCTCCGCCTCCGCAATGCTCTGATACTGCAGACGGAAGAAAACCCTATTTTTCCTTCCGTCTGCGGATCGGATCGGGTGAACACGGACATACGGTCCATGTTCATCTGATCCCCCCATACGGGAGAGCGAGGATAAGACAGGGCGGTCCTTGCACAGTGTGCGGGGACCGCCCTGTCATCCGCCGGCTCAGCGGGGATCAACGGAGCGATCCCCGCTGAGCATACGAAGGTTCACGGGGCGGATCATTACTGATCCGCCCCTTGTGAAAGGGGCCAAAGTGTTACTAACCTAGGACCCTGCATTCACTATTTCTGGTCTCCCACAGTACACATAACATGGAAATGAAATTATTTTATTAAATATAAACGGCTAAATACCTTTTCTCATTAGCAGTATATAGCAGTCTTGTGAGTTCTATCAATGTCTGGTTAAAGCTTGTAGGAGGAGTTTTCATTCTCCTCTAACCATCCTATGAGGTTGCTTGACTCCTGACACTGTGTCTGGACAGTGCTGATTGGCCCTGTGCTGATCACATGCAGCCTAAAAAAAACGAAAAAAAAATCCCATCAAACTGAGTGCAGAATGCCCCAATGGCTCTGTACTATGAGGAAATAGATTGTGGACTGTGTAAGAAAGGGGAGGATCAGAGAAGACAGGACCAAACAGCCTTTTTACACCAAGCAGAGGATTAACCCCTTAGGTTCCACAGTGAATATAACAAGCATGCTTTACTGCATATACACACTGATTACTGTGGGTTTAGTAACAATTTAATATATCAATTATTATACTGTATATGTGCACCAACTCAGGAGACTCTCAAAATTAAAAAATTAGGACTGCAGTACACTGGGGTACCTTGACGTTGGCCATTGCAGCTTACACATATATTATACAAGCCTATATACAGTATATTATATTTGACCTATTACATATAAATACAACCTATATTTATTTATTCTACATACATTTCGCCACATTTACTAAGCTCTAGAAAAACTCTCTTGCAAAGTGAAGAGTCTGTTTGTCTTCAGCAAACCAACCCCCCTATTTGGAACAAGGAATGATAATAAAGTAATAGGGAAAAATCACCTGCCGGGAGCCTACTGGCAATACTGGTGGCTAGTCTATTGATTGTTTTTTTTGCAACCCTTCCACGTAACAGATTCTCTGTATTGGGAAATATATTCCACAGAGTGAATATTCAGCGCACCCAGCATGTTAATAAACGAATGGCCACTTACAGTGCAATACTCTCTGCATGCATAGTGGGCCCTTCATACTCAAAGAGTGCATAGGTTTATATACCTGCTGGAGTTCTATAGCGATCCCATCCCTGTTGCTATGATGTGCATGGCCCAGTTCCCCTGAGTCTTCAGAATGAACCAGCTAGATTCACAGCAAATTCCAGCTTGTGAAAACTGGTTCACTCAACCCTGTTTCTTGAGCCCTAAGGCATCATTATTATCTACATGAAAGAGTAGAAGCATTTAAAAAAAAAAAAAAAGCTCTTACTCTTGATAAACCTACTTTTATGATTGCATAGCCTGAGTGTCATTGTGAAATTCAGCAGTCACTTGCATACAATGATTTCAATAACTAGCATGAATATTATCCTCAGATATACAACTTTTAAGAACAAACTACATAATCCTTCCCATTTTCATGAGGATTTTGGTTGTTTTGTTACTCAGTAATCTCCTGTTGACATTACAGTCAGCACTTCATCTCTGTTATTACAGTATAATCTTTGGCCATTAAAAATATCATATGAGGCTGGGGTTTCCGAACTATACAGAGAGACAAATGCTGAGCATTGTTATTTTATGAGATACAGTATCTCTGGCAATAATAAATTCCAAACGAATATCTTCTCCAATGTCTCAAGCTATGGATTTTCCGACAACAAATGTTGGACAGCATGCTTTAAAATTTTACGACAACAAATGTGTCTTGTCAGATTATCCGATCGTGTGTACGGAAGTTCTTCGGTAAAGAATTCAAAGTACAAACACGCATGCTCGGAAGCAATGCTAACCATAACACAACTTTGGCAGAAGTTGACCAAAGGGTGGCGCTAAAGAGCTGAAAAACCACGTAGTTTTGTGTTTTTTGGCCGACAATTTTTTGCAATTTGTATGTAAGACAAGCCCATTGCCAATGTCCTTTGGACAAAAGTACTACGTTTTGTCAACGGAAAATCCGATTGTGTGTACCAGGCTTTAAAGTAAAGAACCTTCTATGTAGTTTAAGGTTAAACCTCTTTTCTTCTAATTTTACCATGTGTCTTGTTAAACTTCCTTCTGCAAAAAAGTTTTATCCCTATTGTGGGGTCACCAGTATGGTATTTGTAAATTAAAATCTTATTCCCTCTCAAGCATCTATTCTCCAGAGAGAATAAGTTCTGTACTTGCAACTTTTCCTCTTAACTACAGTAATATCCTCCAGACCCTTTATTAGCTTTGTTACCCTTCTTTGTACTCGCTCTGTATCCAGTACATCCTTCCTGAGGACTGGTGCCCAGAACTGGACAGCATACTCCAGGTGCGGCTGGATCAGAGTCTTGTAGAACAGGATAATTATCATTTTATCCCTGGAGTTAATCCCCTTTTTAATGCATGCCAATATTCTGTTTGCTTTGTTAGCAGCAGCTTGGCATTGCATGCCATTGCTGAGCCTATCATCTACTAGGACCCCCAGGACCTTTTCTATCCTAGATTCCCTCAGAGGTTATCCACCCATTGTATAGATTGTCAATGCCAAAATGACAGCCAGGAGTGTGCAAATACAGCAGCTATTAGGGCCGGTTCACACCAGATTGCAGTGCGAAAAAGGCACATTCTGTAAGCATTTCCCAAACTGTGCTCAAAACGCAGTGCCTTTGTGATCTGCTGCGAGCGCCAATGTAATGTTAAAGGAATCCCAAATGCAGATCGCAAACGCAATGCCTTTGTGGACACCAGATCACGTGGTACTGTAGTGCCATTTGATGCAGTATGTCAATGAAATGTAGTGCATGCACTACGTTTCCTGCATTCCAGTGTGACTTGCAGCACATTTAAATGAATGGGCTGCAAAATCAGACCATGCGGGTATGGACAGGGTCACATTCCTGTGTGATTCACGTTTGAGCCGGGCCTTAATGTTCTAACAAGGTCTGCATAAACAATGTTCAGACACAAGATATAAGCCTAGTACACATGGGCCAAATGTTGGGTGACATCGGCCTATTCAATAAAAAAGTGTGGAAGCCGGTCCGATAGAAGCCAGCCGTTCAGATCATGACTGAAAAATTAAAGGAGGACTGGATCTCGTACTGGATCAGTCAGTCAGTCAGTCAGTTAGGCAGCGGAGTAGCAGCAGGAGCCCCCATCGGCACTCGCTCCTAGGAGTAGGAGCGTGCTGCTTTAGCTCCAGGCAGGCGTAGGCAGCAGGCAGGCAGGGTCTCCCCCAGTCCTTCCAGCCTCAGCTCCTACTGTACCACCTACCTGCATTTGGATCCGGATCTCCTTCAGGCTCCTCCGGGCCTCCTCCAGCCTCTCTCCATCAAACCTACTCTGGACTTCATCTGGCAGGTAAAACCTGCCCCCCCCCCTGGAAATCAAGAGCGGCCGTCCTTTTCAGGACAAGCTGCAGCTTGTTTTTAGCCAGGAATCAGCCCACACTCACCACAGTCCACAACCGAGGCACCCCCCCTCGCCACCCCTCCCCCGCAGCAAATTTCTGTCCTTTTCGGCGGTCCGCGCCAGCCTATGCTAGGTCCGCGGCATCCACGGCTCAGGAAAGTCCGCGGCTTCAACCGCGGCCTACCGGCGCACCGCAACATCGCTCGGGATCACCCCCAGATTCACCTGGCATACCCCCCCTCAACCCCTGGAAGACCCTAGCCATCCCCGATTCACCCAACCAGCCCTCTCTGGCTGTCTGCAGCCAGTGTTAGCTCCCCAGCCTGGGGCCTCTGTCGGCGGCCATCTTGGTACACCTCCCCTTCCCCAGCTTTAGCAATACCTTTCACCCCAGCCCCTCACAATCATATCAGCATTTGATCCAGGGTTTGTGCCGATCGCCTCTTAGGGATCAGGAAGGAATTTTTTCTCCCTGCCCAGCACATTGGCTTAGCTGGGCCAGGGTGTTTTTTGCCTTCCTCTGGACCAAATAAAAAATAGCTAGGAGAGAGGATTCAAGGATTCCTCTCCCCACCACCAGCTGATCATCGCCACCAAAAGGAACGACTTTTCTCCCCGGTGAATGGCGACCATGGCTAATCTGCGGTACTCCGCAGAAACCATTGGGAATTTGAGGCATTTCGCCGCAATACTGCCAGCCATCACCAAAAAGACCCTAAGAATTGAGCACCTTTTGAGGATCGATCGACGTTCGACCGTCAAAATTTTTAGCCGTTTACCCCAACCTAAGCACATTTCATGTGCTCTGATCAACACAAGATCGGCAGTAAAACACCGACTTGAAATCCATGATTTCATTCTACAACACGACCTAGACTGCCTCTTTATTACAGAGAGCTGGCTCACAGCCGACTGTAACACCATTCTAGGAGAATTGGTGCCAGAAAACTACCGTATTATTACGGAAAACAGAATAGGGCAAAGAGGAGGAGGACTGGCAGTGATCCATAAGACGCGTCTTGCGATCACAAAACCAAGCCTCCAAAACCCTCTTCCGTTCATGGAAACCCTTACTCTTCAACTGCAAGTAAACGGCCAGAAGACCGTCCGGATTCTACTCTGCTATAGGCCACCCGGCCCCAAGTCGCAGCTGCTCCCATCTTTGACGGACTTTGTCTCCACCTATACCCTGAATAGCAAACACCTTTTGCTGCTCGGGGACTTCAACCTTTGGGCCAACTCCCCGCAAGACCCCATTGCCGACGCCTGCATCGACCACCTGGAAGGATTAGGGCTTCAGCAATTAGTATGTGGGCCCACACATGCTTCAGGTCATACGCTCAATCTTATTTTCAGACAAGATCTGGAAATAAAAATCTTGGAAAATGAACCATTGCCATGGACAGATCACCATGCAATTAAATTCATTATTTCCGAATTCCCCCCCTTAACAAAAACATCAAATCCAGTGACAACACACTGGACCAGATGTCAGAAGAAGCTCCACTCGGAACTCTTCAAAACTACGTTAGGGGTAAAAATAAACACAATTCAGCCGCACCAAACAGCGGAAGAAACACTAGAGGCCATAAACACAGCACTATTGCAGTCAGCTGACTTGATAGCGCCGAAACGAAAGACCCAGATCAGGAAACATAACTCCGGCTGGTTCAACAACCAGCTGGCGTTACTGAAGCAAGAGCGCAGAAGGGCAAAAGCAGCCTGGAAGAGAAGCTCCTCAGATGAGAACCTCGCGATTTACAAGGCAATAACCAGAAAATACTACAAGCAAATCTTCGAAGCCAAGAAAAATTATTTTTCTGAGGCTATCAACGGTGCCCTAAATCGCCCCCGCGAACTCTTCAAGCTGGTCACTCAGACCATGAATCCAGGATGTCTTGAAGCCCCCAACTTGGATACACAAGAATTTTGCGATGAGTTATCGGATTGCTTCATTAACAAAATTGAGGCAATCCGGCAAAGCATTCAGCGGAACAATTGCCTTCCCAGCCCCCCCCGTAGTCATTTACACAGCACCGGCAACAATTCACCACAGTTTGGTGAGTTCACGCTGGAACCCATCTCCATTCAGACCACAAAAAATATCATCGGCACTCTGCGCAACAGCACGGCGCCAAATGATATTATCCCCACCAAACTGCTGAAGGAATGCGCCGACATCCTGGCACCTCCTGTCACGCAGCTTATTAACCAATCCTTCAGGGAGGGCATAATGCCCTCCCAGCTGAAGGAGGGCTTCATTCAACCCATCTTGAAGAAAGCCACCCTGGATCCTAAGGATCCACTCAACTGGCGCCCCATAACAGGCTTAAATGTTCTCTCCAAGGTAATGGAGAAAGCAGTGGTACAGCAGCTGCAACAGCATCTAGATACCCACAACTTACTCGACCCATTGCAATCAGGATTCCGTCCCGGACACGGGACGGAAACAGCATTGCTTAAGATATGGGACGACGTTCTTGAGGCCGCAGACGAAGGAGAATCTTCTCTTCTGGTTCTGCTGGACCTAAGCGCAGCCTTTGACACAGTTGATCACAAGCTGTTATTGACTCGGCTGGCTAAAGTAGCCAAAGTCGCAGAAAGCGATCTATCTTGGTTCTCCTCTTTTTTGGAAAACCGATCGCAAATAGTCAAGCAAGGATCATTCACTTCGGAACAACGCACATTATCGTGCGGGGTCCCTCAGGGATCTCCCCTGTCGCCGATGTTATTCAACATCTATCTGCGTCCTCTTTTTGAAATCATCAGCAGCCAAAAACTGCTATATCACTCTTACGCAGACGACACGCAATTGTACTTCCGCATTAGCAATAAAAAGGATCACCACCTCGATCTAGAGACATGCCTCTCTTTGATAGAGGATTGGATGACAAAGAGTTATCTCAAACTCAACGGAGCGAAAACAGAACTTCTTCTGTTTCACGCCAAGCGCAGGAATCAACCGATAACAACCTGGATCCCCCCGCCCATTCTGGGCAAAGTCATCACCCCTAGCGCCAAAGTCAAAAGTCTTGGGGTCATCTTTGACTCCGACATGACAATGAACGCACAAATAGGGGCAGTAGTCAGCGGATCTCACTATCTGCTGCGCCTACTACGCAGACTCACGCCTTTTATTCCGAAGAAGGACATAGCGGTCGTGGTGGGAGCAATTGTAAACTCCAGATTGGACTATGCAAATGCCCTTTACCTCGGACTCCCCAAGTACCAAATCGCTCGTCTTCAAGTCGTGCAAAATACGGCCGCCAGACTTGTGACTGGGAAAAAACCCTGGGAATCAATCTCACCTTCGTTGAGATCCCTTCACTGGCTACCAGTCCATGACAGAATCACTTTTAAAGCACTCTGTCTAACGCATAGATGTATCCATGGGAATGCTCCCCATTATCTATGCGAAAAATTAAAAATGTACAATCCCAATCGTATTCTACGATCCAACAATCAAAATCGGCTTCAAATACCGAAAGCCAGATACAAGTCCAAAGGAGACAGGAGATTCGCTGTCCAAGGTCCCAGACTATGGAACGCCTTACCAGTCAGCATTAGACTGGAGGAGAACTACTTGGTCTTCAGGAGAAAGATTAAGACGCATCTCTTTTGATCTCAAAGGAGACAGGAACAACAAGCGCCCAGAGGCGATTTACTTCGCATGTGCTGCGCTATACAAGTTCTTCATTCATTCATTCATTCAAAAAGGTCTGCCAACTAGCTCCGGTTCAGCACTCTTAGTCAGCCAGTGGCTGAGAGCGCTGATTGATGTGTTCTAATGGGGGGCGGCCCCCCCTGTCAGAACACAATAGAACATAAACTAACATCGGATTGTTGGTACCGCTTTTTTTTATTTTTTTGCTGAGTTGAACGGAAAAAATAAATAAATAGCGTGTGGGAGGCTTTAGAGATACAAAGTAACATTGTTATTTTTGTTTTTACTGTTTTTCCATTTACATGCAGATTAAAGGGATTGGCTTTGATCTGTATATGATGTAAATTAAACAACTTGGCGAGTAAAATAAAATAAAAATTGTAAATAAAATGTATTCTTATTTAAGCCCTATTTAACCCTTAGTTTTCCCTTATCAGCTCTAATTTACTCTTTCTTCCTTCTATGCATGAAAAAAAAATGTGCACCATAGAGCCACTTCCTCATTCCTTCTATTGTCATAGCTGATAATAAAGTTATGCAATACCCTGTATTCATAACGTCAGGCAAATTTAAAGAGAGATGCAGGGGTTCCTCGTGTATAGCTAGTAAGGTGAAGTAGGTTCTGTATCCACAATTGAAACATGCAACAGTTCGAGGCATGCTGAAGAAAAACCTCTTGGCTGCATTTCTAGATATTGGCAGGATCTCCTTTTAAGCCCAATGTGCCTTTGATCTTCAGATTGTTAAAAAAGTTGTATTGGTGGTGGTGGGTGCCACAGCAATACTTTTAAGTAATTTACTCATCCACAGCAGGGAACAGTCATAGGCAGTACCTAAAGCATAGGATTGCAGACTACTTTGGGTATAGGGTTGATGTGGACTCTTCTAAGTGAGGACCGCTTGGCAGTGGTGTATTTAAGGTTTGTGCTGCCCTAGGCAAGACTAAAATCGGGCATCCCCATCTGTAAACTCCACCCTTTCCTTCTTTAGGATCCACCTCTTCCTATTAGAGCTCCACCCCAGGAGACTGCGGACATCAGATACTGCAGACATGATACAGGAGATGGTTAGAGGCTGCGGACAGGGTTGGGGACTGTGGACATGGCCGGGGGATGCGGACATGGTCAGCATCCTCCTTCTAATACATTTGCCGGTTATCATTACTTAAATGATAAATCACTGTGACCGTCCCCTCTGCCGAGTCCAGCCAAGTCGACATGAGTCAAGACTGCCCGCCCGAGCATAGCCGAGGTGAGCTGAGCGGGGAACACCCATTCACCCGAGCACAGCCGAGGTGAGCTGAGCAGAGATCGCCCCTCCGCTCGAGCACAGCTGAGGTGAGCTGAGACCACCCCTCTGCTCGAGCATAGTCAAGCCCAGTTGAGTGGCGGCTGCTCACCCCGCTCGGAGACCGCAGCTGCCATTCACACTGTATGCCGCTATAAGGGGGGACTGTATTTGTGCGGCTGTCAGGAATCAGTGGGGGGCTTTTTTCTTGTGGGGGGCAACCCCCTTAAAGTGCCGCCCTAGGCCTTGTCAGCCTAGTCCAAGACACAGCACTGCCCTTTGGACTATTAGATGTTCAAGCTGGACTACTGGTTGGCGCTTTCACACAAAACACTTTGTTTCTGGTTTTCCCTACACCGAGTGTGCTCTCTGAGGGAGCCTTCAGCACAATAGGTGGTTTTGTGACAGGGAGACAAATCCACCTGACCCCTGACTGTTAGCAATAAGTTGGGATGTGGCAGAATTAGTTGAAGTGGCATAAAGAATGGGAAGGCCACATTGGGAGCCCAAGCAAATGGCTGAAATGCAAGCCCTTAAGGCATCAGTTAAAAATTGTCTGCTATGCTCTCTTGAGGAAAAGGACAAGGCCTCATTAGAAATAAAAAAATATTAAATGCACATATTTTTGCAGGAACAAATGTGTATATAATATTTTCCCCTAAGGAGCCTGGAAAGTATTGCACTCATGGTCAATGGATCAGGGGTGCTATGCCAGAATTCTGCAGCTTTCAGCCTGTACCTGCATATGGGCTGACTATTTACAAGCTGTAGGGAACTACAGCTTATCAGCAACAGTGGCGGTGGGTCTATAGAGGGCGCCGGACCACTGTCCCCCTCTGGCTCTCGCAACGCAACTGATTACAATAACATAGATTCATGCATTGCATGAATCTATGTTATTGTTGCAGCTGCCGCGGACTATTCAGATGGCCAGATGGTGAGAGACAGCCATCTGAATAACGGCAGCTGGTTGGCTGTGTGGAAGTGCTTATCAGAGCCAGCGGCTTTCTAAATACAGCCCTCAGGCTGTAGTCGGCTTCCGGAAACTTATCTAAGGGTCGTACAGAACTTTTGGGAGAGAGGGTTAGGACACCCTTAGGTAGTTGCAAGATTAATTGACAGACTCCGAGACTTCAACAGGAGGACCGCCATGGAGTAAAAGGCATCCAGCAGGACGCCACATCTGCATGTGTAGGAATGCTGTCTCCTATGGCAACAGTCTTTAACAGTTCCTAACACAAAGCGTAATGCCACGTACACACGATCGGACATTCCAACAACAAAACTGTGGATTTTTTTCCGACGGATGATGTTGGCTCAAACTTGTCTTGCATACACATGGTCGCACAAATGTTGTCGTAAATTCCCATCGCCAAGAACGCGGTCACGTACAAACTGTACAATGGCACTATAAAAGGGAAGTTCAATACCAATTGTGCCACCCTTTGGGCTCCTTCTGCTAATCTCATGTTAATAGAAGTTTGATGAGAGAGGATTCGCGCTTTTCAGCCTCGTGCTTTTAAGTCTGTTACAGAGTGACGAATGTGCTATCTCCATTAGGAGCGCTAGTTTTACCAGACCGAGCGCTTCTGTCTCGTACTTGATTTAGAGCATGCGTGGAATTTTTAGCGTAGGAATTGTCTACACACGATCGGATTTTACGAGAACGGATTTTGTTGTCGGAAATTTTGAGAACCAGTTCTCAAATTTTTGTTGTCGGAAATTCCGACAGGAAATGTCCAATGGAGCTTACACACGGTCGGAATTTCTTACAACAAGCTCACATCGAACATTTGTTGTCGGAAATCTTGAGCGTGTGTAAGCTGCATAACAGTTCTTTTACTTCCACTACAATCACCTCTTGTAGTTCTTCAGCCCACTGAGATCCCAGTCTCTCACTAGACTAGATAATTCACTGACACTGAATCCCTTGAGCTTCTCCCATCTTCACGGTGGTATCTTCCTCAAGCATCACCCCCGCTTCTCTGCTGGGTCCCTAGCTTGGCACTCAAGCTACCTCTCAAGCTTCACCCCACTGGCCTGCTCGGTCCCTGGCTTGACACACAAGGCTTCTCTGCATGCATCACCTCTGCTGGCTGGGTCCCTGGCTTGATACCCACTGAAGTTTCCTGATTGTTCACCGTCCCCAGTTGGTGAGAATTCTGCCCCGGTACTTGCTTAAATTACTCACTGTGGTCCCTGATAATAAGGTGGATGGTCCCATAGTGGCGACAGCCTCCCCTCTACCTCCGACCATGATAAGTTCTCCGGCTGTCAGAACCATCACTTCTGGTTGGATTGCATGCCACAATCCCAACCCTGCACTGCTCTGTCTTGCTTCTGGATAGGCCCTAAGACAGCCTAGCAGCCAGATGTGGCTGGGATAGGCCCAATATCCAGCCTAGCAGCCCGGGCAGTACAACACACATCCACCAAGCCGTCCAGGTGGCACAGAACACTGATCACCTGACTCCAACCAAATATATAGGCTCTCCCAGCAGGCAAAGGGATCCAAGAAGACACCTGCCCATTGGCTGAAATACCTCATATACCTATAATCTGACCTTACAGTGCCCTTCTCCTATCTAATGACACCAGGTTCCCTGCCACCTAGTGGAAAAAGAGAGAAGTGCAGCAATTACAGAGTGAAATCAATTTATCCTCAACAATAAGCCAAGGCAGGTAAATTTAGGAGCAACCCTGCCTAAACACCAGGGTGCTACATCAATAATGAATGACTCTAAAAGTGTAATAACTTAAGGTAAATGTTTATTAAAAACTGATGAAATATACTCACAAAAAAATATTACAATTACAGGCTTGTAGTATAGCACAATAAGTCCAAATGACATGCAGGAATGACAAAAAACCCTAAGAGAGCCACCTCCCACCAGCCACTCAGATCTCAGCAACTCTAATGCCATGTACACATGATCGGAAATTCAGACAAGAAAACAATGGATTTTTTTCAGACTGAATTCTGGGTCAAACTTGTGTTGCATATGTAGCACTTACCCCCGAAGGAGCTGCTGGTAATTGATTGGGCCTGCACTCTGCTCTACTACCCCCAAATAATTTGTCTCAACCCGCTTGACACAGCTGTGTAACAGTGTAGATGTGAAACTTTTACTAAACGGAACAACCCCACATAACAATGTGTATATAGTGTACCTTTACCGTTATCTGGGCATCCGTTGTTCCACCTGTTAGAATAACGAACAAGTCTCACACCAATTGTGATCAACCAGAATGCAAGTTTACTGGAACTGGTATAAAGACAGTAGTTTTATATTAACTGTATCAACATACAAACTTACTATAATAATGCAAAGATATCAACACAGCACAATATGATTTTTCAAGAGCTTCCCCTGAGGTATAAGGCAGCCTTTTGTCTTACTGCATCCAAAGCACAAACCCTCCCTGTGAAGAAGTGTAGTCTCCGGTCTTCTTTTCTTCAGATAGCTATTATACTGCAGTGTTTGTAATCCAAAGGTTTAACAAGTAATGAAGTAACACAACTGAAGAGTTATAACAGTTCCTGCTGTAAAACACACTTGTAGATGCCTCTGGTGTAGGTATACCTTAACTGTCAGTCAGCCCTCAATGAAGCATAGGCTTTTAGGCCTGATTGAACTCAGTCTATTTGAATGAGACCTCCCTGTAGGACTACAGGTCCCAGCAACTTTGTAAAATGAGTCTAAGTGTGTTAAGGGTGTTAAAAAAACTTCTGGGCAACAGCCCTCTCACCACACCAAGCCTGGAAAGTTGTGAACCTCTGCTCCGGCTGCCTCAGTCCTGCTGCCAATCAGCACTGTCACGCTGCTCCGCTCCGCAAGCAAACTGGACATCCACTTGGCTCTGTCAAGGGTCCTGGATCCTCAGACCCGATCACACTGCTTCTCCAGCACACTGTGGTAAGGCAGAGTCAATGGATGTTGTTCTGCTCTGTAGGCCCTCTTCTGAACACTCCTTCACAGATCCTTGCAGGCAGGCCATGTGTCCAGAACCCCAGAAAAATGGCTGCACTCTGCCTTTTTTATCCACCCAGCATGCAGTTCAGCCACCTAGTGTTCATGGGTAAGTGAGTCTTTTCACAAGATAAACATTTTTCTGCTCTGTATGTGTAAGTTAAAACATATCTCGTTCACATTGGTATTTGGCTCCCTCTAGTGGTATGCCATCTTTAGCATTACATGGCAAAAATACCAGTGCTACATACTCCCCCTGCTTTAAGTCTTTGGTCCCCAAAGATATTCAAAATCTTAGCTCTATTACACACTTTTGCCTCTAGGCGATTGCACAATACTGACAGAGGAGCCTCCCACCAGTTCTCATGCGATGGGAGACTGTTCTGTGCACTCACAGCTGACACCGTAGTGTCTGGTACAGATGTGTCAAGGGGTTGGTTGGGGTTCTCTCTTTCTGAATTTACAGTAGAGAGACCAGGCATTTCAGAATTTCTTTTGGCAGTAAACCGAGTCTGGTCGGAGCATTCACCCAGCACGTCATAAGTTAATCTTTTGGGTGCATGAATCTCTCTTTTAACTCTTTGTCTCTTGGGTGTATGCACCATCTTCGAGCAGGTACTATCCTCTCCCACTTCAGACTCTTGTACTTCGATGTCATTAAAAGACGAGTGATCCTCAGAGTGTCCATTTTGTGGCACAAATTCTGGGGCTACTGGTCTAAGAATTCCATTGTCATTTCTTCTTCTGTGGGGTGGACTGTTTACATCAACTCCTGGCATTTCAGGTGACCACAACCAGCTTATCTCCATCTCCTCCTCCTCACTACCTTCTGTGGCAAGGGATCCAGATTGAGACCTAGTTACAGGTCGAGGTACAGCAGTAGACGTGGACGGTAGTTCCTGACGTGGAGTTATTCGGACTGCTTCTGTAAGGCCGCGTACACACGAGGGGATATGTCCGCTGAAAACGGTCCGATGGACCGTTTCAGCAGACATCTCCGCTCGTGTGTATGGGCTAGCGGACAGATTTCTCCACCCGACAGATTTCAAAGCATGCTTTGAAATCTATCCGGTGGGAATCTGTCCGCCCGACATGTCTGCTGGTTAGTACACTTACCAGCAGACATGTCGGCTCCCACCACCGCCGCGCCGCTGCCGAATGGATTCGGCGCATGCGCGGAAGTGTTTTACTTCCTGGTGCGGTGACGTGGCGGTGACGCGGCGGCGTCAACGTCACCGCCGCGTCACCACTACGTCACCGCGCCGTCCGGCGGCGGGGAATTTGATCCGATGGTGTGTACACGCCATCGGATCAAACTCCCGATCGGACATATCCGATGGAAATGGTCCGCGGACCGTTTTCATCGGATATATCCGATCGTCTGTACGCCGCCTTAGAGGTAGGAGGTGATTCCGGTGCCATATTTTTAATGGTCCTGTACTCCCTTCTGGTTTGATCTGATATACCGGCAGTCCTGGAAGTCGTTTGCATACAATGTACGGCTGTGACTTCCAGCGATCAGCCAGCTTGTGTTTCTCTGGTATGCCCAGGTTTCTCAACAAGACTCGGTCACCAGGTTGTAGATCTTGAATCCGTACCTTGAGGTCAAAGTTCCTCTTGTTTCTACTTCCTCTCGTGTCCGATGTGGCTTGGGCTTTTTCATATGCGGCCTTCAAACTTCTCCGCAATCTGTCTACATACCCTCGGTGAGAAGTCTCTGAGGTGTGATCCAGAGAAGTGCCAAAAGCTAGATCCACCGATAGTCGGGCTTCTCGTCCAAACATCAGACGATAAGGCGAATACCCTGTAGCATCACTTACGGTGCTATTGTAGGCGTGTACCATGGCTGTGATGTTTTTACTCCACTGTTGTTTTTGTTCAGAGGCCAGAGTCCCCAACATGTTGAGAAGGGTTCGGTTAAACCTCTCTGGTTGAGGGTCCCCTTGTGGATGGTAGGGAGTAGTCCTGGATTTTTTTATGCCAAGTAGATCCAACAGTCGTCTAATAAGGGTACTCTCAAAGTCTCTTCCCTGATCTGAATGGATCCGTTGAGGCAAACCATAGTGAATGAAGAATTTTTCCACTAAGGTCTTCGCCACTGTAGATGCCTGCTGATCCCTGGTGGGAAATGCCTGAGCGTATCGGGTGAAGTGATCAGTGACTACCAGGATGTTTCCTTGCCCACTCAGGTCAGATTCCAAACATAGGAAATCTATGCATACTAGATCCATTGGCCCTTGACTCTCTAAATGGCCCATTGGAGCGGCTCTCTGGGGTAAGGTCTTCCTTTGTATGCACCTGAGACAGGAATGACAGTAGCTCTCCACTTCAGTCCTCATGTATGGCCAATAGAACCTGTCCCTCACCAGTTGAAGAGTCCTTTCTGATCCCAGGTGGCCATGGTGATCATGCAGGGCAATTAATACTTTCTCTCTATGTTTCTCTGGCAAAAACAACTGTCACTTCTCTTCAGAATCTTCAGAGGGGCCCCTTCTGTAGACCACTCCTTGCTGCAGCTGCAACCGATCCCACTCTTTGCGTAGCAGGCGAGCTTCCTTCTGAGCGCTCTGGAGAAGTAGATCAGGGTGTTGGCTCTCCAAGGCCTTCAATACCAGGCCACAAAGGGGATCTTCCTGTTGGTCTCTCCGGAGGTCCTTCCTAGATAGCTTAGGTAGACCCTCCTCCACAATTTGAGTGACATTACCATAGCACTTAGGCACCCCCGCAGCGGACACTCCAACTTCTTCAGCCCTAGCTCCACCTTTCACTTGTTGTTCCGCCCCCTCACAAAGGGCTCTCACACCCTCAGGGGTAAGCTGGGTCCATCCTCCTGAGTGGTCCTGGGAACAGTGGGGCCTTCTGGACAGTGCATCGGCGTCTCGATTCCCAACCCCTGGTCGATATTTCAGGCTGAAAGTAAATGCAGGGAGGGCAGCCAACCATCTATGGCCTGTGGCATCCAATTTTGCTGTAGTGAGCAAGTATGTGAGAGGATTGTTGTCCGTCTTAATCACGAACTCGGCGCCATATAGATAGTCTTTTAATTTGTCTACTACTGCCCACTTCAAGGCCAGAAACTCGAGCTTGTGAGTTGGGTAATTCCTCTCAGCAGGTGTCAGACTCCGGCTCACATAAGCAATAGGTCGTAAATGTCTGTCGTACTCCTGATAAAGCACTCCACCCAGTCCATCTCGGCTGGCATCAACGTGCAGTTCGTAGGGTCTGGTAGGGTCTGCATAGGCCAAGACTGGGGCAGTGGTAAGGCTCAACTTCAGCTGTCAGGGACCTACCTGTGGGCTCCGACGAGCCCCTGTTGCTCGCGCTCGTACTCCAATTGCGCGCGTCTGCACGCCGCGCGTGCGCGCGCGTGCACCTATCGTGCGCGCGCGTGCACGGCGCGCGTCTGCGTCTCGGGGGCGCGCGCGTGCGCGCGCGGGAGCGCGCGCATGCGCACTAGCCCTTCTTCCCCTTTAAAAGCTCAGTAGCAGCAGTGACACCTTGCTGTCTGATCTACAGCTTTGTGTCCTAAAAACCCTGAAACCTGATGTCTGTTGAAACCTGATACCTGCTTACCTGATACCTGTTGAAACCTGATACCTGCTCTACCCGATACCTGACCCGGCTCCGTCTGACTACCTGAATACCGTTACCGACCCCTGGCTTGATCCGACTCCGCTCTACTCTGCTGCCCATCGTTACCAGACCTATGCTTGAACTTTGACAACGCTACCTCCACTACAGAGTGACTTTCGGGTGATCCGCCCCATCTGACCCTTGTTGACTGCATACCCGTTCCTGTCTTGCATCTGACCAGGCTCGTCCACCAGTTCCCGCTATCCGGTTCCGTGGCCCTCCAGAGACGCTGTCTCCTCCACTGCCTGTCCGCAAGATTGCCATACCGACCGGTCTGCTGTCATCCCAAGCACTCTTACCCCACCGCGCTCCCGGACTTGCTGTCCCCACTCCAGCAGTCCCTGAACCCGGGCGGTAAGAGGGGCTCTTTCCTGCATACGAGGCTCTATCCACGAGGTACGTAACAGTATCAGACAGCCATGTCAGAGCCTGCGGGAATAGCCCCTGCCATAGACGAAATCTGCAAACACCTGGCGTCCCTCACAGAAGCAGTAAAGAACCTACAGGAAGGCTACGTTAGGCTAGAAGGACAGGTACACAGCCTGGCTGCCCCCAGTGATCCAGCTGCTCCTTCAACCTCCAGATCCGCATCAGCTGTTTCTGCTCCTTCGGTGGTAATGCTCCCACCTGAACCAAGAGTTCCAGTGCCAGAGCGATTCGCTGGCGACCGCACCAAATTTCGAGCCTTCCGTAGCGCCTGTGAGCTCTACTTCGCCCTGAAACCCTGGACATTTTCCTTGGAGGTCACTAAAGTGGGATTCGTAATCTCCCTACTACAAGGGGACCCTCAGACCTGGGCCCACCGGCTGCTCGAGGAGAATGGTGACCAGACGCGGACCCTGTTCGCTTTTCTTGAGGCCATGGCTCTGCTATATTATGACCCTCAACGAGCCGCTACCGCAGAGTCTGCCCTACTCACGCTCCAGCAAGGCCGCAGAGCGGCTGAGGACTATGTTACGGACTTTAGGAGCTGGAGCGCGGACACTCAATGGAACGATGCAGCTCTGCGGCACCAGTTTCGCTTGGGCCTTTCTGAAAGTCTTAAGGACGAACTCGCTCGAGTGGGGGTGCCCGAGACCCTCGAGGATCTAATTACCACAGCTATCCAGATCGACCGCCGGCTTCGTGAACGCCGGGCTGAGCGATCTTCTCAACCGAACCGTCCCACCTGGATGACTGCTAAGGTGCCTATGCCGGCTTCTCGCTACCTGCCTCCTACCTACCCAGATCCCCCCAGCACCAACCAGGACTCATCTGAACCCATGCAACTTGGCCTCATGCGGCCAACACTACCACCTGAAGAGCGGGCACGTCGTCGCCAACTCAACCTTTGCATGTACTGCGGCGGGACTGGCCACTACGTTCGCAACTGTCCTGTTAAGACACGTAAGTGCCTCATCTCAGCTCCTGTCAACTTCTCAGCCCTGTCAGGCAATGCAACCCACCTTGCTCTACCTTTCTCGTTACAGTGCCAGGGAAGGACTATTCCGGTCAACGCCATCCTTGACTCCGGCGCATGCAGCTGCTTCATCGATACCGCTTTTGTCAACCTGCACAGCATCCCCTTACGAAGAAAGACCCATGGACTCTCTGTTTTTCTGGCCGACGGCTCCCGCATCAGTTCTGGACAGGTAACCCAAGAGACTCTACCTCTACCTGCTTTAATTGCTCCTCAGCACAAGGAACTGTTGGTCCTAGATGTGATTTCTTCTCCTCTGTTTCCGGTAATCCTCGGCCTACCCTGGCTTCAGGCTCACAACCCTCTGATTAATTGGGCATCTGGGGAGGTGTCTTTTCAGTCCCCTTACTGCCAGCAATACTGTCTACCCGGGCCCACCAGTTCACCTCCCACCTTACTATGTATGGACTCTGACCCAAGCCTGGACGTTTTTAGTAAACGGGGGGCCGACTCCCTTCCGCCCCATCGCCCCTATGACTGCCCGATCGAGCTCCTCCCAGGGGCCGAAATTCCTTTTGGGCGTATCTTTCCGTTGTCAGAAAAGGAGCAGGAGGCCCTAAAAATATATATAGATGAAAACTTACATAAGGGGTTCATCCGCCCTTCTACCTCCCCAGCAGGCGCTGGAATATTTTTCGTTACCAAAAAGGATCAGTCCCTCCGTCCGTGTGTGGATTACCGGGAACTAAATAATATCACAGTGAAAAACCGGTACCCGCTACCCCTGGTACCCGAGCTCTTCCAAAAACTGAGGTCGGCTACCGTCTTCACCAAGTTAGACCTGAGAGGGGCCTACAACCTGGTCCGTATTCGGGAGGGGCACGAATGGAAAACAGCTTTTCGTACCCGATTCGGTCATTACGAATACCTAGTCATGCCCTTCGGACTGTGTAATGCGCCCGCCACCTTTCAGCATTTTATTAATGACGTACTCAGAGACTTTCTGGACATCTTTGTAATTGTCTATCTTGATGACATCTTAGTCTTTTCCAGATCATTAGACAGACACCGAGAGCATGTTCGTAAAGTCCTCCACCGGCTCCGACTACACAGATTATACGCCAAGGCAGAGAAATGCGAATTTGAACGTCAGACCATCCAGTTCCTGGGCCTGGTAATCTCTCCCACCGGAATTAAGATGGACCCTCATAAGGTGTCTGCTATCCTCGACTGGCCAGTACCCCTGGACAAGAAGGGGGTACAGCGCTTCGTAGGTTTTGCAAACTTCTATAGAAGATTTATCAGGGGGTTTTCTGCAATAATTTCCCCCATCACACAATTGACCAGACAAAACCTACGTTTTCACTGGAACCCAGAAGCTCAAAAGGCCTTTGACCGACTCAAAAAGCTTTTCACGTCAGCCCCGATCCTCAGTCACCCTGATCCTGCACTACCCTATATCCTCGAGGTTGACGCATCTGAAGTCGCAGTGGGAGCTGTTGTCTCCCAACGCCAGGGGAATAAAGACCTAATGCATCCCATCGGATTCTTTTCCCGAAACTTTCTCCTGCGGAAAGAAATTATGATGTCGGAGATCGTGAGTTACTTGCCATCAAGACCGCATTGGAGGAATGGAGGTACCTGTTAGAAGGCGCAGCCCACCCAGTATTAATTTATACCGATCACAAGAATCTTGAGTACCTAAGATCTGCTAAAAGGTTGAAGCCCCGTCAAGCCCGCTGGGCGCTGTTTTTCTCACGCTTCTGTTTTCACATCACATACCGGCCAGGTTCAAAGAACGTCAAACCAGACGCACTATCCCGGATGCATGATAACCCCAAGGATATACCGGTTCCTGACACTATTTTACCAGCAGGTAACTTCCTACTTCTCCAGTCTGGTCTACTCTCCGAAATTAGAGAAGCATCCACAGACGCCTCCAAACCTTCCAGCATCACTTTAACATCTAGGGATGGACTGTTTTGGAGAGGCAGCCAAATTTTCGTTCCAGAAACAAGCCGTGTGGAAGTCCTGAAACTCCTTCACGACCACCCGTTGGCGGGACACTTTGGGGTTCGGAAAACCCTCGAACTGGTACGTCGTACCTTCTGGTGGCCAGACCTGGAAAATTTCTGCAAAACATATGTTAACTCATGCCCCACGTGTAATCGAAACAAGACCATAAGGAGCCGAGCTTGGGGACTGTTGAAGCCCCTACCTGTGCCCAATAGACCCTGGGAAATGATTTCTATAGACTTTATAGTAGAACTTCCTCGTTCGGAGGGGTGCACGGCAATTTTTGTAGTCGTGGATCGCCTATCCAAAATGGCTCATTTCCTTCCCTTAAGGAGTACCCCAACGGCCACAGAGACTGCTCGTATTTTCATCAAGGAGATTGTTCGGCTACACGGAATTCCCTCCGACATCGTGTCTGACAGGGGGGTTCAGTTCACGTCCCGCTTCTGGAGATCCCTATGTGAAACCTTGAAGATTAAACTCTCCTTTTCCTCAGCTTATCATCCCCAAACCAACGGGCAAACAGAGAGGACCAACCAGACTCTTGAACAGTACATTAGGTGCTTTACGTCCTTCTCTCAGGACGATTGGGTTTCCCTGCTACCTCTAGCGGAGTTCGCGTACAATAACGCCAACCACTCAGCTACCGGGCAATCCCCTTTCTTTGCCAATTATGGTTTTGATCTAACCTTTTTACCTGACCTTTTTTCAGAATCCCCAGTCCCGGCAGTGCAGAATACGATGGAGTTCCTCAGCCACAACAACCAGGTATTACGGGAAGCGGTGACTAAAGCTCAAGCTGCCAGTAAAAAGTTCTTTGACCGGAAGAAGAGAGGCGAATTGAATCTTCAGCCAGGTGACCAGGTATTGCTATCTACAACCAACCTCAAGTTGGCCTGTCCTTCAAAGAAGTTGGGACCAAAGTTCATAGGACCTTTTCCAGTACGAAGGAAGATCAATGAGGTATCGTATGAACTATCCTTACCTGATTCTTTGAAAATTCATCCAGTATTCCATGTGTCATTGTTGAAACCTGCAGTTCTGGATCCCTTTCCTGATAGAGGGACCAGTCCCCCAGAACCTGTTTTTGTTGATGGGTGCGAGGAATACGTTGTGGAGGCCATCCTCGACTGCAGGAAGCGGCAAGGGCAAACTCAATTTTTAGTAAAATGGAAAGGGTATGGCCCAGAAGACAATTCCTGGGAACCCGAAAACAACATCCATGCACAGAGACTGATTCGCAATTTCTTTTCCGCTCACCCTGAAAAAATAATCCAATTTGGCATCCGGAGGCTGCCCCTTGGGGGGGGGCAATGTCAGGGACCTACCTGTGGGCTCCGACGAGCCCCTGTTGCTCGTGCTCGTACTCCAATTGCGTGCGTCTGCACGCCGCGCGTGCGCGCGCGTGCACCTATTGTGCGCGCGCGTGCACGGCGCGCGTCTGCGTCTCGGGGGCGCGCGCGTGCGCGGCGGGAGCGCACGCATGCGCACTAGCCCTTCTTCCCCTTTAAAAGCTCAGTAGCAGCAGTGACACCTTGCTGTCTGATCTACAGCTTTGTGTCCTAAAAACCCTGAAACCTGATGTCTGTTGAAACCTGATACCTGCTTACCTGATACCTGTTGAAACCTGATACCTGCTCTACCCGATACCTGACCCGGCTCCGTCTGACTACCTGAATACCGTTACCGACCCCTGGCTTGATCCAACTCCGCTCTACTCTGCTGCCCATCGTTACCAGACCTATGCTTGAACTTTGACAACGCTACCTCCACTACAGAGTGACTTTCGGGTGATCCGCCCCATCTGACCCTTGTTGACTGCATACCCGTTCCTGTCTTGCATCTGACCAGGCTCGTCCACCAGTTCCCGCTATCCGGTTCCGTGGCCCTCCAGAGACGCTGTCTCCTCCACTGCCTGTCCGCAAGATTGCCATTCCGACCGGTCTGCTGTCATCCCAAGCACTCTTACCCCACCGCGCTCCCGGACTTGCTGTCCCCACTCCAGCAGTCCCTGAACCCGGGCGGTAAGAGGGGCTCTTTCCTGCATACGAGGCTCTATCCACGAGGTACGTAACATCAGCTGTCTAAAGGTCTCTTCGCATTGCGGAGTCTACTGGTCTTCGATGGACTCTTTCTTCTTCCTAGGTCCCTCTTTTGGTTTTCCAGGTTTGTCCGAGTCTAAACCAGCTTCCTCTTGGTTCTTCAACAGCTCAGTGAGTGGATGAGCTATCTTGGCAAACCCTTCTACGAACCTACGGTAGTATGAACAAAACCCTAAAAATGACCTAAGCTCGGTCACATTCGTGGGTCTGGGCCAAGAGGTGACAGCTTCCAGCTTCTGAGGGTCTGTGGCCACTCCTTCGGCGGACACAATGTGGCCCAGGTAACTCACTGAAGGTTGGTAGAATTGGCACTTCTCCATGGAGAGCTTCAGGCCTTCAACATGAAGTCTCCTCAAGACTTTCTCCAGGCGCTCTTCATGCTCCTCCAATGTCCTGCCAAACACTATGACGTCATCCAAATATACCAGCACTTCAATCAGGTTCATGTCGCCTACAGTCTTCTCCATCAACCTCTGGAAAGTGGCTGGGGCTCCAGACAGACCTTGTGGCATGCGATTGAATTCAAAGAATCCTACAGGAGTAATGAAAGCGGTCTTCTCCCTATCTTCGGGGTGCATGGGGATCTGGTAGTACCCACTTTTTAAATCCAGCACACTGAACCACTTTGCCCCCGACAGGCTCTGTAAAGCATCTTCTATTCGGGGTGTGGTGTATTGGTCGGGAATGGTCCTCCGGTTCAGTGTCCTATAGTCAATGCACAATCGTAATGACCCATTCTTCTTCCTCACTACCACTATTGGGGAAGCATATGGACTCCGAGACTCTCGGATGATTCCTGTCTTCTTCAACTCAGCCAGCTGTTCCCGCAGGTCTTCCAAGTCTTCCAATGGAATCCGCCTGACCCTCTCTCGGAAGGGTTTATCTTCCTCCAATCGAATCTTGTGTTCAGCACTTTTTGCAAGCCCCACATCAAACTCACTTTTTGAAAACGCAGTTCTCCATCTCAGGATCTGGGTTTTTGCTCTCTCCATCCAATCAGGTGTTAGGGGGGTGTTTTTCGGGTAGAACTCTTCCATAGGAATCTCTCCCTCCTTGTCCTCCCACGATACCATACGATAAGACTGGGGTTGCTTGATTCACCTTCCCCAGCAACACTCTAGCTGGCATCTTCACAGGTGAGGTTGTGGTGTTCCGGACACTGACTGAGACATTCCCCCCGCTCCGCTTCAGCGCCTTGGTCGATAACAATTCTGGGATTATTTCCAACTCCTTATCTTCCTTCTCTCTGTCCATCTCAAGGAAGATGAAAGGGCCAGGTTGTCTCCAAGTCAGTTTGATAGAAGCTTTCAAACAGACTACTTCACCTGGTTGCACAATCTTCTCACTTCTGTCTAGGCGCCAGATTTTTCCCACTTCTTCCGCCGGGGCTTTCTGCTCATGCACTAGATTTTGGTACACTTGTGCTAGCATTGGGTGTACCTTCATGGCTGGAGTGCCCTGTACTTGGACATGCAGTGTCAAAAGTCTTCGGACCAGGTCAGTATTGGTCCCAATGATGAGAGAACTTCTATCAGCCCCTGGGGGGCGGGGACACACCACTGCCAGGGTATCGAAGGTTTTCTGCCTTTCCCGCCACACTCGGTCGAAGGTAAGCTTAATGGGTAGGTAGCCGTCATAAGGGAAATTCTGGGTCCCTAGGCCCCATATCTCCAATTCCATAAGCTTCCGCAGTGGCAAGTGTCTGAGAAGTTTTTCATAAAAGTCACTGTAAAGTAAAGTCACTTGGGCTCCAGTATCCAACAGGGCTTTAGTGTAAATCCCTTCCACTTGGATGGGGACAATTGGAGAAGGTCCCACTAGCTCAGGAGGGAATCCATGGGGAGTGGCAGGTTTAGCCTGTTTGGTAGCTTGCACTTTTACACCTCACTTCTGTGGGCTTTTGCCCGGATTCGGCCTAAGTGTGTCCCCAGGGACCTGGTATGTATGAGGTTGTTTGGAGCTGGCTGTTGTAACAGGGCGCCCAGCTGGCTCCTTCACCGGGGCCCTCTGAAGTTTTCCGCCTGCTCTTGACGTTTTGTTTCAGGCTTTGCCGGGCTTCGGCATACTTGACGGTAGTGTCCAACTCCCCCGCAGTTGAAACAGGTCTTTGGCTTCACCGGTTTCTCAGTCTGAGCGGCAGTAGAATCCATCGGGGTCTTAAGTGCCGGGACTTCCTCCCTCTGTGGTCCAACCAGCTTTGCAGTCAACAAGGCCATCATTTCCAACATCTCTTTCTGCATTTGAAACAGTTTTCCTAATTCAGACTGTGGCAGATGTTGTACAGGTAAGGACCAGGGCATTTGATCAGTGTTCACTGTCAGGACACTGGGTTCCTGGGAGCCCTGTAGAATTTCAGATTGATGCCCTTTGGTTCTTGCTGTGGTGCTGGACTGAATTGTCCTTTGTTTCTTCTCCCTTTCCATCTCCATCTTCGCTGCTTCATTAGTCTCTTCAATGAGCACCTCATCTGTAGTGAAAGGATCGTCCAAGTACTGCCTTAACTGGAACTTAATATAGTCACTTCTCAGTCCTGTAGCCACAGACCTCAGGAATTTCTTCTGGATCAGTTCAGCCCCAAAGTGTTCATGTGAATCTTCTTCTTTCGAGACAGACAACAGGCGGTCTTTCAATTCAATGGCCCTGAATAAGAAATTCTGTGGGGTCTCCTGACTGCTCTGTGCCATATTTATCATTTGATGATATAGCTCAGCAGCATCTTCCTCTTTGTAGTAGCTCTTTAGTATTCTCCTGAGTTGTGCTAAAGTCAGTCCATTTTTCATTTCCAGCATGCCTCTGATACTTAGACCTGGGCTAATGGCATTGACTACAGCCTCTACAATTTCGGATTCAAGATATCCTCTTTGGAGTCCCAGTTCAATCTGATGCAGAAGATTTGTATAGGACAGGTTGCCTTTCTGTTCCTTCTCTCCTATCTGACCTTCAATCTTGAAATCTTTTCGGATCGTCACCTCTGGCAAGTGGCTATGAGTGCGTCTCTGGATGACTGAAGCAGGTCTTTGCCTTTGCTTACTACCGCTCAAGTCCTTGCATGGGACACTTAGCTCTTCAATGTGTTTCGCGATCATGCCGGAGGTCTCCTTGAACCTTTCTTGTATATTGTGGTACTGGCGTTTTAGGTCAGCTAGTTGTCGTTCCGACTGGGAACCTCTCCTGTGCGTGTCAACCACGGCCTCTTCCTTCTCCAAAGGGGGCCTTGTACTGATTTTGGTTGGGGTTGACCCAAAACTAACTCCCGGCATTGTTGGCTTAACATGTCTAGAGTTGGCAGAGCTCCCTCCGAGCCCCTCTGGGTGCGTCAGGTAAAACTTGGTTTTGCCAGCTAGCTGCACACTCGAGCCTCTAAAGTTCTCCGGAATTTCCTTTCTCCATTCCAATAGGGCATAAGTGTGAGAGATCCCACAATCTGGTCTAACGGCAATCACCCAGGCCTTTCTATCTGGGGACAATGCCTTTACAATCTGGCTGACCTGTTCTTCCTCCCAAGCTTCTCCTGGGAGTGCGATTGCCACGCTCACTTCTGAGCGAGCGCCTTCTGCTTCACACCACCAGACCACTGTGACGGGGTCCATACTGGTGCCAAGAGGGTCGCCTTAATTCTAGAGTAACAGGATCCCGGACAAGCCCCCACGTGTAGCACTTACCCCCGAAGGAGCTGCTGGTAATTGATTGGGCCTGCACTCTGCTCTACTACCCCCAAATAATTTGTCTCAACCCGCTTGACACAGCTGTGTAACAGTGTGGATGTGAAACTTTTACTAAACGGAACAACCCCACATAACAATGTGTATATAGTGTACCTTTACCGTTATCTGGGCATCCGTTGTTCCACCTGTTAGAATAACGAACAAGTCTCACACCAATTGTGATCAACCAGAATGCAAGTTTACTGGAACTGGTATAAAGACAGTAGTTTTATATTAACTGTATCAACATACAAACTTACTATAATAATGCAAAGATATCAACACAGCACAATATGATTTTTCAAGAGCTTCCCCTGAGGTATAAGGCAGCCTTTTGTCTTACTGCATCCAAAGCACAAACCCTCCCTGTGAAGAAGTGTAGTCTCCGGTCTTTTTTTCTTCAGCTAGCTATTATACTGCAGTGTTTGTAATCCAAAGGTTTAACAAGTAATGAAGTAACACAACTGAAGAGTTATAACAGTTCCTGCTGTAAAACACACTTGTAGATGCCTCTGGTGTAGGTATACCTTAACTGTCAGTCAGCCCTCAATGAAGCATAGGCTTTTAGGCCTGATTGATCTCAGTCTATTTGAATGAGACCTCCCTGTAGGACTACAGGTCCCAGCAACTTTGTAAAATGAGTCTAAGTGTGTTAAGGGTGTTAAAAAAACTTCTGGGCAACAGCCCTCTCACCACACCAAGCCTGGAAAGTTGTGAACCTCTGCTCCGGCTGCCTCAGTCCTGCTGCCAATCAGCACTGTCACGCTGCTCCGCTCCGTAAGCAAACTGGACATCCACTTGGCTCTGTCAAGGGTCCTGGATCCTCAGACCCGATCACACTGCTTCTCCAGCACACTGTGGTAAGGCAGAGTCAATGGATGTTGTTCTGCTCTGCACGATGTAGGCCCTCTTCTGAACACTCCTTCACAGATCCTTGCAGGCAGGCCATGTGTCCAGAACCCCAGAAAAATGGCTGCACTCTGCCTTTTTTATCCACCCACCATGCAGTTCAGCCACCTAGTGTTCATGGGTAAGTGAGTCTTTTCACAAGATAAACATTTTTCTGCTCTGCATGTGTAAGTTAAAACATATCTCGTTCACATTGGTATTTGGCTCCCTCTAGTGGTATGCCATCTTTAGCATTACATGGCAAAAATACCAGTGCTACACATACACACGGTAACACAAATGTTGTTTCAAATTCCGACCGTCAAGACCGCGGTGACGTACAACACTACAACGAGCCAAGAAAAATGAAGTTCAATGATTCTGAGCATGTGTCAAATTGATTCCGGGCATGCGTGTTTTTTTTGTGCGTCGGAATTGCATACAGACGATCGGAATTTTAGACAAGAACTTTGAGAACCAGACAGAAAAAGTCTGATGGGGTCTACACACGGTTGGAATTTCCGACCAAAAGCTCACATAGAACTTTTCTTGACGGAAGTTCCGATCGTGTGTACAGCTAAAATCCAGCACAGACACAAACCAGAGAAGCTCCCAACATATGGCTTTGTCATTCTATGAATTTATCAAGACGAATAAAGTAATTGAGTGATGAAATATGTAGGGGGTGGAATATCACCCGGTCTTGGGATACACAAGTTGTGTTTGCTTAATCTTTCAGACGATAAGCAGGCACTTTTGGTAAGTGTCGTTCCTGCAGAGGAGAAGGGCACGCAGTTTTGGGGATTCCCTAGAAATTTAAAGTTTCACATAGTGAAGGAAGTTTCCTGATCATTCACCACTGAACCGAATTCATTTTGTTAGATGGCCATCTTGATTGGTACTCTGTTTTGTGCAATTTTTTGCATTTTTTTTTAGATAATGGTGGATATTTTCAGATCATTTACTATTAGACATCATTTATTTTGTTATATGTACATCTTGCTTAATACTTTGTGTACAGTATTATCTTTTTGCATTGTTTAAGATGTATGGATACTAGTTGTTCAATCAGCGCTTTTTTTTTTTTTTACTATATATGCCCCCAAACTGATTGTATAAGCACCAAGTTTTAAGGAGAAAATAAGTCTTCACCCTACATTCATGGTTTACTGGGTGCAAACTGAGCTGGTTCCCTTACTGAGAGCTGGTATGACTACTAAAAGCATGTAAGGGCTTTTTCACACGTCCGTTCAGTTTTAAAGATAATTTTTTTCCCTTCAGTTGATCCGTTTTTTCATCCGTTTTTCGTCCGTTCCGTTTTTTTTGATGGAAGAAAAATAGGGTTTTCTTCCGTCCAAAAAAACAGAGCTTATCGCAGACGGATGTTAACGGACGTTTAGCGGATGCTCATCCGCTAACGGACGTTAACCCATAGGGAAGCATTGAGGTCCGTTAACGGACATCCAAAAAAAACGGACCAACTGAACGGACGTGTGAAAGAGCCCTTAGATGTCCCATGCACTGATTAGTTAAATCTTAAGAGTCGATTCACACTGGGGCGACACGACTTCCAGCGCGACTTTCAGAGGCAACTCCGACACGACTTGAGCATGAACCACTGGGCGATCTGGGGCGATTTACAACACGACTTGAAGTCGTCTTCAGGACAGGAGACTTTCCAGTGGCCAATCAAACAACAATCAGCTCTGGGAGAGGGAGGGGGAGGGAGGGGTTTGCCTGAGAAATATATGTTATCCTCCTGGAAAGTCGCTTCAGTTAAGACAATGATCAGACTTCTGAGGCGACTTCCATTGAAATCAATGGGTACAAATCGCCTAGAAGTCGGATTGAAGTAGTACAGGAACCTCTTCTGAAGTTGGAGCGACTTCAGTAGTGTGTATTAAGACCGCTCCCATTCACTTGCATTGTTTTTCTGTACAGCGCGACTTGGGACGACTTGAGGCGACCTGAAGTCGGATCCCAAGTCGCCCCAGTGTGAACCGACTCTTAGAGTCCGTTCACACTGGGGCGACTTGGGATCAGACTTGAGGTCGCCTCAAGTCGTCCCAAGTCGCGCTGTCCAGAAAAGCAATCTAAGTGAATGGGAGCGGTGTTAATACACACTACTCATGTTGCTCCGACTTCAGAAGAGGTTCCTGTACTACTTCAATCAGACTTCTAGGCGATTTGTACCCATTGATTTCATTGGAAGTCGCTTCCAAGTCTGATCACTGTTTTAATTGAAGCTACTTTTCAGCAAGATAACATACATTTCTCAGGCAAACCCCTCCCTCCCCCTCCCTCTCCCAGAGCTGATTGTTGTTTTATTGGCCACTGGAATGTCTCCTGACCTGAAAAGGACTTCAAGTCGTGTTGTAAATCGCCCCAGATCGCCCTGTGGTTCATGCTCATGTCGTGTTGAAGTTGCTTCTGAAAGTCGCGCTGGAAGTCGTGTCGCCCCAGTGTGAACCGACTCTTAATATTCTAGTACCAGGTTAACATTTGTTTACATCTAAATTATAAATATATAAATATAAGCTTTCTGATGTGAGAAAATCCTAATCATAATCAATCAATATCCTAATGCTACTTAATCATGCTTCACTTCACATAACAACATTTTATGAAAAGACATTGCAGATCTGATCACCATATTTCCATTATCTCCTCTGCATGATGATTTTTTATCAAATATAATTCAGAGGCTCATTCTGTACATGAATAAAAAGACGAATTTGTGATATGAAAGATTTCATACATGTTGTATTCATTGTTTCTTATGAGGTAAATTTGATATCAGCATTTACATAAGTAGATTTCCAAGAGGAATAAAAAATATTGCGCTCATATTAAGCTGTATGAAATTAATAATATATATATAAAGAGTGGGGGAAATAATGAGTTGATCTTCATCTTGAAAGATCTTACCTCTGTGCTTGCCAAGTACTAAGTCATGTTTTGCTTGGGCATTAAAAACTGTACTTATTTTACTCACTGAACTGCAACTCAACTTACAACATTTGTATCATATGTTTTTTTTGGATTTGTGGTTGATATTTTGTGTCTATCATTTAAAATACACCTATGATAAAAATGATAAACCCTTAATTTCTTTGTAATTAGGCAAACTTTCAAATAGTTACAGTGGAGAAAATTATTATTTGATCCCCTGCAGATTTTGTAAGTAAAAAGTGCAATATAACAAATAAAGTCCAATTCCTTAAAGTGAAAGGTCCTAAATTTTATGTATAACAGGTACGTTTAAATAAACTTAAAAACAGGCAGTTAATTATTAAATTTTAAGTTTATTTATACTTATACATGAAATTGAGGACCTGTCACTGTAAGGAATTGGACTATTGGTGGATAAATTGCACTTTATTTGTTATATTGCCCTCTGATTCCTGTTGTACTGTAACTGTAATATCTGCCTTCAATTTGTTAAGCGCTGCACAAACTGTTGGCGCTATATAAATCCATAATAATAATAATAATAATAATAATAATATATTGCACTCTTGTTGTACTGTCATTAGGGATGAGCTTTGTGTTCGAGTCGAACGTATGTAAAACGTATATGATAGTTATTTTTGATAACTGTCATATAATTATAGGCTCTGCACTTTATATATATTGGTTTACATATTGCATATTGGCCTCACTGCACGCTTACTTTTTTACTTTATTTATTTGAATGATATTTTTTTTTATATGAATGAAATAATTGCCTCAGTTATAATTCCTCCTTATTGATGCTTAGCTTCAGCCAAAATTTTCATTTTAGTCTTGGATTATGGGGAAGACTGGACCAGTTACTTGAGCCCAAAGGGAAAGTAAGTGAGGGAAAATACCTACAATTGAGATAGACAAAAAATGATTTTAGTAAATTGGGGAAGCATGCAAACATCTGTAATTTTTATTTTTTCCTATCATGGTGACCCCCTTTCCCCTCATTTATTGGACTGGTTGTCATAAGGATAAAAAGTGAGAGGAAATCTCAGCAGTATGGGCACAGTCAGCAATGACGCCCCCCCCCCCCCCCCCCCACTGCTTTTCCAGTGGTTCTCAAGCTTACCTGGCTGATGGGTAGCTTCAAGAACTGATCTGGTGGTTGCAGCAGCTGGCCACAGAGATGAGCGGAGGAAAGATGGCCTCTGCCCATCTCTATGGTCTAGGACAGTGTTTCTCAACTCCAGTCCTGAAGGTACCCTAACATGTCGTGTTTTCAGGCTCTTCATTATTTTGCACAGGTGATTTGATAAGTTTCACTGCCTTAGTAATTACCACAGCTGTTTCATCTGAGAGAAATCCTAAAAACATGACCTGTTGGGACGCTTTGAGGACTGTAGTTGAGAAACCCTGGTTTAGGAAGACCAGAGCAATGTCATGTCATCACTTCCAGGCCCATTGTAAACAATAATTTTTTTAAATCATTGGATCCATGTTTTCTTTTTTTTTGTAATCTAAAGCTGTAATGTGGGGTCTTACTCCAGATCGCTGCATTAAGTGCAGGGGGACCTCACCAGGATCCTTTATGGCTAACGTGTTTCAAAGGTAACTCTTTGTTCATTAGCTCAGAGAAAGCAAGAGAAAGGGAGTACCTTGCCATTCTAGGCCACAGGGCTGTGTTTCTATTGATACACACATTATAATGCAACACAGCTCTAGCAGTGGTGGCCTGTCCATAAGGGGCACATGGGCTTTGCCCCCCTAATCAATGTGTCTGGCCCCTAATCTTCACAGCACCGGACGCATGGATTCCATTTTTTTTAAGTACCTGATTAGAACCATAGGCGCTATTTGGCTTCAAAAAAGGGCAGGCCCTGAGCCCACACAGTTGTGTGACAATAGCGAATTATTATTCGCTATTGTCTTCCTGATTCTTCTCCCGACCAATCAGGAAGCGGTTCAGAGACCTGATTGGCCGAGAGGAAATGCGATCATATTGGCAGCCTCCCCCAGCCCCCCTGATACTTACCAGAGCTCCATCTCGACTCAGCAATGTTGTATGAGAACCTTGGCTGCCCGAAACTCTCCGTCCTGATTGGCTGAGACACAACAGTGAGCACCATTGGCTCCCACTGCTGTCAATCAAAGTCAGTGAGCCAATGAGGAGAGAGAGGGGACGGGGCTCTGTGTCTGAATGGAGCAGAGCAGGGGCTTGGCTCGAGTGCCCCATAACAAGCTGCTTTCTGTGGGGACAGTCGGCAGGTGGGAGGGGCCAGGAACACCTGCGAGGGACCCGATAAGAGGAGGATCTGGGCTGCTCTGTGCAAAACCATTACACAGAGCAGGTAAGTATAACATGTTTGTTATTTAATATCCCTTTAAAGTTTATATATAAGAGTGGCAATTCAGATTGAATGAATAGAGTAATATTTTAAAGCGGTATTTCACCCTAAACATAATATCTCCCATGCGATCCAGCATACTGGCGTCAGCGCCAGTATGCTGGGTTTTTTTTTTTTTTAATAGCACACTTACTGTATTATTGTAGAATTCCTTTTCTGTCCCCCGTGGTGGACGGCGCCAGTATAGCGCGTCACATCTTCCTAAAATACCCGATATGGACTCGGGTAATCTCGGCGAAAATGCGGCGCCTGCGCACAGACCTAGGAGCTGACTGCGCAGGCGCCGTACTTCTCCGAGTCCTACGGCTATGGCGCGTCACGCCCTCCGAAATAGGACTCGGAGAAATACGGCGCCTGCGCAGTCAGCTCCTAGGTCTGTGCGCAGGCGCCGCATTTTCGCCGAGATTACCCGAGTCTATATCGGGTATTTTAGGAAGATGTGACGCGCTATACTACAGCCGTCCACCGCGGGGGACAGAAAAGGAATTCTACAATAATACAGTAAGTGTGCTATTAAAAAAAAAAAAAAACAGCATACTGGCGCTGACGCCAGTATGCTGGATCGAATGGGAGATATTATATTTAGGGTGAACCTCCGCTTTAAGATCAAATGTTTCCCAATTCAAAATGATCAGACCAACAAGTGTATAACTAACTCCAAGTTATGTTTTCATCTCTGTGAAATGAATAATAATAATATTACAGTCCGGCTTCCGCCCACAACATTCTACTGAAATTGCCCTACTAAAACTCACCACTGACCTCTAACCACTAAAACCAATGGCCATTGCTCCATACTCATACACTTAGACCTCTCTGCTGCCTTGACACAGTTGACCACTTGCTCCTCCTCAGCAAACTACAATCTCTTGGCCTCTGTGGTTCTGCTTTATCCTGGTTCTCCTCCTATCAATCTCAGTGCACCAGTTGATAACCTTCCCTGGCTTCCAATACCATTTGCCAATGACACCCAGATCTATCTCTCCACTCCTCAACTCACCCCCTCGATCTCCACGTGGATCTCAAACTTACTGAATGACATATCGTTATGGATGTCACACCACTTTCTCAAACTCAATCTTTCTAAAACTGAGTTTGTTATATTTCCTTCTTCACAGTCCCCTCCCATGACTTTACCATTAATATCAACAACACAACCATTGGTCCCTTCACACATGCCAGGGTGCTGGGTGTAATCCTTGACACTGACCTCTCCTTCAGCCCTCACATATTTTCACTGGGTAAATCCTTAAGCCTTAAGGTACGCAACATCTTCAGAATTCATCCCTTCCTGACTAATGAAACCACAAAGCAACTTATTCACTCTTTGATTATTTCCCACATTGACTACTGCAACTCTCTCCTTAATGGCCTACCCTTACGAAGGTTATCCCCCTTCAATCTATTAAAAAGTCTGCTGCTAGACTAATACACCTCACTAACCGGTCCGTGACTGCTGCTCCTCTCTGCCAATCCCTTCACTGGCTTCCCCTACCCCACCGTATAAAATTCTAAATGCTAACCATAACATACAAGGCCATTCACAACATCACCCCCATCTACATCACCAACTTCATCTGCAGATATCGCCCAAATCGTCCCCTCCATTCCTTTCAGGACCTCCTGCTCTCTAGTTCCCTTGTTACCTCCTCCCATGCTCGCCTTCAGGACTTCTCCAGAGCCTCTCCCATCCTCTGGAACTCCCTGCCCCGGTATGTCCGATCAGCCCCTACCCTATCCACCTTTAGGAGATCTCTGAAAACTCATTTATTCAGGGAAGCCTATCCCACACCCACCTAACAACTGTCCCAGAGCCACCCCCATCATATCTTTCTCTGCAGCTATTACCTTTTGTACCTTTAGAATGTAAGCTCTACGAGCAGGGCCCTGTACCTTTTATATTGAACTGTAATTGTGCTGCCCCCCCTCTAAATTGTAAAGCGATGCGTAAAATGTTGGCGCTATATAAATTGTGTATTATAATAATAATAATAATAATAATACAACTATATGTAATATAGGAGTAATTATAAACTATAATACTAGTATCCAGCAGAATTGCATTACTTCCTAGTTATTTAGGTAAACATCTCTGTCTTTGGCTTATTGAGCACCAGTGAACATTCTCAGACTGGTACCCTTGGCACTAAAGATTTAAGGAGAGTGTAACCGCAGAGCCTTTGTTTTTCTCCAAATGAATGGCAGCTCTTCCCTTTCAGAATGTCCTTAACAGCGGTAGAAGCAGCATCAGAAATCTGGCGCAGGTCCCTATAAATCAGTGCACAGCTAGAGAACAGTAATCACTTTCTGGTGTCTTTTAGCCATCTATGAAAAGAGCACCCCACTGAACATCTTGCATTAGTGACTCATATGTGTGAAGGGAAAGATGTGAAAGGACTGGCACAGCTGGAAATCTAGAAAGAGCTTTAATGAATATGTGGTTTTCACATGATTGCTGGTTGGGATACATGCACTGCCAACTTTGTCGATGAAGCTCAAACTAAATTTAAATGTTTTTAAATTACGGGAATTAAATGTATACTTATTTCAACTTTACGTTTGTAATTAGCAAACCATTTCAGCTGCATTTCTGTCAAAACTAGAAGTTTGCTTTGCTCATTGACATTGTTAAGTACTAATTAGAAAAGCTACAAGGGAATAAAAAAACACCATATGACTTAGCTAAAGGAAAATTATACCCCAAGAAGAATGTTTATTTGGATTTATTAACAAGAATCACAGGAATGCTTTACAAATGTATGATAGCATACTAGTATGATTTATGTTTTCTATATTACATTCAACTATGAACACCAGCAGGATTATTTAACCACTTGATCTCCAGAAGATTGACCCTCCTTCATGACCAGGCCACTTTTTTGCAATATGGCACTGCGTTATTTTAACTGACAATTGCGTGGTCATGTAACCCTGTACCCAAATAAAATTGATGTCAGATGAAGAGATTTACTCTCTGTTTTTCCTTCTCTTTTTTCCTCTTTTTAATTGAACAAGCTGTTTGGCTACCATGTGCAGCTGCACTAGATTTTGCACAGTAATGCTGGCAATACACTATACGAAAAATCGTCCGAATTTTCAAAGAAACGAACGTTTGGCCGGGAGCGTAAACGACAGTGCCATCATGTAATGACCGATAAATCGTTCAGTGAACATAATTGAAACAAATTTTTTATTTTTTTTTACATATACCTAGTGCAGAAAGTTTGGCCGGGAAACACATTAACCTTTCAATTTATCGTTTGTTTGGCAGAAAATTTCCAAACTTGTCCTTCCTTTTTTCAGCTCAAAAACGTCCAGATTATCGATCTTGTGCCAATTAACTGTTCGAAAAACAAACGTACTGTCTGAACGACCAATTTTCGGCCGAATTTTCGTATAGTGTATGGCCAGCATAACTTTTGAGCAAAAGATTTTTGGGAGTGTGGTGGCACTATTTATTGAAATGGTATAGCAGTGGTATATTGGAGCCTGTCTGTTCCCAGAACCCAATACAAAGGCTGTGCACAGTGCAACTTTTTTGACAAATGTAATTTATATATTTATTTTTATATATATATATATATATATATATATATATATATATATACACACACACAGTATCTCAGAAAAATGAATACACCCCTCACATTTTTGTAAATATTTTATTATATCTTTTAATGTGACAACACTGAGGAATTAACACTTTGCTACAACGTAAAAGTAGTGAGTGTACAGCTTGTATAACAGTGTACATTTGCTGTCCCCTCAAAATAACTATAATTAGGCCCAATTAGCCATTTTCTTTTCCCGGAGTCATGTGAATTGTTATGCCGCGTACACACGGTCGTTTTTTGCGATGAAAAAAAAACGACGTTTTTTAAAACGTCATTTTTAAATGATCGTGTGTGGGCAAAACGTCATTTTTTGTCTTCAAAAAAACGACCAAAAACAAATTCCAACATGCTTGAATTTTTTGTGTCGTTTTTCAAAACGTCGTTTTTTGTTTCACAAAAAGTCACCGTGTGTAGCAAAAACGTCGTTCAAAACAACGTTTTTCAACCCGCGCATGCCCAGAAGCTAGTTATGAAGCGAGCTTCAATGGAAAAGAGTGGTGAACGTAACCTCGCTTTTTGTGAAAAAACGATGGTGTGTATGCAAAATTGTCTTTGAAAAGTGACGTTTCAAAAACGTCGTTTTTTACTTCACAGAAAACGTCGTTTTTTTTATCGCAAAAAACGACCGTGTGTACGCGGCATAAGTGTTACAAGGTCTCAGGTGTGAATGGGGAGCAGGTGTGTTAAATTTGGTGTTATCGCTCTCACTGTCTCATTCTGGTCACTGAAAGTTCAACATGGCACCTCATGGCAAAGAACTCTCTGAGAAAATAATTGTTGCTCTACATAAAGATAGCCTAGGCTATAAGAAGATTGCCAAGGCCCTGAAAATGAGCTGACGCACGGTGGCCAAGACAATACAGGACAGGTTCCACTCAGAATAACCATGGTCGACCAAAAAAGTTGAGTGCACGTGCTCAGTAGATATGTGCATTCCCGTTCGTACGAATGTTATTTTCGTACGAAAATGTTCATTTTCGTACCCGCGGGATAATGTGTACATACGAAAACAGTAAAGCACCAAAATACGAAAACGACGGGATAACGGATGAGCCGCATAACGAACGACCGCAAATACGAACGAACGATCCGACGGGAAAAAACGACAAAACGAAAATGGCAAAATAACGAAAATGAAATCTGTATCAAGAGGTTTGCATTGTGTATTTTGTTTGAATCCGTTTTGTGTTCGTTTTCAGTTGTATGTTCATTGTTCAATGACATCTATAACAAAAGAATTTCATTATGTATATTTAATGAATTCCTTTTTCTTTTTTCTGTGTATTCAAAATACTGAAGGCAAATTTTTTGTTATAGGTGTCATATCAACATACGAAAATAACAAAAGAAACGTGTTCAAATGCAAAACTTTTGTTTATGGGTTTTTTAATGGCCAGAGAGTTAGGCTGGCCATACATGATACAATTTTCTGTGCAATTTTCTTTAGATTTACCTTCAACTATGTAGTGCAAGGGCCTGCCTGATTGCATACAATTGAAAGTGTTGTTTAGTTTGACCTCATATATGGTTTTTGGTAAATCTAAAAGAAAATTGTACAAGAAAATTGAACATGTATGGCCAGCCTCAGTGACTGAAAGCAGCTTCTCTTTTGTGCAGAATAGTGAGTACACTTGTACAGTAAAGCCTAATAAACTTTTCTGTGGATTTTCATCTGAAGGGAGATCAGTTGGCCAGACTTTTGAACCCAAAAATGGTTTTCTGATGCAGTTTAAAAACGAACAAATTTTCTGAGAACGATCGGAAAACGAACGTTTTTATGTTTGTTGTTAAAATAGTCTGACCAAGTGTATGGGGCTTAACAATACTATTGTATCATGTATGGCCAGCCTAACTCTCTGGCCATTCAAAAAAAAACATAAACAAAAGATTTGCATTTGAACCTGTTTCTTTTGTTATTTTCGTATGTTGATATGACACCTATAACAGAAAAAGGAATTTATTCAATATACATAATGAAATTCTTTTGTTATAGAAGATGTTTGAACAATGAACATACAACTGACACTAACAAAAGAAAAGCATTCAAGATACACAGAATGCAAATTGACGAAAATTCACGATAATTATTGTCTAACAAGAAACGAACATGAATTAAACAGAATAACGAATCATCCCGCATGTACGAAAATAAAACGGTAACGGAAATACGAAACGATCGGAATACGAAAAAATCGCGTCATACGACAAACGAACGGGAACGAACGGGAAAACGGGCGTCTTACGAAAAACGAACGGAAACGAACAGACGGGACCATACGAAACGGAACAAAAAAAACTAAAAAAAATTCTGTGCACATGTCTAGTGCTCAGCATCATATCCAGAGGTTGTCTTTGGGAAATAGACGTATATGTGTGGGGCCAGCATTGCTGCAGAGGTTGAAGGGGTGGGGTTCAGCCTGTCAGTGCTCATACCATATGCTGTACACTGCATCAAATTGGTCTGTATGGCTGTCACCCCTGAAGAAGGAAGCCTCTTCTAAAGATAATGGACAAGAAAGTCTGCAAACAGTTTGCTAAAGACAAGCAGACCAAGGACAAGGATTACTGGAACCATGTCCTCTGGTCTGATGAGACAAAGATAAACTTATTTGGTTCAGATGATGTCAAGCAAGTGTGTCTTGCCTACAGTCAGGCGTGATGGTGGGAGTGTCATAGTCTGGGGCTGCATGAGTGCTGGTGGCACTGGGGAGCTACAGTTCATTAAAGTGGAGCTCCACCCTCTTTTTTAACTTTATTGCATCCCCTTTCATACTGCCCCCTTAAATCGAATTGGCATGTCATTTTTTGTCATTTTAAAAACTCACTGTGCTGTGCAGATGAGTTTCTTTCCTCCGCCACGGCCGCAGCCGTCAATCACAGCCGCTATGCCTCCTGGGACATGACCCCTCTATCCTCTCCTCTCCTCTCCTGTGTATTACGAGCTGCCTGGCTGGGTGTGTTTTCGGCGGGGACGCTGTAACACGGTCCCGCCCACCTGGGCTGGCTCATGTGATAGTGGATAGACAGCCAATGTGGTCTGTGTTCAGCCAATCACACGAGCCGGTCTAAGGGGGCGGGACCGTAGCATCACCGCCGAAAACACAGACCCAGCCAGGCAGCTCAGTCAGCAGTGATGCCGCCCTACGTGTGCAGCAGGGGGGCTGCAAATAGAAGAAATCACCTTGCTATATTCCTCTATACAGGCGCTGATCGCTTGCAAGAGGTAAAAGGTAGGCGAATCAAGCATTCAGCGCCTGTATGGAGGAATATAGAAAGCTCATTTCCTCTGTATGCACCCTGCTTCTCCTCTCCCACCACACTCTCCAGCCCCCCCACAGTGTTCTCCTCCCCCACTACACTCTCATACCTCCCAACCGGTCCCGCGAATAGGGCAGAAATCCTGCAAATCCGCGGCACCCCCCCAACCCACGATTACCGTGATTCGCGCCCCCCCACCCCCGCGATTCGCGGTAAATACAGTGGTCCCACAAACCCCCCTTAAAAAACTCAGATCCATGCAACCCCTCCTGCTCAACATCTTCGATCCGAACCCCCCCCGCTCAACAACGCCGATCTGCGGAAATCCCCCGCAAGGTGTCCCTCATTCCCATCTCAAATAGTTGGGAGGTATGCACTCTCCACCCCCCCACAGTGTTCTCCCCAACCAGACTCTCCAGCCCCCCCACAGTGTTCTCCCCCACCGCACTCTCCAGCCCCCCACAGTGTTCTCCCCCACCGCACTCTCCAGCCCCCCCACAGTGTTCTCCCCCCACCGCACTCTCCAGCCCCCCCACCGCACTCTCCAGCCCCCCACAGTGTTCTCCCCCACCGCACTCTCCATTCCCCCCCCGTGCTGACCACCCCTGTTCTCCCCCAGTGGTCTCCACCCCTGTTCGGCCCCATCTCATCGGCCCCCGTCACACCGCATCGGCCCCCGTCACACCGCATTGGCCCCCGTCACACCGCATTGGCCCCCGTCACACCGCATCGGCCCCCGTCACACCGCATCGGCCCCCGTCACACCGCATCGGCCCCCGTCACACCGCATCGGGCCCCGTCACACGGCATCGGCCCCTGTCACACGGCATCGGCCCCTGTCACACGCCATCGGCCCCTGTCACACGGCATTGGCCCCTGTCACATCGCATCGGGTACTGTCACACCGCATCGGGCACTGTCACACGTGATTGGTGCGCTGTGATCGGTGCGGTGTGATCGGGGCACTTTGATCGGTGCGGTGTGATCGGTGCGGTGTGCTGTGATCGGTGCGGTGTGATCGGTGCGCTTTGATCAGTGCGGTGTGATCGGTGCGGTGTGGTGTGATCGGTGCGGTGTGCTGTGATCGGTGCGGTATGATCGGTGCGCTGTAATCGGTGCGCTGTAATCGGTTCGCTGTGATCGGTGCGCTGTAATCGGTTCGCTTTGATCGGTGCGCTGTAATCGGTGCGATCGGTGCGCTGTAATCGGTGCGGTGTGATCGGTGCGGTGTGATCGGTGTGCTGTGATCGGTGCGGTGTGATCGGTGTGATCAGTGCGGTATGCGGTGCAGATATATCTACATAACAAATTATTTAGTATATTTACTGGTTCCTGGAAGGAGGAAGGGAGGAGAGGTTTGCATAGATAAGGGGCGGCAACTTCCTCTGACACTCCCGTTGCTATGGAAACCTGACCTGAAACCTATTACATTGCTTGTGCAGCACTGAGCATGTGCGAGATCAGCAAGGCTGAAATCCAGGAAGTCATACAGTCTGGCTTCATGGATTCCCACACTTAAGATGGCCCCGGTCAATTCCTGTTTTATAAAGTATCTAAATGCTGTAACAACCTAACAAAACGGACCTTAGTTTACAGACTAACATTGCTAGAATACATTAAGCTTGAGTATTACAGGGGTATTTATATTTAAAAAGTGAAATTGTGGCCGGAATTCCGCTTTAAGGGAACCATGAAAGCAAATATGTACTGTGACATACTGAAGCAGAGCATGATCCCCTCCCTTCGGAGACTGGGCCTCGGGGCAGTATTCCAACATGATAATGACCCCAAATACACCTCCAAGACGACCACTGCCTTGCTAAAGAATATGAAAGTAAAGGTGATGGACTGGCCAAGCATATCCCCAGAGCTAAACCCTATTAAGCATCTGTGGGGCATCTTCAAACGGAAGGTGGATGAGCGCAAGGTCTCTAACATCCACCAGCTCACGGAGGAGTGGAAGAGGACTCCAGTGGCAACCTGTGAAGCTCTAGTGAACTCCATGCTCAAGAGGGTTAAGGCCATCATGGAAAATAATTGTGGTCACACAAAATATTGACACTTTGGGCCCAATTTGGACATTTTCACTTAGGGGTGTAATCATTTTTGTTGCCAGAGGTTTAGACATTAATGACTGTGTGTTGATTTATTTTGAGGGGACAGCAAATTTACACTGTTATACAAGCTGTACACTCACTACTTTACATTGTAGCAAAGTGTAATTTCTTCAGTGTTGTCACATAAAAAGTTATAATAAAATATTTACAAAAATGTGAGGGGTGTACTCACTTTTGTGAGATGCTGTATATACCACATCCAAAGATTTTACATTAGAGTAGTATTTAGCATCTATACAAGCAAGCACTATTGTACCATAGGTATAAGTATCTACAGTAAATATGTCATATTACATCAAGCATAATATAGCAAGGGAATTTGCTACACTGATAATTCCAAACTAATGTACAGTAAAACCTTGGTTTCTAAACATAATTAGTTCCAAAAACATGCTTGTAATCCAAAGCACTTGTATATCAAAGCATTTTTTTACAGGGTATAAAAGAGAAGAGGCACCTCTAAGACCCTGTACACACGATCAGACCGGTCCGATGAAACTTGTCCGACGGACCGTTTTCATCAGACAACTCTGAACTTGTCTGATGGTCTGATGTGCGTACACACCATCGGACCAAAATCCCCTCGGACCAGAACGCGGTGACGTAGAACACAGGATGTGATGAAAAAACAAAGTTCAATGCTTCCAAGCATGCGTCGACTTGATTCTGAGCATGCGCAGGTTTTTGGTCCGATGCTTTTGTGTACTAACCTTCAAACCTGTCCGACGGATAGGTGTCCATCAGAGAGGTTTTAAAGCAGGTTTTAAAACTTTGGTCCGACGGACAACGGTCTGATGGGCCGTACACACCATCGAACTGGTCCGATGAAACTGGTCTGCAGACCAGTTTCATTGGACCTGTCTGATCGTATGTACGCGGCCTAAGTGTAGCAATAAGTTGCTAAATGTTGTACCTTCATTAAATGTAACCATATTGCTACACTTAGGCCGCGTACACACGATGAGACATGTCTGCTCAAACATGTCTGACGGACCGTTTCCAGCGGACATGTCTCATCGGATTTTGGTCCGATGGCGTGTACACACCATCGGACGAAAATCCTCTCAGGCTGAGGACGCGGTGACGTGGCGGTGATGTTGACACCGCCACGTCACCACTCCAGGAAGAAAAATACTTCCACGCATGCGTCTGATCCATTCGACGCATGCGCAGAGATTTCTGTCTGCTGGTGAGTGTACTAACCAGCGGACATATCCGACGGACATGTCTCCGGCGGACAAATTTCAAAGAATGCTTTGAAATTTGTCCGCTGGGAAAACATGTCCGCTAGCCCGTACACACAATCGGATATGTCTGCTGAAACAGTCTGTCGGACCAGTTTCAGCAGATATATTCAATCGTGTGTACGCGGCCTTAGAGGCTCCTCTCTTATTTTTCATACTCAGTTGTGACATGGCACTTCTCTTATATCAAGACATTGCTTGTATATCAAGGCAAAATGTATTAAAACATTTTGCTTGTCTTGCAAAATGCTCTCAAACCAAGTTACTCTCAAACCAAGGTTTTACTGTACATCCAAAAGTATATAGATGTGCATATGTAATGTGAGCACCTAGTCATATAGCAGTTGATATTCATGAATATATACAAGATGTTAGTACCCAGATTAGGAATATTATTAAGAGCTAAAGTAGAACCAGATACTGGTGAATTAAGGGAGGATGGCGGGGAAAAACTCAACGTTTTCGGGGGCTCAAGAACCTCCTGCCTCAAGAAACATTGGACTTGGCTCTGATTACCCTCTGATTACTCCATTGACTGAATATATTGACGCTATTAATCAGCATGACAGCCAAGAAACTAGAATTTGCACAATAAATGTCAGCAAACAAGGTTTCCTTTAACCACTTACCTACTGTGCACCTAGACCCCCTTCCTGCCCAGACAAAATATAAGCTTCCCGCACTGCGTCGCTTTAACTGACAATTGCGCGGTCGTGCGACGTGGCTCCCAAACAAAATTGGCGTCCTTTTTTTCCCACAAATAGAGCTTTCTTTTGGTGGTATTTGATCACCTCTGCGGTTTTTATTTTTTGCGCTATAAACAAAAATAGAGCGTCAATTTTTAAAAAAATGCAATATTTTTTCCTTTTTGCTATAATAAATAACCCCAAAAAATATATAAAATTTTTTTTTTTCCCCTCAGTTTAGGCCGATACGTATTCTTCTACATATTTTTGGTAAAAAAAAAATGCAATAAGCGTTTATCGATTGGTTTGCGCAAAATTTATAGCGTTTACAAAATAGGGGATAGTTTATGGCATTTTTTTTTTTTTTTTTTTTTTACTATTAATGGCGGCGATCTGCGATTTTTTTATTGGGACTGCGACGTTATGGCGGACATTTCGGACACTTTTCTGACATTTTTGGGACCATTTACATTTATACAGTGAAAAATGCTATAAATATGCATTGATTACTGTATAAATGTGACTGGCAGTGAAGGGGTTAACCACTAGGGGGCGGGGAAGGGGTTAAATGTGTGTCCTATGAGTGTTATAACTGTAGGGGGAGGGGGGGGTGACTGGGGGAGGTGACCGATTGTGTCCCTATGTACAAGGAACACAATCTGTCACCTCTCTCCCTGACAGGGACGTGCAGCTCTGTGTTTACATACAGAGCTGCACGTCCCAGCTCACTTACAGAGCAATCGCGTGTGCCCGGCGGCGATCGTTGCCGCCGGGCACTCGCACGGGATCCCCGCGGAGCGGCGGGTGCGCGCGCGCGCCGCCGGCGACGCGCGCGCGCCCCGCCCGCGGCTTTAAAGGGACATCACGTCATATGACGTGATGTCAGAACAATGGAGTCGTCTGCCCGCCGTCAATTGACGGCGGGCAGATGACAAGTGGTTAAACTGTAGTTCTAGTTTCCAGATAAAACATTATAAATGGAATTTTAATAAATCACTATTATTATTTTTGCAAACCAATAAAATTGTGCTTCCCAGTACTAGTATTGGGGTGTATCAAGCTGTTGAGGAAAGTGGAAAAAATAGCACTGGACCCATAATGCACTGTACACACGATCGGTTTGTCTGATGAAAACGAACCAATGGATTTTTTCATCAGCTATCCAATGAAGCTGACTTTCATCAGTCTTGCCTTGATTCTGAGCATGTGTGGATTTTTGACCGATAGATTTCCCCACAGACTATAGTTTTTTCTATCGTTTTTTTAACCATACGAAAATTTCAAAACAGGTTCTATTTTTTTTTCACCCATGGGAAAAAAACGGATAAAATACGATCGGTTCGTCTGATGAAAACGGTCCATCGGTCCCTTTTCATCAGACGAACCGATCGTGTGTTCAGGCTACAGGGCATAAGGTTATCTTGTTGGTATTCCTATCTTGTTAATGTAAGTAAGCTGTTTTTCAGGTGGCCACTTTCTACATCCCAGAGAATCTCCACAATGTTCTTGGCTTGTAGTGTAATGTATTGTAATATATCCCAACTTGACCTAGTTGCCCAGCTTGTTTGGTTATGTAACATAAATGTAAATTAAAGCACCACACTAAAAAGTTCCAGATAGGACTTGATTCAAATAGCCAGAGGACAATCCAAAAAGTATCCAATGGAATTTGAGGGTCTAAAAATGCACTGTTCGTGAAAGGTCCAGTTCACTTCTAGTGCATTCACATCGTTTTCACTCAAGTCCTGATAAAGGGGCATTTTTGGACTCCTGAAACCTATTGGCATGGCGCTTCAATTAAAATGTTTGTTACATAAGCAAGGCAGTGTTTGTGAAACTCAGTTGGCTAATATACTGTGATGTCACATTGAGAGGAGTACTGTACAATCTTGTGATTGGCCTACAGATGATAAGGTCCCTGATGACCAAACCAACTTTTCACCAGTTCTTTGGAACAGCCACCCCCCAGTACAGGTGAGGGGTGCTCCTTCCAGATGCATATATCGCACATGCCTTCACTAACTGCTTACAATTTTGTAAACACTTTGGGCCAGATTCTCAGAGGCGCTACGACGGGGTATCTCAGATACCCCGTCGTATCGCCATTTTTTTCCCCGGGTATCTATGCGAGTGATTCCTAGAATCACTTAGGCATAGATACGGGTGAAGATCCGACAAGTGTAATACAATTACACTTGCGGATCGTAGATGTAATGACAACTCTGGCCACTAGGTGGCCTTTACGTTGTTTTCTCATTTGCCTATGCAAATTAGGCTACTACTCAGATTCCCGAACGCTTTTACGCCGCCCCGTCGTCGCTTACGTCGTTTTCGTCCGCGTAAGGTTACCCCTGCTAATATGTGGAGTAACCTTACGCAGTACCGTCGGATGCCGTCGGGTGCCGTCGGATGCCATGTTAAGTATGGCGTCGGGTCAGCGTCGGCTTTTTCCGTCGGTTACGTCATTTTACTAAGTCGTTCGTGAATAGGGCATTGCATAAGTGACGATCACGTCGTTTTGACGTCGGTTTCAACTACGCTTTCCGACGTGAGCTGGAGCATGCGCACTCGGCTTTCCCCCCGGCCGGCGCATGCGCAGTTCGATCGGCGCGGGGGCGCGCTTAATTTAAATACAAGCCGCCCCCTATGAATTACGCGGCCTTACGCTGGGCCATTTACACTACGCCTCCGCAAACTACCGAGCAAGTGCTTGGAGAATACGGCACTTGCTCTGTTAAGTTGCGGCGGCGTAGTGTAAATGGCTTACGCTACGCCAGGGCAAATCTATGAGAATCTGGCCCTTTATCTAGAAATCCTCCTGAACGTAATATAGTTAAACTTGACACACTGACATTTCCAATCCAGGTCATTGTGAAATAAATAAAAGATACAAAACACAGCAATGTACGTATAAATAAATAATGACCACAAAAGCCATATAAATAAGCAAATGTAGAACACACAAAGTAAAAAGAACAAAATAATGGGTCACTCAGTGCCAACGAGTAAACTCTCTAATAAATGTTTTGTTTGATTAAAAACACTTTAATGCTTTCTTTGGTTTAAGTGATTTAGTATCCAGTATCATTAAAACTGTAATTACCTTAAGAAATAAATAAGCAGTGATGGTAATGATCTTGGCTGTACATTACCCTTTTTTTTATCCTGGCTAGCACACAGAACTACATTTTTGGATGCTGTTTTATTGCTGCATGCTGTTAGCTTCTGTTCTTTATTAAAATCATTTGCATAATGTGCATTTGATAACAGTTGTTAAAGCACAAAATGTGACAATTTGAGACTAGAGATTTGAATTATTGTCAAAACAAAAGTGTCAGTTTTAATAATTTTTGTACCATTGATATTAATTTACAGAGACGGGTATGGCGCAAGAGTTACTGCAGTGCTGAGGACCAAATATAAAGCAATTATTCTCTTCTCTTATTTACTTAGCAACCTGGAACAGTCTGTTAAAAAAAAAAAAAGTTCCAAGCATATAAAGCCATACACCAGCCTAGGTTTGTGCTCCAAATTTGTGTATTCTATGGTGATAAAACTTTCAATTGCTGCTTGCTTTTTTTGTACTAGTGTGGATCAGGGGTGTAGCTAAGCTTCTCAGGACCCCACTGTAAAATATGAATCAGGGCCAAATGACATCCCCTCATTTATGTATAACACCTACCATACACAAAATAACTTACACAGTACACACTACACAAACACATGTATCAGTATTAAAACCTCTTTTACCAAATACTCATCATAATACTTAAAGGGGTTGTAAAGGTACATTTTTATTGTAGTCGGTGGATCAAACAGCCATTTACACAATGCAGAGGATTAACCCCTTAGGTTCCACAGTGAGTATAATATAAGTATACTGCATATACAGACTGATTTTACTGTTGTGAGTTTAGTAACACTTTAAAGGGGTTGTAAAGGTAAAACATTTTTTCCTTAAATAGCTTCCTTTACCTTAGTGCAGTCCTCCTTCACTTACCTCATCCTTCGATTTAGCTTTTTTTTTTTTTTCCGTTCAATAATTTTTATTGAAAATTAAAGGATAACAATATATATATGCGAGATAACAATACAGTATAAAATATATGCGAGATAACAGTACGTTATAAGACTTAAGTTTATACTTTTGAAAGTCTCTCTCTAATCGCAGAAGCTAACAAAGTATCTGAGTTTGTCAGCATTATCCTAATTGGCTCAACCAATATCATAACTGTGTTCACCAGACCATATAACATTAATGTTTTACAAAAAAAGGAAAAAACTGGCCAAGCATCGCGAATCCCGGCCCCCTGGATGCCCCAAAGGGATCACACTGCATCCTAGGGAACGAGGTCACAAAGCCCTCTCACGTGGCCTTCATAATTGTATACAGTACAACTGTTTTAGTGGGGATGGAACCTTTTTCTAACAGATATTGAAGTTTGCTATAGGCAATACCACAACTTTGTTTTTGTGTTTTCCAAAACTCTTGTAAAATGCCCTTGCAACTCTCCTTTATATTCTAGTACAAAGTCCCCAACCTTTGTCTGAATTCTCGAACACAAACATTTTTTTTTTTTTTAACTGAACAATTTACATTTGGAACATAGTTCTGCAAGTTACAAGGCAATGCTGAAGAAGTGCATATAATAAAGAAATATGGCTTATACACATATGGCCAGAGTAGATCAAAACAAAAATGTATTCAGATCGAACAATGGACTCAGAAGCTATTTATGAATGGAAAACCTTGTGCCTACTCTATTCATGGGATTGTACGCTAGAAGAATATATAGGTTTATGGACCCTCAGTGCATGTGTCAGTGGACTCAAGCCATCTGTCCCAGATTTTGTTGTATTTATCTGGACAACCTCTATTAATATATATGAACTTTTTGTAGGGAAGTGTGTTATTTATATCTAGTTTCCAGTCGTTAAAGCTGGGGGGAGGTGGGTCTCATCCACTGTCTGGCTATAATTTTCCTAGCAGAAAACAATGTTTCATGCAAAAATGTTTTAGTAAATTTGTCCATTTCTGCATCGGGGAATATCCCCAGTAAGCATTGTTTGGGATCCAGGGACAATGGGGATCCCATGTCATCATGGAGGAAGTCCACAATCTGCTTCCACAGACCCTGGAGGACCGGGCACGCCCAAAGTAGATGGAAGAATGTGCCTGTGGCTTGATTACACATTGTGCACGAAGTAGAAGACTGCTGTCGAAAGCGGGCGATTCTTAGGGGGGTGAGATATGCCCGGTGCACCACGTACAACTGGGTCAACCTGTCGGAAAGCTTGGGGGATACAGTTTTACATGCGTCAAGTGCTTCACTCCACTCCTCATCCTCCATTGGGCCCACCTCCCTTTCCATCGTGGTTTAAGGTTGTAAGCTAGCGTAGTAGATGACGGGGTTAGGAGCATGGCGTAAAAATCAGAAATCAGTTTACGTGGATCTACACCCTTAACCACTGCCATGATGACATTTGGTGTAGATTGTGGCAGAGACTGGGGGAACTGAGCTTGGGCTGCGTGACGCACTTGAAAGAATCTAAAAAGCATGGAGTTAGGCAGCAGGAACTCATTTTGAAGGTTCTCAAAGTTTTTAAGTGTGCCATTAGAAATTATGTGATGCAGATAATATATTCCATGTTCGCACCATATCTCCGTATCAGGGATCGAGAGAAACTCTGAGAGTAGTCTATTGTGCCATAAAGGGGTGTAGTCATTGGGTTTAGGGATCGTCAACGTTTTAGTGGCAATGTCCCATACTCGCCTATATTGATACAATAGGGACCCCCTGTCTCTACTGGAGTTGTTCCCACTATGCCCCACCGTGATTGCAGTAAGCGGATCAGCGGTCAGCTGCGCCCACCGTGGACAGAGAAGCGTGAGAAATCTGGGTCTGTCGGTTTTATCTATGTGGTATAGTTGAGACAGCTGGGATGCAAGGTAATAGAGATTTAAGTCAGGGAGGGCTGTCCCACCTAGATCAGTGGGGTTCTTAAGGCCTCTCCAGGCCAGCTTGTGTCTGTTGGTACCCCAGATAAAGGTCCGTATTATGGCCTCCATTAACTTGAAAATTTTTAAGGGTAAGTATACGGGTGTGTGCCAAAGTATATACAATATTTTAGGAAGTAATATCATTTTAACGATATTAATGCGGCCCCACACACCGAGCGGCAATCTCGCCCATATTTGGGTTTTAGACTTAATGAGATCGAAAAGGGGTTCTATATTCAGGTATATATAGTCAGCCGGTGTTCTATTCACCAATACTCCAAGGTATTTGATAGTGTTCACTCGCTGGAGTGGTAACTGCGCCTGTAGTTCGGGGGAGGGAGAGCTATCCATAGGCAATATTTGGGATTTCTCCCAGTTAATTTTAAGGCCAGAGAACCGACCAAAGTGTTCGATCGTATGTAATGCCTTCTGGAGAGAGGTGGTAGAGTCGGCCAGGTATAGCAGCGTGTCGTCTGCGTATAGGCTAATTTTTTCAGTCAGGGAACCAAGGCAAAGACCTTGGATCTCGGGGTCCTCTCTAATGGAGATTGCAAGGGGCTCTGCCACCAGGGCATAGAGGAGTGGAGACAGTGGACAGCCCTGTCTAGTGCCCCTGGATAAGTTAAACGTCTGGGAGGCCCTCCCGTTTGCCACCACCCTACCCCTGGGTGCCAGATATAATAATTGAACCCACTTGATAAAGTTGGGTCCAAAGCCAAAGCTACGGAGACATCCCCAAAGGTACCGCCACTCCACCGAGTCAAAGGCCTTGGCGGTGTCCAAGGCCACCACCACCCGGGACCCAACGTTAGCATGTGTCGCCTGCAAGTTAATGAACAATTTCCTGAGGTTGAAGGAGGTGTTGCGCCCCGGCATGAATCCAGCCTGATCAGTGTGGATCAGGCTTAGAATCACTTGGTTAAGGCGGAGAGCAAACACTTTAGCCAGGATCTTTATGTCTACCTGGAGGAGTGATATGGGCCTATAAGATTCCGGGAGGCCGGGGTCCTTGGTATAAGGATAATGACCGCCTCACCCATCGATGGGGGTAGGGTGAAGTTGTTGAATAAATGATTGAAGAGGGACAACAACTTAGGGGCAAGTATCTCGCAGTACTGGGCATAAAATTCAATGGGTAACCCATCTGAACCCGGGGCCTTGGAACTGGCGAAGCTCTCAATCGCTGCGGTTATTTCGTCAAGTGTAAAAGGTGCATCTAGCATAGTCATTTGAGTGTCATCTAGCTGTGGAAAGGTAATTCCCGCCAGTAGATCCTCCAGTTCAGCCTCCGTGGTGAAATCCTGGGACGTATAAAGTTGAGAAAAGAAGTCCCTAAATTTGGAAGTGACAGCCTGGGGTTCCGTAATCCTTTCCCCGTTAGAACCAGTGAGGGAGATTACTGTAGGGGGTCTATCCTCACTGTGTGCAAGATAAGCCAACAGTTTTCCCGCTCTCTCCCCATGTTCATACAGTTTCTGCCTGGCAAAAAAAAGTTTTTTCCTGGCTGTCTCGTGCTGTAGCTGATTAACCACTCTGGTTTGTAACCTAAGTTGGGCAGCCCCAGCAGGAGAGGGGCTCGCCATATACCCCTGTTCAGTGGAGGACAGATCTTGCATTGCCCCATCCAGCGCAGCAGAGGAATTGGCCTTCAGCCTGTTAATACAGGAGGTCAAAGTCATGCGCGCGTGTAGTTTAAAGGCTTCCTATACTATATCTGGGGGTGCAGATCCGTCATTCTCTGAAAAATAGGTTCTCCAACTGTTATCAAGTTCGTCATCCTCCGATAGCAGGGTGAGCCAAAACGGATTCAGGCGCCACGTACGGGGCGGTCTGTCCAATGGGATGGAGAGGCTAATCCAGTATGGGCTATGGTCTGAGAGTAATCTGGGGGCAAATTCAGCTCCCAGTAATCTTGGGGCAAGGGTATTAGAAATAAATATAAAGTCTATACGGGACATAGTGTTATGGGTAGCTGAGAAACAGGAGTAAGCTCGGCTGAGCGGAAATTTAAAACGCCAGGTGTCAGTGAGGTTAAAGGAAGAGATAAGTCGGGAGAATCTAGTGTGGGTTGGAGCTGTAGTAGGCAATGGTGAGGGTGACAGTTTGTCTAATGTAGGGTTCAGTGTAGCGTTAAAATCCCCCAGCCACACCGCCTGGATGGAAGGATGACGAGTCATATATAGCAGGCCCTCTGTAACTATAGTAGAGCTAAATGGTGGAGGTACATAGAATGCCATCAATAGGAAAGGTTCACCATACAATTTAACCGAGAGAAAGACATATCGCCCCTGTGGGTCAGACTGGACATCACATAGCTCAAAGTGTACCGTCTTGGAAATCAAGATTGAGACTCCACGAGCATGGGAGGAGTGGGATGAATGATAGGCCCACCCGATCCATGGCCGGTGGAGTGCCATCTGGAGCCGACCCTCAACGTGTGTCTCCACCAACACCACAATGTCGGCACGTTGTTTTTTGAGAAATGAGAAAACTGCGGATCTCTTTACCTTGTTCCCAAGCCCACGCACATTCCAAGTGAGCAGTTTTATCGATACCATAATACAAACTTTAAAACATATCGTGGAACAGTAGCATTACATGAATACAAGATTTGCCGTCTATGCAGTATCAATGTTAGCATGCACTTCGTTGTATTGCATTCCATCATGTAAAAATTAACTTTCCCCTCCCCCTCCCCACCCTACATCTTCCCCAACTGATGCGGGTATGTGCCCAAAACCAAAAAAAAAAGGGTAGCAGCCGGTAGCAGGTAGAACCAAAATGTCTTGCTGTCATGTGAAAAATCTGCAGCGATCAGTCCGCATGAAAAATGCGAAAGATACAGGGCCCGCAAATAAAGAGCAACAGGCTCCTCCTGTACTGTGAACCAGAAGTACAGTGCGAGGTCGATAATAGCCAAAGTTCTGCAGTCACATAATAGAGGGATGCGTGGTCCGGTTGCTGGGGGGCGAAAATTCGCTGTGTTAGGCATGTGGTTTGTAGGACTAATTGTGCTCCGCAATTACAGTCTCCAGGGTAGTTACATGCATCAATCAGTCAACAGGGGCCCTGAGTATGAGAGTCCCCCTCTGCAGGTTACAATTGAGAGAGGAATAAATCAGGGGAAGGCAAAGGGGGGTCCCAGGAGGTTTCAGAAGTAAGGAGTAATAGGGCATGTGACACAGGCAGTAAGAAGGAGACAACAAAAGGGGGTAACATACCAGGATTCGGTGTATTCGCAGACTCCCACGGCAGCATATGTGTAATGTGTGGGTGATTTCGATTTTGCTTTTAAATGTAATTTTTTCTTCTGAGAAATCCTCACTTCCTGTTCTTCTGTCTGCAACTCCACACAGTAATGCGAGGCTTTCTCCCTGGTGTGGAGTGTCGTGCTCGCCCCCTCCCTTGGACCACAGGAGAGTCAGGACGCTCTCTACGTGCAGATAGAGAAAGGAGCTGTGTGTTAGCGGGCGTCCTGACTCTCCTGTAGCCCAAGGGAGGGGTGAGCACGACACTCCACACCAGAGAGGAAGCCTTGCATTACTGTGTGGAGTTACAGACAGAAGAACAGGAAGTGAGGATTTCTCAGAAGAAATAAGGACATTTAAAAGCAAAATGGAAGGATGAGGTAAGTGAAGGAGGACTGCACTAAGGTAAAGGAAGCTATTTAGGGAAAAAATGTTTTACCTTTACAACCCCTTTAAAGTGTTACTAAACTCACAACAGTAAAATCAGTCTGTATATGCAGTATACTTATATTATACTCACTGTGGAACCTAGGGGGTTAATTCTCTGCATTGTGTAAATGGCTGTTTGTTCCACTGACTCCAATATATCTCCTGATTTTTACAGAGCCAGTGGACAGGCTGCACATGCTCAGTTTGTGCATGTGATAAGCACAGGGCATGGTACAGACAGAGGGTCAGAGGTCCTTCATTCTCATAGAAAAATCAGGCCCAGACTGGGACAAAAATAGGCATGGGGGAACAGGGGTGCTTTACTTTTTTTTTTTTATTATTTATTATTTTTTTATTTAACCACTTAAGGTCTGCACCATAGCAGTTTTACTGCTACATGGCGGCCCCTCTACGCCTGATCACGTATATGTATGTGATCTGACTCTTCCGGGTAGGGGGCGCGCCTCAGCCGGCACCCACCTATCATCCAGCACAGAGATAGAACGGCAGTCTGCCTGTGTAAAAAGGCAGATCGCCATTCTGACAGGGAAGATCCTATGTTCCCCTGGTGAAAGCACCACACACTGTTTAGAAAAACACTGGTTAGAAACACAGTTAACCCTTTGATCGCCCCTGATGTTAACCTCTTAATCAGCCAGTGTTATTAGTATAGTGACAGTGTATAATATTAGCACTGATCTGATTAGTGTCACTGGTCGCCAAAAGTGTCAATTAGTGTCAGAATGTCCGCTGCAATATTGCAGTCCTGCTAGAAGTTGCTGATCACCGCCATTACTATTAATAAATAAATAAATACATGAAAATGTACACTTTTTTGGATTTTTTCTTACAATTGCATGGTCATGAAGAGGGTAAATCTTCCAGAGGTCAAGTAGTTAAAATGTTTTATTTAAAAAAAAAAAAAATAACTCTGTACCTTTAACTTTTTTTATTTTTCAACTTTATTGCTATTACAAGGCATGAACAACATCCCTTGTAATAGCATGGGCAGTTATAGGTCCTTTTTATGGAAAGATTGGGGGGATCTACACCCCCAATCTCTCCTCTGGCCTTTTAATGCAGCCAATCAGACACACATCGGTTTGACTGGTTGCTTTGCTGACCACAAATGGCTAGTGGTTAAATGCAGGACACTTTGTTGGGTCCAACAACTGTCTAGCTCTCACAATGTAAGTGATATTGAACAGAGGATAACAGAAGGTAAAGTGAAGGCAATGTCGGATCTCTGATGCCTTCACTTTGCCTTCCGTTATCCTCTGTTGAGTATCACTCACATTATGAGAGAGAGAGAGAGAGAGAGAGATGGACACACACACAGTGACCAAAGCATCCTCCCATCACAGTTATCTCTGCAAAATGTGACAAACGTGTGGTGAACTGACAAAGCAGCGCTCACTTTATCTGCAGTCCATGGTGTCTGTGCCTGCAGTGACACTTGTCCCAACAAGTGATAAAAGGGTCTCCTCTCCAGCTCCTCCCCTTGCCAGTCAGCTGACCTCTAATCTCTGTGTCCCTTGGCCCGACGGCCATGCAGTGAATTGAATGAGCAGACAGCAGTGACACTTGTTCCAATATGCGATGAAAGGGTCTCCTATCAAACTCCTCCCCTTCATGGTCAGCTGACCTCTAGTCTCCGACGGCCATGCAGTGAAATGAATGGGCAGACAGCAGTGACACTTGTCCCAATATGTGGTGAAGGGGTCTCCTCTCTAACTCCTCCCCTTCACAGTCAGCTGACCTCTAGTCTCCTATGACAATGCAGTGAATTGAATGGGTGGCCGCAGAGAGGCCAGGTGAGCGGCACGGGTTCAAAGAGCAGCCCAGCTGCCTTGGACATGTGGCCTGGCGCCCTCGGCCTCAGCCGTTCACAATGGCCAGTCCGGGCCTGAGGACAATCGTTGGAGAATGAAAACTTGCATTTCCATGTTGTGTGAGATGTGGGAAACCAGATATAGTAAATGCAGGGTCCTGGGTTCAGTAACATTTTAAGCCAGCCATAGATGGGGTTGCAGGAAAGAAAATTGATTCCCCATCAGCAATGATTGTGTTCCCTCCCGCAGAGCGGGTCAAAATTTGAAACGTCTATGGCTAGTTTTAAAGAAGAACTTTATCCCCCCCTGCTTTTTCCTTCACCCTTTTTCTGTTACCTGTGATGCTGGGCTCTTATCAGAAAGCTTGCTCACTTTTCTTGTGACAGGCGCAGCACTATGAAGTGTCTCATGCGCTGTGGCATTAGAAGAATTGTGATATCTCTGACTTTTCAGTCCAAAAAGACTGTCTATTACTCTGAAAATTCCTCTAGCGCCGTTCTATGGAAGCAGTAGGTTTAAAGAGCACACCAAATGCTTAAAATAACTTCTTTATTAACTTCACTTTTCTTCATATACGATACTGCTGCTTTGCAGCAGACAGTCCATGTACAAAAACACGTGTAGAATAAAGTATAACAGAAAATGGTGGTTAAATATTCAGTCTTGTCATTTAACATAAGATAGTGGATATATTTCTTTCTTCAGTATTTATACTCTCTCTCTCTCTCTCTCTCTCTCTCTCTCTCTCTCTGTAAGTTATCAAATCATTCTCTGATTTCTCTTAAAGGTATAACTGTGGTTTGCAACTTGGTTTACAGGGTTGCTTTTGCAGGGTTAGCTTAGTTCAGTTTGGTTTGTGAATTAGTTGGGTGACTTAGTTGTTCATTTGGGGGTATGGAGGTATGAAGGTATGGTGGAACTACAAGTGAACACACAACTAGATCAGTATACAGTTCTAACCACACTATTTACAATAGGAACATTTATATAACTGTATCACATACCTATTTTGCCATTGCTTCCATAAAACAAAACTCTGTATGTCTGCTCTGCTCTCTGTCTCCATGTGGAATGGATAATCTAGCAGCACATGTGCAGTATTAGGAACCTCCCAGACAGAAATGGATGCAAAGGAGGCTGTGATAGGTCAAGACTCTGCTCAATGTGAGATTAGCTGTGATTGGGCCAAGGCTTCTGATGAGTCACAAAAGCTTAACACTATGCTTTCTGGCATGAATTAAACTGTGTTATTGCCTACCTCCTGCTGCCATACAAACAAATGACTCTTAAAGGCATATTTTTCTTTTGCTTCTGTGAACCCAACATACAACTGTTATATGAAATCCAAGCACAAAATCACAGTGAATAACTCTGCTTTTGTCTCTCACATATAAACATGTGCTCTACATTAGGTTCTTAGTAGGTTCAGCTGCATATACATGTAGGTTAAATTAGCTACCTGGGACATGTTCTAGCTGGCCAGCTACATTTCTCAATGGATCCAGTGCTGTCCTGCAGTGATCTTCTGTTTAGTTGTCATAGCCTATGTCCTATGCTACCATCTTGGTGCACTCAGTCATTGGGAGCTCGGCAGCCTTATCCAGGCCTTATGCCAGCAAGTTTGTTGTATGCCTGAAGCTGAACTTGAAGCACATGAAATTGTCTACTCTGATTTCACTGCATACAGTGAGCTTCTTGAATTGTGCATTGGAAGACAAAGTAAGTCGGGGAGAGCCCACCTAATTTCCTGGCTAAAGGATGTGCAGCATTATTTAGCACTTATCTCCCTAGTCTGGCTGTCCTTGATCACGTCCTTTTACTTGTTGAATTTCAGCTTTTTTCCACCCATAGAGGCTCAATATCACACGTGGGCATTGGCTGGGGAGTTTTCCATGCAGTAGCTGTCTGCTTAGGCACATCCACACCTCCAGACTTACATCCACCTATCAAAGCATTTGATATTTCCATGGCTCCTTCCAAGAGCCAACCTCCTGCTTTCATTAGGGCTCTTGAGTACTGACACTGTAGTGTTTTTCAGAACGCAAATGTACATCCCCTTTCACTAGAAATGATCTGCCTACAATGCACAACGAAGCACAGAGGCCTAGTAATGACAATGGGGTTGATTTACTTAAGACAAATCCACTTTGCACTACAAGTGCACTTGGAAGTGCAGTCGCTGTAGATCTGAGGGGTAGATCTGAAATGAGGGGAAGCTCTGCTGATTTTATCATCCAATCATGTGCAAGCTAAAATGCTGTTTTTTATTTTCCTTGCATGTCCCCCTCGGATCTCCAGCGACTGCAATTGCAGTGCACTAGTAGTGCAAAGTGGATTTGTCTTTAGTAAATAACCCCCAATGGGTTATTAAAAATAAAACAATTCAACTAAAAGTGAAAGGGTTTGATTTAAAATCTCATTAGCATGTTGATAACAGAGGGCAGGAGCAACCAGGGAAGGCAAAATAAAAGCGCATTAAACAGCCAGGCAACTGACATTTGCACTTCAGAAATGTCTCTTTGGAAAGGTTTCCTTTAATACTTGTTAACCAGTAGGTCAATTTTTCTGCTAAGCATTTGCTTAGTGAAAGAAAACATTACATTTAAAAGAGGCAGCCTAATTTAAACAAAGATGTAAATAGCAGTGAGCAGAGGGCACAGTGGGTATTGTAAAAAGGAACATCTGTCAACTAAAAATAGAATTCTAAATCAGTGTGTTCGGAAAAAGTAATAAGAGGCCAGTTTGCCTATCCACAAGGGCAATCTCTAAGAGCATGTACATCGGGCTCTCTATTATTAATGATTTTTATGCACAGACGCCTCAGACAACTTTTGGCTGAACTCAAATGAACATTCATTGAGTAACTTTTGCCTGAACTAAAATGAACATTAATGAAGAAAACTGAAGATTATTCAGTGCAGTAATATGGTTGGTATGAATTTCAGCTATGACGCACGACTGGTATGAAAATTATTATAGATTTAGCTGGAATCATGACAGAATAGTAAGTAATTCATAATCCATGTCTATCATTTAATATATTGGGTCTGTCAATATGACCCCTTTAATTTATTAATTTTCTGTTTGATTAAGGCCCCCTTCACATAGGCACAGTGGCTTGTAAAGTGCGAATAAGTGCTTTTTTTAAGCGGTTGGAACTGTGTGCAGGCAGCGTATGTTTGTCTACTGGGACACAGCTGCTCATCCTAATGTGACAGGTGTGCAGGGGCAGGTAAGTGGCCCTTAAAGTGGAGAGTGTGTGCTCAGGGACGCTCTCTGTCCTTTGCACGCATGTGTCTGTACAGCCTCCGTGCCCCCATAGAGAAACATAGCCTACCTGCTCGTTGCTCCAGGCGATTCCAAATACATAAACAAGGTGCTTATTCAGGTCACAGCACCTGTGTGAGTGGGTTCTAAAACTAAATTTAAAGCGGTAGTAAACTGCGGCCTTTAAAAAAAAAAAACCTGCAAGACAATGGCATAATGTGCTAGTATGCATCGCAAACATGAAATGCTTATCTTAGAACAGTGCAAGTTTAGGAGATATTCATTAAACTGAAATCTATTATAGGCCTACCTGTAGGTATACATTAACAAAAAATGTATTTATTAATATATTGATTTGGGTGATCAGAACTCCGGCCCCGGATATTATGATTGACAAGAAAATAGTGAAGCTGTAGTTAGACAATAGACATGATACTAATGTACCACAAAAAAACTAGAATTACAGCCAAAAATAGTAGGAAATAAATGAATTGCCCATTTAAAGATAAAATAACATAACCAGCTTTCTTTACAATATTTGCTATAAATCTTGAGAACAGTAAAAAAAAAAAATTCTGCCACTAGTCTGATTGCCAGCATAATTTAACCCCCTTTCTCTGAGCCAAGGTTGTCCAGAACCTGCCCCAGTCCCTTGACTTGGCAGTGAAAGAAAAAGCAGCACATGAGATCATCTCTTTGGCATTCTGCTTTCTCTTCCTATCAACACATGAACCATAATGCTCCTTGTACTGCTTCTTCGTTTTCAACCCCACTGTACAGGGACTGCAAGAGGCTGATCTCAAATCAAATTCATGTACTTCCCCCTTGTTGGTTTCAGTATCCAACATATCTTGTCATCACCATGGCTGCAGGTAGGAGTGCTAGCCCACATTTCAGCATCAAAGGGAAGAGGACCAGACCCTAGATCAGTGATGGCGAACCTATGGCACACATGCCACAGCTGGCAAGCAGAGCCATCTCTGTGGGCACGCGGGTCCAGGTTCGCAGCCAGTGAGTGGGTAGCCCCACATCCTCTGTGTGGAAGGCTACAGTAACAGGCCTGAGAGCACGGGAGGGAGAGAAGATGGGCGCAGCAGGCACAGCATTCCCGGTGCCTTCCAGAGCCTGAACTCCTCCTCTTTAACATTGAGGCCCGGAAAACAGGCTGACTGTGGGCCTGGAAGACGAGGACAGGTGGGAGGCACAGGCTGTAAGGGAGCCACTGGATGGAACAGATCAGAGAGCTCTCCTGGATCAAACACGGAGACAGGTACCTGCCACAATTATGCACTGACTACCTGCAGACAAAAAAAACTTCAAAACAAATCAGCAAGCAATGGGCGCAAATTTTGCTCCCGTCTATGCTAACCTCACGATGGGCCACTGGGAGGAAGAGAATATTTGGCAAAATAACCCCTTTGCTGAGCATATAGTCTATTATGGTCACTACATCGATGATGTTGTGCTTATTTGGAGTGGGAGCCCTGACACTTTTTCTTCTTTTCTTTCTCACTGTAATAACAATTCATTTAATTTAACATTTACATATGTATTAGATCCTCAAGAGCTAGTGTTTCTGGATCTGGTCTTAACCACGGAATCAGATAGGATTATCACTAAAAATCACACTAAGCCAACTAATGGTAATTCTTACCTCCACTATAAGAGCTGCCACCATCCAGTCTGGAAGAATAACATTCCTAAAGGTCAGTTCAATAGATTAAAAATAAACTGTACCAAAAAGGAGGATTACATTGAGTCAAGTGGGTTAATGCTGAGAAAATTTGAAGAAAAGGGTTATCCGAAAGAACTTATTAATAAAGCTTTTTCTTTCTTTCTGGAACCTACCCCTACTAAGAAAGTATCCAAGAAACAACAAGAGAATGCTTGTGCCATTAGATTTGTGTCCACTTTTAATGACAGATTTAGGGCTGTGACTAACATTATCAAAAAACACTTCAAGATCCTTCATCTAGACCAAAGATTGGCCCCAGTGCTCCCTGCTCTACCTCAAGTTACTTTTCGAAAAGCCCGAACCATTAAAAACATCTTGGCCCCGAGTAAAATTGAGAACAAGCCCTCGGGCCCCTTCCTGGACATAAGAACCTACTTTAATGATAGGAAGGGCATATTTCAGTGTAAGAAAAGGGCATGCTTGAGCTGTCAGTTTATTGTACACGGCACCGATAGAATAACCATGCGTTCTGGCAAGGATTACATTATTAAGCAATTCATTACATGCTCAACAGAATTTGTCATATACGTATTACATTGCCCGTGTGGCCTTTTTTATGTAGGCCGCACAATAAGAGCACTACGTGCCAGAATTGGTGACCACCGTCGTCTCATAAAGAAGGGATGCACGGAGCATAGTGTACCTCGACACTTCAATCAGTATCATAATAAAGATTTTACATTTCTGGAGGTATTCGTGATTGAGCATACTGTATACCTAAAGGCACCCTGACGACCAACGAGAGATTTTCCCTCCTTTGCAGAAGGGAAGTCTTCTGGATTTTTATGCTTGATTCGCTGGCCCCCAAAGGGTTAAATGAGGAAATTGAAACCAACACCCTTATTTAATATTTTATACTGAATCAATTAATAGTTAATATATGCTCTGCTTTTTTACTTCATCTCCTTTTTATGATTTATATACATTTTTAATTTTATTTTTATTTTATTATTTTTTCATTATTATTTAGTTTTTTCAACATTAATTTTATTCATATATATTCATATATTTTTTTATATATATTTTTTTATATATATTTTTATTATTATTTTTATTTTTATCTTTATTTTTATTTATTTATTTATATATATATGTTTTTTGATTTATATATATTTATATTGTATGTGTATGTTTTAATAGTTTGCCATGTAAGGGGTTAAAGTTCTCGGGTTTTTCTAGACATGCCCACCCGTATCCATTTCCTCTTCCTGTCAACATCACTCCTCCCCCTATCTTTAGACTATTTAAACCCTTGTATAAGCCACACATACTTGACTTTGAAAAAGCGCTAGGAAGCGCGAAACGCGTCGTCAAGGCTCTTAAAAACTACACTATTCCCCTCATCCTGGTCCTCTGATTTATGAGGGCTCCTAAACTTCCATTTTTGCAAGACCAGCTACAGTGCTTTTATATTTCCCGCTGACATTTGTCACTGTGTTGTATTGGGAGCTTGCAGTCTGCGGATCTTCCATTGGAGGGCGTCGAGTACACCCTTGCTCCTCGGTTCTGAACGTGGAGTGGCGTCTCAGACGTGTGACGTCAACGCGATCAAACGGAACGAGCACACGCCTTTCCAGACCTCATTGTGCTGTGTCCCCAGCTGCAGGATTTGTCGGACGGTTCCGTCTTCTCTGCCCCGCAGTGACACGCCGGTAATGTGGATTACCTGAGGCCAGGCACCTACCAAAGATCGGATGACCGATTTCACATCACTACAAGTTTGCCACCTGTCCCTAAGGTACTGTTGACATTTTCCTCTATACGATGGCATGTGTACTGAACCCAGGATGTTTAAACCCATGAATTAAGAAGTGACTGTCGGTGAAACTTACTACATTTGCACACTGTGTGTATGGCAATCTAGCCCTACAGTCTTGCATTTAACTGTACACCGAACTATCTGGAAAGTACTTCCTTATAATTGTAGAATTGTTATTAAATGGATTGTTTACCAATCTTTTCCTTTTTGATATTTTTATTATTGGACTTTATCTGACTTGTAGATATCCATGAGCGCTGATTTGTTTTGAAGTTTTTTCTGTGTGTTGGGTACTTCAGGGTTATCTGTATCCACATTTAGCGCCAGTGATTTTTTGTGTATACCTGCTGACAAAGGCAGAGCAGGCACTGCAGTATGGGACAGAGCTAGAGGTCTCTCTCTCCTCTCAGCCCCCCTCTTTTTCAGTCTCCCCCTCTCTGTATCCCCCTCTCTCTGTCCCCTTCCCTCTCTCTCACACCCCTCTCTCTCAGTCCCCTTCCCTCTCTCTCACACCCCTCTCTCTCTGCCCCCCTCTCTCTCAGTTCCCTTCCCTCTCTCTCACAACCCTTTTTCTCTGTCCCCTTCTCTCTCAGCCCCCCATCTCTCTCAGCCCCCCATCTCTCTCAGCTCCCCCGTCTCTCTCTGTCCAATCTCTCTCAGTCCCCTTCCCTCTCTCTCACATCCCTTTCTCTCTGTCCCCCTCCCTCTCTCTCACACCCCTTCCTCTACGTCCCCCTCTCTCTTAGCCACCTTCTCTCTGTTTCTTCTCTCAGCCCCCTCCCTCTCTCTGTCCCCCTCTCTCTCACACCCCCTCTCTCCCCACCTCTCTCTCTCACACCCCCTCTCTCTCAGCCCGCTCTTTCTCACACATCCTCCCCCCCACCTCTCTCTCTAACCCCCCACTCTCTCACACCCCCCTCTCACCCCTCTCTCTCACACACACACACACCAATCTCTCTCTCTCACACACCCCTGCTCTTTCACTCAGCCCCATCTCTCGCTAATAGCCGTGTGGGCACTTTGCAAAACAAAACAAACATATTAATTTAAGTTTTTGCACTCGGGTATAAAAAGGTTCGCCATAACTGCCCTATATCCTACATGCCCAAAGTTAGGCTTCAAGTAGTTAAACTGCAAAGAAACCATTTAACAATTTCAAGGTTTGATAAGCTACTGAAATGTAATGCATAATTATTGAAACAAATAATTTTCAGTACCTGTCTCCATGGTTGTACTTATCATTGCTTTCCGACCCTGATGCTCTGTTTGACTGCTGGGAACAAAGGGAAGAAACCCAATTTTAGTTTGATGTCAAGACTTGGAGATTACATTGGTCTTAGAAATCTCTCTCTTCCCCCAAAAGACAACGCTGTGTGTAAGATCTAGCAACTTCATACGGGTGAAAGAAAAATCAGTGACATGCTCCCCACACATGACCAGCATTGGTAGAGCAAGGGGCAGTATTTTCTTCAGGAAAATTAAGATTTCATAATTTCTGTTACTTGTTATGCTTTTTATATGGAGTGTTACTGTAGCTTTAAATTTGAGAATATTTTTAATTACTGACAAGTTTATACGGCATCCATGGATAATAAGGGTCACTCAGTGCCCTACCTGGATTTAATCAGCCATAGAATCTGTACAATACAAATATTTTAGTAATTTAAGGGATGAGTTGGTACCCCATGTGTTCTTCTAACGCAGAACTACCAATCACTGGCAGTTAGAAGACAAAGAGAAGCGGTGAATCCGAATGAGTAATGTGATCCTTCATTAACTACTCCTTAGCCCTTAAAAATGTGAAATAGAGTTTATGGTTTTAATTAGGCTGGTTGAACCTATTGATTTCCAGGTCATGGTTTCTTAAAATTCTAGAAATGTGGGCATTGTAGTGTGTCGAGCCTGGAGTTGTAGAAAAGCTGCTAAAGTCTAAGGCCGCGTACACACGAGGGGATATGTCCGCTGAAAACGGTCCGATGGACCGTTTCAGCAGACATCTCCGCTCGTGTGTATGGGCTAGCGGACAGATTTCTCCACCCGACAGATTTCAAAACATGCTTTGAAATCTATCCGGTGGGAATCTGTCCGCCCGACATGTCTGCTGGTTAGTACACTTACCAGCAGACATGTCGGCTCCCACCGCCGCCGCGCCGCTGCCGAATGGATTCGGCGCATGCGCGGAAGTGTTTTACTTCCTGGTGCGGTGACGTGGCGGTGACGTGGCGGCGTCAACGTCACCGCCGCGTCACCACTACGTCACCGCGCCGTCCGGCGGCGGGGAATTTGATCTGATGGTGTGTACACGCCATCGGATCAAACTCCCGATCGGACATATCCGATGGAAATGGTCCGCGGACCGTTTTCATCGGATATATCCGATCGTGTGTACGCCGCCTAAGCCTAGAGCTACAGTTTTCCTGGGAATGCATATTGCCTCTTCTTTCATAATATTAAAAAGTTCTAAGCCTGCCAAAAGCAAAATACCTACTCTTTACATACAGTACAGTGGGTAAAGAAAAAAAAAAACAACCCCCTTTAAAATAATCACATTTTGTTGCGTTGCTTTACAGCCTGACAGGAAGACAGAAACAGTTTTTGTTTTATCCAGCTTTATTTACTAGTGCAACTTATAACATCCAAATGAAAGGTATAACACCCACATGTCACTTTTTTTTTTAAAACAGAATCACTGAGTTGGAAAAAGGATCACCCCTTGTCGGTATTTTTTTAAACCACCTTTTGCTTTATTACAGCCTTTAGTCTGTTGGGATATGTCTCTACTAACTGAACACATCTAAACAAAGAAACATTTGCCCACTCTTCTTTGCAGAAGTGCTCAAGTTCAGTTCCATTTGATGGTGACTGTTTGTGGACTGCAGTCTTCGAGAATTCCAAAGATTTTCGATAGAGTTTAGGTCTGGGCTCTAATTAAGCCATGCAAGGACATTCACCTTTTTTTTCTTCAACTAATATTTGATAATTTTAGTTGTGTGCTTTGGGTCATTGTCATGTTGGAAGTTAAACCTTCTCCCCATTAACAACTTTCTGGCACAGGGCAGCAGATTTTCCTCAAGAATTTGATGGTGTTTTGCCCCATCCATTTCCCTTCTATCCTGACAAGTGCTCCAGTCTATGCTGCAGAGAAACACCCCATAATAGGATATTACAACCTCCAGGCTTTAATGTGGAAATGGTGTTATTTGGATGGTGAGCTGTACTGGATTTTCCTATCCCCTTGTGACTGAGTGCTGGACTAACCAGCAAGCACCAGTGCTGTCAAGCAGATTAAGTTACAATTTCCCAAATACCTGGAAAGTTTCGACAATTCGCTCATGGCATCTAAATAGAACAGTGGGGGGAAAAGTCAAGATACATATCTGTTGCTGAGGAAAGGGACATTAAAGTAAACCTGGCTGTTTGCCTTGCATGGACAAAGTCTAGGTTTGCTTTAAAGTGAAACTGTGACTGGGTTATCAACACTCAAATATTTACATACTGTCAAGTTCAGGGGGTATAGCACTACTAGACCACATGCAAAGCCGTTTGTCTTAAACAAAAAGATGTTCATTTTTCTTCCACAGAAAACAAAACAATACTACCAGCAGCAACACAGAGTTCTCTAAATTCCAGAAAACATAACAGAAAAGTCTGCTTATCTTCAGCACAAACAGCATAAAGGAAACATAAAGAAATGTAAAGTTCATAGACGGGATTTACCCCAAGGTTAGCACAGTCCAACTCTGGCTGTTTGGCAGCTCCCAGCACACATACAGTACTCCGACAGGTCTCTCTCTCAAACGCCTACTCCCCACCACAACTAATACTAAGAGCTTTCTGTTTTATGTGCTGCTTCCTGGAGGCTGCTTAACCCTGTAGGATCGGAGTCCTAGTAGTCAGGATTGGAGGTTTTTTTCCCAACCGAATGTCACTCTAAACTTCAAATTCCAGGTCCCAAATACATCTCTACTAATACCGAAAGGACTGAGTCAGTCCTCTTTTGTACGTGACTACCTCGGGAACTCCTCACTCATCACAGGTGAGACCCCTGAGTACACACACATTTCCCTTAAAGGGACCATAACCCAAATATAGGTGCCACATAGCACCCATCCAGGACTTATCCTTGACGTCCTGTACAGTACACTATTCGTAACAAGCAGTAAATAAGCTTACACAAAAAAGCCCCCGCTGACTTCTGTATCTGCAGGTACTGTGGATTAATTTGTTCTCAAAATTCAAAACATACATACTCACACTCAGCAGCTCAGCTTCCCTGCTCCCCGTTCTCAACAGTGACTTGCCTTCATTCTTGTCTAATGTAAACACAAAGCAAGTTCTCCTGAAAAAGGGAAAAGAGTAGAGTGCTTAGGCACCCAACTTAGCAATTTAAAAACAAAAAAATAAGCTGTGCTTGGTGTCTCATGCAAATCTGGACTGCAGCTACCAATATATCTGAATACTTGATAAACATAAACTAATGATCAAAACTGGTGTGCTGTCTCTTTAAATGCAACACCCTAGTGGCTTGTGTACACTTGCTTCAAAACATGGCTTCGGACACGCTTTTTTAAAGCTCTCTGAATGCCAGTCAAAGCATAAATAAAATGGTTATCTTACAGTCCTGTTTACACCTTGCTTTTTCTTTATTTTTTTTTGGCTTTGCTTCAAAAATTATACCCCATGTTGTTAAAAGGGTCTTCAAAGCCTCCATAAAAGTCTGCAGCTTTTGAGAGGCTTTAATTCAGTGTTAGCTTTGTTTTGGAAGTATTGCAGGTATGAGATATCAACACAAACACAAGGCATTTGCCAAGCTTCATTAAAGCACCACTGAAGCATCATTGAAACACCACCGAAGCACCACCAAAGCACCACCGAAGCATCACGAAGCATCAAAAACACATAAAAAAAGCCTGTTGAATCGGTCGCCAAACTTATGTGCCCTAGAATTATTATTATGCATTAATTCATATATCAAAACATTAAATCAAACAAAACAAAAAAAAAATATTACATATATTACTTGTTACAAATAACTAGTTATTGTGCAAATGAATATGAACATAAAGTGCTAATATGCCATCAATTAATTCATATAGCATTAAAACCATATTCCACTACTAAAGTGTCTTGTGCATAAATCAAATGCCTTAATAGAGTGCATATAATCCAGCATTCATGTATACAGTATGTAAACATATAAAAATGTCCATGCATTTCATAAGTCCATCCGCTGTTCCATCATTGATGCTGTGATGTCAAGGCCACACCTTGGAGTGAGGGACCACCATAAAAAGAAACTGCTTACCAAAGGGATTAACCCCCACATTATAAAAGGGTAAACCAGCATGATACTTCATTGTTCCTCAGGTACCAGGTCAGCACCAGATGGAACACCGCAGGACCACACTTCAGACATCGTCCTCCACAAACTCAGCTCCAGGGAAAAGTGCCATTCAAATAGAATAAAAAAAAAAAAAACACATACCATAGTCTAATATCTTCCACACCTTGGGCCAGATCCACATACAATTGCATCGGCGCAGCGTATCAGAGATACACTACGCCGCCGTACCTTACCTGGCGTAATTTTGAATCCTGAAAGATTGCGCGGCGAAAGTTACGGCGGCGTAGTCTATCTCTGGCGGCCGAATTCAAATCGGCGATTAGGGGGCGTGATTCATTTAAATGAAGCGCGCCCCCGCGCCGAATGAACTGCGCATGCTCCGTTTCCAAATTTTCCACCGTGCATTGCGCTAAATGACCTTGTTTTTTTACGTAGGCGTGAGTTACGTACATCCCTATTCACGGACTAAATAAAAATTAAAATTTCGACGCGGAAACGACGGCCATACTTAACATGGCAAGTCTATCTATACGCCGCAAAATACCAGCTTTAACTATACGCCGGAAAAAGCCGACTAGAGACGACGTAAGAGAATGCGACGGCCGCGCGTATGTTCGTGGATCGTTGGAAATAGCTAATTTGCATACCCGACACAGAAAACGACATGAACGCCACCCAGCGGACGCCGAAGTATTGCATCTTAGATCCGAAAGGCGTACGAGGACGTATACCTGTCAGATCTAACGCAGAAGCCGCCGTATCTTGGTTTGAGGATTCAAACTAAAGATACGACGCGGGAACTTTGAAAGTACACCGGCGTATCAGTAGATACTCCGGCGTACTCTCTCTGTGGATCTGGCCCCTTACATTTATTGTTTTATGTGGTACTCACAAGCATAGTCATGTAAAAGAATATAAAATGGCTACACCCGCCAGCGTTAGGGAGAGACTAAGTCATAAAGACACTGGATGTGCTTCTACAAACAAAGGCCCAGATTCAGATAGAATTAGATTATCGTAGAGTATCAGAAATACACTACGCCGCCGTTTTTTACCTGGCTCTACGTGGAATCCAGGTAGATTTTGTCCAGTAAACAACGGCGGCGTAGTGTATTTCTCCCATCGCAATCCATCTACGCGAGTAGGGGGCGTGAAGCATCTAAAATAGGCGCGTTCCCGCGGCGATCGAACTGCGCATGCTCCGTTCGCAAATTTCCCGCCATGCATTGCGCGAAATCACGTCGTTACGTCATTTTTTCTTGAGTAGCGTCGTTTACGGAGATTCCTATTCCCGAACGAGTTACGTAAAAAAAAAAAAAATTTAAATTTAGAACGACGGCCATACTTAACATGGGCTACGCACCGTTAGACCAGCAAAAAGCTGGTCTAACAGTACGTATAAAAAAATAGACGAAAGCGATTGCGAAGACCGCTCGTATCTTCGTGGATCGCCGTAAAAACTAATTTGCATATCCCGACGCATGAAAATGACGCGAACTCCTCCCAGCGGCCGCAAAAATATCGCAGCGTAGATCCGAAGGCTTACGAAGACGTAAGCCTCTCGGATCGAAGCCCAAAGCCGCCGTATCATGGTTTGAGGATTCAAACTAGTGATACGGCGCGCAAAATTTGAAATTACTCCTGTCTAACACCAGTTAGACAGGCGTAATTGCTCTGTGAATCTGGGCCAAAGTATCTTCATTTTTACTCCTACACCTAATTTTATAATAAGCTGTATTTTTTAATATAAATTGTTTGAAATGCAATTTATTCACCTGTCAGTAATGACACCACTGACATGGGATTTTGTCTCTTTAGTTTGGAGTCTTTAGGATCTATTTTTTTTACTACATTCAACAAGATGGTAGATGGTAGGTGGTGTTTATTTTGTTGAAATTCAGCGACAGTTACCATGAGATTGGGAAAGATTTACTATGAGGAAATTGTATCGTTCTTTGTTTTCTGAGGCAAAAAGTAATCTTTTTTTCCCCTTGTACCAAGTAAGTTGTTGGGAAGGTCAAACACAAAATGAAAGCAGCTCAACTGAGAAGAAGAAAAAAAAAATCGTCAACGTGACAGATATTTTTCTTGGTTTGTGGCATACTGAATTGTTTTCTTTTAACTTAGATGACCTTTCCTTCTTTCAAATAGTTGTCTAGCAATGGAGGCCTGACAACGTTTGTATATATAAAGAAAGTCTGGGTGATAACTAAACAGAACTTTGACATTGTCACAAATCAGGAAGAAAAAGACTGAAATGGGCTGTCTTTTACCCACAGTTTATGTTCTACACAGGAGGAATAGAAAGGCACAGGATATTTTCATTCATGAAGGAACAATTATCTTAGCTACATTTAAGTTCTGTCTCATTTGTTCTATATTTTTTATTTTGTTCAGAAAAGACACTCATATCTATATATCATCTATAGTGACTCTTTGCCAAAATCATTTTTAAAGTTTTCCCTTTTTATATATTCTCTTTCTGTTTTAAACATAATCAGTCAGCAGTAATGTGCACATCTAAACCCAATTTTTATAAATGTAAAAGTATCAATGTACTTTTAAGTATCTGATAAAGAGGAACATGGTCCATGGTCCCTTTTCTATGAAAAATAAATGAAAATAATAGATACAGAATTTTTTTTTATGTCACAATGTAGAGTATACGATTTCCTATCATCTGTGCCCAGTCTTGCCACACAGAGTTAATCCAGCTCTGAGCAATCCTCTTTTATTGTTCAGTGAAAATGAACAGACTTCCAGATAAAAACCTGTCTAAAAAAAAAGTCAGTTTCTCTCTTCTTGCTTTGAGTGACAGGTTATTTACATATCTAGCTTGGACATGTTTATCATATGTTATGTTATGTTTATCATAATATGAGGTGATCCAAAGTATTAAAAGTGAGAAATCCACCCCTCCCCCACATAACACATCCTGGTAATATACAATGAACTTTGGATCAGCTCATATTATGATAAACATAACATAACATATGATAAACATGTCCAAGCTAGATATGTACATAACCTGTCACTCAAAGCAAGAAGAGAGAAACTGACTTTTTATTTCATATCATATTTATTCATATCAGACAGCGGGCAATTCAATTGGAAGCGGCGACTCCGGCAAAGAAGAAGCCGCACACAAGCTTCAAATTGAATTCCCCGACCTCTGACATGTGACCACGCCCCCCTCTGACGCACAGGCACCACACGGGGATTTTGATAAGAGCTTGCCCGTGGCGTCAGAGGGGGGCGTGGTCCGGCACACAGCGGGGATTTCAATTGGAAGCGGTGCCTCCGGCAAAGAAGAACCAGAAGAAGATGCGGACGAGAAGGACGACGGAAGGAGAAGAAGATGGAAGAAGACGCCGGTCAAGATGCGGCACTACAAGACCCAAGAAAGAAGCAGAGGAAGAAGAAGGAGGAAGAAGAAGAAAGAAGTTAATAAAAGACTTGTCAAAAACCAGCTCTTGTCTTTTTTAACACTGGACACTTTTTTATTTCTGAAATGGTAGAGGTACAATGTACCCCATTACCATTTCACACAGGGGGGGCCGGGATCTGGGGGGCCCCTTTGTTAAAGGGGTCTTCCAGATTTCGATAAGCCTCCTGCCCGCAGACCCCCACAACCAACGGGCAAGGGTTGTGGGCAAGAGACCCTTGTCCTCATCAACATGGGGACAAGGTGCTTTGGGGGGCACCCCAAAGCCCCCTCCCAATGTTGAGGGCATGTGGCCTGGTGCGGTTCAGGAGAGGGGGGGCGCGCTCTGTCCCCCCCTCTTTTCTGCGGCCGGCCAGGTCAACGTGCTCAAATAAGGGGTCTGGTGTGGATTTTAGGGGGGACTCCACGCCATTTTTTTTAATTTGGGGTGGAGTTCCCCTTAAAATCCACACCAGACCTGAAGGGTCTGGTTATGGATATTTGGGGGGAACCCCACGTCATTTTTTTTTAAAAATTACGGCGGGGTTCCCCTTAATATCCATACCAGACCTAAAGGGCCTTCTAATGGAAATTGGGGGGACCCCCACGCTTTTTTTTGGTGTTTTTTATGAATAAATTCTCCTGCAATTGCCAGGAGCCGACAATTCATTATAGCCGCGAGTCTGTTTTAAACGGCTTTTTTTCTTCAGAATGTCATTTTGTGCAGAGACATTTCTAACCACGAGAAAAGTGCGTTTTTTTCACATGCTGACATTACAGCCCCCCATGGTATGAAATTTAAAGGAATATTTCACTTTTATTGTTGCACTTTAAGCATTATTAAAATCACTGCTCCCGAAAAAACGTCCGTTTAAAAAAAAAAAAAAAGAAAAAACATTGGTACATGTCACCTGGGGCAGGGCTGAGGTCCCCAAACACTTTTTAGGGCAAAACTTGCAGATTAGCCTTTAAAATGAACACTTAAGATTTCCCCCATAGACTTTAACAGGGAGTTCGGCGGGGGCTTTACTTATCAATTGCATTGTGCTGCTGCTGCGGCCGGTTCATGCGCCTAATTAAGGCTTCATCCAGCGCACTAATTAAGGCATGTACCAGCACAGCGCAGCTTCAATAGTAAATCAGCCCCAATGTAAATACGTTTTGTACATTCTCGGATAAAGAAAGAGAGAAAAACAAAAAACAAAATTAACTTACGTTTCATGATGGAAACTGCTTATTTGAGCTTACATAAGCATACATTCAAGCAGATGGTATCATTGAAAAGCCAAATATGTCCACTTCAGGAATGATTATCTTGTTTACCAGCAGACTAATACAGTTAGTTCCCAGATTCATTTAAACACAGTAAAGAGGAGCCATTACTCTGGAATAAATATTTCCTCAATAAAAAAAGAATTTAGACGCATATACAGTATATGATAATATGGCATTTGTTTATTTTTAAGAATTTACATTTATTGTAATGTCTTTGTACATACTGTAGTTTATCAAACATTGTACATTGGACAATGGTCATTTGCTTGTAAAGTATCTCACAAAAGTTAGTACACCCCTCACATTTTTGTAAATATTTTATTATATCTTTTCATGTGACAACACTGAAAAAATTACACTTTGCTACATTGTAAATGAAAGGTGGAATAACGCAAGGTCTCTAACATCCACCAGCTCTGTGATATTGTCATGGAGGAGTGGAAGAGGACAGCAGTGGCCAATCTGTGAAGCTCTGGTGAACTCCATGCCCAAGAGGATTAAGGCAGTGATGGAATATAATGGTGGCCACACCTCTAATGGTGGCCTCACCTCTAGCAAGGAGAAAAAGGATACAGGGGTGTGTGTATGTATTTCTTCATTCAAGAGAAGAAAAGAACTTAGGGGTGGGCTGTACACTGACTGATCACTGTGTTAGCCAATCAGAGGCTATCACAGCAATCATGTGATTGGAAACAAGGCCTCGTGGTTCTCGATTGTTAGTATCGGAAATGCAACCAAAAGCTTGGGTCTCTGTGCACTCAGCACAAACACAGCAGCACATATAGGTGGCCCTACAGATAAAGACCCACTTCTTTGAGGCTGCATACACAGAGCACAGGCCAAATAGTGCTCTCTGTTTATTTATAAAAAAACATTTACATCACTGAGCAGACTTAGGCTTCAAGTAATTGTAAAGGATTTTTTTTTCTTTTTAAATAACAAACATCTCCAACAGGGGCCCCGCAGGGAGGGCCCATGGGGTGACATTGCTTTCTCATATATTCCACAATGGTAAGCTGTTATCATTTTCTGAACTGCAGGTGCGTTTTGACCTGCCGGCCTCTATGTGGTTCCCGTACCTTCAGCTTCAGCATGCTGTTGCGGCGCAGGGAGATGCGGGGGAGTGGACACTGTCACCCACGGTATTCCACGTGCTGCACTCTACCTCTGAGACCAAAGGGATTATATCCCAATGCTACCAGATGTTACTGTCCGAACACCTGAGGGTGTACCCATGTAAGGCACTTTCTGCTTGGGAACGGGACCTCGGCCAGATTACTTTTACCACCGGGAATCCAGATCGTGTGTACAGGGCAAAAGTGTAGTAAATTTAATAATGATATAAAAGCAATAAGGTACAGATTACACTCACATGTATATGTGCCTTTCCTGGCACTAGGTGTTCACAGCGTGAGCAAATGGGACTATTCCTCCAGCGATGGCATGCAATCCACGCAATGCCTAGACTATTGTAGTCACTAAGTGTGGAGAAACGTACGTCGGAGCGGAAGACCCGTCACTTCCCGGTCCTGTATGATATCCAAACAGGCTTTACCATCTAGAGCAGGAATCCTCAAACTACGGCCCTCCAGCTGTTGCGAAACTACAAATCCCATGAGGCATTGTGAAAATCTGACATTCACAGACATGACTGAGCATGATGGGAAATGTAGTTCCTGAACAACAGGAGGGCCATAGTTTGAGGACCCCTGATCTAGAGCTAGATGTGGATTGCATGCCATTGCCGGAGGAATAGCCCTATTTGCACATACTGGAAACACCTAGTGCCAGGACAGGCACTGACGTATGTTTCTCCACACTTAGTGACTTCAAGTAGTCTAGGCACGGCGTGGATTGCATGACATCGCTGGAGGAATAGTCCCATTTGCTCACGCTGTGAACACCTAGTGCCAGGAAAGGCACATATACATGTGAGTGTAATCTGTACCTTATTGCTTTTATATCCTTATTAAATTTACTACACTTTTGCCCCGTACACACGATCTGGATTCCCGGTGGTAAAAAGAAAACCTGCTCGCCACTTTCCCTGTGTATACACCAGAGGTTTTCCTTTTGAGAAAACACCGGTTGAGAGCTTTGGCCGGGAAAAACTGACGGGAAAAAGACCGCCGGGAATCGCGGCAGGAAAAAAAAAACATGTTCTCATTTTTCCTGCCACGATTTCCGGCAGTTTTCCTGTCGGGAAAACTGCCATGGAGCATACACACGGCCATTTTTCCCAGCCAAAAGCTGTCATGGCAGTTTTCCCGACGGGAAAACTGGTCTTGTGTACAAGGCATATGAGACTTTTACCCATGTCTCCTGTGTAGTCATTTTTATACATCCTAGCTCTATCCTAAGCGACCAGTGGAGTGGTTTTAGCAGTGGAACCAATCTGGTTTTCCAAATGTGCATTTTGACCATCCTATAAAAAGGGATCAAACACCTTTGGTAAGTTGTCACATTTCCATTGAGCACTCATGGTGGAAGAACTAGAAGTCACCTATGTAGGAGCAACTCGGGTCCCCCTCCACCACTGTCGGCCCCGCTTCCCATGGGGACACTAATGTGGGCTTGCGCTCGAGCCCTCCTGTTGCTTCCGTTGACACAGACTGCGGGACTCAGGCCCCACCCCGCTCCCTTGTCACTGGCTTTAATTGACAGCAGCAAAGCCAGTGAGACACAGTAGTGAGGGGAGAGAAGAGCTGCAGAGGGCTCAGGTAAGTGTAAGGGGGGTGAGAGGCCAAAACCGATGTCTACTGTAAACATTTTTTACCTTACTGCAAAGAATGCATTAAGGTAACAAATGTTTAGACTTTAGAACCAATTTCATTCACACTGCTGCTTCTAAAATACACTAAGGAGTTGTTGGTGTTTTTTGTCAAAGCCCCTGAACTCAATTTAATAAAATCCTATGTGTCCATGCACACCTAGGCTTTTATCGTAGCGAGAGTTTAGGAGCAGCAGAGTTTAGAAGCAGTTAAAGCTTCTTTCCTGCAGAAGAATCACATTTAAAAGAGGAAAGGAGATAAAAAATGCCAAACACCCTTGAAGTGACATTAAAGATTCTTGTTTTTAAATAACAAACATGTCATACTGCTTCTCAGGTCCTCAGCTGGCACTTAGCTGGCACTCCAAGCCCCTCTCTCCTGCCTAGTGCCCCATAGCAAGCAGGTTGCTATGGAGGCACCGGAGCAGGTTAGCTCCAGAGCCACTTGGCTTGACCCTGTTCCCACTCTCTCTGCATTGACTCACTGGCTGTGATTGATAGTCGTGGCTTCTGCTGCTGTCTCAGCCTATGAGGATAGAGAGACCTGGGAGAGTTGAGGCTCTCATGCAATTCGCTGGGCTGAGATGGGGATCAGGTACGTTTTGGGGGTGGCGGTGCTGGGGGCACTGCTGCACACAGAAAACCTTGAGCCTTTCCAACTACTTTAAAGGCACCTAAACACACCTAAACCCTAAATAGCATTTATGTATTGCCATGGGCAAAATAAATTAAAATTCTGGCCAAGTAAATAAATAAACTACCAACAAACCAAATTCTCTTAAACTGGCCTAAACTAGTTTGAAAAAAATGCAGGTGATTTTCTCCTGTCAGCAGAAACAGCGTTTACAATAAACCAATGTGGATGAAACAATATACCCACAAAGTAAAATTGCTGTTTATCACACAGAGCCATACTGTATTCCGCTACAATATACTTATGCAGATAGTATTCTGAAGCCGACTGCCCCTGACCTCCTCTGAGAAAGACTTTAGTAGACGTAACTCGTAAGGGGCTGATACTAACATCTCCCTGACACCCTCTGGAGATCTCTGTGTAAATACCAGCACTCTTTAGCTGAAAATATCATTCTCTAAGTATATGTTTGCTCAGTGCTGGAAATGCTTTTTATAAATACACGGAGAGCAGTATTTGCTTGTGTTCTGTGTGTTACATGTGTTACATGTGCGGTTGGAGTGAATAAAAGGAAGCCCAGAGTTAACCCTTTGTGGTATGGTGCTCTCAGACCTCCTATAACTTAAAGGAACACTAAAGGTTCGTTTTTTTATTAGATCAATTGATTGCTGTAAGCTAGAGCATTTAAATATCACTTACCTTGTTTTTCCGTTTGACTTCCAAAATACAGTAATCCAGGTTTGAAAATGTCATTTCCTGTCTCTCCTCTTCTTGCTTTCCACCAGCACCTGCATGGTGGAAAGCAGAGTGTGCTCACCCCCTCCCTATGACTACAGCCCTGCGTGAAGATTCTCTCTTAACCCTCATAGGCATGGAGGCTAAGCCTAATGGGAACCGTAGTTTCCATTAGGCCTTGATGTAGCAAGAATGAACACGCAACGCAAACCAGGAAGTCAGTCAGAATAACGATTCAGGACTGACAGAGGTGAATAAAACAGCTCAATTTCAACTAGTTATAATGCAAAACATTTTTTTTTACTTTATCAGCTACTGTCAGACTTTAATTTAAGAGGAAATTTTTTTTGTCTTTACATCCCCTTTAAGAGGTGTTAATGCTGGCACATGGTGGATGGATATGGTTTCTTCTAGTGGAATACACAGCACATTTGGTATTGTGTGAAGAGTGGCACTAAGGTTATATTTTCATCACGGCTGGGACAGCATGTTATTAATAAATTCCTAATTAATGTTTATATAGATTTTTACACACAAGGGTTTTTTTGTGTAATAATTTCTTGGGACTTTATCACATTTTTTAATTTGATGAACACAACATATGTTTGTTATATGATTGAATATTTGTATTTATACATGGGAGGCATCACTATATTTTATGGTAGTGCCGCATATAATTTCTGGTAACATTTCCCATTTAAAAAGTAAAAATAGATGCGCAACCTAAAATATTGCAAAACAGTGCAAAAAAAAAAGAAAGAAAAACAGTCCAATTATGAACAGGTCCTAAAGCTTGGTGGTGATCCAGGAGGCAAAGATACAAATCTTCCTCCTTTGTTTCCAAGCTGCAAACACAGGATACTAAAAGTGCAAAGTGGCCGCTTACCAGAGGTATTAAACTCTTTTGTTTCATCATTTTTAACAGACAGATGATGGTGGCCTATTGCATTACAAAGCCCGTAATTTATTTCTATAAATTGATTTAAACTGGCACCTTTTACATATGGTTTTCTATGCAAATATAGATTAGCGTTAAAATCTTGTACACAACAGAGCACACATTTAATATTTGGTGCATCGAATGCCGCGTACACACGATCGGTTTGTCTGATGAAAACGGTCTGATGGACCATTTTCATCAGACTAACCGATCGTGTGTGGGTCCCATCAGTTATTTATCCATCTGTTAAAAAACCAGAAACTTGTTTTAAAATTATCTGATGGTTAACTAACCGATAGAAAAAAACGATCGTCTGTGGGTACGTCCATCGGTTAAAAATCAATGCTCAGAATCAAGTTGACGCATGCTCAGAAGCATTGAACTTCATTTTTCTCAGCACGTCGTTGTGTTTTACGTCACCGCGTTCTAAAACGATCGTTTTTTTAACCGATGGTGTGTAGGCACGACTGATGAAAGTCAGCTTCATCGGATATCTGATGAAAAAATCCATCAGACCGATCGTGTGCACAGGGCATAAGATTATAAAAACAGCTTCCTATACTCTGCCATACTTAGCTATTTTCCTGGTATCTCTGACCGTAAGTGCTCCTCCTACTGATACTATTCTTGTAGTCTTACCACAGATCCCCTGGCATGAAACTCTCACCTTTTGAGGCTCCTATGACTTATATTGGGAGTTTTCATAAATCCCTATTTGTTATTAAAGTAGTAGAAAAGAAATACAGTAGGGTTAGATTTACCACAAGGAAAACTGTTCCTGTTTGTACATGGATCACTGAAGCTCATGTGAAGTTTTTTTTTTATTTTACCAGCCTTTTTATATTTTAATAATGTTTTCTTCCATCAGCCTTGAAACATTAGGTCACATTAATATATTTACACGCTCCTGAGTGATGGGGGAAGAGTTAGAGATAACCCTGGGAATAAGATATATGCCTGGAAGAAGAATATAGATTAATGTCTACAGGAGGTCATCAAGGTTTGCGTGTCTACAACTTTAACTAAGTAAAGCTCTGATAAGGAATGTACTGTTACTGAATATTACAGATTGTGGCAAAATAAGCCGTACACTGCTATATCTATAGGCAAAAAATAAATAAAAAATTAACTGTTACTTGACATAAACTTTATAGTAAAAGTATAGTGAATTTTAGGTGAGCAACTATTTGGAGTTATTTTGCAATCTTTACCTTAAAGGGGCTGTAAAGGTTTTTTTTTTTTTCTAAATAAGCTAAATAAGCTTTAAGCTAGTGCATTGTTGGTTCACTTACCTTTTCCTTTGATTTCCCTTACAAATGTTTTTTTTTCTTTGTCTGAATTTCTCACTTCCTGTTTCTCCTCAGTAAGCTTGCCCCCATCATTAATGGGGATTAGTCATCCAGAACAGCTTACTAACGAGGAACAGGAAGTGAGAAATTCAGACAAAGAAAACAAATAAAACATTTTTTTAGAAGGGAAATCAAAGGAAAAGTTAAGTGAACCAACAAGGCACTAGCTTAAAGGAACATATTTAGAAAAAACAACAACCTTTACAACCCCTTTAAGGAAAAGATTGCAAAATAACTCAAAATATTTGCTCACTTTAAATTTACTATAATTTTACTATTAGGCCGCCAGTTTCAGCGGACATGTTCGATCGTGTGTACTGCCTATCGGACCGTTTTTCAGCGTACAAAAAATTCAAAACATGCTTTGAAACCTGTCTGCTGGAAGCCTGTCCATCGGACAGGTTCGATGGTTAGTATATAAACAAAAACTAAAGTTGAACTTACTACCTCTACAAACTTATATATACTTATCCCGAAAGATCTATAACCTGTCACTCCCCTTATTTTAGGGGTCAACTGCCGTAGCCACAACAATGCATATAAAGAAAAAAGGATGTTGCACTATGGGGAAACTAAGACAAAGTATCCCCAATGGACAACCAAGGGGCTACCAAGGCAGAGATGGGCAGTAATATAGATAAAATTATTTATTAATCATATAAAGGTACCAAAAGTACAAAAATTCGGGATAAGAAATTTTTACAAAAAGTTGAAAATACAGAATGTATGTTATAAAGACTCACAAGTATGCCTACTTACAGCAGCCGGCCGGTGCTGCACACATGAACCTAGTTCATGTAACATGCGACAATGCGACACAAATAGGACACAAACATGTAACAAACATAAAAAACATATAACTGGGGCGATCCGGACGCCAAATAGGTCACTGCTGCTGGAGATTCCGTACGGTAATTACCTTTGAGATAACATTCAAAAATAATTATATAATGTGTGGAAATATCCAGCAGGAGTACCCCTGCGGGAGAAGGATGTGGCTGCAACTTAATATAATATGTAGTATGAGTATATCTGCATCCAGTTTAGTAATCGTTGTAAACCATTAATGCACTGATCAGATGGTTGGTGCTGGCCAGTAAGAACACAGTATAAGCAATTCTATGTGAGTTGCAGCCAACTAATGAGGGGACTGCGCGCCTTTAAATATTTTCCTGTGATTCCAGTGTAAATTTCATTGGCTGTGGCGTTGACATAGTTCACCGATAACCGTATTGGTACAGAACCTGATTGACACTGTCATGAAGGTAGAGTAATTAATCTAAAGTGTCCCCCGAATCTTTCGGGTATAAGCAGTCCTAGCAGTTGTCAGTATAATAAGAGGAACAGTCTTACCAGGCTCTTGAGAGAGGGGTCTGATAGTAAACGGCAGTGTTTGGCTCCCAACTCATAGGTAATGAGAATGCTGCTGGCCGTAACTGATGTCATCAGGTCTGTCAAAATCAGACAGCGTGTGCGGCAGGTAGCCTGGCCGGGTGTGCCATCGTGGAACTCACTTTTGTTTAGAAATGCCCAGTAAGGTACCCTATCCTTTTTGGATGATAGTACAAGACCCGGCTCTTCGGTAAGGCTGTGCAACTACTCCAGTGTCGATCCTTTTCCGGCGTGGAAGTCTCCTCAGAAAGGTCCCGATCCCGCTGGGGGTTGTGGGCGTGGCGTGGCGTCCGGTGCCGTATTACGTCAATGCGTTTCGCAACGTTAGTGCGTAAGCTTCGTCTGGACGTGGAGGGAGGAACGTGCGTCGCTCCTTTATGTGCTATCGGCGCACGGCCATCCCTCGTTGTTGTAAGAATTATCAATAGGAGTCCCTGTGGATAGACTGGATGTTGTTTTCTATGTGATGTCTATCTAGAGACCCCGCCATAAGTATTCCCAATACTAAACAGACACACAAAGCATTGACACATACAAAATCTATTTTGCCAAAACGGGGAACAACAACTGAAAGGCAAAAATGCAATATCAGTTATTATAACTTTTAGAAAAAATGCTATGTTTATCTCCATCTAGGTCTGTAGAGATGCATTTATCTGTCGGACCTTGTGGTAAAAACGGAAAATTAATTCTCTCATAAACTCAGAAGAGTAAAATGAATCAAGAACATAAAGAAAACAATGTGACTTAAATTATAAGAAAAATTATACATGATATATCTTATATAGTGATATAGATAAGAAGCTGACTAGTAGTTCGATGGTTAGTACACAAAATCATCGGACCAAAATCCCGCGCATTCTCAGAATCAAGTCGACGCATGTTTGGAAGCATTGAACTTCGTTTTTTCATCACGTCGTTGTGTTCTATGTCACCGCGTTCTGGTCCAGTGTTCATATTTTGTTTGTTTGCCTATAGATAGAGCAAAGTATGGCTTATTTTTACAACCCCTTTAAAGCAAACCTATCTTTGCCTATGCAGGGCAGTTTGGCGCAAGGTCATGGACTCTCTCCCTGCTCCTTTGTGAAACGGATGGAAGACAAAAGATTCACATGACCTACTGTATATACTCCATTTCAGTTATATAATTTTTCTTACACATATGGATAAAGTTGTAGGGGAGCAAAGCGAAGGAACTGTAAGCACCTGGTGGTGGGGGAAACAGAATTGTGTAACCACAACATTACTAAAAAAGGGTATTTTTAAGGCACTTTTGACATTTTTTATACGCTTATTTGTTGATTGTTTTTGTTGTAGTTTTGAGGGTAGAGAGTTTAGATTAGCCACTACAGGCATAGTATATTGACTACTTAGATTAGATATGACCCACAAAAAAAATGCCTCGTTTTAAATTAATTATCCAGCTCATATAGGTTGGTTTACTAAAGGAGTAAAGACCATTCCCTTTCAAAGCATATGATCACTTTCCAAAGTGTGTACACTTCAGGCAATCAATCGCAGGCAACCAAAAGTCCTGATTTTTTATTTTTTTTATTCTGTTGTTTACAATTGGTAATTAAAAGTAAACTCAACTTAACCTTAATCACTATATTAATTAAACATTTACATTTCTAAGTGAAACGTTTCTGCTCCATTAATAAATCAACCCCCAAGACTGGATTTGTAATAAATGTAGCACTGCCTTCAAAGAAGCTTCTTTATAAGGGGTGGTTCTTCTATCTTCCCCTCAGAGATGACCCATCCTGACTACACCAGAACTCACCGACACACCTATGGCTTAAAGCTAAATTAGTTAAAGGGGTTGTAAAGACAAAAATATTTTCCTCTTAAATTAAAGTCTGACAGTAGCTGATAAAGTAAAAAGTAATGTTTTGCATTATAACTAGTTAGATACCTGTTGAAATCGAGCTGTTTTATTCACCTCCGTCACTCCTGAATCGTTATTCTCACTGACTTCCTGGTTTGCGGTGCGCGTTCATTCTTGCTGCATCACAGCCTAATAGGAACTACAGTTCCCATTAGGCTTAGCCTCCATGACTATGAGGGATAAGAGAGCATCTTCACGCAGGGCTGTAATCATAGGGAGGGGGTGAGCACATTTTGCTTTCTACCATGCAAAACGGCTCAGATGCTGGTGGAAAGCAAGAAGAGGAGAGACAGGAAATGGCATTTTCAAACCTGGATTACTGTATTTTGGAGGTCAAAAGGAAAAAAGAGGTAAGTGATATTTTAATGCTCTAGCTTACAGCAATCAATTGATCTAATAAAAAACAAACCTTTAGTGTTCCTTTAAGGGAAAAGTTCACCTTTTGGAGCATGGGGAAGCAACAGGAACTATTCTGATTCATTTAATATCATGTGATTATTATGACAGTCAATCACAGAAATCATATGGGTTTGCTTGCAAAATAAACCTGTTGGCTCAGCTGCCATTTTGCCACAAAAAGAGGCACTTTCACAGCTGCTTCTCGAAGCCTGTATTTTGGAAAAGTAATATATAGAGAGTTAAAAATATAATTAAGTCTGAAAGTGTATCTAAACCCAAAACAAAATATGTTATACCATATATTGCAGTTTTCCACACGATATATTTAGTGGCTTCTATAGTATTATATTTTATTTTTTGCCTGGTAAGCTTGTGAATAACACACTTCCTGTTCTAAGGTTGTACAGGCATTCTTTCACTAAATCTATGGTTGTCACCCAGGCTGTGCTTTAAACAAATCTTTCTTTCTCAATCTCCATTAAAAGTGGAGAAACTTTTACAGGAGAAGGATAACATTGTTTGTGCTTTCAGTTCATCTCATAGTGTGTGACAAGGGTACTGCATTTTGCATAACAGGTATTAATACCCCCCAACTTTCAAACTTGAGAATGAACAATACTTTAGGGGTGGGGGGGGGGGAGCCTGTGGCACATGGAAAAAAAGGTGTAGCCAAACACTGAATGGAGTTGCACCACAAATGTATGCAGTGCACAGTTGCACTATGGTAGTGTAGATTTTTAGAGGTTAAAACATTACTTTCTCACTACTCATCATTTACCCTCCGAAGAGCTATCTACTGAAAATTGCTCTTCAGAGGATGTCACCAGTGTAACTGAGCACCTACTTCCGGTGACAGGCCAAAAGTGGGAGTTTCAGGGTTAGGAGAAACCATAGAACACTTCTGGGTGGGGGGAGCTTGGGTGATTACATTGGTCAGCTCTGCGTGTGCAGTAAGTGGAGCTGTGGGGCTATGCCACATGCACTCAGCCAATTTACTCCTACGAGCTCGGTTGGCTGACACCTTCCTGCCCCTCCCCGCTGTCACTCAGGTAAGGGAGCAAAACAATGGCTGGGTGTGACAGGGACAGGCTAAGCAGATGGCTCTGGGGCAGCACTGCTACCAGAGGCAGTTGACAGATGGAGAGGTGGGAGGGAGAAGGTACACAGGGGATGGGGGGAGGAGGATGGAGCAGCCAAGGGGGATACACTCTGTAACTGTCTTTTTATTGCAGTCAACATCTCCCCATCGGATGCCTGTCACAGTAAGTTGCTATGACAGGCAGCTGGCAGGGAGATGTTGGTTGCAATTCAGACTAGACCGCATTGTGTGGTACCCCATACTCTCTGCAAACCAGTGCCCATGCTCTGACAGTCAAATATCAGGAACCAAGTGCTAGAATTGTTCCGGCAATCTCTACAGGCAATCTATACAGTGCCTTGAAAAAGTATTTATACGCCTTGAATTTTTCCACATTTTGTCATGTTACATACAGCTAAAAACGTAAATGTATTTTATTGGAATTTTATGTGATAGACCAACACAAAGTAGCACATAATTGTGAAGGGGAAGGAAAATTGTAATAGTTTTTACATTTTTTACGAATAAATATGTGAAAAGTGTGGTGTGCATTTGTACTTAGCCCCTTTACTATGATACCCCTAACTAAAATCTAGTGGAACCATTTGACATCAGAATACACCTAGTTCGTAAACAGAGTCTATCTGTGTGTAATTTCATCTCAGTATAAATACAGCTTTACTGTGAAGCCCTCAGAGGATTGTTAGAGAACCTTAGTGAACAAACAGCATCATGAAGGCCAAGGAACACATCAGACAGGTCAGTGATAAAGTTGTGGAGAAGTTGAAAGCAGGATTAAGTTATGAAAAAATATCCCAAGATTTGAACATCTCACAGAGCACTGTTCAATCCATCATCTGAATATGAAAACCTTGCCGTCCTTTTAAACTGACAGGCTGGGCAAGAGAGCATTAATCAGAGAAGCAGCCAAGAGGCCCATGATAGCTTTGGAGGAGCTGCAGAGATCCACAACTCAGGTGAGAGAATCTGTCCACAGGACAACTATTAGGCCTCGTACACATGATCAGTCCAAACCGATGAAAACAGACTGAAGTTCAGTTTCATCGGTCCAAACCAACAGTCTGTTGTCCTTCGGTCCAAAAACAGAGAACTTGCTTTAAAATTGGACTGACGGAAGCCTGACCGATAGGTCAAAACCAATGGTTAGTATTGGTTCCAAACCCAGGCATGCTCAGAATCAAGTCGACGCATGCTTGGAAGCATTGAACTTCATTTTTTTCAGCACGTTGTGTGTTTTACGTCACCACGTTCTGACACAATCTGTTTTTGAACCGATGGTGTGTAGGCACATCAGGCCATCAGTCTGCTTCATCGGTGAATCTATGAAACTGAACTTCAGTCCGTTTTCATCAGTTTGGACTGATTGTGTGTACAGGGCCTAAGTTGTGCACTCCACAAATCTGGCACTTATGGAAGAGTGGCCATTGTTGAAAGAAAACCATAAGAAGTCTCATTTGGAGTTTGCCAAGTGGGGGACACCGCAAACATGTAGAAGAAGGTGCTCTAGTCAGATGAGACCAACATTGAACTTTTAGGCATAAAAGCAAAATTCTACATGTTAAACAGTCTTAGAAGAAAACCTGTTAAGCCTTGTACACACAATCAGTCCATTCGATGAGAACGGTCTGAAGGACCGTTGTCATAGGTTAACTGATGAAGCTGACTGATGGTCTGATGTGCCTATACACCAACAGTTAAAAAAACAATCGTATCAGAACACGGTGACGTACAACACGACGTGCTGAAAAAAATTAAGCTCAATGCTTCCAAGCATGCGTCGACTTGATTCTGAGCATGTGTGGATTTTTAACCGATGGTCGTGCCTACTAACGATCGGTTTTGACCTATCGGTTAGGAATCCATAGGTTAGTTTTAAAGCAAGTTGGCTTTTTTTTTAACCTAAGGTTAAATAACCTATGGGGTCCAAACACGATCAGTTTTGACAGATGAAAACGGTCCATCAGACCGTTGTCCTCTGGGTAACCTATCGTGTGTACAAGGCCTTAGAGTCTGCAGAAGACCTAGGGCAGAGGTTCTACTTCCAGCAGGACAACAACCCTAAACATACAACCAGAGCTACGAAAGAACGATTTAGATATAACATATATTCATGTGTTAGAATGGCCCAATCAAAGTCCAGACCTAAATCCAATTGAGAATTTGTGGCAAGACTTGAAAATTGCTGTTCACAGACTCTCTCCATCCAATCTGACAGAGCTTGAGCTATTTTGCAAAGAATTTCACTCTCTAGATGTGCAAAGCTGTAATTGCAGCGAAAGGTGGTTCTACAAAGTATAGACTCAGGGGGCTGAATACAAATGCATGTCATGCCGAGTACACACGGCAGAGAAACTCGACGGGCGGAACACATCGTTCCGCCCGTCGAGGTTCTCTGCCAGATGTCAGATTCGGCGACCCGCCCGTCGGGAAAGGCAACCAGCCATTCATCCCGACGGTGTCAGGAAAAGGTCCATCCGCTGGTGCTATTGATATCCTGTCTTGCAGTGCTGCGTCCCACCAGCAGGGGTCTCCTGGCAGTTTGGAGCTGTCAGGGGAACTTCCCCCTGCTGGTATATCACCTTTGGGATGCAGTACTGACCTCCACCAGCGGATGGACCCTGGCAGTGTGGAACACCTGGCCTTTGCTGCGTTCAGGTGTGACCTGAACCCAATCAGTACACCCACTATATATACCCGGCGGGTTCAAACAGAACTCGCCCTGGTATCTGTTTACTAACCGGACCCTGAACCTGCTCTGGACCTTTGACCTGATCCGATCTGATCTGTCCTGACCTGATCCCGATCCCTCTCCTGGACATTTCCTTCCTGCCCCTTCCCTGTCTGCAGCCTCTTTGGATGATCTCCTGGTATTTGACCCCGGCTTGGCTTTGGCTTATGAGTATTGCATTCTCCCTGAACTTGTATATAGCCTTTGTGTTATTCGTGCACTTATTTGCTCACCTTTGTAAATAAACACCTTTTTCCACTATATACAGTGTTGGTCTCCTCAGTGTAGGCACACAGTCCTGGTCCATCTAGAATCTCTGACAGACGGGCTGTCGAGCAAATAGAGAACCTGTTCTCTATTTGCTCGACGGGTTTCCCGACGGGCGGGGCTCGCTGAGAGCGTACACACGGCTGAGATTCTCTGCAGAATGCGGCTCCCAGCGAGGTTCTCGCTGGTTTCTGCCGAGAACCTCGGCCGTGTGTACGGGGCTTCACATGATTATTTATGAGCATTATTACTGTACCTAAAACTCAAAGATATATCCTTATGCCGCGTACACACGATCATTTTTCAGCATGAAAAAAAACTTCGTTTTTCAGCATGTCCAAAAAACGAAGTTTTCCCAACTTCATCATTAAAAACGATGTTGCCCATACACCATCGTTTAAAAAAAATTATCTAGCAAAGCGCGGTGACGTACAACAACAAGGGCACTATAAAGGGGAAGTTCCATTCGCCTTTGGGCTGCTTTAGCTGATTCAGCGTTAATAAAAGACGATTCATGGTTTTCTGTCTGTTACAGCGTGATGAATGTGCTTACTCCATTATGGATGGTAGTTTTACCAGAATGAGCGCTCCCATCTCATAACTTGCTTTTGAGCATGCGCAGGTTTTTTACGTTGATTTAGCCCACATACGATAATTAATTACAACCCGAAAAACGACATAGTTTAAAAAGGCGTTAAAAAATGCAGCATGTTCGAATTTTTTGTTGTCGTTTTTCAGAACCTGAAAAATGATGTGAAGCCCACACATGATCATTTTAAATGATGTTTTTGAAAAACGTTTTTTTCATGCCGAAAAATGATCGTGTGTAAGCGGCATAACAGTTCATTTTGTTTCATGCTTTTACAAACCAGAGAAATATGTAACGCTAAAGATTTTTTCATTTGCATTCATGACTTATTTGTGTCTGTGCATGACATATTTTTAAATAAAGGGTATCTTCATGCTCTGGAAACTTGGTAACAATAAAATGTCATTGGTCATGGAAGCAGCTTCCATTTAGACAATGAATTGATTTAGCGAATCAAACTGGTTTTGTGATAACATTGACAGGCACAAAATGATGAGAAAATAACTATACGGGGTGCCCACAAATGCTTTATGCATTTTGCACAAATAGTGTTGGCTCCAAATTATCCAATGACAATCATATCCATGCAACATTTGTTATTTTAATACTTAAAAATGTTAGTGAGGAAACCAAATAATTAAGTTATACTGTACAGGAAAAGATGATGTCGAAAAGACAAACAAAATAATTGCCCTATTTTAAGTTTTACACTAGGCATGTCTGCTTTGCCAGTGTGGAAAATAAAGAGAATTAGACACGTCAGTCTGTATTTCTAAATGAAAGCAAAACTTATATGTTCTTTGTGAGAATACAAAAGATTTAATACATGTTGCCATAATTACAGCTGGTGGTTTAAGGTAATATGTATCTGCATAAATATTGATATGATGCTGAGTACCTGACATGTATGGAATACTGGAATCCTATATGTTAAATGTCAGCCTCTTGATTTTTGATTTTTAGAAAGATGTCTTCATTTTTCAAAGTTACCAATGTTGATTTGAAATTCAATTTTTAATTGTAAAAAAAATAAAAATAACAAACTTGTCTATACTTACCTGCTGTATGCAATTCCATTGCACAAATAGGCCCCGAACCTCCTTTTCTTGGGTTCCCCGCCAACACTCCTGGCCCCTCCTCTCTGTCTTGTGCCCCTCCGGAAAGCCACATCCCATGGGGGCATTTCTGTGTGCTCGCTCCCGAGCCCCGCTGATGCGTCCATTGACACAGACAGCAGACTTGTCCTTGCCCCATGCTCCCTTGTCACTGGCTTTGATTGACATCAGCCAATAGCACCCACTGACCCAGCAGTTTACGTGTGGAGCATTTTACATTGGTAAAACCAGGATTAGGATGATTTTCAGGGTCTGCCTTGCAGGGTAATTTGAGGTTGTTGAAATAGGAAGACAGATGACTTCTTCATCGGTAGCTTGTTCATAAACATTGAGCTTGAGTAAGGCTGCTGCTTTCTTTTTTCCTTTTGAGGGACTTCTACTAGGGCTTCTGTCAGGGCTGCTTTTACTTGTGCCTGTGCTCTTGTTTGGTCAGCTTCTGCCTTTGCCTGTGGTCATACTTATGCAGCTTGCACCTCTGCCCCATGATTTTGGGCATCTTGTGCTTTTATGACTGTTTACCTCTTAATGCAGTAAGCTTCCATTTTTCTTCTTCTGCTTAAGCATGGACTGTTATGAGTTGACTACTCAATGAGAATCACTGAGGGCAGGATCTGCGTAAGGGTGACTGTGCTTGGTTCTTAGGTGATCTAGAAGATCTCTTAGAATGCTTGGCAAACTTGTCCCACACAGCCAGCTCCATGCGATTACTAAAATCTCTATTGGGTCGATAACATGGTCTGACCACGCTCCAATAACGATGAAGTACGCCATATCTGATGCCCAGACGGCTCAGCAGCCAGTATGGAGGCTCAATGACAGCTTACTGCAGGATCCTGAGGTGAAGGCCGAGATGACCTCCGAAACAACCCATTATTTTACGGCAAACGCGACAGCAGACAGCGACCCTGGCCTAGTATGGGAGGCCCATAAGGCCGTGATTAGGGGTGTGCTCATTAAGCACGGTGCTAGACTGAAACGAGCATGGACAGCACAAATGAATACCCTACTAGCCAAGCTACAGATCCTTGAGACGGCGCACAAAGCAAATCCATCCAGACAGCTGGGAAGTGAACTCGACGCGACTAGGTCACAGATTACAGACCTACTACAGTTTAAGGCCAAAGCAGCCATGCAAACGGGTAGGAGGAAGGGCTACGAGTATGGTAACAAATGTGGTAGACTCTTAGCCCAGGCCCTGCAGTCCCAGCGCCAGGTGTCATACATCCCCCACGTGGTCACCCCAACAGGACAGAAGATTTAGATGCCCAAACAGATAGCGCGGGAATTCAGAATCTTTTATGGCTCCCTATACAACATACAGGCGTCAGAACCAGTGGGGGAAGCCGCAGCAGAATACCTTGCGCGGTCACATATGCCGGGGCTGTCGGAAGATGCCCAACAAACATTGGATAATCCTATCACGCTAGCTGAATTGCAGCTCGCACTTAAGAAGACAAAGCCAGGCAAAGCCCCTGGACCTGACGGTCTGACTGTACTTTACTATAGAACCCTCCTCCCATGCTTGGGCCCACAAATGGTGAAACTGTACAACACCCTGGAGACCAGCAAGCTCTTCCATACCTTCTCCTTACAGGCTCAAATATCAGTCATTCCTAAGGAAGGTAAGGATCCATCTCAGTGTGGGAGCTACCGCCCTATCTCCCTCCTTAATGTAGACCTCAAACTTTTTACCAAAATTCTAGCCACCAGACTGCAACAATTTCTCCCTGGCCTCGTCCACTTGGATCAGGTGGGATTCGTCCCGGCCAGAGAGGCACGGGACAACACCACCAAAGTCCTTAATCTGGTTCATGTGGCGACCAAAGAGAGGACACCCTGCGTTCTCCTGGGGACGTACGCCGAGAAAGCGTTCGATCGCGTGAGCTGGGGGTTTCTCTCTGCCACATTACGGCACATAGGCCTTGGACCTCAAATGCAACATTGGGTGGCGGCGATATACATGGGCCCGGCAGCCAGGGTCAGAGCGAATGGTGTGTTGTCTGAGCCATTCCGTATTTCCAACGGGACCAGAAAGGGCTGCCCACTTTCGCCTCTGCTCTTCGCCCTGACCCTGGAGCCATTCCTATGCCGAGTTAGGGATCATCCCGAAATCTTTGGGGTTTCGACGGGGGGTATACAGCACAAAGTGTCCGCGTATGCGGACGACCTCATGTTCACGCTTACGCAACCCTTGACCTCACTACGGAACCTTATGAAGGAATTTGAAGAATATGGCCGACTCTCCAATTTAAAAATTAACTTTACCAAATCGGAGGCCATGGGGGTGGGAGTGGCTCCAGTCCAATTAAGGAAACTTAAACGTAGTTTTAATTTGAAATGGACGGACACAGCCCTGAAATATCTAGGCACTTTTATACCTGCATCCCTCCCCCAAATTTTTCGGTTAAATTTCCCCCACTCTTGAAGAGGGTACAGCAATTGCTAGATCAATGGAACTCCGGTCTCCACTCATGGCTGGGCCGGTGTAACATTTTAAAAATGTCGGTTCTCCCCAAATTTTTGTATCTGATACAAGCCCTACCAATAGCCATCCCAAGTAGTTTCTTTAAACAGGTGTATTCGGCTATGTCCCGCTTTCTCTGGGCAACCCGTGTCTGAAACAAAACATGCTCACCCGTCCGAAGCTCCATGGCGGTATAGCCATGCCAGATATCCGTACATATTACGGTGCGGCACACCTTAACAGACTCCTGGACTGGTGCAGACACTCCGACACCAAGCTATGGACTCGGATTGAACAGGCTCAGAGCCAAATACCGCTTTGCAGAGCCCCATGGTGTCACTCAGCTTTGCCTCCCGACCTTGGGAGTCACCCACTGCTGGGCACGACCATCAAAATTTGTGCCCGACTATTAAATGAGCCGCGCCTATCAGACTGCAACTCACCTCTGAGACTGGTGATAGGCCATCCACTGTTTCCCCCAGGACTGCATGACAGGAGATTTCGGGACCTCCGAGACGAAGGATTCTTCCAGGCGGCCCATTTTAGTGTGGGAAACAGGTGGATGGGGGCAACGGAACTTATGGACCCCGCCGGACCTTTCGGTCTGGATTATATGAGAGCCCAGCAGCTCAGTCACTTCTTGAAGGGTCTGCCGCCTCCGGACGGCACACCTTCCCCCCCACACCGTTCAAGGACCTATGTGTAGGCACTGGAACGCTCCCCCACGCACTATCCCTGATGTATGATATGCTGATTACACCCCCAGGGGTCGACCCTATTCCCAGCCTGGCTAAGTGGGAAAGGGACCTGGGTTGCAGATTTACGGGCAGTGTGGTACAACACATTCTTACTTTTACGCATAGGTCTTCGCTAAGTGCTAGGGTGCAAGAGACGAATTATAAAATCCTTACCAGATGGTACAGGACGCCGGAACTACTACACAAAATATTCCCGGAGACCTCTGATCTTTTCTGGCATTGCTGGGAGGAGAGGGGGTCACTCCTGCACATATTTTGGACTTGTGCCCGCCTGCGGGGCTTTTGGGGGAGGTCCGCCGCGTAACTCAGAAATTTACAGACCGTATGCTGGAAGATGACCCTGCGTTCTTTCTGTTGCATGTGACGGAAATCCCGACAAGGACTTATAAGGCTTCGGTGTTGCGCCACCTATTAGATCCGACTGTGACACAATGGCTCCGGAAGGTAGATGAAGTGAGCCGAATGGAGGACCTGGTCCTTACCAGTCAGCATAGGGAGGAGGCATACACAGACGTCTGGAGACCTTGGACCATGTTTAGATACTCGGAGGAAGGCCTGACCCTTAGAGGGGAAGCCCATGACTCGGGAACAGACCCCCCGACCACAGGGACAAGCTGAGTCCCGTACCAAGACTCTATGCTCGCACCCACCCCCACCCAGACCACCCTTCCTTCCCCTTCCCTAACTACCAGGTCAGCCCAACTTCTACCCTTCCCGCTCCAGGCCGGGAGCGGTTCCTGGTCCCCCCTCTTTCTGTTTTTCTGTCCTTTTCCTCTCTTTTCTGTTTTCCCACCTTCCCTTTCTATCATCCTGCTTTCTCTCTAAATAAACTGAGAAAACGCGGAGCCGGCTGTCCCTTGCGACCACTGTAGTATACACGCAGGAGGAGAGCGGATTATGCCTGGTTGTAGTACCTGCACACTCACTTGCACACACCCAAACTGGGTCCCCTGGGGATCTCAGGGATCGGTACACTTACCCTTGACCCTGCAGAGTTGTGCTATGGCTTTTTTATGTTTATGCTTGTCCTCCAACGCATTTACCCCTGCTTTTTGTATTTTTTGAGTTCTGTTACTGACTTGTTTTTGTGGTGATGTTATGACCCGTGAGGGTCGGTTGTTCTCTGCATTGAATAAAAAAAAAAAAAAAAAAAAAAAGAATGCTTGGCAAAGTAACAGGATGTATGTCATGATCACTTATTGCCCCTGTTCCTCATTCCAGCACCGGGTGTTGGCTGTTGCTTTTCCTCCCTGTCTGTGTTCACCTGTTATATGATTGATCTGCTCAGTCACCTGATATAAGCACACCAAACACTCTATGCCTTTCTTGTGATAGAGACAGACTTACCTGCATTGTTTTAGATCAAGCCTCCCGTTAGTCTGCCTTGCTTGCTGTTGGATCCCCTGTGTATGACCCGGATTGGACTGGATTATCCTCTGAACTCAGCCTGCCATTTTAATTGGAACAGATACTGGATTATCCCCTGAACTCAGCCTGCCTTTACCTGAACTGTCTTTGAACCACGCTATCTTTGTTTGCTTTTGCTCAGTTCGCATCTGCCTTGCCATGGTGGCCAGACACTATAGCATTGTGCACAAATTCCGGGGGGGGGAAACCAAGTACTGTTAGACCTGTTTGTCTTAAGGGAAAGGGGGCTGCTATAGGTGAAGCACACAGTAGCCAGCTATAGTGTCTGAATACCTGCGTTGGGGTAGATGTGACAATTGTGACAGATTTATATAGTGCCAATAGTTTGCACAGAGCTTTACAACATGAAGGCAGACAGCACAGTTCTAGTACAATTCAATATAGGAGGAATCAAAGGCCCTTTCATCTATCAGAGACTTGGCCTCCGAAAATGCAAAGTGCATTAAAAGAAGAATATTTTTCAGAAAGTCTCTTATAGCTTTCAAAGGCTCTTTTTAGCTTTCTAAGTGCACTGTTAATTTGATTTGTATCATCACATGTTTGATCAGCAGCAGTTATGTGTTTCTTAGTACTATTTCACAGGTCAGCTAGATTATCAGTCATTTCTGCCTTGCTTGCTTTATAAGAAAGGGTTCACTGTGCTTGGATCTAGAAAATACAGTATATTTACCTGTTACAAAACAGCTTTTTCTTGGGGAAGAAAAGACTGCTCAGCATCTGGCTGTAATGGATGTACAGATTCTTGTACACTCTATACATTACATACACCCGATCCTGGACTCTGTATATTATACACCCCTGACCCCCTCACTCTGTACATTATCTCTCCCCTGACCAATGCATTTTATAGATTACATACACCTGAACTTTTAACTCTGTACAGTACATATACCTGCCCCCTGCACTCTGTACATTATATATACTTGGCCTCTGCAGTCTGTACATTATATACACCTGACACCTGCACTATATGCATTACTCACATTTGACCCTTGAATTATCTATATTCCACAAACCTGACCCCAGTATTGTGTTCATTTTACACACGTGACCTCTGCAGTAAGGATATTACACAGCCCTGACCTTAGCAGTCTACAGTATATGTTACCTATTCTTGATCCTTTCACTCACATACCCTTTTACATCACATATTCTTAACCTCTGCACTGTATATAACCTACTCCTGACCCCTGCAATCTATACATTATATATGCCTGATACTTGAACTCTGTGCATTGCATAAACCAGATCCCTAAAACCTGCACATTACATACACCTGAACCCTGAAATTTTTGCATTACATAGTCCTGACCCCTGCACTGTGTACCTTACTTATACCTAACCCCTGCACTCTGTACAATACACAAATCTGACACTTTCACTCTGTATGTTAACTACACCTGACACAAGCATACTTTACACCACATACTTTTTACCCCTGCACTCTGTATGTAGCCTCAAGTTTTAAGCCCCTCCCACTGTAAGCACAATTTTGCTGTGAGTGAGTGAGTGAAAAACGTATATAGCACAACACGCGCTTGGTATCCATTTCCTCCTACACGTTGCCTTCAGAATAGATGGGTATTGAGTTTTTTCCTGAAGGCCCCGTGATTCACTTCCGTTCGGGGGCTGGTTGGTAAAGTGTTCCACAGTCTAGGTCCTTGGACTGCAAATCTTCATTCTCCTTTGGACTTGTATCTGGCCTTGGGTATCTGGAGTAGATTTTGGTTGGTAGAACAGAGGACGTGATTGGGGTTGTGACCTTTTAATTTGTCACATAAATATTAGGGCGCACTTCCTTGAACACACTTATGCATCAGACAAAGTGCCTTAAATGTTATTCTGTCTTTTACTGGCAGCCAATGAAGAGATCTAAGGGAGGGGAGATTGATTCCCAGGTTTATTTTCCTGTTACAAGTCATGCCGCTGTATTCTGGACGACTTGTAGACGATCAATTTGGTACTTTGGGGGTCCGAGGTAAAATGCGTTTGCATTGTCGAGTCTGGAGTTGAATATCGTTACTACCATGACTGCTAGTCTTCTTTTGGGATAAAAAGAATGAGTCTACGTAGAAGGCGCAGAAAATAGTGGGATCCGCTAACTACTGAGCCTACTTGTGCATCCATTGTCATTTCGGAGTCACTGTGCCTACAGTGCTGAGTGGCATAGACCTAATTTTCCTCCTTTGGTCAAGGGTGACTACACATTTTTACACCCCTGTGGGGGGCCCTTTCAGGCAAATTGTAGAGTGCTCCATGATTTCTAATGGAGGCCTTGCTAGGTGGAACATGTTTTCCAGAATCCCACCCACAGTCCAGGGCCCGTATTATCATTCTGCATCAGCCAGGATCTAATTCTAGAATAGAAAGTGATAAAATAAAGTATTCACATTTTTTGTTGATGGCGACAGTTCAACTTTAAAAAGTGGTTTGCTATAATATTATCGAAAACTTCTCGCTACTGTCAGGAGCCCACCAAAAAAAGGTCAAACATTTGGATGGTATATTTGCATTTATTTAAAGGTTTTGAATAACTGAATTTCATTTTTATGTTCAAAATAGTTTTGAGCAGATCTTCAAGCGTGTGATAATCAGGAATGTCAGCATGATAATTCATGCAAACTATTGGTGCATAAAAATCTTTTCATTAGTGTCAGTAAAGAAACACACATCCAATTATTAGTGAATTTTAATGAATCATTTTATTGTCTTTGTCAGCTTTTGTTAAAGAAAATGATTTCCCAGGAAAAGGACTTTGGCAATAACATACAGTATATCACATTTAACTTTTAATATGGTAAGATTTCCCTTCTTCTATTTTACTGACTATGTTGTAAAAAAAGCAAAGCTTAAAATGGCTAGCCTAATTTTACAAAAATCTCAACAATGTTTGTTAGTAAACTATGTATAGCAAAGTGATAACTGACAAGAATATTCCAGCACCCTCTATGTAGAACATATTGTATATGTGTTAAGATTTATGGGATTTAGGACAGCTGACTTAAAGAATATGCAATGGATTCTAATTACTTAACAGAGGAGAAAAAACACTGATTTGTTAAAGATGCAGTGACAGCTGCTGATGTCTGCTGAGGGAATGTATTTAATGTGCACATTTGTTTCCAAGTCAACTACTAAATTGAATTAAAACAGGGGAGTACAAAACTGGAGCTGGCCAATTTATTTCTAAAGTCGTCATTCTGCAGATGTTTACTTTCTATGTATTAATAGGGACGATGTGAGAAGCTCAGATGATCTCATTTTTAAAAGAAGACCAGTGTTACCTCTTGACTTACAAATTTATGAGTATGGACATCACATAATGGTGTTCTCTCGTAGTTTATGTCTGTAATAAAAGGTAATAAAATGCAAAAGAGTATCACCTTTTTTTTTTTTATTAAAGTGAGTGGTTTTGATCAGGTAAATATAAAATATTGCATATTAAGGTTATTTAGTTACTTCCATTTGTACAATATTGTATTACTTTTACCTATGCCGAAAATAGCCTGACTTCTAATCAACTTAACCACTTCAATACCAGACACTTTTACCCCCTTCCTGCCTAGGCCAATTTTCAGCTTTCATCGCTGACACAGTTTTTAATGACCATTGCACGGTCATGAAACACTATAGAGATTTCATTTGGTGGTATTTAGTCACCACTGGGATTTTTATTTTTTGCCTTTTGTTTGTTTCTGTTATAAAATTTTGCAAATAAATAATCTTTTTTCATAAATTTAGGCCAAAATGTATTCTGCTACACTTCTTTGGTGAAAATAACCCAAATCAGTGTATATTATTTAGTTTGTAGGAAAGTTATAGAGTCCACACACTATGGTATATAAAGAGGTATATAAAGAAATTAGATGAGCCGTCAGTACATCAGGATTGATCTATTTACAGATACAGTGCATCCGTAAAGTATTCACAGTGCTTCACTTTTTCCATGTTTTGTTATGTTACAGCCTTATTCCAAAATGGATAAAATTCATTATTTTCCTCAACATTCTACAAACAATACCCCATAATGACAAAGTGAAAGAAGTTAGTTTGAAATCATTGCAAGTAAATAAAAAAAATATGAAAAAAATAAACTCATGTACACAAGTATTCACAGTCTTTGCTCCATACTTTGTTGAAGCACAATTACAGCCTCAATTCTTTTTGAGTATGATGCTACAAACTTGGCACACCTATTTTTGGGCAGTTTCTCCCATTCTTCTTTGCAAGACCTTTCAAGCTCCATCAGGTTGGATTGGGAGCGCCGGTGCACAGCCATTTTTAGATCTTTCCACAGATGTTCAATTGTGTTCAAAAGTCTGGAATCTGGCTGGACCACTCAAGGACATTTACCAAGTTGTCCTCTAGCCATTATATCTTTATCTTGGCTGTGTGCTTAAGGTCATAATCCTGTTGGAAGATGACCCTTTGACCCAGTCTGAGGTCCAGAGAGCTCTGGAGCAGGTTTTCACCAAGGATGTCTCAGTACGTTCATTTATTTATGCATTCATCTTTCCATCAATCCTGACTAGTTTCCCAGTTCCTGCTGCCAAAAATCATCCCCACAGCATGATGCTGCCACCACCATGCTTTACTGTTGGGATGTATTGGCCAGGTGATGAGCAGTGCCTGGTTTCCTCCAAACATGATGCTTGCCAATTTTGTTTCTCATGGTCTGAGAGTTCTTCAGTTGCCCTTTGGCTAACTCTATTCAGGCTGTCATATGTCTTTTACTGAGGAGTGGCTTCCATACAGGCCTTTTGGGCACAGTACTGCAGAGATGTTTTTTCTTCTGAAAGGTTCTCCTCTCAACGCAGAGAAATACTGGAGCTCTGTCAGAGTGACCATTGGGTTCTTGGTCACCTCATTAACTAAGGCTCTACTCACCCAATCGCTCAGTTTGGCCCAGCGGCCCGCTCTAGGAATAGTCCTGGTGGTTCCAAACTTCTTTAATTTACAGATAATGCCCATTGTGCAACTCACAAAATGAGAGATGGAAAATAAGTGATCGATTAAATAATTGTAAAGGCCCCTCCCCCTGAAGAGACGGGGGTTGAAAATAAACAACAAAAAAGTCCAAGGTATTTAGTAAGAGGCATGGCAAGTTTTTTGAAGTTGCCTTTTTTGTCATGAGTTTTTGGAAAATTAAGATTGTCATCAGTGCAGTACAGTGTCATCATATAATGGGTGTGGTAGTGATCAATATGAAACAAATAATAATAATAGTAATTTTTTCTTGTCAATTTTTTTTATTATATATTTTTTAATTTTTTTGTAAAAAGAATTTAACCCACTTTGACCAGAGCAATATAATGTTACCATAGTAACATTGTACCACTTTGGGAAAGTGATCAGTATTTTTATTTTACACATTATGTTTCCATATAGCAGTGCATTACTTTGCTATATGCAAGCATTTTACAGAATAATATTGATTCATTCAGTTTGTTTTGTTGTGATTAGCTGTGATTGGTTAGGAATAATCACATGGTACAGATGGGCTGTGATTAGCCCAGTCTGTACCATATGATCACACTGACCAATTACAGCTAGGAAAACAATTGTATACAATGGTTGGCTTGAAAGGAAGCCATCCATTGTGTACAACCTTGTGATTTTTTACAACGTTAACATGTATTGGCAGGGTAAATAAAACATATTTGATGGTATAAGGTCTGTGGCATTTGTTATTGTTCACACAATGAATTGCTCAAATGTTAAGCCTCCTGAAAAAAAACCTCTATAATAGCTTTTAAATATTTTCTATGGAGATATTAGGGTATAGTTTAAGCTATTGTATGACCATGCACAAATTTAAGGCTGAGCATGTTTGGTATGTATTTACTTGGTGCAACCCCATATTTCATAATTTACCACAACAATGGGTATTATATTGTGTCTGTGTGCACTAAAATTAAATTGACAGTAATTTTCACTAAAAAATTGCAGTTGTGCTAATATCACATGACATAAAAAGACTGGCAACTGCCAACATTTTATTCCACAAGTCTATGCTTTTAGAAAATATATTTTGTTTTATGGGTTTTGACAAGTCTTAATAAAGGCATAAAATATGTATTACAACCATTAACCATATGTGCAGTGGCAGGCCAGATAAGCCTTAATGCTCAGCTGCTGCGTATACAGTCAGGGGCAGACTGACAACTCATGGGGCCCCTGGGCAAGTGCAGAGGCGGGGCAGCTAAAATCTCGGGATTTTCACATCAAAAGCATGTCGGTTTCGGACATATCAAGGACAGATGTAAAAAAAACATCGATTTTTACATACTGTCCCTGGTTTTTCTGAGCCTGGCAAACTTGATGGGGCCTCTTAGTGGCATGGCGCCCTCGGGCAGTGTCCAAGTGACTCAATGGTCAGTCCGCCCCTGTATACAGTATGTGTAACTGTGAAGTTCTAGAGCCTTCCCTATCGGTGGCTTAAAACTGTGACCGAGTTGTCACTGACAGCCCACAGTCACTCAAAGGGGCTAACATAGTTACATAGTTATATAATCCTGGATAAAAAAAGACAGTCCATCCAGTTCAACCCCCAAAAAAGTCAAGAGCAGACACAAATTGAAAACCTCCATATACACTATCCTATACCCACAGTTGATCCAGAGCAAGCAAAAAAACAAAAAAAACAATAAAGCATGATCCAATTTTCTCCGGCAGAGGGAAAAAAATCCTTCTGGATTTTAAAAACAGGCAATTGGATATTCCCTGGATCAACTTTACCTATAAATATTAGTATCCATTTATAGTTTGTGCATTTAGGAGAGATTCCAGGCCTTTTTGTAAACAATCTACTGAGCTGGCCAGAACCAGCTCTTGAGGAAGTTTCACAGCTCTTAGGCGGCGTACAGACGATCGGACATATCCGATGAAAACGGTCCGCGGACCATTTCCATCGGATATGTCCGATCGGGAGTTTGATCCGATGGCGTGTACACACCATCGGATCAAATTCCCCGCCGCCGGACGGCGCGGTGACGCGGCGGTGACGTTGACGCCGCGTCACCGCCACGTCACCGCACCAGGAAGTAAAACACTTCCGCGCATGCGCCGAATCCATTCGGCAGTGGCGCGGCGGCGGTGGGGGCCGACATGTCTGCTGGTAAGTGTACTAACCAGCAGACATGTCGGGCGGACAGATTCCACCGGATAGATTTCAAAGCTTGCTTTGAAATCTGTCGGGTGGAGAAATCTGTCCGCTAGCCCATACACACGAGCGGAGATGTCTGCTGAAACGGTCCATCGGACCGTTTTCAGCGGACATATCCCCTCGTGTGTACGCCGCCTTACTGTGGCGAAACCCTTCCATCTTTGGAGGTTAAATATATTTTCCACCAGACATAAAGAGTGCCCCCTTGCCCCCTTGTCCTGTGTGACCTTAAATTGAATAACTTAACACTGAGTGAACAATATGTACCACTTACAGTATGTATTTGTACATGTTGCTCATATCCCCCCCATAATCTCCTCTTTTTAAGAGAGAATAAATTTGGTTCCTCTAATCTTTCCTCAAAGCTGAGCTCCTCCATGCCCCTTATCAGTTTGGTTTCCCTTCTCTGCACTTTCTCCAGTTTCCCGGTATTCTTTTGTATGAACTGGTGTCCAAAAACCGAACTGCATATTCCAGATGAGGTATTACCAAAATGATTTCTCTCTCTGCATTTCATACCTCCTTTAATATAACAAAGATTTTGCTCACTTTGGAAACTGCAGCTTAGCATTACATGGTGTTATTAAACTTATAATCAACCAGAACACCCAGATCCTTCTCCGTCATTGATTCCTCCAGTTGTACTCCCCTACTATGTAAAATGTGTAGCGGGGTCATGCCATCATTGACTTTTTTTAGCAATGCAAACCTGAATCCCCACCAGTGCTCCAGTGGTATCGTACTTATGTGTTGTATTTCTTAACAGCAATGCATTGTGGGACTGAAAGTACCAGGAGGAACAGACTCCATTGACAATTTGTAGACTACATTTCCCACAATGCTTTGCCTTCCTGGAGCACATGACACCTCCGCACAGCCTTATGGGGGAGGTTACTTAAAGGAAGGGAGGAGCTGTTTTCTCTCTCTTGGGATCTACGTTCTCCTCTCTGCAGAGCAGGGGAGAGCAGCTACAGCCAAACAGCTAGGCCTGAAGCCTGGAAGGGGATCCATCTGGAGACCAAACATCCGCAGAGGAACCAGACTGAGTGCCTGCAGTTCATGCTTTCAGAGGACTGGAGGAACTCACCAGCTGACTAACATAACAGTGGGGAGCTGTCGATCCGGAGATCGTGTGTTGGGGAGCTGTGACTGTTTGGCGCGTTTACTTCTGTGAAGGCCTCAGATGGACTGAGTCTGATCAAGTGAGATGGCACCTGCCCCGACTTCCAATAATACCTCAGTTTATAAAGTTAGCAGTACTCCATCAGACGAAGCTACGTGTTGTGTGCTGTTTTAACAGAGAGGCCTAGTGTAGGACGGTCAAACTAGCGGAATTGATTGACGCTGGCTGGATGATCGGTCCACGAGCATTTGTATTCTTCATACCCCTTTGACCAAGTTTAACTCCCCTTCCTTGGATTACAAATTTAAATAAGTGCACCAACATTATCAACAGAGACTTAATCCTGTAGGAACATTCTGAAGCTGTTTGAATCTGCCCTGGTCAGGGTCTTTTGCACTTGTGTTTTATAGGACTGCCCACTAGGGGAAGCTCGCGAGCATAGACTGCCTATAGCAACTTTTATATCTAGGAATATTACTGGTTTAGTTTAAGTTCTGTCTTTATCTGCTGACTCTGTTTTTCAGTCTTATTCTACCCATTTACCATATACCAAGTAAAGTTACCCATTTGGTTTTAACTATATTTACTGTGTGAGGTGTGTTTACTCCTGAGCCACAAGTTAAGAAGGTAATCATATTATTGTGTTGCATTGCATATTTTAGATGTGTCATTGTGTTCTCAGCCAAGTGGGGGACACAATACTATTGCATCTGCCCTGGTGTGCCAAGGGAGGGTTCGAGAGACTTTAAGGGGGTGTACAAATTAATGAGAGTAGATCCCAAATCTATCCTGAGGGGGTAGCGCTACACATGCATATTCTTAGCCCCCAAGTTTATACCTTTACATTTATCTACATTAAACCCCATTTACCCAATTAAACAGTGCATTGAGGTTGGTTTGTAAGTTGGAAACATCCTGTAAGGGCATCCACTGCATAGCTTGATGTCATCTGCAGACTGAAATGGTACTTTTTTTAATCCCAGACCCTATATCATTTATCAATGTATTAAAAAGTAAGGGTCCCAACACTGAACCTTGGGGTACACCACTGATAACCTTGGACCATTCAGAGTAAGAATCATTAACCACAAATTTCTGAATTCTATCTTTTGACCAGTTTTCTATCAATTTACAAATAGATTTTTCCAACCCTGTAGACTTTACCTTACAAATTAGCTGTGTGGGGGGAACTGTGTTAAATAGTTTTGCAAAGTAAACCATATCAACAGCAACTCTTTTGTCTAAGGTTTTTCTCACCTCCTCATAAAAAGACACAAGATTTGCTTAAAAACTTTTTTCTTTCACGAATCTATGCTGTGTATTGCTTAAGAATTTGTTTTCTAGTAAAAACTCATCTACGTGGGCTTTTATTAAACTCTCCAGTATTTTCTCAACTATCGAAGTTAAACGAACAGGTCTATTGTTACTTGGTAACGATTTTGACCCCTTTTTAACATGTGTTCATGTGGTGCATATTTGACAAGAAAAAAAAAAAAATGTTGGGACTTTAAATGAGACCATGGCTTGTATAGCATACAGGTCTATATCCCTGATAATATGGACAAAAGGGGCAGATAGGGGCAGAGGGATAGTGGGACTTTGAATGAAACACAACACTTGGGTTGGATGAGACAATCAATATATGGTAAACAGCTAGTTTATTCATAACAGACTAGAGCATAATGCATATTGTGACACTTATGTTGTATCAATAAATATAGTACAAAATAAGATAAAACATGATTGATAAATCACAGTATAATCATAAAGTTGATAGCATGGAGGCAATATAGCATATGGTTAACATAAATGTCAGCAAACTACCCAAGAGTGTATGAAATGGTAACATAGCATGATAGATTAATTCATAACTCAACCAGTTAATTAAAACCCATGGTGACCACATGATTGCTTTGATGAAACATCAAATAGGAAGGCTCTACGCATTTCGTGGAGTTATATCCACTCATCAGGAGATAATTGGGGACACCTATAACATAGAATTATTGAATTAGTGGTAATTAATTAAAACAGGAAGAGGGGGAACAAAAACTGTAACCCTAATGCCGCGTACACACGATCATTTTTCAGCATGAAAAAAAAAGTTGTTTTTCAGCAAGTCGAAAAAACAACGTTTTCCCAACTTTATCATTAAAACGACGTTGCCTACACACCATCGTTTTAAAAAAAATATCTAGCAAAGCGCGGTGACATACAACAGGTACGACGGCACTATAAAGGGGAAGTTCCATTTGGGCTGCTTTAGCTGATTCCGTGCTAGTAAAAGACGATTCACGCTTTTTTGTCTGTTACAGAGTGATGAATGTGCTTACTCCATTATGAACGGTAGTTTTACCAGAATGAGCTCCCTGAGAATGCACAGGTTTTTTACGTTGTTTTAGCCCACGCACGATAATTTTTTACAACCCGAAAAACGACATAGTTTAAAACAACATGAAAAAATGCAGCATGTTCGAATTTTTTTTTTTCGTTTTTCAGAACCTGAAAAATTATGTGAAGCCCACACATGATCATTTTAAATGACATTTTTTAAAAACAAAGGCCCAGATTCACAGAGCGATTACGCCTGCGCAACTTGAGATGCGCGGCGTAAGTCGAAATGTGCGCGTGCGTTTCGATGCACGGCATCCCCAGAACGAGATACGCAAAAAATCTACTTTTTTTTTGTCCCGCGTAATTTCGTTAGACTGGCGCATCCGTCCGCGCAAAAGTGCGCTAGACAGACCATTGATTTGCTAGTCAAATATGCTAATGAGGGACTTACGGGGATCCACAAAAAAACGTTAGGGCAGCGCAGGCTACGCAGTGTGCGCAACAGCAAAATGTCCTGTCTAAAATTAGACCATAGAAAAGCTGGTCTAAAAAGAGAAAAAAAGTCTACCTTTTAGATAAAGCAACACTGTTAGTGAGGAGCTCAGCAGTCACACGTTTTGCACAACAATCTGTATGCCAACATGCCAGTGGCATCGTCGCGCATAGCTATACTACTGACTTTAGATGAACAAAGAAGGATGAGGGCACTAAGGAGGGCACGGGAGATGTTTTTTTTTTTATTTGCTTATATAAACTTTACAATTTAATCTAATCTAATACAATATTCTTATCTGATACAAGCCCCTCACTCTTCACTTGATATATCACACATGCATAGACATCTTTGGCATGAGTGATTCTGAGGTGTCTCGCATCTTCAGATTCACCCCTCATGTCATCCTGGAATTAACCACAACCTTGCAGGAGGACATCAGCAGCCCAACACATGGCACTACCCATGACACCCATGACAGCTACATATACAATCAGAGCCCCATCCCCACAGATTTCGAACAGAACATGTATGGGGACAGCTGGCTGGTTGGTGAGTGACATGGGTGGCAGGCATGACTGTCCCCCCTCATGATGCACACATCACAAGGGACACATGCACTACTAACATCCTCCTGTCTTTTCCCTTCAAGGTGACTCTGCATATGCACTGGGACCCCATCTCATGCCAGCTCACATATGCATCTTTGCACGTTAAAAACACACACATTAATCATGGCACAATGAGAATGCATGCATGCACACCACTGTGGTCCCTAGCACACACACCCCACATCCTCATCACATTGGATTGGCACAAGCCCACCATGCAGGACTTGTGAGCAGCAACGCCATGCCGCGGCTCCAATTATGTCACTGTACATTCATACACCATTCACACAGACCTGGGGATCCCTTCTCCACCACAAATGAGGGTGACACCCCTTTTCCCGCAGGAATATCACCCCCACATTCCAAAATCATACACAAACAGAACCAAAAAAATAAAATAAATGACGAGCAAAAATAAAAAATGCCCCAGCAAAAATATAATTTAAACAAAATAACAACAAAGAAAACACATAGGGCCAGATTCACGTATTCCAGAGCATCTTTGCTCTGGAGTAACGCTTCTGATTTGCGTTGCGCTGCCGAAATTTTAGGAGCAAGTGCTGTCATTCACGAAGCACTTGCTCCTAAAGTTGCGGCAGCGCATCACAAATGAACCGGCGGAATTCAAATGTCGCGGGTACGGGGCGTGTAGTATGCTAACTACGCGCGATCCCGCCGCCAACGTACTGCGCATGCGTCGAGTGTCAAAACATCCCCGTGCGCATGCTCCAAAATCTGTGAATGAACGTCAATGACGTCACATTCCCATTCATGACCGTTTTACGCAAGCGACGTTTTTTTTTTTTTTTTTCCGACGCGATGACGACGCCTATACCTAACATAGGATACTCCAACCCCATGTAGGTATATCTATGCGCCGCGTATCCCGTCCGGAAACGTCGTATCGTCATTGCGTCGCGCCGGATTTCGATCGTGAATTGCCGATTTCCGCTCATTAACATATTTTTTGAGCGTAAATCGGCGGGAACGCCCCCGGCGCCATTTTTAAGTTGAAGTAACGATGCGATGGCGAAACTCAGTTACGCTGCTCGCATCGGAACTTCAACCCGGCGTTTCTTGTTTTCTGGTTACAGAAAACAGAAACGCCGGCTCAAAGCCACAGTTAGGCTGGCGGATCACTCGATCCGCCAGCGTAACCTTTCCTGAATCTGGCCCATAAAAGACAAAAATCACTCTGCAAAACAGTCCCCAAATATCTCAAAGACACGTCACAAACAAATAAACAAACGCTAATAAACAAAAGCACCTTGCTGTATAGGAAGGGAAACAAAGGGATGTACTTTTGCAATGCAAGTGCGTTTGTCTCTGTCTATTTATGCTGTTTGCGTAGTTCACAACGTTGCCCTAGTCCATTTCCAATTTCACTGATTGCGCCGCTCCCGAGTTGTGAGCATGCGCACAGCGGAGCTGACCATGGTCTCCTTCAAGCGCGCATGCGCAAGCCGGCCGGCCCTTCATTTGCATGGGGTCACGGCTCATTTCAATGTAACACGCCCACGTCCTTCCCAATTTGTATTACTCCGCCTTACGCCTATGAAAAAACGTTACGCATGCGCAATTTTCTGCGCAAAAGCTACGAGAATAGGGTGATTACGCGGCAAAATTGCGCAAGTCTAACGTAAAGGCGTTGCGCTACGCCGGTCCAATAATGCGCAGATGTACGTGAATCTGGGCCAAAGTTTTTTTCATGCCGAAAAATGATCGTGTGTACGCTGCATAACACTCTTACCTGGGGGTAAATAGAAAAATCGAAAAGAGGTTAACTGCTAATGTTAAAAATGTAAAATCCCAAGGGGGGGATGAGAGACCGACCCCCCGGAAGCTGAGGCGGAAATTGATGATGTGGCAGGGCAGTCCAGTGAAGAGTGAGAACATTATGCATTGAAAGGATCCCCCAATGCTGTGGTGATGAATAGGAGCCTTGGGGCATCTATAAACAAATGATGAAATATTCAGCATGGGGATGGTATGCTAGAGCAACCTTTCTCAACCAGTGTGCCGCGGCACACTGGTGTGCCGCCAGAGGTTCTCAGGTGTGCCGCGGGGTCAGTGGAGAGAAGGCTGTCAGATGAGCCCTATCTCCTGCCTAACTGTGAGAAGCTCTGTCGGCTTCAAAAATAAAGTAAATTGCAGAGGCGTGTGCTGTGCTCTCTGCTTCCCCCTAGAGTGCAGTACCCGGCTAAAGAGAAATCTGGAAAGGTACTGAGCTAGAAGCTAGATTATTTTTTTTTTAAATGGCTTTATACATGTGTCTGTGTGTGTGTGTGTGCATATGTGAGTGTCTGTGTGTGTACATGTGACTGTATGTGTGTGCACACGTGACTGTCTGTATGTGTGTGCACACATGTGACTGTCTGTATGTGTGTGTGTGTGCACATGTGACTATTTGTATGTGTGTGTGCACATGTGACTGTCTGTATGTTAGGGTGACCAGACAGTCCCCTGATTGAGGACACTGTCCCCGGACCAAGTCTGTCCCTGGTTTTGTACCCAGATTGGATTTAATAGGGGGCGGGGCAATTTCAAAGACAGTCAGTACAGAATTAAAATAAAAAAATTAGAATTACACACCCCCGCTCTGCCGTGCCTACTAGCATAGGGGAGTTGTATTTTTCCCAGAATCTGTGCCCCTTTCTGATGATCATGTGCTGGTCGGAGCGGAGGGAATATTTCCTCAGTTTCGGGTGCATGCCCATTCAGTTTCGCTCGCATGTTCTTCTGCTTTAGCTCAAATACCGGCCAGCCACCTGCCTATCTCCTTGCCTTCCCTGGTGGAGTGATCTTCCTCTGCTTCCCATTCAGTAGTAGCCGGGGCCCGGAGAGTAAGACTTGAGAGGCGGTGAGGCGGGCATCGACGGGCAGAGAGTCACTGATTGCCGCCATTACTAGTAAAGAAAAAATATGTCCCCGGATTTCATTTTAAAAATCTGGTCACCTTACTGTATGTGTGTACATGTGACTGTCTGTATGTGTGTGCACATGTGACTGTATGTGTGTGTGTGTGTGTGCACATGTGACTGTCTGTATGTGTGTGTGCACATGTGACTGTCTGTATGTGTGTGTGCACATGTGACTGTCTGTATGTGTGTGTGTACATGTGACTGTCTGTATGTGTGTGCACATGTGACTGTATGTGTGTGTGTGTGTGTGCGCACATGTGACTGTCTGTATGTGTGTGTGCACATGTGACTGTCTGTATATGTGTGTGTGCACATGTGACTGTCTGTATGTGTGTGTGTGTACATGTGACTATCTGTGTGTGAACATGTTACTGTGTGTCTGTATGTATGTGTGTGTACATGTGACTGTCTGTATGTGTGTGTGCATGTGTATGTATGTATCAGGGTTGCCAACTTTCAGTAAATTTACGAACAGTTTGTAAAATCCGTACTTTTTTCATCTGTCCTTGAATGTCCATTGCGGACATGCAGCCTACATGTCCGCAATGGACATTCAAGGACAGATGAAAAAAGTATGGATTTTACAAACTGTTCGTAAATTTACTGAAAGTTGGCAACCCTGGTATGTATGTGTATGTATGTATGTTACTTTTAATCCTGACCCCCCCCCCCCATTCCTGTACCATGACAATGGATTTTGTAGGGCGTGTCTGATAGCAGCAAGGACTGCTGCTTCTCTGAAAAGCAATCCATGCACAGATCGCTTTTTAGAGGCATTTGACAGGCCGTAAAGAGGCATTATGTTGCCTCTTTACCACCTGTTTTAAGCCCGTAAATGCAGCATCACTACACCGCAACCATTCAATGCACACAGTTGCAGGGTAGCTGCAGTGCACCCCCATTCACCCTCGGTATACCTCCAGTTGCAGCCACAGCATGTGAACACCCCAGCTGCTGCCTCTGCAGCTAAAGGTAGAGAAGTTGGGGGTGGTAAAAACGGCTCAACCATGTGGTTTTACCGCCCCTTTGACATGTGAACAAGCCCTTGGTTCACATCTGTGCAGCTGCATGTAGGGCAGCCCATTCATTTCAATGGGCTTCTGTACCCACAAAAATGCAGGGAAACAAGTCCCCAACCTTCTTTTTTTTTAAATTGCACTGCAGCAAAAGCACCCCACATTTTCCAATGTGTGGGTGTACCATTAAGAATTAATTGTACCCCTAAAGAGCAGAGCATTTGTCTGCGTGTCAGGAATGAGTGCGATTTTGCGCGTGTTCTGCGACACACCGTAATGTGAACCAAGCCTTGGACTGGGGTGCCTCAAGACTGAAAATACTTTTTAAGGGTGCCCCAACTGGAAAAAGGTTGAGAAACACTGTGCTAGAGTGAGAGAGGGATAGAATTGAGGAGTGGGATGGGGTGGTGAATTGGAGAGTGTGTGGAAAATGACCCTGATATGATGTGATGGAAAGGGCAAAAAGGACACCACAGCAGTGCAATGTGAGTGTGCAAGAGTGAAGATTAAGAGACACCATGTGAGAATGACAAAGTGGAGTGAAAACATGATTACCGTTAAGTAAGGAATGGCCCGCCTGCATACATAGTCCCACCAACGTCACGCTAAAACATGTCATGAGAGAGGAAGGGAAGCAACCACACTGAGGCGACCATCATAGTGCATGCAGGTGGAAGTGGCCGAAGCCATCACGTGATGTCATGGTGATGCCGATCACACGGGCGCCGGGGGCGTGGCGTTGACGCGTAGTAAGTGCAGTCCCCCAGCCCTGCAAACAATAGGCGAGGGAGTGGGGGAAAAAACCCTGAAGCGCGTCGCAGCTCCCGGGGATAAGTACAAGAACCTCCCCCAAAGGGGATGACAATCTAGACATGGTCTAATTCAAGCAATGTGCCCCACTGTTGCAGGTATCTGGTACTGGCACTTGATGAATAACAACAGTAAACCATGGAATAAAACTGTAAATAAGTGTGTGTTTCCATCCCTGTTATATTTGAAAAAAAAAAAAAAAATATATATATATATATATATATATATATAGTTGGGACTTTAAATGAGACCATGGCTTGTATAGCATACAGGTCTCCATCCCCGATAATATGGACGAAAGGGGCAGATAGGTGGAGAGGGATAGTGGGACTTTGAATGAAACACAACAATTGGGTTGTATTAGACAATCAATATATGATGCTGCTGGCTTTAAATATGCCACTAGGTGCCAGAATCTGTCACACGTTCCGTGCGCCTTGGTGCATGCGCGTGCGCACTTACACATTAATCTTCTTGGCCGTTTGTGCTCATGGCGAATTTCTATGTGCCAATAGAAAATTTTCTGTGCGCCAATCTACAATTCTGCTGGGCATTAGCAGATTTAACAGTTCTTCGGAGGGCTGTTCTTTGACAGGAACTCTCTACCTCAATCTGTCTGGCTATCTCCTACTCTGGCTGCCTTTAGGGGATCCCTGAAAACTCATCTCTTCAGGGAAGCCTATCATGCCTAAAACTAATCTTTTATCTCTTCCATCAGCTCATCCCCCACAGTTAAACCTTTTGTACCACTTGCCCCACCCTCTTAGATTGCTAACTCTTATGAGCAGGGCCCTCTTAACCCTTTTGTATATGAACTGTTGGCGATATATAAATCCTGTATTATAATAATAATAATAATAATAATAATAATAATCTGTGTCTGTGCTGTCATCAGTGCTTTGTCCTGGATTTCAGATATGCTCCTGTCATCAAGTTCCTGTGCCCATTAAGTTCCCCAAATCCCTAGATATTGTCAAAATGACCAAATCAAGTGTCCAGATTCAGGAAATTAATAAAGGGATGATCTGCATGCATTTAAAAAGAAATCTCTCCGATGGGAAACCAATAGCAAAAAAAAAAAAAAAATCTGACAGGTGTTATAACCTTCCCTAACGCTATCCAAAATTAAGAAAAAACTTTTTGCCTATAGTTCTGCTTTAATCAAACTCTTTCTCCAAAGTGCATACCAGTGTAGCAGGTACTTCTCCAGACTGGTCTAATCTAGTATGGCAGAGCTGTCTGTTGCAGCAGCGTGGGCTTTTTCACCCCCCCTTTCTCTCTTCACACAGACACTCAGAACTGCTTGTTTGTACACTTCGTATTGGAAGTTGTCTGTAAACTCCCTATTGGAAAAGCCTGAGCCAATCATCAGGCAGCAAAGGACTGTGGGGAGGAGATAAAAAGACAGAAAAATTAGGCCGGAGCCTCTTTGTGCCTGCACCCCATCAGGAGAGCATCTCCTGCACTCTATGTGTGTGTGGAATCGCGGCCTACCAAGGGGCACACAGCCTGCAACTCCAGCCCAGAGGAACAGATTGTTAATGCAGCTCCATCCCAGAGGAACAGATTGTTCATGCAGCTCCAGCCGAGAGGAACAGACTGTCCATGCTAAAAAAGGACACCATGCAACAGCTCAAGGTCTGAATGCCACTGCGACATTCCTGCATCTAAGCTCGATCGATCGCTCAGGGGAGGACCGCTGACTGTGTACAGGATTTGGTGAGGGGTCTTTGCCCAGGAACCTTTAATGTTTTTCACAGAATACCACATCCAAATATTGTCCACAGAGCTCCTACATTGCCGATGAAGATAGTAAAACGCATTATTTTATAATCCTCTATTTTGTAGCCGCTTTAACTTTTGCGCAAACCAATCACTATACGCTTATTGCGATTATTTTTACCAAAAAAATATGTAGAAGAATGCGTATCGGCCTAAACTGAGGCCTCGTACACACGATCGGACATATCCGATGAAAACGGTCCGCGGACCATTTCCATCGGATATGTCCGATCAGGAGTTTGATCCGATGGTGTGTACACGCCATCGGATCAAATTCCCCGCCGGCGGACGGCGCGGTGACGTGGCGGTGACGTTGACGCCGCCACGTCACCGCACCAGGAAGTAAAACACTTCCGCGCATGCGCCGAATCCATTCGGCGGCGGCGCGGCGGCGGTGCGGGACGACATGTCTGCTGGTAAGTGTACTAACCAGCAGACATGTCGGGCGGACGGATTCCACCCGATAGATTTCAAAGCATGCTTTGAAATCTGTCGGGTGGACAAATCTGTCCACTAGCCCATACACACGATCGGAGATGTCTGCTGAAACGGTCCATCGGACCGTTTTCAGCGGACATATCCCCTCGTGTGTACGAGGCCTCAGAAAAAAAAAAAAAAAAAAATGGGATATTTATTATGTCGCTCATATTTTGTTTATTGTGCAAAAAAATAAAAACCGCAGAGGTGAACAAATACCACCAAAAGACCACGCAATTGTCAGTTAAAGCGTGACAGTGCCGAAAGCTGAAATTTTGCCTGGGCAGGAAGGGGGTATATATGCCCAGTAAGCAAGTGGTTAAGGAAGGTTAGTGGCATTTTAAGCAGAATGTTTGAGAGACATTTAATTCATTTTTCCTTCCTGCATTTACAGATCACTTTTCATTGATGGAAACTATAGTATGGCTTCTATGAATGGAGGAGGGGACAGAAAGGGTGGGCATAGTTGGTGCTCTTGATGAGTGTCTATGACTGGTTGGCAGCAGCTGTTATAACCCCCACAGTATTGGAAGATTACTGCTGCAGGGGTGTGGGGTGGGGCAAATGATGTAAGATTTTAACTAGGACAACCATTAACACAAGGGACACTTCTCATTAAATGTACAATGTAAGTGGCATCCCTGATAGACAATATATGACTGCTTTTGCTGTCCTCTCCACCTGAAGCTGCTGCTTGCCTAGCTGTTGATTTAATCTGCTTAGTATGCCGATCAGGAGTTCTGACTTTCTCATTTATAAGCCTATTCTAGCTTAGTTAAACCAGAGATGACCAGGGAACTAGTATTCTTAGAAGGTCAGCGACGATAGATCCATTTTCTTTTTACAACTAGTTTCTTTTAAGGCTTGATGTATCAACATGCTCTTACTATGAAAGAGAGCGAAGTCCCCTCAACCACTATTCAGATTCAAAACTACCTTGAAAATTTGATTGGAAGCTGTAGGCAAAATGAGTCCACTTCCTAGTAAAAACGCGTTGATACATCAGAACTATAATGATTTTTGTGTGAAATTTCCAGCTGCCTCCTTACATTTTTAAAAATAGAACATCTCAAAAAGCATGTGCTCCCTGTGGCATTCCCCTGCAAAGTGTTGTTCTATGCTGAACATCTCCAGCCTTCCACTTCATCACTTTCAATTAAGCTGTATTCGGGGCAATAGCTTAGCTGCTTTCAAGCTGACTTGTTGTCTGGAAAATATTAAATCTATCTGTAATGTTGTAAGTACCAAGCACTGGGTTTATAATACCCCTTGACATTAATAGAGAAAATCATTAAAAACATATCTACATATTTGGTTAGCAGTTAAACCATTGTATATATTTGCAGAGTCATCTATAAAAATATGACATTAGGAAAACAAGGACACAGTGTTACCTGTTTTTAATATGTATTGTAATGCTACAAAGCCAGACCTATCAATGCAACATGTTTAAAGCGACACTAAAGCTTCAGTTTTAAAAAAAAATGTCATACTTACCTGCCGGTTTTGCACAGAGCAGCCCCAAACCTCTCTTTGTGGGTCACCTGCCGGCGCTCCAGGCTTCTTCTCCTTAGCAAGTGCCCCCAAGGAAAAAAGCTTTCCATGGGGGCATCTGGACATGATCGCTCCTGCAGCCACCCTGTCTGCGTCTATTGACACAGAGCGTGTGGCTCGGCCCTGCCCCCGCACTCGCTTGGCACAGCATTTGATTGACAGCAGCGGGAGCCAGTGGCTCCCGCTGATATTAATCTGATTAGGGAGGAATGAGACAGCGGTGAGAGCTGCTACTCTCGCGCACACCGTTGGTTCAGAGCATGCTCCTTAACCACTTAAGGACCCCCTCACGCCGATATACGTCGGCAGAATGGTGCGGCTGGGAACATCAATGTACCTGTACGTTGCCCTTTAAGCCCAGCCGTGGGGTCGCGGGCGCGTGCACGCGACCGGGCCCGAAGCTTCGTGACCGCGGGACCCGCGGACCCGATCGCCGCAGGAGTCCCGCGATCGGTCCCCGGAACTGGAGAACGGGAAGAGCTGTGTGTAAACACAGCTTCCTCGTTCTTCACTGTGGCGCTGTGATCGATCGTGTGATCCCTTTTATAGGGATACACAATCGATGATGTCACACCTACAGCCACACCCCCCTACAGTTGTAAACACATATTAGGTCACACATAAGCCCTTCAGCGCCCCCTTGTGGTTAACTCCCAAACTGTACTGTCATTTTCACAATAAACAATGCATTTTAAATGCATTTTTTGCTGTGAAAATGACAATGGACCCAAAAATGTGTCAAAATTGTCCGATGTGTCCGCCATAATGTCGCAGTCACGAAAAAAATCGCTGATCGCCGTCATTAGTAGAAAAAAAATAAAACAAATAAAAATGCAATAAAACTATCCGCTATTTTGTAAACGCTATAAATTTTGCGCAAACCAACTGATAAACGCTTATTGCGTTTTTTTAACCAAAAATAGGTAGAAGAATACGTATCGGCCTAAACTGAGGAAATTTTTTTTATATATTTTTGGGGGATATTTATTATAGCAAAACTTAAAAAAAATTGTATTTTTTTTAAAATTGTCGCTCTATTTTTGTATATAGCGCAAAAAATAAAAAACGCAGAGGTGATCAAATAACACCAAAAGAAAAGCTCTATTTGTGGGAAAAAAAGGACGCCAATTTTGTTTTGGGAGCCACGTCGCACGACCGCGCAATTGTCAGTTAAAGCGACGCAGTGCCGAATCGCAAAACCTGGCCGGGTCATTTAGCTGCCTAAAGGTCCGGGTCTTAAGTGGTTAATGCATAGATTACAGGTGAAAAACTTAAAAATGTATAAAGAATCATAATATGGAATAATATGTTTACATGAAAGTGTGGGTGATCTTTGTGGGAATACAGCAATTACATTTAAATATGTATAAGTTATTTGAGAAAAGTCACTGTTCAAGAAATAAAATAATTATTTAAAAGCTCAGTTTACTAGTCCTTAGATTTGATGACTGTATTCATTTATAGATATTTTTGTCTTATTTTCCTATATTTTCAACCTTTCTGTCATAGGGTGGCAACACTTATTGGCTGTACTGTATCTGTGGAGGAGCAGTAATTTCACCCTAGGTCAGAAAGTGTGTTAGGACTGCAGAATAATTCCCCGTTATCTCCATAGCATAGAAGAGGTGTCCTGTAGTGCACAAAGACAGACTATAGTACACAAAAAGAACCCGGGCAGAGCCAGATATTATTGTTTGCACTTTTGGTCTAGCATTGCAAGCTGATTAGAAGTTGCTATGAGCTTCACTAGATTTCCGGCAGCATCAATGAGTATTTTGTTTAACACTTTTCAATTGTATAGTTATAGAACCAAAAACAAGCAAAGAAGAGAGGTCCATTGGTAGAGTTTTCATATGTGTATTACTACCCCCAGAGGAGCTGTCGTTTGAATGGGCCCATCCTTACAGTGATTACCAACCCTGACAGAACCCAATTTAACTGACACACCTAGAGCTTATATATTTTGCCAGATTAAAAATATGCTAGCAAATACAGAAACTGACAAAGTAGCTTGACTAAATATATTGTTGACACTACCTATCACAATGGCCAGTTGGCTAATCGGCCAGCCTAAGGACCCCTAAATTACTAGCAGGAATGATAGCTATTAAACTAGAGAGATTTGTAATACACTAGGTAAGAGGTAAGTGATCCAGTATCACCTTTGGCAGAACTCTACTGGAGGCAGCAAAAATATCAATAGTATTTAAAAAGACCAACCAGGATTACCAACAGGCTTCTCGCTGGAGGCAAGCAGAAGATAAATTGCATCTCTTGGACAAGGTCAGGTGTAAGGCAGTCCATCAGACAATGGGGCTCTTTATCAAGCTTGTACCACTATTGTGGTTCTGCCCTATGTTGTTCTACCACTGAAGACATTTGCAGTCAGTTTTCGGACAGCACTTTCTTGGCCTGTAACAGACCAGTGCCTGGCCAGCATAGCTTTTCAGATTACAATCCATCACTTGGTAACCCTTTTGCACACAGTTACTCACAGCTGCTCTGCAAGCCCCTCTCTATATGGCCTGCCTGCAGCAACAGTCCCCAGGGTTCTAGCCTCACTCTTGGCTCTCTGATAACTGACCTCCCAGTGGGCTTTACACACAGTTTCCTCCATATGGGGGTGGAGGCCACGTAACAGGCAGTGATTGCAGCTAATATAATGTTTGCAGCCATTTTCAGTCCTTCAGCCTTGCCACCTCACCTCCCCCACCCAAATGGCCTGCGTTCCTCCTGTATTGAGGTCACTTTGTTATTTCAGTACTGTCCACCATTTCAGATAGAGAGAGAGTAACAAGCTGTAACAGAGAAGAATGTTCTGCAGGGAGGCTTAAAGAGGCTGCAGGCCAAGATATATGTGCTTTAAACCACAAAGTGTTAGTGATCTTGGCAGACCCATAATACTTTCCTAACTTCAAGTATGCAATATTAGTGCTGTTTTCCCAACAAATCTCTATTGAAGTAATGTGGCTTGCTAATCATCATGCTCTAGTACCAACAGCTTAAGCTCTCAGCACATAGTGAACTGGCTTGCAGAATCATTATTGAATCCTATTACTCGCAAGTGCGAGTCATTGCAGGTTTTTACAGAATTCCCCCGTTGATGTCTGTAGTAAATGTTCTATACAATTACAAACAAGCTCTATTGAATTACTAAAGCATGAAAAAGTGCTGTCTTAAGTGACTGATTACTTAAGAAATTAAAGAAATTAACCAGGAGCCCGGAGAACAAATGCTTAGGGAATGACCCACTAAAAGAATCTACCACACGCATGAGAAAGCAAGATACAGTAATAGTTCTGTTACATAATCACAGCATAGGCATTATGTATCTGACAATCGTGATGCTTGATGGAATACAAGTTGTATACATCATGTATCTGTCCATGTAATCTTGAATAAAGTGTTGTACTATATACATATATGCTACTACACGTCAAGAATGATTTTGATGTGTTAGTATCAAGATATTTGTATTATTAGGTTTTCGATGATCAAAAGGCATATGATAGTAACTTCAAGGTTTAGGCCTTTTTAATTAGAGCTGATAGGGGTCATTTTATAAATCATTCTAATGGTTCGTGCACACGGTCGGACTTTCCGAGAAAAAAAGTCAGACAGGCTTTTTTTCTCGGAAAATCCAGCAGTGTGTAGCCTGACTTTTTTTTTCTCAGAAGTCCGACGGACCTAAGATAGAGAACCTGTTCTCTATCTTTGCAAGGTCAAACGTCTGACTGTGTGTACGAGGCATAAAGCAGCCTACAAGCATGGCATGATGAGTGCTCAATCTGGTAGTATGAACAATGATCTCATGTCTTTAAGGGCAGGCCAACAACTGTGTGGGGAAGAGGGGCGCTGAAAAAATAGGTTAGAAAACCTGGGCAAACAGCTTTTGCTCTCCCCTGTGATTATTGGCACCAGTGAGGTCTGGTTGCACCATTTCCCCCCTACTCCCTCTCATATAACTAATAAAAAATATGGTTTCTGACATTTTTGTAACTTGCAGACTATGTTGAACTCCATGTTAGGCAAAATGACAGTTGTTATTTAATTTTTAAGGGAATACTAGACAGGCAGGCAGCCATATTTGAAAACTGCTATTACAGTGTAACTTTGAGACAAAAAAAAAAGAATACAGTGCTGTTCTGATATAGTGAAGTCGAACAGCAGTATAGTCAGCCAGGGTAGTCTTAGATAGATATATATTTTTACATTTTTTAATTGATTTTAAGCCCAAGACAAGCAATTTTAAGCTTTGATACTTCGATCACCCTTTTTTAAGCGACTATGGTATTTTTGATTTTTTTGGGGTAAAAAATGGTTAAATCCATATGAATAAAAGATGATCACTGTAAGTAACCTATGCAATATAGTTTGATCCAGCTGTAACTGCTGGACAGCTTGCCCTTTTCAGGAAATTGAGAAAATTACTTGAGAAAATCACAAGGAGTAGCACAGGCATAAAGCCTGCTTCACTCTTGTTAAATGAGGAAGCAGAGCAGATTCTGCTTCCAATTAACAAAGGGTATACAAGCCCTTTTGTTAATTAGAAACATCTCATTTGTTTTGTATTACAAGTCTGTGTTAGACACAGTATTGTAAGTGAAGAGATCGCTAAGATCAAGAGGAAGGAAGAAGACTGTTAACCCTGAATTTGTTGGATTTACCAGTTGGATATATAGGCAGGGAAAAGAGCTATATATAGTGAGCTGCCTCCCAAGTTATCAGCAAACATTTTACATTTTGTAGGCCAGGTCTATTCGGTTTGGTAATGTGGCTCTCGCCACTTGCATCAGTTTCCTGTTCCATTGTAATGGCACAGACATCTTTGTTAATTTCCCCCTAGGAATTTACTAACACGATTAACAGGTATGTAGCACCCTGTCTTAAACAGGGACTACTACCTAAATTTAGCTATGCTGGGTGGTAATTAGCCCAGACCGATTTGTAGTCTCTTTAACTTGCTCTTTCCCTAAACTCTGTGGAGCAGTTGTTTCCCATTGCTGCCAAAATGTACCACTGGCAATAGTGATATTCCACAACACGACTTATGAGTTATAAATATGTATATTTCCTCTAGCCAACTCAGTAGGAGAGTCATGGTCTTTGGTGCATGCTGGGGGAGGATATCAATATTTGGGGCAGGTTTTGTGATCTCTTTTTCTCCCCAGGCTGTGGCGAGAGAGAGATTTTATATGCTAGGTCAATAGCCTATGTGGGATAGAGTGATAGGCCTGATGGGGTCCTGGAACTGTCCTGCTTGTTGAACGGGGATACTAAGATTGAGACCCAGGCAAGGACCTTGCTGGAAAAGGCCAGGATGAAGGTAGGTTTCTCGCAAGAGCCTAATAACTCTTGGAGAAGATGCACTGAAGCCTAGGAAACAGTACAGAGGGCACTGTAATAATGCTAAAATGCTGCCCACATTGTTGTCAGGTTGGCTTAAAGGTTATGACACTGTGATCTGGAGTAGTATGTAGATGATCTGCTCGGGTATCAGTGACCCCCTAACCTTCTTCTCCTTGTGTGATGACCAATAAATAAAAACAAAAAGTAACTGGCTCCCAATGTTCTTTTGGTCAGCCATTTTAGCCCTGGGGTGAAATGCTGGCCCATCCATACCTTGTCTCCGGGGGTCATGGGGGTGTCACAAGTAATAACAAATATGCTATGGGGCTCCTGTACTTAGCTTTGAGGTAGTAAAAAAATATATGAAGGATATCATGGTGAATAAGAAGTTGATGGCTATCCTCCCGGACACACATGATAAATTTCATCGGGACTGGCAACACTCTAGGTTTGATAGTACGCATCTCTAGATTTAGTGCTTTTCTGGCCTTTTCTTCTTCTTTCCTCCTATTCGGTTTCCTTTTCTTTTTTTTACATTTCCTTTCTTTCTTTCGGTCTGTTCTATTTTATGCATTTAACTCATGTGTCTATCAGGCCACCAGGCATTGTCCTCGTTGGGGTGGTTATGGTGATAATATATATATATTTATATTTTTTCGTTACATTTTCCTCAACAGTAAGACTTTTGTGCAGCTACGTTAAGCTCTATATTTGGACATTTTTGTTTTCAAGTACCATGCAGCGCAATATGGTTCCCTAGGATACCCTTGATAGAAACTTTGGGACTTTTGTTGCTGTGGAATGTCCTGCATGGAGCTTGCATAATGTTCTTGCCCATTTATTTTTATTATTTACTTTATTGCTTTATCTTTGTTTATTATACCATGTAACCATCTAACTCTTGGTCAGATTGGTTGGATTGAATATTAATAAACTCTTTTTGTAAAATAAAAATATGCTGTGGGGAGCTGAGAAAAACAAAACATTTGCTACCGGCCACTGCATAATATACTGTATGTCATTTTGTTTATTGGTTAAACTTTGAGGCATATTTAAAAAAAAACAGTAAATGTGACTTACTAAACATTCACTGTTGGTGAATCAATCACTGGCATTTTTAACGCATGCACCAAGATAAATCATCTGCAATGAATGTTTAGTGAATGCCAGATTTGTTTACTTAGATTTGTGAATGCCAGATTTGTTTACTCAGCCAAGGAAGCTGCCATCTTGGCCTCTGTTTAATCTGCAACTGTCATGATGCTGCACTTGTGACCAGTTATGAAAGCAGCCATTGGATGGTTTGACAGTTTGGTTGAGAGCACAAGCAAATGTCACAGCTAGCATTTTGGGCACGCCGGGAATATTAACTGTTTTTTGAACCTATCAAATTGATGGGTTTACTTCCACTTTAAACAATATACCATATTAAGTCATACAATTTGGTCACTGACTCACACTGCATATTGGCAATGAAGGATCATTACCATACTCATAAAATCATTGGTCCCCTTGGTTAACTTTCTAACCGGCAATTTGAATCCTGCAGGGGATTTCAGAATATTTACCATATACACCAAAAATATACATAGGAAGTATTCCCATTCAGGAAAGAACTTGGAAGACTTTTGTTTTTTTATCCATTTCTGGTATTACATCCACTTATTCTAGTTATTCATCATCTTGGGGGTGAATTGATACCTGTTTAAAAACTGGCTGAGTAATGGAGTGATTACTGATTAAAGTTTGAGATATTTCAAACATGTATAAACTGCTTTCCGGTCTTGCAGAAATCAAAATAGTCGCAGATAATAGATGTGCGTCATCAAATGGATTAAGCTGTGTAATGACAGAGGTTCTATTACATTCATCACAAAGCTACAGCATCCTTCCGTTTTCAAAGTTCTAATTATATTTATCCCTAAACCCGTGGTTGTACTAAAAACAAATAACTAGTAGTGATTTTTAAAACACAAATGTTTCCTTAAAAGGGAACTGCCGCTTCTACCATGTTTTTTTAAAACAATACTACAATGTAAAACTACCACTTTAAAATGTATATACTGTTATGCATTTTAAGCTGTAAGGGGATAGAAGATGAACTATACACATCAGAAACCCATTTGATATTATCTGAAATCTTGAATTCAAATACACACCATTTCACAGCTTGATATCTTGTAAAACTGCAAAGGTCACTCTTGAACAAGAAGTACCGATTTATTACTTTGGTGTGAGAGATAAACACATGATAAATGAGGTGCTTATTAGCAGGGGTCTAAAAACAAACTGCTCTGCAAAAGACCGCCCAGAGACAGGAAAGATTTAAACACAGTCTCAAATGCAGTGTGAAAACCTTTATCCTGCAGTAATACAGATCATTATTATACCTAGAACATTTGACATCAGAGCAAATTCATTTATTATTTATTTCAAGTATTTATATAGCACTGACAATTTACGCACCACTTTTGCATACACCTGTGTGTTCTTCATTCACATCAGTCCCTGCCCTCAAGGAGCTTAACTCACATTTACACATACACATACTAGGCCCAATTAAAACAGGAGTCAATTAACCTACCAGCATGTCTTTGGAGCGTAGGAGGGAACTGGAGTACCCAAAGGAAACCCACGCAGACACAGTGAGAAGATGCAAACTCCAGTCGGGTAATGCCATGGTTGGGATTCAAACCCTAATGCTGCCAGGCAAAAGTGTAAACCACTAGCCTTTTTTTTACACTTGCCTCCTCTACACAACAAAACAGTTATCGTATTTATCGGCGTATAACACGCACCGGCGTATAACACGCACCCCAATTTTAAGAGGGAATTTTCTGGAAAAACTATTTTTTTTAGTCCAAATAGTAAATGCAGTAAAAATAAGATAAGCAGCAATGTAAAGCAAGAAATGGTAGTGCCTGAGATCCAGGGAGCACAATGGGTTAAGGTTTCAGGACACAGAGAGCAGCTCCTATGTTCAAGGAGATACACAGTACCTTAGGGCTTCTAGCTGTCAGCACTCGATGGTGGAAGGGAGGGAGCTGGAACTCTCAGATGCAGGCAGCGCTGACCGGGACTGTAGCACGGCTTGGGGCTTCTATTCCAAAATGTTCAGCAGTCTGTGGTGAAGGGGAGGGTGAGTAAACCCTTAAACGCGGGCAGCACTGGTCGAGGAGGGAGGTGGGTTTTAAAGCCCGGTATTGAAGTGGTTAAGGTCGAATCTGTCATTGAAGGCTTATGGTGTCTGTTGAATGTTCTAAGAAAAACAAAAAAAGATTTGACAGAATCTTAAAAAAAAAAGATTTGACGGAGCAACGAAACTGTACGATGCCGCATCGAATGTTCCGCCTACAAGCTATAGAAGAATTCTAATGTTGTATAACTAATAATAATTATATTTCTTAATTAGTATTACTAGTCAACCAACATTAGAATTATTCTATAGCCTATGGGCAGAGCATTTCACCATAAATGTCCGCTTGCTGCGATCGTATGTTTTTATCTACTTCGTCGAATCTTGATGTCTCTCTATGTCGAATCTTCATGTCTCTCTATGTTAAATCTTCATGTCTCTCTATGTCAAATCTTTTCTCTCTATGTCGAATCTTTTCTCTCTATGTTAACTCTTCTTCATGTCTCTTTAATTTGCCACAAAGCTACCGGCCGTCACCAAAAAGGCCCTGAGATTTGAGCAACTTTTGAGGATCAATCGACGATCATCAGTTAAAAAATTTAGCTACCCACCCCAAGCAAAGCACATATCATGTGCTTTGATCAATACAAGATCGGCAGTAAGACACCGATTAGAAATCCATGATTTCATTCTACAGAACAACTTAGACTGTCTCTTTATTACAGAAAGCTGGCTCACAGCCGACTGTAACACCATTCTTGGAGAACTGGTGCCAGAACACTACCGGATTATCACTGAAAACAGGATAGGGCAAAGAGGAGGAGGACTGGCGGTGATCCATAAGACGCATCTTGTGATCTCTAAACCAGCCCTTCAGCACTCGCTTCCATTTATGGAAACCCTTACTCTGCAACTGCAAACAAACCCCCAGGAGACCGTCCGTATTCTGCTCTGCTATAGGCCATCGGGGCCTAAATCGCAGTTTTTACCCTCATGGTCAGAGTTCATCTCCACTTACGCCATAACCAGCAAACACCTTTTGCTGCTCGGGGACTTCAATCTCTGGGCCAACTCCTCACAAGACCCCGTGGCCTACGCCTGTATCGACCATCTGGAAGGATTAGGCCTTCAGCAACTAGTACGTGGGCCCACACATGCTTCAGGTCACACACTCGATCTTATCTTCAGGCAAAATCTGAAAGTAAGTATTTTGGAAAATGAACCATTGCCATGGACAGATCACCATGCAATTAAATTCATAATTTCCAATACTGCCCTATTGATAAAAACACCCAAGCCAGTGACAACGCACTGGTCTAGATCTCAGAAGAAGCTCCATTCGGAACTCTTCAAATCTACCTTGGAAAATAAAATTAAAACAATTCAACCAGGTTAAACGGCCACAGACATACTGGACGCCATAAATGCAGCCCTACTACAGTCAGCCGACTTAGTAGCACCAGAACGCAAAGTCCTTACCCAGAAAAACAAGGCAGGCTGGTTCAACAACCAGCTATCGCTACTGAAGCAAGAGCGTAGAAGGGCAGAAGCCGCCTGGAAAAGAAACGCTTTCGAGGCGAACCTCGCCTTCTACAAAGTAGCAACAAGAAGATACCACATAGAAATCTTCAAAGCCAAGAAAAACTATTTTTCCATGGCTATCAACAGCGCCTTAAACCGCCCCCGGGATCTCTTCAAGCTGGTCTCGCAGACCATGAATCCAGACTGTCTTGAAGCACCCAACGCAGACACCCAAGAATTTTGCAATGAATTGTCGGATTTCTTCATCAATAAAATTGAAGGAATCCGGGAAAGCATTCCGCAAAACAATACCCCTGAGCTACCACACAGCACCCGGAAGAACATGCTACAACCAACAAAGTTCACTCTGGAACCCATCTCCATCGATGCCACAGAAAATATCATCGGCGCTTTGCGTAACAGCACATCGCCTAATGATATCATCCCCACTAAGCTGCTAAAGGAATGCGCCGATATCCTGGCACCTCCCATTACGCAGCTTATAAACCAGTCATTTGAGGAAGGCATAGTGCCCTCCCTGCTGAAAGAGGGCACAATCCAGCCCATCTTGAAGAAACCTACCCTGGACCCCAAGGACCCAAATCACCGCCGTCCCATAACAATGCTAAACGTTTTCTCCAAGGTAATGGAGAAAGTGGTGGTACAACAGCTGCAACAGCATCTAGATACCCACAACCTACTCGATCCACTGCAATCGGGATTCCGTCCTGGACACGGGACGGAAACAGCACTGCTCAAAATATGGGACGACGTTCTGGAGGCCGCAGACGAAGGAGAATCTTGTCTCCTGGTTCTGCTGGACCTAAGCACAGCCTTTGACACCGTAGATCACAAACTGCTACTGACTTGGCTGGCTGAGGTAGCCGGAGTCACAGAGGGTGATTTACCATGGTTTTCCTCCTTTTTGGGAAGCCGATCTCAAACGGTGAAGTTGGGACCGTTCACTTCTGGAAAACGCACTGTGTCATGTGGAGTCCCCCAAGGCTCACCTCTGTCACCGGTGCTCTTCAACATCTATCTTCGACCTCTCTTTGAAGTCATCAGTAGTCAACAACTACTTTATCACGCATATGCAGACGACACGCAACTGTATTTTCGCATCTGCAATAGAAAGGATCATCATCTCAGCTTAGAGAATTGTCTCTCTTCAATAGAAAAGTGGATGACTAGGAGTTATCTCAAACTCAACAATTCCAAAACAGAACTTCTTCTGTTTCAGGCCAGTCGCAAGAGTCAACTGGCAACAACCTGGACACCTCCACCCATTCTGGGCCAGATCATCTCCCCTAGCGCCAAAGTCAAAAGTCTCGGGATCATTTTTGACACCCACATGACAATGGACGCACAAATAGGGTCAGTAGTCAGCGGATCTCACCATCTGCTGCGCCTACTCCGCAGACTTATTCCATTCATTCCCAAAGAAGATGTGCCAGTCGTGGTGGGAACAATTGTGAACTCCAGACTGGACTATGCAAATGCCCTCTACCTCGGACTCCCAAAGTACCAAATTGCTCGTCTGCAAGTCGTACAAAATACGGCCGTCAGACTGGTGACTGGGAGAAAACCCTGGGAATCAATCTCATCGTCGCTGAGATCCCTTCACTGGTTGCCAGTAAAAGACAGAATTGCTTTTAAAGCTCTCTGTCTGACTCATAAATGCATCCATGGAAAAGCCCCGCAATATCTTTGCGATAAAATAGAACCCCTCAATCCCAATCGCATTCTGCGATCCAGTGACCAAAATTTGGTCAAAGTACCCAAAGCCAGATTCAAGTCCAAAGGAGAAAGAAGGTTTGCGGTCCAAGGTCCCAGACTTTGGAACGCTTTACCAACCAGCATTCGGTTGGAGGAAAACCACCTGACCTTCAGAAGACAGATTAAAACTCTGCTCTTTTGATGTCAAGAGAGACTGATACAACAAGCGCCCAGAGGCGATTTGGTTCGCATGTGCCACGCTATATAAGTTTTTCATTCATTCATTCATTCATTTAATGTCGAATATTTTCTCTCAATGTCGAATCTTTTCTCTTTATGTAGAATAATATTGGACTAATAGAGTTAAGGTTAGGCACATTCGACCGCAACGAAAACGAAAATAAAGCATTTGTTTATTTCGGCTTTCGGTTCCTGTGCTTTCGTTATCGTTTGTTAAAACGATAACGAAAATACCTGAAATTCGGCCGAAAATGCATTCGGACGAAAACGAATGCACATGTCTAGAAATCAGTGTAGTCTGAGCAGTTCTATCCTGTCTCAAACATACATGTCATGCAACCCCCTGGATGCCAAAATATTACAACATATAGGATCTCTCAAGATACATATCATTTACATTTGACTTACTAGATAAATGACTAATAAATAAATCTAAAAGTACTAAAATATGATTGCCGAATTAAACTTTTCTTCCTTTAATCTCTGATATCATATTAAAACAAGTTCATGTTGTCAGAAGATCATAACTCTTTCCACTGTGTAAAGAGCGAAGACATCAAGTTCCCAGAGAAACAAAAAGAAACCCAAGGCATTTTTCAACTGTGATGCTGAGAAAAAAAAACTGTCAGACCATAAATGCTTTATTATCTGTGAGCTCTTTCTAATTACCACAGTACCATAGCAACCTTGTTGTGTGTATTGTTCGAATCCCACACAGAACAAGGGACCAAGCGATAATTGATCTTTACTTGAATTAAATCTCAAAAAAAGGTCATTTTTTCTTGTTCACACTTGATTCCCTTAGGGCACTGAATCTTGGATGAAGATTCAACACATTATTAAGGTTTTTGTATGGGTGTATGAAAGAACTTGACAGTAATTGTGCCATGGTAATCTGGAGTTTAGTTCAGCGTTCATGACATATTTAGATCAACTTGTCCGCATTTAAAATTAATTGGGGTGAAAAGATGTGTGATAATATGAAGTGAACTATTAAGCTCTAATTTCCTCCCAAAATTGTTTGCAATGGGCCTCTTTTATTACATTTTTGATGTTAATAAATGCTTGGTCTGTGTTTAAAAACATGTCAGCTAATATATTCCAAAAAAAATAGCATGATGTACAAAGTACAAAGTAATACTGACAGCTAAAAATGATTTTATTGACTATGCAGTAAAACATTGTGGAACATTTGTGACTTGTGACTATACATTGTATATTTTTATTTTCCTTGTTGAATAAGCCAGAAGTTTTACTATTGGAGAATAGGCAGGCTGTGTTCCCAGCACATCCAGAAAACTGACCCCGTTGGAATAGATGTGCTCTCATGCCTAGCGTGGTCAGTTTGAAATAGGAAAGCAGGGGGACTGGCAGATCACCAGGTATATCACACAAAGGAAGAAATACAGAGAACAAGACACTTTTAAACATAAGTACATGTACAACAGGCACACATCAGGAATATGAAATGTTTGGGTAACATACAGTATATACAAAAAGAAATGGTCTAGTTTTGCCAGTGACACACCTCCATACCCAAATTAAATACAACAACAAAGCAAAGCACCCGTGGGACTTTAAATGATTAGTAAAAGGTCAATAAGAGTATAGAAAGTATACATAGTTTATACATGTATTAAAAATGTATAACATTCATTGTATATGGGTTTTATAAACAAAGGATAGATACAGCATACTAAGCGGCCACATACATATATTGGAATTGTTGATATACAGTAATACACAGGCATTATAAACTTGACGCGTTTCAAACGTCACTGCTTGCTTCTTCAGGAGTAGATGTAAATGCAGTGTATCTACAGAATAAAAATATCAATGAGAAATATATAACATAAAGATAAATGTCATAAACCAAATATGGGGGACCTTACATAAAGAGATCCCATAATCACATATTAACTAAGCCTACATCTCAAAGGCAAATTAACCCACATATGGCAAGGTGTGTCTGTCCCGGGAGCTAAAGAAAAGGAACCAGGAAAGACCCCCCCCCCAGGGGTACCAATAGAGGACAAGCATAGCATGGGAGCCAGAGAACGTACCCTTTGATGTCCCTCAATGTCCAACGTGATTGGCAGCTGCAACAAAAATGTATATCTAAGTGGTCAAATAAATACTAGGAAGGCCAACCATATATATGTTTGGATAAGACTTTATCTTTTTGTCTGAGTATAGATCTATGTTTGTCCCAAGCATGTTTGAATCCACTTACTGTTGACTGACTACATACCTCTGCTGGAAGTGTCAACTACTCTTTAGGTAAAATAATACATTCTAAGATTTGTTTTGAACTTTCCTCCTGCTAATTTAAGGTCATGTCCCCGAGTTCTTGATATTAGCTTCATATTAAAAATACTGCCCTTCTGAACCTTATTCACTTCCTTGATGTATTTAAATAATTTTCCAATGAACAACTGCATTAACTGATTGATTTTTTTTTATTATTTCTGCCTGGTGCTCAGGCTTAATATGCCTATTCTCTGGATTTATTCCCTACTTCAGCTAATAGTAGACTTAAATGGGTTTAATTTATAAAAGCAACTTAGAGAATGAAAGTGCAAGACATTTCCGTTGTATTGGTTTCATATATTAGCCACTCTGCATAACTTGGGTGTCTGAAACTACAAAATGGCTCTGCCTGCAGCTACATGCATATAAAAAGAAGTCACAGGGACCTTATGTAAAAGTTTAACAGGGTTTGTCTTAAAGAGACCCTGTCACCAGATCATTTATTTCTAATAAAATGTTATCATAAGTTTTTATGTGCATTTAACTTCCTTCTTGGAATAGTCCAATTTTCTTGCAAGTTCAAAGGCACATTGCATGTGACCTGGGCCACCTTATTAGGAGCGGCCCGTGCTAAGGGGGCCTACTCTGTTATGATCTTCTTCTTCTTCTTTTATTACTTCTTTCCCACTTTTCTCTTTATTTCACTTACTTGTCACTTCTTTGATTTTGGTATGGTAATACCATATTGATAAATGTTTTGGTAGGATGCTGAGGGGGGATGATACAGCATTCCCAATTGTACAATATTCTTGAGATCGGGACCCCTTGGGTTAAGGTATCAGGACCCATTTTACATGCTATTGTAATATTTCGCTATGTTCTGGGTATATGCATAACCGACATGTTGAACTTTTGGGTGCCTAACAATTGATACCTATGGGCTTGTATAGCTTTAGGAAAATGGTCAGGCTAACAAGTAGACCTGGATTACTAGGCCTGAAACTTCTTGTAGCAGCTTGTCTGTACAGCCGGTCAGGGCCTCTGATGGATTTGGTTAATAAATCCTCATTTTGATGATTACCTGATAATGTTCAAGTATACGTTTTTTTTACTGAGCTTAAATGTGGAATACAAATTATTGAAAAGAAAATAATTTATAGAAAGGGAAAACTGCAAACAAGAATATTACTAACATAATTTATTTTGCAGTGCTCTTGCCTGCAATGATTTACGTTGGTGACAGGATCTCTTTAGAGAATTTAGACAAGATTTGTCCAGCCCACAGGCAAATTATATGTAAAATGGGAGACAAGGAAAACAAAATATGGCTTTCTTTAACAGTCTGTCAAGTAAGTAAGCATCTGGCAAGGAAGGTAGAAGCTGTGCTCAGAGCTATTCTGCACCTTTGTACCCCTTATTGGTATCTGCATAATTAACCATCTCAATACTGGACACTTTCACCCCCTTTCTGCCAAAGCCAAATTTCAGCTTTCAGAGCTTTCACAATATGAATGCCAATTATTCAGTCATGCAACACTATGCCCAAATGCAATTTTTTTCCTTTTTTTTTTTAAGACAAATAAAGTTTTTTCATGGCAGTATTTAATCACAACCGTTTTTTTTTTTGTTTTTTTTTGCTGTATAAATTTTAAAAACATAGTTTTTGTTATAAATCTTTGCAAATAAATAATCTTTCTTCATAATGTCAGGCCAAAATGTATTCTGCTACATTTATTTGGTGTGAAAGTTAGAGTCTATAAACGATGGTATAAAAATTTCAAAAATGTATTATTCCTAATACACTAACGACATATTTAATTTCTTGAGCAGCTCTTTGCTCGGGTGGATAAGGGAACCGACCTATTGGTGGTGTTCGGTGGATCGTTTCTTAGTGAAGAGGCGGCAGTGGACAGATGCTGCTTCCACCTAGGTAAGTATGATTATGCGATAAAAAAATCCCATACTTCTTATTTAAGTGCCTTAGCTTCCAGGATATATTGTGGCAAGCCAGAAGAGTGTGCAGTCACTTTAGGCAGTCAAACCCAGCAACTGTTCCCCTGCAAGAAATACAGCAGCAATACAAGCTTCCTTTAAATCTTCTGGTATGTGATAGAGACATGTCCTAAAACCTTGACATTGGAACTGGACCATTTAAACAGGCAACCAGAATGGTGAGGCTCAATGGGACAGGGGTTAGAGATGCAATGCCTCTGGTGTTCTACCTGGAGTACACACTGCATAGTGTAATAAACTGGGCTCTGGAAGCACAGCAACAGGTGGACTGCACAGCAACAGGAAGAGAAGGACTTCCTTCTGTCTCATGGCCAGTAGGATCCTTTACCTACTGCCTCTAGAAGGAGAAGGGTTTGGTGATGCTGGTGGCAAGGAGCAGGAAAAAATGTGCCACAATGCCCTACTCTCAATATGCATGGCAAAGAAGCTCTTTGCTGCTTTTTCTGATGGTGGTCGGATCCACCCCACAGTAGGCATAAGTGAATCTTATGGGAAAAAGCTGACCTCCATCCCACAAGGTGGCTTTTATTGCACACTTGTTGCTGAAACATCACTATGTTTTTTCACTGCACAACAGTGAACCTATTTCCCCATCAGCCATTACATGTAATACATCTGGTGTTTGGTTCCCCCCACTGGTGGAGAAGCTGCAAGGAGAAAACCAACGCTCTTCTGTCTAATAGTGGTGTGCTCCAGATCACTTGCTCAGTTTATCCCCACTTTGCCATAGCTGCCATTAAATGTGGTCTCTGGCTCCACACACTGGAGGCATAGCTGCAGGTAAACAACAAAAAGCATAGGCTGACTGTCCTCTCCTCCCACAAGATGGCCTTATTTTCATACTGGTTTCTGAGGCAAAGATGCCCTTAATGTGTGACATGTCATTGTATACTTGCTGAGCATACAGTTTTTTTTATCTTTTATTCCTTGACTGTGTTCTAGTTTACCTGATGCCATGACAGCTGCCCCATGTGTCTTATTTCAGGGTGGCTCTTTTCTTCCATCTTGAGAGTGGATTACCTTTGGCTGTGTGCCATCTTGAGAGTGGATTACCCTTGTCTGTGTGCCATCTTGAGAGTGGATTACCTTTGGCTGTGTGCCATCTTGAGAGTGGATTACCCTTGGCTGTGTGCCATCTTGAGAGTGGATAACCCTTGGCTGTGTGCCATCCTGAGCTTGGATTAACCCTGTGATCACTTATACTGTGAGTAGAGCGAACTTTATGCTTATGTATTCAAGACTGGGCACGGACTACCCCTACTTGCCAGAACTCTGTTACTTCCTTTGTTTGGCCAGCCTAGCGCGTATTACCCTTTACCAACACGAACTCTGCTACCTGCTGTGCATTTATACTGTATTCTGGACTCTTGATTTGCCCGGCTGTGATAGCTGCTACCTGGCTGTGTTAACCCCGCTACCGTTAAATAAAAAGCTTTCTGGGTGCTCCTACTCTCCGCGTAAAACACTGGGGGTTAATTCTAAAAAAGTAAAAGGAGATTACAAAATGCATCTATGTAAAAGTCATGTGCAAACTATACAATGGAACTTTCAGAAAATGCTAATTCAATTGCATATTTATATACTCTATTTGAAGTTCATATCAATATAGGTTGTATCATTTTAAAAATAGAACAGCATTGCAGCTTAGTCAGCCTTCTATATGCTACTCATTCCAGGATAAAATATCAGATATGACAAAGTGAAAGGGTTTGGAAGAATAATGCTGAATTGGCGCTGACACTCAGCCCCCTTAATGCTCCCAGTCATTACTTGACATTTCTAAGCTAAAAGAGGCTCTGCAAGATATTATTATATTCAGTTCACAAACACTCGATTTTCTTCTAGTTTTACAAGCTTCAAATAATTGGGCTAATTTACTAAAGAAATGTCTACTTAGCTTAGTGAATATGATTCACTTCAATCCTCCAATCATGTTGAAGAAAAAAATCCTGCTTTTTCGCTTTTCCCTTGCTCACAAAAAATTTGCAGCCTTGATTCCTAGAAAATCTAAAATTTGAAAAAGCAGAGACCATATTTAAACCAGAACCCTTCTTTTTCAAGTGACATAAATGTATGCATCAAAATATGAGCATTATAGAAAAAATTGTTTATGGCACACGATCTAAGAGAGCTTATATAGAATATAATAATATGGTACAACAAATGTGGTGTAATAAGGTGCCTAATATGCAGTCCGTATATAAATGGGAGCAAATGTCCAATAAACAGTCCTGATTTTCAATAGGTATTGGCTGGGGAGACACAAGTGGCAGCACTCTAAAGCAGAAGCAAGCTCTGGAGGAATTGTAAACAAAAGAAAAGATGCGCCAAGAGAGAGATATGTACATATTTGTACCCCTATAGATGCGCCTGTGCGCATAAATTAATGTATGTGTATTCCTTATATACACGCAAAAGATTTTGATAATATCTCTCTTATAATAATAATGATAAAATCAGATTGAGCACCATAATATATCCACCCTTATTTTAACGACAGTAATAACTTTTGTCATTGTATTGGTATTTCTATATTTCCCAGTGAGATGTGATGTTGCATATGTATGCATGTGTATACAGTATATGTGTATGTATATATGCATATATATGTGTGTACAATTGGTTTTATATAATTACTTTTGCGTATATGCATATGTTTTTCTATATTGATCTGTATATGTATATGGGTATATGTTATGCATACTTTTTTATGGTAATTTTTTGCATTGTATTTTAACATTTTTTAGTAATTTTAGTATTTTTATTATTTTCGCCTATTTATTCTAATTTTAAAATTATTTTATTGTCATTCTCACTTAGTTACTTTATTTCACTTTATTATACAGCTTTTAGACTTGTTGTTACGATGTGTAGCTTTCTCTGTTGACTCCTTGCATGTCTTTGGCTTCCCCGCTTACATATAATACGTCCGTCTCCTATGGACGTTATGGATCTGACGAAACAGCGGACGCTGTGAAACGCATTATCCGGTGCGACAACAGTGCGACGACGGCACGCTGCGTTCCATGCTGGAACGCACGCCGCATCGAATTGGCTCTTCCGGCTTCCAAGTCCCCTTTTTGATACATCTCCAGCATGTTGCTGCCCAGGACGTGGATTAGAACGGCTGACAATATACAGTGACTCCGGACCTGCACCTCTTTCATTGCCTTTGCTATTATCTCTTTTGTGAGTAGCCAATTCATTGTTTTCAACAAATAATTTATTAAAATTGTGGCTTACTGCACTTAGATTGGCGCATCTTTTCTTTTGTTTATCAAAATATGAGCAGAATAGCCTCTCTTTAAACAAATGAAAGGACCTTGTATTGACAAAGGTAAGCCAACCCTTAATGTTTCACATTATAATAAGATAACATTGTATTTCATTTATGAGGCTAAGACAGCGATATATAGAGCATTATCGCTTTTAACAAATGTGACAGTTTCACTTGGGTGCATTTTGAGGGTAAAGCCTCATTTACACGTGCATTTGGGGTGGTAAAAAGGTAAAAATAGGCAACTGAATGTGCCCACCAACCACCCCCCTTTAAACTAGCACAGTGTCTGGACAGTGTTATACAGATGCTGTGGCCCTGGAGGTTTGAAAATGTGGTGATAATGTACCTCTTGCTGAGTTCAGTTCAGTGAATGGGGCTGTACCCCAACCCAAACGCTAGGATATTTCCATTCAAAAACCCCTGTTCAGCTGTAAAAAAAACAGGCATTCAGGAGGTTACAGTATCGCCTCCTGAATGCCTGTTAACCATTCCTGTACTGCTTTCTGAATAGCAATTCACCACAGATTGCTTTTCAAAAACTGTGGCATGTGTAAAACAGGGGATCACGGCCTACTTGCTCACTATGGTAGCATATGAGCCTGTGATCAGTGTCAGGAACTGATGCCCATCAGCATTACAAGTCCATATTTTTTGTTGTGCCCTCTCAAAGCATCCTTTCCCTCTCAAATAAAAAAAATGCTCATCAGCTTATTTCAGAGCGGCAAGTGTATGCAAGCCTTCCAGTCACAGAATGATATTGTGAGCTGATATTTGTGTGTGTGTGTGTGTGGGGGGGGGGGGGTAGGGGTTAACATTTATAATGAACCAAAATATATGTCAGTACCTAAAGGTATTTGAAAGCTGCAACAAAGGGACAGGCCCGTATCTGCATGCCCAGCAGTAAGAGCAGGGCCTTACTAATCTCATTGGGTAATAGGTAGGTGTGGCAGGGTGTGGTAGTGTGGAGTAGGGTGGAGCAATTAGGGGTGCAGCAGACGTACGATTAGACAGGGCATCAGTTTAGCCAGTCAGCCTTCAGGAAGCTTTCTGTCATGGCAGATATTGAAGTGATGCTCTCTCAGATAAGGGCTGCGGCCCTAGCTAATGGGCCCCAGTGGCTGGAGTCCCAGCTTGCTGGTTTGGTTCGGGGGTCGGGGCAGGAGATTGCTGCTTCTGCCCCAGTTTTGCCACGGGCGAGGAGGTCACGGCCTCCTGCGCGCCTTAGTCCTGAGGTGACCCCTAGATCCGGTCGCCGCACGAGAAGCCCCAGGAGGGACCCTTCAGCACCGAGAGCCAAGCGTACTAGCACTGCGGTGGTGTCAGGTGCTGGAAGGAATCAATCGCAGGTGCGGGACTGCGGTAGTAGCGCTCGTGCTGTGAGCAGCTCCCTACCGGAGGATGTCGGTGGTCGGGTGGAAGCAGCCGGCCCGGCGGGGATTCCCCCTGCTGGGCGCAGGGCTCGGCGTGGCATTACTTCACCTGCGGGTGCCGGCCTGGTCCGTGGTGCGGCCGGGGCTCCGGATGAAAGAAGCGGAGGTCGCGGGAGCCGGAGGGGAGCGGCGTCATCGTCTCGGCATCCAGCAAGGCCTGCGATGGCTGCGGAGACAGTGTCCGGGCAGTGCGCCCAGCGGGGAGGACGAGCGCAGTGCAGCCGCGCCGGACGTTCGGCGGCGGCTGATGATGTCATCGGCGGGAGCCGGTCGGGCGCCGTGTCAAGTCGGCGGTCTCCGGGGATGGAGACGATCGGTCGGAGGGCGAGCTGTCCACATCAGATGCGGATTGGCTGTCGGTCGGCGAAGCTGAGGCGGTAGTGGAGTCGGGAGGACGTCCGGGATCCGGAGGTGCGGCTGTGCGGCAGCCTGGTAAGTCCTGTGATGCTTGTGTGTCCCCTTCTGCTATGCCTGTGCCTGTTGTTTCTGGGTCTGTCTGTGTTGGTCAGCCTGGAGCCGGAGCGGCTGGGGGTCTGATGGCGGATGCAGGGTTGGCTCCCGGGGGGTTTGAGGCTCAGAGTGAATTGATGGCCAGCATGCTGCAGTCTTGGCTAACAGGGTGCAGGGATTTGTTGGTCCGCAGTGCACTGTGCACTGCTTGGACGATGTCGAGGGATCGGTTGACGCCCACCGCGTGTGGACATATTTTCCCTTCTCCCCCTCGAGAAATTCAGTTTGGACAGAGTGAGGCAGGAGGAGTCCAGGAGGGAGGACGAGGACAGGCGGCGGTCCCGGTTGATCCCTCGGACGTTTAGCAAGGCGTATAGGGTGTACGGTGGTGTTGCCTGGCTGCGCTATGATGAGCTGTTCAGGCAGCGCATGGCAGTGCACCCGTCGCTGAAGTGGAACAACAAAGACATCAGTCTCTGTATGCGTCTTATGACACAGGCTAAGTCGGTCGTTCAGCCCTTTCGGGGGCGGGGTGCTCCGGCCTCGCTTAGGAAGGGTAACTGCTTGCAGTTCAACGATGGAGCTTGCAGATTTGGGGGCTCATGCAGATACCGGCACACTTGCTCCGGGTGTGGGGGGGGGCCACCCCTTGTCCAGATGTTTTCGGTCCGGGAAGCCGAAGTCAACCGACGCTGGAAAAGGGAAAAACCCCGGTGCGGGCGGAGAGAATGGCGCCCTTTCTTCTTAGGTACCCGGATAGGGCTGCGGCACAGTTTTTATTGCATGGTTTCACGGATGGTTTTATCATTCCTTGTTCTTGGTCCATCGTCCCTCCTGTTGTTGATAATCTACGTTCGGCTCGGTTGCATCCCGAGGTGGTGTTGGCGAAGCTGGGCAAGGAAGTGGCATTGGGTCGCATGGCGGGCCCCTTTGCCGGCCCGCCTTTGTCAAACTTGAGGGACCTCACCCAGTTTCGTCTCATTCATCACTTGTCGCACCCGCCCGGCGGTTCAGTTAATGAGGCGATTGATCCCGCCTTGTGCGCGGTTTCTTATGCGTCGTTTGACAAGGCCGTCGGGTGGGTGCGTAAATTTGGCAAGGGAGCCCTCATGGCCAAGACCGACATTGAGTCGGCGTTTCGGCTATTACCAGTCCAACTGCAGAGCTTTCGGCTGCTGGGCTGTGTGTGGCAGGGGCGGTATTTTGTCGACCGCTGCTTACCGATGGGCTGTGCCATTTCTTGTTCCTTTTTCGAGACTTTCAGCTCGTTCCTCGACTGGGTCGTGAGGGATGTGTCAGGTCTGCAGTCCGTCCTTCACTATTTGGGCGACTTCTTGGTGATTGGTCCTCCGGGGTCCAGGACTTGTCATGTCCTGCTGGCCACGATTCAGCACGTCTTCGAGGTTTTAGGGGTTCCCCTGGCGCCCTGGAAGACTGAGGGCCCGACGGTTGAACTGAAGTTTCTCGGTATCGTTATCGATACTGTTCGGATGGAATGCCGGCTTCCGTTGGACAAGCTGGTGGATCTGCGGGACTCTGTTCTCCTTGCTCGCAGGAGCAAGAAGGCCACCTTGCGGTCCCTTCAGTCATTGCTAGGCAAGCTAAATTTCGCCTGTCGGATCATGCCGATGGGCCGAGTTTTTTGCCGGATGTTGGCGGCTGCCACCGCGGGCGTGCATTCGCCACATCATTTTGTTAGATTGACCAGGGAGCATCGGGAAGATTTGCTGGTCTGGGAGAGTTTCCTTGACAAGTACAATGGACGGTCGTTGTGGATGGAGGCGGTTGTTCCGAATTCAGAGTTGGAATTGTATACTGATGCGGCTGGTTCCGTGGGCTATGCAGCCTACTTTCGGAGGCAGTGGAGTGCTGGTCGTTGGCCTGCAACCTGGAGTGCTATTTTTGTTATTTTTGGAGGACTCTTCCCCTCTGGCTGGCAGCAGCCAGCCCTCCATAAGGGGAAGCACCTCCCACTCCTCCCCCAACAGGGCTCCCCTCCCAAGGGGCTCCCCTTCTCCCTGGCCACAAGCATCATCTGGAGGCAGGAAGTCGTCACAGAAGACCAGATGGGTGGCCGAGGTTCTGCCCGCCAATCTCGGAAGGGATCAGGCCCTTCAGACCCACCATCTGGGACAGGTCAGCCAGACTTTGGGGCGGATGGAGGAGAGCCTGTCCTCCATAAAGGATACACTTGGGGACATGGACTGCCACTCCCGGTCTCTTACAAACTGCCTAAACGAACTGCAGACTACTACAGCAGGCGTTGGGCAGGATGTGAGGGCCCTCACCCAGGCTATCCAGGCCAATACGGCAACACTAAATGCTGGCCTGAACAGAATAGCCGTGACCCTGGAGGGCAGGCCGCTAGGTGGGCAGAGACCAGGGGCTACTCCTCCTTCCCCGGATTACCCCCCCATGAGTCTCCCCTGAGGAGCCGGGGCCGTGGCCGTGGGCGCGCCAGGCGTGGGTCACGCCAGTGGCAATAATTTTGTTTCCCCCTTTTTTTTGTGCTTTTTTATTTTTGTTGCTGAACATTTTTTGGTTTTTGCTGGACAATTTATTTTTATTTTTTTGGGTTGTGAATGATTTTTGAATGTGGGGGTGACATTCCTGCCGGAAAAGGTTTTTTTTACCCTCACTTGTGGTGGAGAAGGGTTCCCCAGGACCAGGGAGAAGTGATCCCCAAGTCCGTGTGAATGGTGTATGAATGTACAGTGACATAATTGGAACAGTGGCACAGCGTTGCTGCTCACAAGTCCTGCATGGTGGGCTTGTGCTAATCCAATTTGATGAGGATGTGATGTGTCTGTGCAAAGGACCACAGTGGTGTGCATGCATGCATTCTCATTGTGCCATGATTAATGTGTGTGTTTAACGTGCAAAGATGCCTAATGTGAGCTGTCTCCTGGCTGCTCTTCCCTCAGAAGACGGAGTAGCCTCGGTTAGGGGGGGATTGTCTGGTTCAGGGGTCAGGTCATCACGTATGTCAATCTGCAGGCCCTTTCTCACTGCGAAGTTGTGCAGCATGAAACATGCACCGATGATCTGGCACACAAAGTTTGGGGAATACAAGAGGGTACCCCCAGACTTATCCAGGCATCGGAAACGTGACTTCAGGAGGCCAAAGGTGCACTCCACGACTGCAGGGGTTTGGGCGTGGGCTTCATTGTAGCTTTCCTCTCCTGGGGTTTGGGGGTTCCGGATAGGAGTCATGAGATGGGGTCCAAGTGCATATGCAGAGTCACCTGGAAGGGAAAAGACAGGAGGATGTTAGTAGTGCATGTGCCCCTTGTGATGTGTGCATCATGGGGGGGACAGTCATGCCTGCCACCCATGTCACTCACCAACCAGTCAGGTGTCCCCATACACGTTCTGTTCGAATTCCATTGGGATGGGGCTCTGATTGTATATGTAGCTGTCATGGCTGGATCCGGGGTGTTTGGCACGGACGTGCCATATGAGGCCTTGGGCATCGACTATCACCTGTACGTTGATGGAATGCCAATGCTTCCGATTGCGGTATATGTGCTCTGTCTCACGGGGGGGCTGGAGTGCCACATGTGTGCAATCAATGGCCCCCACGGTGCGTGGGAATCTGGCAATTCTGTAGAAATCTGTCATTGCCTTCAGCCGCAGGTCCTCCTGGGTGGGTTTGATGATTTGGTTGGCCATGCGTCTGAGGATTGCTGGGATAACATGGTGCACACATCTGCTCATGGAGGATTGTGACATCCCAGCCACCAATCCACTTGTTCTTTGAAAAGAGCCAGTGGCAAGGAAATGCAGTGTTGCCAGGACCTTGACCAGTGGCTGCACTGCATGTGAGCGGTGTGTTGGGCTGGTGATGTCCTCCTGCAGGGTTGTGGTTAATTCCAGGATGGCAGCAGGGGTGAATCTGAAGATGCGAGACACCTCAGAATCACTCATGCCAAAGATGTCTATGCGTGTGCGGTATATCCTCTCCCCTGCCCTCCTCCGTGCCCTCCTCCGTGCACTCCTCCTTCTTTGCTCCTCTAAAGTCAGTAGTATAGCTATGAGCAAGGATGCCCCTGGCATGTTGGCATACAGTTTGTTGTCCTGCAAATGTGACTTCTCAGCTCGTCCCTAACAGTGTTGCTTTAGCTGACATGTAGACGGATTGTCTAATTGTATACCACCTTTTATATGGACTAATTTTAGACAGGACGTGCAGCTGTTGCGCACAGCGCGTAGCTTGCGCTGCACCAACTTACTTTTGTGGATCCCCGTAACTCCCTCATTTGCATATTTGAATAGCAAATCAATGGTGTGTCTAGCACAGTTTTGCGTGCACGGATGCGCTGGTCTATCGAAATTACGCCGGTCGAAAAAAATGCGCAGATTAAGACTTAGGCCTCGTACACACGATCAAATCTGTCTAGACCGTTTCAGCAGACAGATTTGATCATGTGTCGATCGTGTGTACGGTCAAACAGACAGAATTGGCCACCCGACAGATTTCAAAGCATGCTTTGAAATCTGTCGGCTGGGAACCCGTCCGCCCGACATGTCTGCTGGTTAGTATGCTAACCAGCAGACATGTCTTCTCGCACACGCACCAGTGTTTTACTTCCTGGTGCGGTGACGTGGCGGCGTCAACGTCACCGCCACGTCACGACACGTCAGCGAGCTGTCTGCTGGCGGGGATTTTGGTTTGCTCGTGTGTACACGCGAGCAAACCAAAATCCCAGCAGACAGATTTGTTCAAATCGGTCGGTCCGACCGATTTGAACAAATGGATTTACTCGTGTGTACGAGGCCTTACGCCGCGCATCTCCTGTAACGCCGGCGTAATGGCTCTCTGAATCTGGCCTAGAATCTTTAATCATAGACAGGAAAACACTTGCCTGGCTCTGGTGTGCAGATCTTGTCCAAATCTGCTTACCAATATGCTAATTTCAAAGGATGTATATGCATGTTTTCTGTGCTGCAATAGCAGATTTTTAGAAAGGAGAAGGGAAGGGGCAATAAATGCATAACATCAGCAATAATTAACTCCTACAAGGTCACAGTCATAGCGTTCTATATACTGCAAAAGAAAATGTGTGCGCACCAAATTTTCTTGTAGAAGCTTCATTTACATTAGTATAACAGCTTACAAAATGTGCTAGACAGACTTATTGATAGCTTTTCTTAACAGCAGCCAGTGTCCTCAGCACGGACACTTGTATTGATTTAAAGCCAGTCTAGTCTAGAGTTCATAGAGCTGAGCAACTAAAGTTCAAGGAGAGAATGTGGAGATTAATGTGTGAGGACACGGATATACATACCATGAACAACCTTAAACTAACTTTCTCAATCAATATATACCAAATATCAAAACACTTCTTGAGGCTTGAGAGTAAATGCGTGTCGTGAAATATAGTCCAGACATGGTAACCTATTCGTAGGCCTTTTGACAATCAACTAACGTATCTTATAGTTATAGACAAAAGATGTTGATTTGAAAATCTGAGTGGCAAAAAATAAAACATGAATAACCATTTCAGCTGAATCTTAATATTGCTGTTCTCTGATGATATCTGTGAAGTTATATATGCATAGGTACATAGGTGCATATGTTACTTTACACCTGTTATAGTATTTCATTTTTGTGGCCATATTGTTGCCACTGGTGTTCAGCATTTTGAGAGAATTCGCTCGTTTGAACATTGATTCTCTCTGTTCTAGCTGACCTTTTCTTGTTTTGAAGTGATGATGCAGATAAAATAAGAGACAGTCTGTGCTGTTGGCGACAGTTCAAGAAAGCCCCAATACAACATGAAATTAGAGAACGGAAACTGAGACACCACTAAATAGAGACCATTCACAGTCATGTTCCTGTAAATATCATATTTTACGGTGAGCCTGGCATTACACTTGCTGTTTGATCAATAGCATGCTCAGTGGGGTGAAATTACTGCAATACGAAGCCAGTATAAGTGGCACGATTGGACCAGCATGCTGGATAATTGTTGTGCTGTGCATTAAAGCTAAATTCCAAGTAAGGACAATTTTGCATAGTTACATGCTGGACCAATGTTAACATACATGTTTAATACTTGATTAATCATTGTGGAAGCTGGAAGTCGCTGTAGCGTGCACTACTATTACAATGGCTGCTAGCTTCCAGGTTCTGTGCTGTCAATGCCCTGACTCTGCACCTCATCCAATTAGAGAACACTTTCATTCATTGAGAAAATGCTAAGTGTTCCCTGAATTTTGCTCATGAAGAGCGATCACCCTCATGTGTTCACTAAACAGAAGGGCAGATCACAGAATGGGACCCAAAAGCTAGTGGCAATCACTGTAGTATTTCACAGATTAAAATACTAACGGGACTCTGTCTTATTTTTCTTTTGATACTATTTTTGGTCATTATTTATGTCTATATTGATCATATAATGGACTGAAACACTGTGGAGATTCTTTATTTGTATTACAGTTTGATTGATTCACATTTTCCCATATTATTCTTGTTCATTTAAAGGGGTTGTAAAGGATTTTTTTTTTCATAATAAGCATCCTTTACCTGCAGACATTCCTCTTTTCACTTCCTCATTGTTCGTTTTTGCTCAGAAGTTGCTCTATTTCTTCTCTGTTCTGTTCACTTTCTGCTTGTCTGATTGTTACTCACCACCGTGAAGGGAGGCTTTACTGCTGTGGTCAGTGACGTGCTCGGCCCCTCCTGGGAACTACATCTGTGCGGCAGGATGCTCTCTACGTGTTAGAGACTTCAAGGAGGTGTGAATTATATTTCAGACAGGAGGCTCATATCTTAAGCATTAATCCTTCTTTAATTAATGCTCATAGCAGAGAAAAAACAATGTTTCAACTGTTATAAAGAAAAAAATAAGGTGAAAAGGCACTATGTGGACTACGAGTCCCAGCATGCCTAGCGTCCGTAACCACTCCCCCTAGCGCCTCTATATAAGGAACGGCTCCTCTCAGAATCATCCTCTTTCTTTCTGCTCATGGCAAAACTTCAGATAAGTATATATGATTTTTCAATATGAATAATTGTATGGTTTACCTGATTTCTCTACTTGTGCGGTTCACACCCGCTTTTACAAGTCTTGCGCCGCCGTTTAGAAGCTATCCCTAGCTTCTATTGATACTCGGCGCTGGGCTGAGGAAATCCCCTCGTTCTCCTTAGCCATCACATTCACTACGGCCGTCTCTGCACAAATCTCGGCAGACGAAATCCCGCGAGATTTCGGCGCGAGATCCCGCGGGATTTCGGCGCATGAGCGCGCTCTCAGGCTCCCCTCCCACCGCACTGGAAACTCGGCAAGGAGGAGGTAGGAGCCTGGAACTGTCAGGGCAGCTTGCACACATATATATAGCCATATATATATTCATATACACATTCATTTATAGGGGAAGTTAGACTCCTGTTTCCTTCCCTCATTAATATCCCTAGAGAGAGCGGAAAATTTTCCCCCTCCCTCTTGAGAGTCACACACCCCACTGATAGGATGTCTGAGGACTGTACAGCCCCTAAGGGGAACAATGAGGCACCATTACAACATCAGCCTCTTTCCACTGCTCAAATACAGGAACTCATTAACTCATCCATTTTAGCAGCCCTATCTGCTACTACCATCCCCATAGGTCTGCATCAGGGCCCCTCTATTACCCCTAATCCCTTACCGGCCGGCGAAGAACCGCAGCCAAAGAAGGGCAAATCCTCTCAGAAGAGGAAACATATTGGGGTCTCTCAGGACTCCCCGACAGGGGAAGTACATAATATGTTCGAAGCATTTCCACAACCGGAATGCAACCCCATGCATCCCTCGGACTCTTTACAACCCCGGAGCCTCAGGGAGTCACAAAAGAGGCAAGTGACAACTAGACGGGCAAAACCCAATTCTTTTGTCATCGATTCGGAGGTAGATACATCCTCCGAATCATCTGAGACGGAAGTCTCCGAGTCCGAAGACGATACTGGAATGGATGCTGGGGCAATAGCGTTCCACCAAGACGCTGACCCTGAAACACAGGGTACAACAATAACAGACGCCCTAGGCGAACCTCTGTTCCACCCCGACGCAATCACTCATCCCCGATCTGGGGACTGGTCTCCCTTGCCACATGTGGCGCAGTATGTGGAGTTCTGGACACGCAGATCCCTCAATAAGAACAACCGCAATAAACTAAGAGCGGAATGCCCTCGACCACACATTCCCAGAAAGGTTACCACTACGCCAGAAATAGACCCCATCCTGGCGAAATACCTGGCCAAAACAGGGAAAGCCCCCAAAAGAGGCATTGACCGGTCATTTAAAAGTATCCAAGACCGCGTCCTAGACTTACTCGGCCCGCTCACTAAAATTCTAAACATCTCTGAACAGGCCGTGACTGCACAACATGCAGTAGACGTTCCCCAACTACGGGGTTGGGCTCAAAGGGCCATATGCTTACTGGGCAGCGCTAACACTGCATGCTCGACCGAACGCAGACCGTCCATACTGATGAGATTAGATCCCCAACTAGCCCACCTGGCAGAGACCGAGCCAGGCCCAGCGGCGGAAGGATTCTTATTTGGTGATTCCTTGATGAAGGATATCAACAAATTCGTGGGCCTTTTCAATAGCCTAGACAAAGCGCAGACGTCGCTCAAGAGAACTGGGACACATAGAGTTTTTGCCAGGGCCGGTAGAGGCAGGGGCCGCTCTACTGGCCGCACCACCAACTTTAGACATGTCAACAGGGCTGCCGCCCAGACACTATATAACCAGGCTCCACCCTCATACCACGTGGTGGCACAACCCGCACCATTCTTCCCGCCCCGCGGAAGACCTTGGAGAGGACGAGGAAACAGAGGAGACCCTCGATCCCGGCCATACACCGGTAAGCCCACCTCTTATACTAGACCCCCTCACACCTGTGGGGGGGAGACTTCAGTTTTTTACCCACGCTTGGTCTGTGATTACGGCAGACGCGTGGATATTAAACACCATCCTAGGGTTCAGAGTGGAGCTTTTTTCCTCTCCCCAACTGAACATCATACCTCCCCCCATACGCTTTACACAAGCAACCGCGACACTGATAGACGACGAGATGGGAAAGCTGATCTCCAAACAGGTGGTGATCGAAGCCGACCCGTTTTCCCCAGGATTCATCAGCAATCTATTCCTGGTCAAAAAGAAGGGAGGAGACTACCGTCCCGTCATAAACCTTCGGGACCTAAACCAACATGTCACCTATCGGCACTTCAAAATGGAAGGCATTCACTGCCTCCGAGACTTGCTCCAACCCGGGGACTGGCTAGCGAAGGTGGACCTGAAGGACGCCTATCTCACCGTCCCCATTCACCCAGAATCGCAACCCCTCCTTCGCTTCAGATGGTGGGGTCGCACGTGGCAATTCACATGCCTACCTTTCGGGCTGTCATCGGCCCCATGGTGCTTCACCAAACTCCTAAAACCGGCAGTGGCATCACTAAGGAGCAGGGGGGTGCGTCTTATCATATACCTAGACGACATCCTCATCATGGCCTATTCCGAGTCGGAAGCACACCGCCACATGGGCTGGACAATAGAACTACTTCAAAACCTGGGATTTCTCATAAATCAGGAGAAATCGGTCCTCATACCTTCACAAGAGATGGAGTTCCTGGGTTTCCTGGTGGACACCAACCAGGCAGTCCTCCGGCTACCCAAGACAAAACTGGCTCTGATCCGCAAGGAGATCAGAGCGGTACTACGCAAGGCAGTGTTGTCCCTGCGAGTACTGGCCAGATTGGTGGGCCTCCTAGCAGCCTCCATACAGGCCATCTTCCCTGCCCCTTTGCATTACAGGGCTCTTCAACGGCTCAAAATCATGCACTTGCGTCGGGGTCTGCGATACGCAGACGAGATCCCTCTTTCTGCCGAGGCCAGAGTGGAACTACTATGGTGGCTCCGTCATGCCACGGAATGGAATGGCAAAACGATTTTCAATTCCCGTCCGGACATCATAATAGAATCGGACGCGAGCCTGAAGGGCTGGGGCGCTCGCCTAGGCGAGATTTCGACGGGGGGGACCTGGTCCTACCGAGAGTCCCTCCTTCATATCAATGCCTTGGAACTTCTGGCCGCACTCTTCGCCCTACAGAGCTTCCTCTCGGAGCGATCCGATTGTTGCGTACTATTACGCATGGACAATATCGCAGCAGTGCAATATGTCAATCGTCTAGGGGGCACCAGATCCAAAACCCTGGCGGACATCACCAAAACCATTTGGCAATTCTGTCTATCACGCAACATCATCCCGAAGGCGGAATATATTCCAGGCACTTCCAATACTGTAGCAGATTGGAATTCCCGACACCTATCCGACTCCAGCGACTGGCAGCTGGATCGCTCGATTTTTGCGCGAGTAGATCGCCTCTGGGGCCCTTTGGGCATAGACCTTTTCGCCACACGCCTCAATCACCAACTACCTCGGTTTTTCAGTTGGAGACCGGACCCAGATTCCATATCAGTAGACGCCTTCCGTCAGTCTTGGAAGGGGGAAATTCACTACGCATTTCCCCCCTTCTCGATGATCCCCAGAGTACTACTACAAGTAGCACAGCAGGACGCGACAGTAGTCCTGATATTCCCATGGTGGCCGACACAACCATGGTTTCCCCTTCTGCTAGAGATGATAATAGACTACCCCAGGCTCCTACCCCGGATCCCTCACATCCTTTCACACCCGTCCAAGGGTGTCCACCCTCTGGTTCTGGAGGACTCTCTTACCTTGATAGCAGGCATGATTTCGGGATGCCAGACGCAGACAACGCTCTTTCAACATCAGCTAGAGACCTTCTTGCCCTGGCCTGGGCCCCCGGGACTCGATCGGCATACCGATCAGCCTGGGGACTCTGGGTACGTTGGTGTGATCAACGACAGGTTGATCCCACTCTGGCCCCTATAACCACGATAGCAAATTACCTGGCAGAAAATGTTGACGCCGGTAAAGCTTACAGTTCCCTTAATGTATACAGGTCAGCCATTTCGGCCTACCACCTCCCGATAGATTCCCTGCCGATAGGCAAACATCCATTGATTTGTAAACTAATGCGGGGCATGAGGTTCCAAAGACCCCCACGCCCTAAATACCAATCGACCTGGGACGTCTCCAGAGTGCTCGATATGTTCTCCGCTTGGGAGGATAACGAGGCGCTATCTCTCAAATTACTGACGTTCAAACTAACGGTTCTCCTGTGTCTGATATCGATCAAACGAGTCTCAGACGTGAGGGCTCTAGACATCTCTAGACGCCAATTTTCCCCCCAAGGGGTTCGGTTTTCCGTGGTCCGTAGAACCAAGACGGACTTAAAGACGGTTTTCTACCCATATTTTCCCACACATCCAAGGTTATGTGTTGTTAGATGCCTACAGGCCTATGAAACCCAGACCGCATCCCTTAGATCGCCTGATTCTCCACAACTATTACTCTCATATGTCAGACCCCACCACCCGGTCACTTCCGCCACCCTAGCCCGATGGGTACGAGCAACCATGGAGTTAGCCGGCATAGACGTAACCCTCTTTGGCGCACACTCCTCTAGAGGTGCCATGGCTACCAAAGTTATCTCGGCGGGAGGCTCTCTATCAGACCTCCTACTAGCGGCGGACTGGTCTTCAGAATCCACCTTCCGCTCTTTTTATTTCAGACCAGAAACCCACGTTTCCATGATCGTCCTATGATCGGGCGCGGATCCGTTTAGACAGGAGATATACTGATGGTTATTGTCATTGTGTATTTGGTTAAGCTTTGAAACTGCTTAAGATATGAGCCTCCTGTCTGAAATATAATTCGAGATTTTCCTAGCTTGTGACGGAAAATATTGATTATAAGAAGACAGGAGGCGAGTATCTTCCCTCCCTACCCTCCCTGTCATATATATCTCTGTTTTCCCTTCCAGGTTTCTGAGGAAGATCGCATCAAGGATCTTAGTCGGCCTGGAGCCGCATAAACAAGTTTTCCGGAGATCGGACGTTGGTTCTTCCGGATGGTTCATGGTTAAATCCCCTGTTGGGACATGGTCACAGTTTTCACTCAAGGGCTTCTGAGAAGAGAGATCGGGCCGGCTGGCCGAAGATAAATGACGGGAGACGTGGATCGACATAGAACCCGAAGTGATCAAGTTTTTTCGCATCAAGAAAGAAGATGATTCTGAGAGGAGCCGTTCCTTATATAGAGGCGCTAGGGGGAGGGGTTACGGACGCTAGGCATGCTGGGACTCGTAGTCCACATAGTGCCTTTTCACCTTATTTTTTTCTTTATAACAGTTGAAACATTGTTTTTTCTCTGCTATGAGCATTAATTAAAGAAGGATTAATGCTTAAGATACTCGCCTCCTGTCTTCTTATAATCAATATTTTCCGTCACAAGCTAGGAAAATCTCGAATTACTGGGCGTGTCGAAATGCATTCTGGGAAATGTAGTTCTTACATGAACGAGCACCTCAAACCAGGAAGTGAATGAGAGAACAAAAACTAGAACGCCGGAGGTGATATAGATGAAAGAATTTAATAGGTATTTGCTCGTTTTTTAACATAATCATTTCACTATTCTGTCTGTCTACCTTGCAGACATTAATTTTAGGCAAATTATTTTTTTCCTTTACAACTCCTTTAAGGATTTGTCATATTGCACTAGCGCTGCATCTATTTAGTATATTTTGATCTTTTGGGCTTGGTACTGAACTTTAAAGTGCTGGCAGCTTATTTATAATAATTTTATATCACGATATATATATATTTTTCTAGCGCAGCTTTAGCCTTCGTTTTTTTTTTATCACTGTAATAGTGTTGCCTACTACAGTGATTTCCAGATATCATGGGGTTCAGCCAGATATGGAACATGCATAGTTGTATGGATCCAAGGTAGACAAATGTAACTATGCAAAAATACCCATACCTGGAATTTAACTTTATGGCCATTGAGTTGTTATTCTTGATGAATTTTTAATATTTGCATTTCTGCAAGAATTTTTCTGATACTTTTCTGTAACCACGGAATGTACCTGGACTCCTAAACTACTTGCTTGGAAAACCTCAAATTGATTCATTTTCTTATTCCACTACTGAATGTGTGTCTTCATCTCCATGCTTTACCGAAGAAAGAGAGAAGTAATCATTTATAAAAATCCTTTTGGAATTTTTGATCCCCCCCCCCAAGGGGATTACTGGATTTATTTTGAAGTTAGAGAGTCTACCATACCTTCCTATTTCCTCTAGTATGTTAGGGATTGATATTTTAGGCTTGGTAACGTAAAGGAGGACATCATCTGCGTATGCTGCCAGCTTCTGTTCCTCGTCTCCGACTCTCACCCCCCCTATATCAGGGTTGTTCCTAATCTTACACAGCAGTGGTTCCAGCGCTATTACATATAGGAGGGGGGAGAGCGGGCATCCCTGCCTTGTGCCATTCATCATGTCTATCGCTGAAGATTCCCTCCCATTTACCTTTACTTTTGCCGAAGGAGACTTATATAGATTTCCTACCCATTTCATAAATCTAGGGCCTATTCCAATACTTCTTAATGTTTCCATCATGAACCCCCAGTCGACTCTGTCAAATGCTTTTTCAGCATCCAATGACATGAGTACGGCTGGGGGTCCCGCCCTCTTACCATCTTGGAGCAATAGGAGTGTTCTTAAACTATTATCCCTCCCTTCTCTGCCACGTACAAATCCCGTCTGGTCTGGACTTATCAAATCTGGCATATATGGTTTTATCCTAGTTGCCAGTATCTTTGCAAAGATTTTTATGTCAGCATTTAACAATGCTATTGGGCGATAATTAGAACAAAGAGTCTTGTCTTTTCCTGGTTTGGCTATGATAGCAATATTAGCAAGGAGAGATTCTTTCCTTACTTCTTCTATTCCCCCTAATTTATTAAAGTAAATACATATTTCTGGGATTAATACTAACGCTTACAAAATGTGCTAGACAGACTTATTGATAGCTTTTCTTAACAGCAGCCAGTGTCCTCAGCACGGACACTTGTATTGATTTAAAGCCAGTCTAGTCTAGAGTTCATAGAGCTGAGCAACTAAAGTTCAAGGAGAGAATGTGGAGATTAATGTGTGAGGACACGGATATACATACCATGAACAACCTTAAACTAACTTTCTCAATCAATATATACCAAATATCAAAACACTTCTTGAGGCTTATTTGACCATTCGACTAACCTCGCTAAAACTACGGCTTGGTAATATCTTGTGATATCTGGAAGTGCCAATCCACCTCTTTTTTTTCCCCGAGTTAAGATTGTATAGCTTATTCTAGGTTTTTTTTCGTGCCATATAAATTTTGAAATTATAGTTTTTAATATCTTAAAGAAACTCTGTGGGACATTTATTGGAAGCATTTGGAATTTATAAATTATCTTTGGTAGAAGTGTCATTTTAAATAAATTGATCCGCCCCATCCAGGAAATTTGTTTATGGGAAAAAGTTTTTATATCTCGTCTTATCCCGTTGAGGAGGGGGATGTAATTTGCCTCGAAGAGGCCGCCTACGTTGGGAGTTATCTTTACCCCCAAATAAGTGAGCGATTTTTGTTCCCACGTAAAGGGAAAGGTTCTACGTAAATCCTCCTCCTCCTTATGGTCGATTCCTATATTCATAATTACTGTTTTTACTGGATTTATTTTGAAGTTAGAGAGTCTACCATACCTTCCTATTTCCTCTAGTATGTTAGGGATTGATATTTTAGGCTTGGTAACGTAAAGGAGGACATCATCTGCGTATGCTGCCAGCTTCTGTTCCTCGTCTCCGACTCTCACCCCCCCTATATCAGGGTTGTTCCTAATCTTACACAGCTGTGGTTCCAGCGCTATTACATATAGGAGGGGGGAGAGCGGGCATCCCTGCCTTGTGCCATTCATCATGTCTATCGCCGAAGATTCCCTCCCATTTACCTTTACTTTTGCCGAAGGAGACTTATATAGATTTCCTACCCATTTCATAAATCTAGGGCCTATTCCAATACTTCTTAATGTTTCCATCATGAACCCCCAGTCGACTCTGTCAAATGCTTTTTCAGCATCCAATGACATGAGTACGGCTGGGGGTCCCGCCCTCTTACCATCTTGGAGCAATAGGAGTGTTCTTAAACTATTATCCCTCCCTTCTCTGCCACGTACAAATCCCGTCTGGTCTGGACTTATCAAATCTGGCATATATGGTTTTATCCTAGTTGCCAGTATCTTTGCAAAGATTTTTATGTCAGCATTTAACAATGCTATTGGGCGATAATTAGAACAAAGAGTCTTGTCTTTTCCTGGTTTGGCTATGATAGCAATATTAGCAAGGAGAGATTCTTTCCTTACTTCTTCTATTCCCCCTAATTTATTAAAGTAAATACACATTTCTGGGATTAATGTCTCTTTAAATTTTTTATAATATTTTATTGGCAGTCCATCTGGGCCTGGGCTTTTCCCCCCTGGGGTTGCTTGGATAGCTTGACTGATTTCTGTTTGTGTAATTGGGTCTTCTAAAGTTTCCGCTATTTCATGCGTTAGTTTTGATAGATTGGCTTCACATAAATATTCTCTTATTTTTTCTTCTCTGTTTGCCTTTTCTTCTTGTGTCTCATCTTTCCTAATAGAGTACAGTGAAGTGTAGAACGTCCGAAAGGCTTCGGCAATCTCGGGCGTCCTAAACCTCATCTGTCCTTCCTGATCCTTTATTTTTTCTATATAGTTTAGATTTCTCTTTTCTTTTAAGATCCTAGCCAGGTACTTCCCTGGTTTGTTACCCCAGAGATACCTTTCTTTCATGGCGTTTTTGAAAGTATTCCTAGTTTCAATCTCCATTAGATCTCTTAATTGGGTTCTCTTATATAACAGTTCCTGGTAGACTTTTTTGTTATTTTTTTGATTTTTATGTTTAGTTTCTAGGTCTTGTAGCTCTTTAATTAACCTATTTCTGTTTGCTTCTCTTTCCTTTTTTTTTTTTACTCCTAAGGAAATTAATTTTCCTCGGATGGTGGCCTTATGGGATTCCCAGATAGTTGCTGTGCTTACGTCAGGGGTGTTGTTGATCTTAAAATATTCATCTATGTCTGTTCTTATCATATCAGTGATTTCTATATCTTCTATTAATTCCTCATTTAATCTCCAGGGTCCCCTTCTCTCTTCTATTTCTGGGAATAGGATGCTCACCATAACCGGGGCATGGTCTGAGATTGTCACTACCCCTATTGCGGCATTGACTACATGCTCCAAGGTTTCGTGGTCTACCATTATATAATCTAGTCTTGAATACATGTTGTGTACTGTAGAAAAGAATGTATAATCTTTTTTAGTTGGATTGAGAACCCTCCAAGGATCTATTAACTGGTTCTTATAAAGTTGTTTTTTCACTAATCGTTGTTGCTTAGTATTTCCTATGTTAACAGTCGATATTCTATCTAATTGTATATCTAGGGTGAAGTTAAAGTCGCCAGCTAGGATCACGCTTCCTTGTTTGTATTCCATTAGTTTGTTCAGGATCGTTGCTAAGTACTTCTGAGAATGTTTATTTGGGCAGTAAACATTGGCCAGCGTATATCGTTTGCCATTTAAGGAACCTCTTAGGAACATATAGCGACCTTCAGGATCCACTATCCTATCAGCAACTGAAAAATGTAGGTTTTTTCCTATCCCTATGGCTACTCCTCTAGATCCCCTCTGCGGGGAGTCTCCATAGTACCATGTTGGGACTGCCCGAGAATTAAGCCTCACTCTTGAGTCAAGGGTTATATGTGTCTCCTGGAGAAAAACTACATCAGCGGAAAATCTCTCAATCTCTTTTAAAATCATGTGTCTTTTTCGTGGAGAACTAAGGCCCCTTACATTATAGGTAATTATATTTACCTTAGTCATGTATATATTTTTGTTCTCTATTTATCTTTTCCTCACTATTCCATCTTCTCGTTGTAATCTGGTAATCGCCCGATCCTATATTTCCACTTCTCTCAGCCCTCCCACCCCCCTCCCCCCTTCCTCCCCCCCCAGACCCTCCCTCCCCCCGCCCCCCTCCCCCCTCCTCCCTCGGACCCTCCTCCACCTCCCCCCACCCTGTCCTCCCCTCCCCGCCCCCCATACTCCCCTCCCCCCTTTCCCTTGATGGACTCTTGGCCCAAAGGACCTTCCTCGAAGCATCTTCACTTGCATTCCTATGTGCAAGGATGCTCCCTATAGGTTGAGGCGGAGTACAATTCGGCGTCTCCTCTATTCCCCTTATCCCAAGGGGAATTCCTCGGGGCGGGCTAGAGCTCCTGGGCCCCGGTGTCTCCGCAACACTGTACCTAGCGGCCCATAAGCATACTTCAAATTGAGTAACAGATATTTATTACCCTCCCCTCCCTCCCTCTCCTCTCCCTCCCTCCCTCTCCCTCGCCCCTCTAGTTTCAGCACCTCCCTTCTTTAGGAATTGGGATTCCCAATCTTTGACAAAATTCAGGTATTTCTTCCAAAAATCTCAATTTCGCCATAGCCCCCTCTTTTCTAGCTATTAGGCATGCCGGGAATCCCCAATTATACTGTATTTCTAGGTCTTGTAACTCCCGTAGTAGCGGCTTGAAGTTCCTTCTTCTTCTAAGTGTCTCTTGTGACAGATCTTGGTATATTTGGATATTGTGTTCCTCAAATTTTATTGGGGATTTCCCTCTCAGGTTTTTCCATAGTTGGTTTTTGTCCTCCCAACTTTCAAATCTTATTATAATGTCTCGGGGTTTATCCTGAGGGATTTCCCGAGGTTTCTTTATCCTATGAGCACGTTCTATTTTTAATGGTAATGTTATTTCTCTGTCAAGTATTGGATTACATATTCTCCGAATAATTTCTGGGAGATTTTCTGACTGTAAAGAATCGGGGACTCCAAGTATCCTAATGTTTTTTCGTCTGTCCCTGTTTACCTGGTCTTCTACTTTATAAGCCTGTTCCCTTTGCTCTTTTTTTATTTCTGATAGTTCCGCTTCCAATTTTCTGATGGTGTTAAAATTGTGATCTGTTTTTTTTTCCACTTCCTCCAATCTTTCTAGCATGAATCCCATGTTTCTCTCCATTCTCTCCATTTGTGTTGACAGCACTTTTTCTAAGGCTGCGAACATTTCCTGCATTTCAGTTTTTGTTGGTAGTGCCAAAACTGTTAATTGTTCTCCTATATCAGGAATTGTAACTGTTTCATGGTCGCAGTCTGTCGCCGTCTCCGGTTGGGGATCTGGCTCTGTTAGGCTGTTGGGATTAATTGGTGCTAGTTTTGTCCTATCCTTTTTTTTTTCCTTCTCTCTCTCTCGTTTGTTCCCTGCGTTACGTATTTATTCATTGGCCCTGGACTTTGGCTCAGACGAGGAGTCGAGGAGGTCCCCCCCTGGCCCCCCTCGCCCTGGTACTCATATCTATAGGTTATCTCCGCTAGGGATATGCGGCGGTATTCCAGTATTCCGCCGTGTCGCTGTAGTTTTGTCCTCAAAATATCACCTCTGTGGATGAGGCGAGAAGAGAGAGGAAAAAAACAAAAACGTCCAGGCAAAAACAGGGAACAGAAAATCTTCTCTGTATGCATCTAGGTCAACTAAGTTCTCCGTCGCTGCTCAATACAGAGCGCAAAGAATTTTTATTTATTTATTTATTTTTTCCTGTTTTTACCCCTATATTTCACCCCTCACGTTCTGATTGATAACCGCCTTGGCTGTTCGCAAAGGGGTTTACGTTTATTTATTTGTTTCAAAGTTCAACGAGGAGGGGAAAAAAAAAGGGGGCAGATGAAATGATGGGGTAGTTATTTGCTCCCACAATCCACGAGTCACACAGTCCACGTGTCCACCTGCAGTCGCGGGATTTAGTTGGGGCTTAATAGTTCAGTCACTGGGTCAGCTTAAATACCTTAGATTAACTAATGAGTAGTTTCCAAGCACCATCTGACAAAAGACATCTGACAAAAGAAAGCAAAATCTGAACTACATCAGCGCTGTCTCATCCCTCTTCATCTATTAGATTTCCATCTCCACCATTCATGATTCACAATTCACTATGAGGTTCACGTTTGTTTGTTACTTATAATCAGCAAGAAACATAAAAAAAAAAAAAGGAAGGTATTGATAGCTTGGTGCTTTACTCACAGTCCGTGGGTCCCTTAGCAAGTAACCAGGTCCGGCATCCTATGGGGACATACTTACAGGATCACTGAGGCTGTGGCTGTAGCTGTAGCTGGAACCGGACCGTGTGTGTCTGTGGGGTAGAGTTTTCAAACTCGCCTGGGAACTGCAGCTCTTCCCCTGACGTCCTCTTCAGGCAACCCCCCCGTCTCCTCTTTATTCCCCTTTTTATTGCACAAAAGGACAGGAATGTCCAAAATGTCTGGGACCCCCGCCGCCTCACCTCCGCCTCTCGCAGAGCCCCCCCCGCCTACCGAGCCTCGTCCGACACTATGCCCAATCTCGGATGACACCACGCGCTCTCACATGCTCTCACCGCACGCACACGCGAACCAGGGCACGGACGAGGCAGGCACCGCCGACGGGAACCCAGCACAGAGGACGCCGCGGGAACCGGGACCACACGGGACGCGAGCAGGAGGCGGACCGGGAGCAGCAAGCCAGCAAGCCAGCGGTAAGTCAGGGGAGCCCCGACACTCTTCCTCGCAGCGAGAGGGGGGGAGAGGGATGTGGAGGGAGCCCCCTTAGCGGGAGTGCAGGGCTAAAAGGGCGACTGATGAGCAGCTAGATCGACGGCTTGATGATCAGCCTTCGCGGTGCTGCGGGACCTCTCCAGGAGCTCGATCCCTAGCCGCCTCGGTGCGAAGCGCGCGCCATCCTAGACTCCTCCCTCTGCATTTTTGCAGGGTTTAACTGTAAAACAGGCAGTTAGCAGTTATAACTGTAGATAAATGAGAGAATCAATGATAAATGTAAGGGTTTGCAGATCTTTACCTTACCTTTATGTAATATTAGTACACATTAGTTACAACTAAAAGGATGTCACTGATGCTTTTTAATAGGGGTGCAACGGATCGTGCCCGATCCACGATCCGAACAGGTTAACCTGTTCGGATCGGAGCGCACCACCGCCGCGGCCTTAGGAAAGGCCGCGGCTTCAGCCTAGCTCCGGAGCGGTACACGCGGTACACCCGCCGGCGGTGCACGCTGACGTCATCACCCCTCCCTCTGCTCGTGGATCTTCTATATTGCAAGAGCGCATACTGTCTGCATGCAACCGAGTACAGTGAGACTGAGTACAGTGAGTTGATTCATGTTGGCTATTATTAGTGGGAAAAATGGCTATTATTACAGTATTACTGTGTACTAGTGTGGGGGCAATGCTGGACTGGAACAGTGATGGTGATGGCGAGTGGGGGACAATGGTGGACATTACAGTGCAAGTACAGTGAGTTGGATGTTGGGCTGGCTATTATATTACAGTGATTACTAGTGGGGGCAATGTTAAACTGGCTATTATTACAGTATTATCACAGTATTACAGTGTTTACTAGTGTGGGGGGCCGGGGCAAATGTTGGACTGGAACAGTGTTGGTGATGATGACGAGTGGGGGACAATGGTGGACATTACAGTGACGAGTGGGGGACAATGGTGGACATTACCATATAGAGCCATTGGCCTAGCTAAAGCCCAGACTTGAATCCGACTTTTTTTTTTTGCTGATCCGAAAATGATCCGATCCGTGACTCCTGATCCGGGGATCGATCCGATCTGTGAGTTTTTTGATCCATTGCACCCCTACTTTTTAACCTTCAAAAAGAGTTTCCACAGTGGCAAAAATAATTATTTGATCCCCTGTAAGTTTTCCCACTTGCAAAAAAAATGAAGGGTCTAAATTTGATATTATAGGTGTATTTTAAATGACAGGGACAGAATATCAACCGGAAAAAAAAAGACACGATACAAATGTTATAAATTGAGTTTAATTTCAGTGAATAATATAAGTATTTGATCCCCTACCAAACAAAAATAATTCTGGCTCCCAGAGACTGGCTACAGTATGTGCTCATGTGGTACACAGATCAGTCCTGTCAATTTAAGAAGGTGCTCCTAATGACAACTCGTTATGTGTATAAAAGACACCTGTACACAGAATCTTTTCCTTCTATTGAAGCCTCATCATCACGAACAAGACCAGAGAGCTGTCAAAAGACACCAGGGACCAAGAATGGCTTACAAGACCATCAGCAAGAAGCTTTAGTAAGAAGGAGACAACTTTTGGGGCGAACATTCGCAAATGAAAGAAATACAAAATAACCATCAATTGCTGTAAGGACCAGTTCCAGTTTCAGCAGACATATCGGATCGTGTGTACGGCCTATCAGACAGGTTTCCAGCGGACAAAAGTTTTAAAACATGCTTTAAAACTTGTCCGCTGGAAACCTGTCCGTCGGACATGTCCGCTGGTTAGTACGCCTAACCAGCGGACCGAAATCCCCCGCATGCGTTGAATGGATTCGACACATGCGTGGAAGCATTTTACTTCCTTGTTTGCGGACATCGCGGCGTCAACATCACCACCACGTCACCGCGCTGTCTGTCCGCGAGGATTTTGGTTTGATCGTGTGTACACACCATCAGACCAAATGATCCCCGGAGACATGTCCACTGAAAACGGTCCGCGGACTGTTTTCATCGGACATGTCTCCTCGTGTGTACGCGGCCTTAGAACTCCATGCAAGATTTCACCTCATGGAGTAAGGATGATCCTCATAAAAGTGAGGGATCAACCCAGAACTACACGGAAGAAGTTTGTGAATGATCTCAAGGTATTTGGGACCACAGTCACCAAACAAACCATTGGTAACACAATACACTACCATGGGGCGTGGTCTAGCCGTGACCAGGAATGGAGGCTTAATCTGTGAGCTCCTGCCGCTGCGAACTACAATCCTTAAATTACGGAGCCGGTAAGGTGATTTTACTACCAGGACCTGACTGGATCGTCTCCTGCTCTTATCGGGCACAATTCGATACCATTCCTTAGACTTTCCGGCGAAAATTGGATTCGCTCTGACACTTTAAGGCTGACCTACCCAGATAGACAATGGCGGATTTAAGTATGGAACCGCAACATACTGTCATTGTACCACAGGCTTCTGGGAACACAATACCCCCTCCCGCTGTCCGGAACTATGAATACACTAATGACCCGCTTCAGAGCCCTAGCCTGAACGATCTCCGTTCTGTGGCGGCAGACATTAAGGAGACTTTGTCAGCCGCCATAGCTGACCTTAAGAAAGACATACGCGCAGTTACCGCGCGCGTCACTGATATTGGAAAATCAGCTGCGCAACAGAACGCGGCGCTGCGCCATGTAAACAGGAAGGTTGACACAAACACCATGCTCCTGAGGGATTTGCAACGCCAGACAGAAAATTTGGAAAATAGAAGCAGGAGACACAATCTTAGGGTTCGTGGACTACCCGAATCAATAGATCATAACCAGCTTTTCCCTGCAATATTGGGCATTTTCAATGATCTGTTGGGACGTCCGCCCCTGACTACAATTGGAATGGAACGTATGCATAGGGCCTTGAGACCCAGGGGTAATCCTACAGACCCCCCTAGGGATGTAATATGCCACATAAACGATTTTATGCTTAAGGAAAAGATCATAAGGAATGCTAAACTTCGTTCCAATATTAGATTTGAGGGATTTACGATAATGATTTTCCAAGACCTGTCAAAAATTACTCTTCAAAACAGGCGTGACTTGAAACCCTTACTTGACACCTTAAGAAGTAACAACATTATTTATAAATGGAAATTTCCATTTGGGTTACAAGCAACCAATCGGGGACACACTGCCATATTGAGAGTTCCTGAAGATCTGCACTCCTTCTGTAAAACTATGGACATACCGTATATGGAACTGCCTAACTGGTATGCAGAATTTCGCTCTAGAATTGCCACTAAAGACTCTGCTAAAGATGATGTCATGGAAACGGCCCCCTCCAGAACCAGGAGGCGTCGCTCTCAATCCGGAGATGAACTTCCACAACCTACTAATATGCTAGGCCCCAATCTCCTAGCAACAGGATCACCACGCTCCAGGAAACCCAGGAGGGAAAAATGAGTTTATTTTGCCACATAAGTTATACTGTGTTGCCACATGTCATTTTCTTTCACACTTATTCTCTACACACTGAGTATTATCTTTAGATTATACCTCAGCTCCACGGTTTGTTGTTTATCTAAAATGCCTCATATTGCCATTCTACCCTTGTTTTCTTTTCTCTATTCTCTATACATATATGTGGCTTACAATTTCTCATTTGAGTTGGAGCAATCCTCCTCTTTGATCTTATAAGGTTCACGTTTATTATTTGCAAAAATGTTATGGTGTGTACACTTATGTGTTTATATTTTCTAGTAGGCCGGCTATGCAACAAGGTAAATAATTAGCATGCCCACCTCAGTTGGGTCTTTCTCTGCTACTTTGTTTATTGTAAAAACGTTGCATCGCTGCAGCCTATTTAGAAAGTCTAGGTAATGTCCTTAGGTTTTGACTATAATACATGCTTGTCACTTGACACATCTCACTTGTTTATATGTATATGTCAGGATATATAATATTTTGGCTCCTCAATATTAGGAGTAGTAGAATTTTAATTGTATTGATTTACCTTATACTTTGCTACTACTCTCCTTTTCAGTTCGTTTGCGGCAGATGGCTGTTCGATTCTGCCTTCAGTACTTTGGTTTGGTTCACTCCAACCCCACACGAGGCTATTCTTATTTGGATTTCTCCAAGTAAGATATCACCTCCCTTGGTACCGTATATACTTCCTAAGTGGATTTATTGTTACAAAAGTTTTCCCTTTTTTACTTTACTAGAACACCGGTACCATATTTTGAGTTTTTCATACTCTCAAGCTAGTTTTTTCCCTTCTCCCTTTTTTCCTACTTCTCCCCTCACTGCGACATTGCCCCCCCCCCCCCTCGCCTCTATTGTGACTATGGCACTCCCGAACGACACTAATGTAAACCCACAAAATGTGGTTAAACTTTACTCTCTCAATGTTAAGGGCCTCAATGTCCCTGAAAAAAAGGTCGAAATTAATGATGATTTTAAAAAGATCAAATGCAGATATAGTGTTTTTGCAAGAGACCCACTTCAAAACGGATAAATGCCCGACATTTACTGACAACAAAATTCCCCTTATTTTCCACGCGACAAACCCAGTATCTAAAACCAGAGGAGTTTCTATACTTATTTCTAAACGGTGCCCTTTTCAATTGATCGATTCTAAATTGGATGACGATGGCAGATATATTTTTATTAAGGGTTCCTTATTTAATAAGCCAAATATTTACGCTCCTAATAGATTACATGCCCAGTTCTTTGATAATACAATCCAAGCTTTGAAATCTTTTGTAGTTGGTTCACTAATAATGGGGGGTGACTCCAACTTGGCCCTCAATCCCATCTTGGATACCTCCTCTGCCTCCTCCAAAATTTCATTTAAGACCCTTAGTGCAATCAAAAAATCTTTGTTAGATCTATCCATACACGACACCTGGCGTATACTAAATCCTTCCTCAAAAGATTACACTTTTTATTCTCCTCCTCATAATACCTATTCGAGAATAGATTATTTTTTTTTGTCCCAGACTGATTTAAATCTTATAAAAAATGCCACAATAGAACCCATGCTTATTTCTGATCACAATCCAATTACTCTGAGTCTATCCTTTGCAGATAAACCTATCTCACCGAGATACTGGAGGCTCGATGACTCACTACTCAGCAGCTCTGACAATCTAAAACTTCTCAACTCAAAAATCTCTGATTATTTCTCAGACAATAATAATGGTGCTGTTTATCCTATGTTCGTTTGGCTTGCTCACAAATGCGTCATCAGGGGTCATCTGATATCATTGAGGGCACAGAGAAATAAGATGAGACGGATCCATATAGATGACCTGACTAAAAGAATTAACACCCTTGAACTATTGCATAAACATTCACTAGCATTAAGCACCCGTGAGGAGCTTTCGAGGCTCAGATTGGAATTGTCCGAAGTACTGGATAAAAAGGTCAAGCGCAATTTCATTCTCTCTCTCGAAAGTTCTACTACGAATTCGGAAACAAAACAGGTAGATTATTGGCTAATTCCTTACGCTCGACGTCAAAAAAATATGAGAATATATATTCCATAACAGATTCTACTGGTCACAAACATACTTCCACTAAAGACATCTCTGACCAATTTCGTACCTTTTACTCCAGGCTCTATAACTTACCACCTGAGAACCGTTCTAAAAACTCTCCTTCGAGAGAAAACGTAATTTCAGATTTTTTGAAGAATTACTGCCCTAAACCCTTGGGTTTGGACGTATTGAAAAATTTAGATAAACCCCTGGAAGTGGGGGAGGCTCTTGACGCGCTTAGTCAGCTTAAAACTGGTAAAAGCCCTGGGCCAGATGGCTTATCTGTCAATTACTACAAATCATGTAAGGACATTTTAACCACTTTAGCCCCGGGCCTGTTTTTCAGATTCGGTGTTTACGAGACTAAAATATTTTTTTTTGCTATAAAATTACTTAAAACCCCCAAACATTATATATTTTTTTTTCTAACACTCTAGAGAATAAAATGGCAGTCATTGCAATACTTTTTGTTACACCGTATTTGCGCAGCGGTCTTACAAGCGCACTTTTTTTGGAAAAAATTCACTTTTTTAAATTAAAAAATAAGACAACAATAAATTTGGCCCAATTTTTTTACATATTGTGAAAGATAATGTTACGCCGAGTAAAATGATACCCAACATGTCACGCTTAAAAATTGCGCCCGCTCGTGGCATGGCGTCAAACTTTTACCCTTAAAAATCTCAATAGGCGATGTTTAAAAAATTCTACAGGTTGCATTTTTTGAGATACAGAGGAGGTCTAGGGCTAGAATTATTGCTCTCGCTCTAACGATCGCGGCGATACCTCACTTGTGTGGTTTGAACACCGTTTTCATATGCGGGTGCTACTCGCGTATGCGTTCGCTTCTGCGCGCGAGCTCGATTTTTGTTTTCGTATTTATTTGGATTAATTTTACCAATTTTTAACACTAAAATAAAAAATAAATAAAAAAATTATCACTTTTATTCCTATTACAAGGAATGTAAACATCCCTTGTAATAGAAAAAAGCATGACAGGTCCTCTTAAATATGAGATCTGGGGTCAAAAAGACCTCAGATCTCATATTTAGGCTAAAATGCAAAAAAAAATAAAAACATTTTAAATGTAATTTTTCAAAAGACATTTAAAAAAAAAATTTCTCTTTAAGACGCTGTTTGGAACTGACGTTTGACGTCACTTCCGCCCAGCAGAGCTACGGGGATGGACGAGGGAAATTTTTTTCCTCACTCGCATCCCTGCTGACCAGACGAGCGCACCCGATCGCCTCCGCCGCTACCGACGGCTCCGGTAAGCGGCGGAGAGCGCGGGAGCGCAGCGGGAGGGGGGGGGACGCTCGTCCGCCACCGATAACGGCGATCTCGCGGCGATTCCGCCGCAGAGACTGCCATTATCGTTTACCCGACCACCCACAGAAGAGATGGATATCTCGGTTGTGGCAGCAGCTGCTGCCGTTACAGAGATATCCATCTCTAAAGTGCCGACGTATACCTGCGGTGGGCGGTCGGGAAGTGGTTAATCCCCCAATTTATCAATACTTTCAACTCAAACCCCTTTCCATCTCCTATCCCGAACGATCTTTTGGAAGCTCATATTGTCATGATTCCCAAACCCGATAAAGACAAGTCACTCGTATCGAATTATAGACCCATATCTCTCTTGAATATCGACAATAAATTATATGCTAAAATAATTGCAAACCGCTTACTCCCTTTAATTCATAGTATTGTTTCCCTCGATCAAACTGGTTTTACACCAGGGAGGGAATCCAAAGACAACACCATTAAGGCCCTACATATCCAACATTGGCTGATCAAATCCAAATTTCCTGGCTTTTTTCTATCTCTCGACGCGGAGAAGGCCTTTGACAGGATTGCTTGGGATTATATGATGGAAACTTTGAAATCTTTGGGCCTACGAAATCGTATATTGGATTTTATTGGTCTCTTATATTCGTCCCCCACAGCAAGGATCAAGATTAATGGCGACCTGTCGGAGGCCTTCTCCGTGACGAATGGCACCCGCCAGGGATGCCCTTTGTCACCAATATTGTTCATACTTATCCTGGAACCATTTCTATGCAAATTACGAGATAACGTTGACATTAAAGGCATTAGCATCGGCGATAAAACATATAAATTAGCGGCCTTCGCAGATGACATCTTGTTATTCCTTACCAATCCGATAATTACTATCCCTAATCTACTTAATGACTTCTCTTTATTTAGGACCATATCAAATTTTTAAATGAATTTAAATTAATTTCTCAAAATCCAAAGCAAATGGGGTAAAAATTTCTTCTCGTGGTTTGGTAGGGCAAATATAATCAAGATGAGTATACTGCCTAGAATTTTATACCTATTTTATACCTATTCCAAACGGTTCCCATTATAATACCTAGCTCATTTTTTAAAACATTCAAACAAATGTGCTTGAAGTTTTTATGGAACGATAAACAACCTCGTATTAGATTGGATAAACTAACAATTTCCAAACTTTCAGGCGGTATTGGACTACCGGATATTAAAAACTATTATTGGGCCTGCCACATGGCTAGAATCATTAATTGGCACCTCCACAGGGGCTATAAGGATTGGATAAGCTTGGAGGAATCTTTATTCTCCATGCCAGTCCCTATAGAACATCTTCCATGGATTAGCCCTAAAAAAATACCTCACTCTGTTAATTCACATCCCCTTACAGGAACATCTCTTAAAATTTTCAGATCCTTATGCAAATCCTTAAAGATCTCTAATGTTTATGGTCCCGTCACCCCTATTGATTCCAATCCCGAAATATTTCGTAAGCCTTATGTTAACACTCCCTCTGCAACACATTCCAAAAAGATCCTCAGAGCTGAACTAGTTTTTGAGCATGGCAAACTTTTAACCTTTGAAAATTTCTCCTCTAAACTCCCAGACCTTGGAATCTCCTCACGTGACTTAAACTTGATCGTAGAATTCTTGACTAAATTTGGCTCCACTAACAATTGGCACAGGCCTAAGACTTCTTTTGAGATACTATGTTTAAAATCAGAGCCTCAAGACCACTTAATTTCCCTTATATATAATATCTTGAACTCATCAGTTGATCCACAATTAGACAAGACTAATAGAAAATGGGAACAAGATCTAAAAATGTCAATCTCAAATGACCAATGGTTTTCAGTGTTTCGCCGCCTCCATAAGGGTTCATTGAATGTCCTTACGCAGGAAAATAGCTATAAGGTTTACTCCAGATGGTATAAGACCCCTTACATTGTCCACAAATACAGTCCAAATTCATCCCCCTTGTGTTGGTGCTGTAATACTGAATTGGGTACGCTTCTTCATATCTGGTGGGAATGCTACCTCATGAGCCCTTCTGGAAAACTATCCACAATCTTATAACATCCATCACCACCTACACCCCAGACTTTTCAGCCGGACAATACCTGCTGCATCTATCTTCGCTACCCAACTCTGTGTACAAAAACTCTATTATTATACATCTCATCAATGCGGCCAAATTGTGTATCCCCATTAAATGGTCCCAGACTTCCCCCCCTAAAATCTCAGACTGGTTACGCAAGGTGAATCACATCGCCCATATGGAAGACCTGATTTCCCAATCTCACGACTCTTCAAAGGAGTTCCAGGATAAATGGGCGTGTTGGATTCATTTTACTAAATCTTCAGAATACCAAACATTGATACTTACATAACACAACCCAGATTTACTATGTTGCCTACGTCACCTTCCTTATTGACTATAAGTTGTGATATCTCCAATGTCGTTTTGAGTTAAACTATACCATTTCATTACCAATACCTTCCCTTATCGTTTCCTTCTCCCCTTTTTAATTGATTTGATATACGTTTAACATCCTCATGATATGTATACATGATGCTATTCTTCTGACATACACATTGTTATATGCTTCTGTCTACACTGAAGATGTCCTTTCCTTTAGTAATTAGAATATGTTCAGTTAATGTTGACTATGTGATTATAATTGTCTTTTTAAAACCCAATAAACATATTTGAAAAAAAAAAAACAATACACTACCATGGATTGAAATTCTGCAACACCTGCAAGGTCCCCCTCCTCCCATGCATTAAGGTGAAAAAACACCTGCCAATGACGGCCCCCCCAGCCCCCCAGTTTTACTTACTGGAGCCCGTTCACCTGCTGTGTGCATCCCCCGACGTCCTCTTCTCCACGGAGTCTGACTGTTGATTGGCTAAATTGGATGGATTGGCCATTGGCCCGCGCTGCTGTCAATCACATCCAATAATGTGGCGCGCCACGGGGCGGGGCCCGAGTGATACAGTCAGCAGCGTTGCCCACAAGCTAACCCCCTTGGGAGAGCGCTTCCCATGAAGGGGGTTAGCTCTTGTGGGGAGGAGCCGAGACAGCTGCCGTGAGACCCCAGAGGATGAGAATCGGGGCCACTCTGTGCAAAACGAACTGCACAGTGGAGGTAAGTATAACATGTTTGTTATTCAAAAAAAAAAAAAAGAATGAAGCCATACAACCCCTTTAAGAAGGTACATGTACAGGCCCATCTGAAGTTTGCCAATGAACATCTAAATGATTCATAGAAGGATTGGGAGAAAATGCTGTGGTCAGATGAGACCAAAATTGAGCTCTTTGGCATTAACTCAACCCGCTGTGTTTGGAGGAAGAAAAATGCTGACTATGACCCTAAGAACACCATCCCTACAGTTAAGCATAGAGGTGGACACATTATGCTTTGGGGCTGCCGCATTAAGGGGCCAATGGATGAATTCATGTATTGTAAAATGTTGGATGAGAACCTTCTTCCCTCAGCCAGAACACTGAGGATGGGTCGTGGACAGGTCTTCTAGCATGACAATGACCCAAAACATACTGCCATTACGGTCATGATGACATTAAGGTCATGGATTGGCCTAACCAGTATCCAGACATTAATCCTATAGAAAATTTATGGAGGGAGCAAAAACTTTGAGTTGCCAAGCAACAGCCAAAAAACCTTAAGGATTTAGAGAAGATCTGTAAAGAAGATTCGACCAAAAGTCATGTTTTATTTGGGGATCAAATACTTATTTTACTCACTGAACAGCAACTCAATTTATAACCTTTGCATCATGTGTTTTCTGGATTTGTGATTGATATTCTGTCTCTATCGTTTAAAATACATCTATGATAAAAAATTATAGACCCCTAATTTCTTTGTAAGTGGGCAAACTTATAAAATTTGCACTGGATCAAATAATTATTTTTCCCACTGTAAGTGTTTTTCAGTATCACAAAATAAATGATGTGCTAAAAAAAGAAAAACAACATGTGCAAATAGAAATAAATAAATCCAACAAATCTAGGTTAACAAGAAGCACCTAAAATCTTGGTATACCAGTACGAGGCTACTTAAAACATAGCCATCAAATTTCCTCAAAACATGACATTTGCATATGCAAGATATAAATAAATGTCCTTAATAAAAAGTCCTTTAATGTGGTAGTGATACAAGCAGCTGTAAGGCCGCCTATCACTTCCAGCACTGCCACAATCTCACGCCCTCCCTCCACATGCAACCCCCCACCATGTCATGGCTGGTTGTCACTACGAAGGGCGGAGGGAACTCAGTGGACCTCCATCGGCTCAGCCTCCCTCCTGAACACAAACCAGGAAGTGACGTGTATGACAACACTTCCTGGATCGGAGCTGACATTCTCCGGGATCAGTGGAGGAAGCAGTTGATGTAAAACGGTCTGTGTTCCATCAGCTGCAATGGATCAGAAAATAGACATTTAGACCCTTGGTGTCTCCATAAAGAGAACCTGTCATCTATATGCTATCACATAGGTGGTTATTGGTCCCCTATGTGATAGCAATAAAAGTTATGTAAACATAAATAAATTTTTTAACCAAAAATGTTTATATATATATATATATATATATATATATATATATATATATATATATATATATATATATATATATATATATATATATATAGAGACGTATTAAAAAGAATTAACAAAATAAACATTTGTTAGACAGTTGCGCTAATATCAGGTAACATAAAAAATTTGAACTACCAACATTTTATTCTCTAGGATGTGTGTTTTTGAAAAACATTAAAAAATATTTCGGAAGGTTTTAAGTAATCTTCAAGCCTAAAATGATTTTTAAAACATGTAAACAAAAAATGTAAAAATGACTGCTGTTGTGGAGGAGGTGGTAGGAGGATGGTGGGTGGAGGGAAGGCAGCAATATGCACCTTTGCAGACAAAAAATCCTTGCACCGACCATGAGAGTTCGATAATATTTACAGTATAAGGGGGCAAAATATATTGTACAATTGTCATAGGAAATCCCATAAATATATAATAATGTAAGACTGAATATTCAGATCCTTTCAGAAGCCCAACTGTTTTTTTTTTTTTTTAGATTTTACTCAAGCAGGAATAACCGAATGTCTGACTCAATATCGCCATCATCTGCTAATGACTCAATCCAATAAAAGAGGCAGACAGGATGGAAACAGTCTAATTTCCTTTCTCTTAAAATGTGGTTTCAAGTAAAAATAAAGCAATCTGTAATATTTTAGAAATGCTAAAATGTGTCCAATAGTAAAATATACTGCATGTCATAGCTGGGAGCTGGATAGGCAAAACGGAAACACCTCCAGGCCGTAGGCTTAAATATGTTCATTTGGAGCACTGAATGCCTCTAATATAGTTCAAACCAGAGTAAAGTCTGTGGGTCTTAGTTACTAAAGAAATAAAGATTATGCACTCAAATCACCCATCCATGTGTAAGAAAAAATGCTGTTTAATTTAAACATGATAGATGAGTTATATGCACTAATTTAAGTCATCTTTAACTTTCCAAAGTGAACAGATCCAAAGTTCACTAGCTGTAGTCTTTTCAATCCCTGTGTGTCTCCTGTGTGTCTCCTCATGTTTTTCTTTTCAAAACATACCAAGAGGTCATGCTTTTACCTAACTTATCCCTAGTTTGTATGTACTGAAACATAATACTGTTGTAGGGACAATAGGGTTATCTTCATAAAGGAATAGAGATCGATAACTTAGCTTGGTAAATAAGATAAAATAATGTTCACTTTGAACAACCAATCAATTATCAAAACAGGATATTTGCTTTCATGTGATTGGATGAGTGAAGTAAACATACACTATATTACCAAAAGTGTTGGAACACCTGCCTTTGCACGCACATGAACTTTAATGGCACCCAGTCTTAGTAGGGTTCAATGTTGAGTTGGCCCACCATTTGCAGCTACTATATAACAGCTTCAACTCTTCTGGGAAGACTATCCACAAGGTTTAGGAATGCATAAAGCAAAGTCCATAAAGACATGGATGAATGAGTTTGGGGTAAAGGTACTTAACTGGCCTGCACAGAGTCCCGACCTTAACCAAATAGAACACCCTTGGGATAAATTAGAGCAGAGACTGCTAGCCAGGCTTTCTTGTCCACATCAGTGCCTGACCTCACAAACAGAGGTTCTCAACCTTTCTAGTGCCGTGACCCCTTGATAAAATTTTCCAAGTTGTTGGGATCCCTAAGACTGCGTACACACCATCGAATATATCCAATGGAAACGGTCCAGCGCGGTGACGTGGCGGTGACATTGACGCCGCCGCGTCACCGCACCAGGAAGTGAAACACTTCCACGCGCATGCGTCGAATCCATACGACGGCTTTGACGCATGTGCGGGCAGATATGTCCGCTGGTTAGTGTACTAATCAGCGGACATATCCGACGGACATGTCTCCGGTGGACAAATTTTAAAGCATGCTTTGAAATTTGTCCTTTCGGACAAATCCGTCCGCTAGCTCGTACAGACGATCGGATTTGTCTGCTGAAATGGTCCGTGGGACCATTTCCAGCGGACAAATTCAATCGTGTGTACGCGGCCTAACAGTAAAATTATTTTCGTAGGGTAGGTTGTCAGCATCCAAGGCAAGACAAATAGTTTGCACCCCTAACCCACGGACATTTAGCGCTTCCCGAGACCCTTCCACTCGTACAGTATTAAAACCCTTATGGTACATTTTAGGCTATACCACTCTCTTTGTTCTCGTTTATTTCCCTTTTATCTCTCTCTATCCTAACTTCTTGTTTTACCCCAATTCCTCTCTAGCTGTCTTTCTTGCTCTTTCTCTCCCTTTTTATTTGTTCCTCCCCCTCCTCCTTTCCTTTTCATGTATTCTCTATTTTATTTCCTTCTCTTACTCCTTGGTGGGTAGGTGGGGGGTATGGCATGAGCGGCAGTGCTGGCGAGGGGGTTTGGGATAAGTGGCAGTGCTGGTGGTGGTGGGGGGGGGGATGAGTGGCAGTGCTGCGGGGGGTTCTGATTGGCCAACTTGGGTGCTCCTGATCATGGTCATCTGCTGATCTGAGTACTGTAGTAGGGACTTTTAAAGGCAACTATAGTCACAGGTAGTGTTACTCACTGTCTCAGGCTTTACTGTGTCTCCAACTTTGTGGTGTCTCGTAGCAGTGACACCTATGTCGAAATCAGGAGATAGGGCCTCCTCCAGCCCCTCCCACTTCACTTTCCTCACCAGTCAGCTGACCTCTAGTCTCTGCCCCCCAGCCATGTCGTGAACTGAATGGGCAGCTGCAAAAATGGTGAGTGGGCAGCAGCAAAAAGGTTGGGAGAGAGAGTTGTGCAGGCTTAGGATCTGGTGACCCCTGACAAATCATCATTTGACCCCCGGGGGGGTCCCAACCCCAGGTTGAGAACCACTGTTCTAGAAGAATGGTCAAACATTCCCATGGACACACTCCTAAACCTTGTGAATAACTTTCCCAGAAGAGTTGAAGCAGTTATAAATGCAAAGCGTGGGTCAACTCAATAGTGTACCCTATGGACTAACACTGGGATGCCATTAAAGTTCATGTGCACATAAAGGCAGGTGTCCCAAAACTTTTTGTAATATAGTGTAGCTTATTCACTAACCAAAGTGAGATTACACTGTGTGAGCAAGCTCTGTTCCTTTATTAAATTAAGCCTGTTATACTGTAAACTACAGGGGTAGGGATTGATGTCAATACTTGGGTATGTTGAGCAGTGAAGAATTTTCTAATTAAACAAACCAAAGAGCCATAAACCACGCATAGAAAATAAATACGCTGTCCTTTATTTACCAATGTTTTTGGAAATGTGATTTAGGTAGCCAACACCAACTATAATGAAGATTTCCTCCGTAACATTAGTAAAGCTCATAATGAAGGATCTTTTATTAACAAACGTTCCTAGTTTGCATTTAGTGTTATTGGTTCTCACAAAAAATTATATTTTCTTACAACTGGATACCTTCTCAACTCTGCAAGACTGCAATGATATGAAATGTTTGATATACTGCAGCAATATACTGAAGAAACAAATTGGTTTCATGATAGTAGTTTTATATTAAGAGTCTCTACAAAATTGGGAAGGGAACATTAATTTTAAAGTTTTCAGCAACTTCGCAATGTAGAGTATACACAGTAATAATATACTGTATTTGCTGGCGTATAAGACTACCTTTTACACTTAAAAAAACTGGCCAAAAAGCAGGGGTCGTCTATACGCCAGGTCATCTGTTTGGGTGCCTGCTTCATGTGCAGTAATACTGTATGTAGCTTCAGCTACATACAGTATATATGGCTTAGCCAATCCCGGTGAGCAATGTATTCAAATGAATACAGAGCCTACTCGAATTGGAGTAACAATCTCTGCCAATCCCAGAAGGCTACATACAGTAGCCTGCTCGGATTGGCTTTGAGAGTCAGAGAGGCGTGGGCTGATGATGTTACAGCCTCTGCCAATCAAAGCAGGCTTTGTATTCATTAACTACTTGAGATCCGCGCTACAGCCGAATGACGGCTCTAGCGCAGATCTAAATTGTCAACAAGCCGTCAATTGACGGCTTGTCACTAGCTGCTTCCCGGCGCGCGCTCCAGAGCGCGCTGCGGGGAAACACTGTGTTGCCCGTGTCCCTTGGACACAGGCAATCACAGATCGCCGCGAACGGCCAATCAGAGTGGCCGTTTGCGATGCGATCTGTGCGGCCAATGAGAGATGATCTCATAGATCATCTCTCATTGCCGTTTTACATAGAGACAGCGTCCTGTCTCTGGAGAGCAGGAGACGGATCTGTGTCTCTTGTACATAGAGACACAGATCGGTCACCTCCCCAGTCACCCCCCTCCCCCCACAGTTAGAACACTATGCAGGGAATACATTTAACCCCTTCCTCACCCCCTAGTGTTAACCCCTTCAATGCCAGTCACATTTATACAGTAATTAGTGCATTTTTATAGCACCGATCGCAGTATAAATGTGAATGACGCCAAAAATGTGTCAAAAGTGTCCGATGTGTCCGCCATAACGTCGCAGTCCCAATAAAAATCGCAGATCGCCGCCATTTCTAGTAACAAAAAAAATAATAAAAAATAATAATTCTGTCCCCTATTTTGTAGGCACTATAAATTTTGCGCAAACCAGACGCTTATTGCGATTTTTTTTGATTTTTTTTACCAAAAATATGTAGAAGAATACGCATCGCCCTAAACTGAGAAAAAAAATGTTTTTTTTTTTTTAATTGGGATATTTATTATAGCAACAAGTAAAAAATATTGTATTTTTTTCAAAATTGTCGCTCTTTTTTGTTTATAGCGCAAAAAATAAAAACCGCAGAGGTGATCAAATTCCACCAAAAGAAAGCTCTACTTGTGGGGAAAAAAGGACGTCAGTTTTGTTTGGGAGCCACGTCGCACGACCGCGCAATTGTCAGTTAAAGCGACGCAGTGCCGGAAGCTGAAATATCACCTGGGCAGGAGGGGGGTATAAGTGCCCAGTAAGCAAGTGGTTAATAGAATACATTGCTTGCCGTAATTGGCTCCAACTCCAGCAAGAATGAAAAAGAATATGGCTCCAGAGGGAAGAAATATGAAGCGTCAGAAGCCTCGGAAGGGGGTCTTATACAGTGAGTACAGGCAAAAAATCTTTAAAAAACTGTAAAATTAAGGGGTCGTCTTATACGCCCGGTCGCCTTATACACCGGCAAATACGGTATATATATTTATGTGAAATGGTTTACCTGTGAAATGATATGTCCAGCCAGTCTTGTGATCCAGGCAAACCGGCGGTCTGCAGAGCCAGATCCTAGACCTTTCTGCAGGCTATGCTGCTGTTAAGCAATGCAGCATGGTTCTTGGCCCACACCAGACTATATGACTGGACAATAAAGTAACAACAGTACACCTTTTTATGGAATTTTACACCAATACACTGTAGTAAAATTACTGCAATGCATAGTAACTCATGTTATTTGCATTGGTACAATGTTTGCCCTTCATCACCCAAATGCACCTTCCAAATACACCTGTATTGTAGTGCCTGAAAGCGTTGTATGCATGATTTTTGGTGTTTAACCGCTTCCCGACCGTCACACTCCGATATACGTTGGCAGAATGGCACGGGCAGACAAATGGGCGTACCTGTATGTCCCTTCGAATTTGCCGCCTAGCGGGCGCACGCCACGGGAGTGTGCTTGTGGTTCCTGCAAAATTGATGTTCATTCGGCTGCGACTGCGATGTGGAGAGGCAGAACGGGGAGATTAAACAAGGCATTTCCCTGTTCTGCCTAGTGACATGTCAGGCCTCGTACACACAACCGTTTTCCTCAGCAGAATCCATCAAGAAACTTGGCGGAAGAGCTTTTTTGCTGAGGAAACCGGTCGTGTGTATGTTTTTCATCAAGGAAACTGTCAAGGAACTTGACAAGGAAAAAAGAGAGCAAGTTCTCTTTTTCCTCGACAGGAGTCTAAATTGGCTCGTCGTGTTCCTCGTCGGGCTGCTTTTCCACGAGAAACTCGAGCATGTGTATGCTTAGATCAGTGTTTCTCAACCTTTTTCTAGTTGGGGCACCCTCAAAAAGTATTTTCAGTCTTGTGGCACCCCAGTCCAAGGCTTGATTCACAATATGGTGCTCATTCCTGACACACAAATGCTCTGCTCTTTAGGGGTACCATTAATTCTTAAATGGTACCCCCCACACATTGGAAAACGTGGGGTGCTTTTGCTGCAGTACAATTTAAAAAAAAAGTTTGGGCACTTGTTTCCCTGCATTTTGTGGGTACGGAAACTAATGGACTGCCCTACATGCAGCTACACAGATGTGAACCAAGGGCTTGTTTACATGTCATAAGGGCAGTAAAACCACATAGTTGAGCTGTTTTTACCACCCCCAACTTCTCCACCTTTAGCTGCAGAGGCAGCAGCTGGGGGTGTTCACATGCTGTGGCTGAAACTGGAGGTATACCGAGGGTGAATGGGGCTGCACTGCAACTACCCCGCAACTGTGTGCATTGCGTGGTTGCATTGTAGTGATGTTGCATTTATGGGCTTAAAACAGGTGATAAAGAGGCAACATAATGCCTCTTTACCGCCTGTCAAATGCCCTTTTGAAAAGCGATCTGTGCATGGATTGCTTTTCAGAGGAGCAGCAGTCCTTGCTGCTATCAAACAAGCCCTACAAAAGCCATTCTGATGGTACAGGAAAAGGGGGAGGGGGATAAGGATTAAAAGTAACATACACACATACATACAGACACATGCTTACACACATGCTTACACAGGCATACACACATACATACATACACACACACACACACACACAGACAGACAGACACTCACATGTGCAGACACAGACACATGTATAAAGCCATTTTAAAATAAATCTAGCTTCTAGCTCAGTACTTTTCCAGATTCCTCATTCAGCTAGGTACTGCACTCTAGGGGGAAGCAGAGAGCACAGCACACTCCTCTGCACTTTACTTTCACTTTTGAAGCCGACAGAGTTTCTCACAGTTCGGTAGGAGAGCAGGCTCATCTGACAGCCTTCTCCCCACTGACCCCGCGGCACACCTGAGAACCTCTAACGGAACACCAGTGTGCCGCGGCACACTGGTTGAGAAAGGCTGGCTTAGATACCCGTGCACCTTCGGCAAAAGTAGTATTTGTAATGGAAATAGCACATTTCTCAGGCTGTAACAGACTGAAAGTGAAAATGTTTCTTACCAAACTTTAACCGAAAACGCAGTAACATGAGATTAGCAAAAGCAGCCCCAAGGGTTGTGCCAGTGGAATTTAACTTCCCCTGCCGTAGTATGTGGTGAAGTCACCGCGTTTGAGAACGAGGAGATTTGGTCTTGACAGTGTGTACGCAAAGACAGCTTGTCAAGTTTCTCGACAAGCCTAAAAAGGAACTCGTCTAGGAAAACGATGTGTCTGAAACGACGAGTTCCTCGGTTGTGTGTATGAGGCCTCAGGGATCTACTGCTCCCTGTCATTGCGAGCAGTGATCACTGTCATGGCAGTGGTAGCTCACCACCCCACAGTTAAAATCACTCCCTAGGATACACTTAACCCCTTGATCGCCCCCTGGTGTTTAACCCCTTCCCTGCCAGTGTCATTTATACAGCAATCAGTGCATTTTTATAGCACTGATCGCTGTATAAATGACAATGGTCCTAAAATAGTATCAAACATGTCCAATCTGTCCGCCATAATGTCGCAGTCCCAATAATAATCGCAGATTGCTGCCATTACTAGTAAAAAACAAATTAATAATAACAATTCTATAAATATATCCCCTATTTTGTAGACACCATGGGCCAGATTCAGGTACATCTGCGCATTATTGGACCGGCGTAGCGCACCGCCTTTACGTTAGACTTGCGCAATGTAGCCGAGTAATCACCCTATTCTCATAGCTTTTGCGCAGAAAATTGCGCATGCGTAACGTTTTTTCAGAGGCGTAAGGCGGAGGAATACAAATTGGGAAGGACGTGGGCGTGTTACATTGAAATGAGCCGTGACCCCATGCAAATGAAGGGCCGGCCGGCTCGCGCATGCGCGCTTGAAGGAGACCATGGTCAGCTCCGCTGTGCGCATGCTGACAACTCGGGAACGGCGCAATCAGTGAAATTGGAAATGGACTAAGGACTACGCAGACAGCATAAATAGCCAAACACAAACGCACTTCCATTGCAAAAGTACATCCCTTTGTCCCTTCCCATTTAACCAAGTGCTTTTGTCCCGTTGTTAGTTGCGTTGTGTTTTGTATTTGTCAGATTAGTGTTCTGTGTGATCAAGTGTTTCTTAGTAGATCTTTGAAAGTGTTTTTTGATAAGTGTTTGAGAGACTGTTTGTTTGATATATTTCTGTTCGTTTGTTTTCTTGCTGAATTGTTGCTGTTTGTTTTTGTGACTGTTTTTTGCTGAGTGCTTGTGTGATTTTTTGGGTGTTAGTTTTCTCTTTGTGTGTGTTCTTGCTTGATTGGTTGTGCTTGTTTTTGTGACTGATTTTTGTTGACTGGGAGTGTTATTTTTCAGTATGACAGAGAGAAAGCGAAAACTAAATTTTACTTTGGGGGGAAAAAGAATTCTTGCCCGGGCCATTAGCGATTATGGGCGTTTCCTCCACGGCCCGGACAGTGCCAACACCACCCCGGCCAGGAGGAGGGAGATTTTGGACCTCATCACTGAGCAGGTCAATTCAGCTGGGGAGGGGGAGACACGGACCCGGTCTGGCATTGATAAAAAGATTAATGACCTTCGGCGTCTGGTCAAACAGAAGTTGGCCAGAATGCTTGCCCATGCCAGGGGCACAGGAGGGGGCCCACCATGCCGTGTTAGGCTGACAGCGGAGGAGCGTGCGGTGGCCCTGACCTTTCATCTGCATGAAGTGGAGGGCCTGCCCGGCTTTGACTCAAGTCCGGAGCCCGTGGTGCCAGGTAAGTTTTTTTTTAATATCAGGTGTGTAGCATATGTGGGGGAGGGGGTGAAAGGGAATATGTGGCAAGTGTGTGGATCCTCCAACCTGTGAATGCTTTGTATCATCCACAGATGTGCAGGAGGGTGCAGGGCCATCTGGCCTGACCGCACCATCCCCAGGACAGCAGCCTAATGAGGCCCCCCGACAAGGCCGGAGTCCGTGGAGGAGGTTGAAGAGGAGGAGGAGGAGGTTGAGGAGGAGGAGTTTCATGAGGAGGAGGAGTCCATGTCAGGCACTGGACTTTTGGTTTTTGAGGACTCTTCCCCTCTGGCTGGCAGCAGGCAGCCCTCCCTAAGGGGGAGCCCCCCCTCCTGCCCCAACATGGCTCCTATCCCAAGGGCCTCCCCTTCTCCCCGGCCACAAGAATCAGCTGTAGGCAGAAAGTCGTCCCAGAAGACCAGGGGGGTGGCCGATCTCCTGCCCGCCACTCTGAGAAGGGACCAGTTCCTCCAGACCCGCCATCTGGGACAGGTCAGCCAGACATTGGTTTGGATGGAGGAGAGCCTGTCCTCCATCAAGGATACGCTGGGGAACCTGGACTGCCACTCCCGGGCTTTCACAAACTGCCTAAATGAACTGCAGACTACATCAGCAGGCGTTGGGCAGGATGTGAGGGCCCTTACCCAGGCTATCCAGGCCAACACGGCAACACTTGGTGCTGTCCTGGACAGAATAGTCATGGCCTTGGAGGGCAGGCCGCCAGGTGGGCAGAGATCAGGGGCTGCTCCTCCTTCCCCGGTTTTCCCCCTCCCCCATGAGTCTCCCCTGAGGAGCCGGGGCCGTGGCCGGGGGCGCCCCAGGCGTGGCTCACGTCAAGGGCAATATTTTTTTTTTCCCCTCTTTTTTTTTTGTTTTATTTTTTTATTTTTTTGCTGGAAATTTTTTGATTTTGCTGGTCATTTTTTATTTTTTTGGGGTTGTGAATGCTGTTTGAATGTGGGGGTGACATTCCTGCCAGAAAAGGGGTGTCACCGTCAATTTAGGTGGAGTAGGGTTCCCCAAGACCAGGGAGAAGTGATCCCCAGGTCCGTGTGAATGGTGTATGAATGTACAGTGACATAATTGGAGCCTTGGCGTGGCGTTGCTGCTCACAAGTCCTGCATGGTGGACTGGTGCCAATCCAATTTGATGTGGATGTGGGGTGTGTGTGCTAGGGACCACAGTGGTGTGCATGCATGCATTCTCATTGTGCCATGATTAATGTGTGTGTTTAACGTGCAAAGATGCCCAATGTGAGCTGTCTCCTGGCTGCTCTTCCCTCAGAAGATGGGGTATCCTCGGTTAGGGGGGGATTGTCTGGTTCAGGGGTCAGGTCATCACGTAGGTCAATCTGCAGGCCCTTTCTTACTGCGAAGTTGTGCAGCATGCAACATGCACCGATGATCTGGCACACAAAGTTTGGGGAATACAAGAGGGTACCCCCAGACTTATCCAGGCATCGGAAACGTGACTTCAGGAGGCCAAAGGTGCGCTCCACCACTGCTCATGTTTGGGCATGTGCTTGATTGTATCTTTCCTCTCCTGGGGTTTGGGGGTTCTGGATAGGAGTCATGAGATGGGGTCCCAGTGGATATGCAGAGTCACCTGTAAGGGAAAAGACAGGAGGATGTTAGTCATGCATGTGCCCCTTGTGATGTGTGCATCATGTGGGGGGGGGGTACAGTCATGCCTGCCACCCATGTCACTCACCAACCAGCCAGGTGTTCCCATACACGTTCTGATCGAATTCCATTCGGATGTGGCATTGATTGTATATGTAGCTGTCATGGCTGGACCCTGGGTGTTTGGCACGGACGTGCCATATGAGGCCTTGGGCATCGACTATCACCTGTACGTTGATGGAATGCCAATGCTTCCGATTGCGGTACATGTGCTCTGTCTCCTGGGGGGGCTGGAGTGCCACATGTGTGCAATCAATGGCCCCCACGGTGCGTGGGAATCTGGCAATTCTGTAGAAATCTGTCATTGCCTTCAGCCGCAGGTCCTCAGTGGTGGGTTTGATGATTTGGTTGGCCATGCGTCTGAGGATTGCTGGGACAACCTGGTGCACACATCTGCTCATGAAGGATTGTGACATCCCAGCCACCACTCCACTTGTACGCTGAAAAGAGCCACTATCCATTTAGTTAAAAAAAAAACTTCTGTGTGCAGCAGCTCCCCTTACCCCTTCAATACTTTCCTAAGCCTCATCTCAAACCAGCGATGAGCATGAGAGCTTCAGATGTCCTGGACTCTCCCTCCTCAGTGGCTGAGACAGCAGTAAGCGCCATTTGATCCCACTGCTGTCAATCATAGTCGGTGAGCCAATAAGGAGAGAAAGGGAGTGGGGCTGAGTCACAGCTCCAGGTCTGAATGGACACACAAAGCAGCGGCTTGGGTGCCCCCATAGCAAGCTGCTTGTTGTGGGGCACTCAGCAGGAAGGAGGGTCCAGGAGTGCTAGTGAGGGACCCGAGAAGAGATGGATCTGGGCTGCTCTGTGCAAAACCAACAGTCTTTGTAATAATTGACGTTGTTTTCCTTGTATATAAAGACTCCAAAACTATGCATCGAGTGTTTGGCTATGCAGCTTGTCAGCCTCTTAAAGTGATAGTAAACAGAGAAGTGTTAAATACCATAATTGATTCACAGAAATCATATTTATCACTGCACTGTATTTTTTTTATAGTACCTTATTCCTGCAGCACTGTTGTGATCATTCCCTGTTCTTTGACATCTGCAGGGAAAGGTCATTGAAGGGCTTCTATTACTCTGTTGATGTATGCTTACTACAGTGTCTGGCCAGCCTAATTGGTGCTGGGCCAGTCACATGGCAAAACAAAAAAAAAGAGTAATTCAAATTACATTATACATACTGTATAAAAAACAGTTTTACATCTCCTTATAAATCTTTATTGAACATCAAGTGTGTATTTTTTGTGTATTTTTTGTGCATTGATATGGCGTATGCAGAGTCAAAGTTTATTAACACCACATCCAAGGCTCTTTTTCATACTTTAAGGGTATTACAATTACATAGAGTACTGTGCATACTATTTAGGCAGGTGTGACATTTTTTCTAAATTAAGAATGCTTTCAGAAATAAAAATTGTTAATAGTTTTTTTTTCAAGTAACAAAATGGAAACTAAATGAACAGAAGAGACATCCAAATCAAATCCATATTTGGTGTGACCTTCCTTTAGCTTCAAACCAGCGTAATTTCTTCTAGGTACACACAATTTTTGAAGAACTTGGCAGGTAGGTTGTTCCAAACAAGATCTTCTGTGGAAGTAGGCTACCTTAAATTCTTCTGTCTCCTAATGTAATCCCAGACAGACTTAATGATGTTAAAATCAAGGAACTGTGTGGGGCTAAACCATCACTTCCAGGATTCCTTGGTCTTTTTTTACACTGAAGAGAGTTAATAATGGCATTTGTTGTATGATTGGGAGTCATTGTCCTGTGCAGAATACATTTTCCAACCACACGTCTCCCTGATTGTATGGTATGATGGATAAGTATCTGGCTGTATTTCTCATCAGTAAAAGTAATGTGAAGTAAATAGTTGTGCACTAAAGCACCACCTATTTATATTTTTTCAAAGTGAGCATGCCTGACCCTTGACTTATTGGAGGGAAGGAAATTAGCTTGCCCTGACTAGGGCATAAGCAAGACTCAGAGAAGGGCAAGGAATATTAAAGTGATTGTAAAGTCTTGTTTTAAAGAAAACAACAAACACATCAAACTTACCTACCCTGTGTAGCTGATTTTGCACAGAGCAGCCGGATCCTCCTCTTCTTCTGTGCTCCTGGCCCCTCCCACCTGTTGCGTGCCCCCCACAGCAAGTAGCCTGCTTTAGGGGCACCCAAGCTGAGTCACTGCTCCCTATGTCCATTCAGACACTGAGCCGTGACCTGCCGCCTTTCTCCTGATTGGCTGTCTGACTTTGATTGACAGCAGTGGGAGCCAATCGCACCACCCTGCTGTCTCAGCCAGTAAAGAGGGGAGTCCCGGGAAGCTGAGATACTCCTGCAACATCTTGCTGTATAAAGATGGGCTTAGGTAAGTATTAGGGGGACTGGGGGCTGCTGCACACAGAAGGCTTTTTATCTTAACCACTTTCCGACCAGCCGCCGCAGTTATACGGCGGCAGGTCGGCTCGCCCAGGCGAGAGCCCGTAGCTCTACGTCGGGCGCGTGAACGGCCAGGGAGCGCGCGCGCGCGCCTCCCCGCCGTTCCCGACGATCGGATTCGATACAGAACCGATCACTCACCAGGTCCAGGCCAATAAAATCTGGCCTGGACCTGGTGATCACCCTCAGCCAATGGTTGTTCTCCCCTGCCAATGTTTTGTAAACATTGATAGGGGAAATGCTGCTCTCTCCCTCGTGTCGGTCTTTCCGTTCCTGACCGTGAGGGAGAGAGCATCTAACTGTGAGTTGCACAACACTACACTGACACCAGGTCACGTAGGCACACAATTCACCCCTGTTAACCCCCCGATCGCCCCCCAAATTAACCCCTTCACTGCCTGTCACTGTGTCACCCAGTACAGCAATCAGATTTTTTTTTGATTGCTGTACAAGTGTCATTAGTGACTAAAATAGTTGTTAGGGTAATTAGCCTTAGACCCTAATAAGTCTAGGGACCCCCCCTAACCCCCCCCAATAAAGGTTTAACCCCTTGATTACCCCCTGTCACCAGTGATCACAGTATAAGTGTCACGGGTGACGCAGTTTAGCTAGTTTATTTTTTATAGCATCAAGGCACCCGCCATATTTTTTGCAATAAAGTTTTAACCCCCTGATTGCCCGGCGGGTGATCAAAGTTTGGTTTTAGCGCCGGATAGGGTCTGCGTTGCCCCAGGCAGCGTCAGATTAGTGCCAGTAGCGCTAACACCCACGCACGCACCATACACCCCCCCTTAGTGGTATAGTATCTGAACTGATCGATACCTGATCTGATCAGATCTATACTAGCGTCCCCTGCAGTTTAGGGTTCCCAAAAACGCATTGTTAGCGGGATCAGCCCAGATACCTGCTAGCACCTGGGTTTAGCACCTTCGCCCAGCCCAGCCCAACAAAGTGCAGTATCGATCAATCGATCACTGACACAAAACACAAAAACACATAACTGCAGCGTTCGCAGAGTCAGGCCTGATCTCTGCGATCACTAACAGTTTTTTGGTAGCGTTTGACTGTCGCTAACAGGTCAGGTGCTTTTTTTCCTGTGAATCTCACCACCGTACACCTAAATTTAGAGCCCAAAATGGCAAATAGAATGTTTGGTGATGAAGAGGCCTACTTGTTCATGAGCCTGTCAGATAGTGATGAGGAGGTCACGCATCTGTCAAATTCTAGCTCATATGATCCTGTAGACGACAGTGGCTCCCTGACAGATAGCTCTGACGACGGAGTGGTCCCTGCTAGGGTCAGGCGTACCAGATCCCGATCTTCTGCTGTCGCTGAGGTGCAAGAACCGCAGGGCTCTCGTATGGGGCAGAGTAGTACTAGCGCCGCTATTCCTTCGGGTGATCTGGCAAGCACCAGCGGCCTAGTACATCCTGGTCATACATCCAGCACTGCAGTAACACTTGGTGACGTGGCGAGTCCCATAAGTGCAGTTCAAGCTGGCGAGGTGGCAAGCACAAGTAGTGTCCCGCTGCCACCAAGAAGAAGAAGACAAAGACAGGCCCGTCGTGCCCATAGTGCCCTTCCTGCTGCATTAGCCAATCCTGATTGGGTCCCCGCCACTTCTGCAGCACCCGTACTTCCCCCATTCACTGGCCAACCCGGAATTCAGGTGGAAACAGTTGATTTTACGCCACTGGATTTTTATTCACTGTTTTTCACGGAAGATCTCTATAGATCTATTGTGGACCAAAGCAATTTGTATGCTGGTCAATTCATCGCCGCTAATCCCCAGCTGTCCCTTGCCAGAGATTGGAAGCCAATTACGGTTTCCGAATTTAAGATCTTTCTGGGCCTTACCCTCCTCATGGGCATTACTAAAAAGAGTGAATTGCGGTTGTATTGGTCCACGCGCCCAATTTACTATATGCCCATTTTCTCTGCCTCCATGACCAGGACACGATACGAGCAGATCTTGCGGTTCATGCATTTTAGTGACAATCAACTCTGTCGTCCTCGGGGAGACCCTGAATTCGATCGGCTCTACAAAATTCGGCCCCTCGTAAACCACTTCAACAAACGGTTTGCAGCCTTGTATAATCCCAATCAAGTTGTCTGCGTTGATGAGTCCCTGATTAAGTTTTCTGGTCGCTTGTCATTCAAACAGTTCCTTCCCAGCAAGCGTGCCAGATACGGGGTCAAGTTGTATAAGCTCTGTGACAGGGCAACAGGCTATACATCTAGCTTTATGGTTTACGAGGGAAAAGACAGTCACGTAGAGCCGGAAAATTGCCCTGATTACATAGGGAGCGCTGGTAAGATAGTCTGGGAATTGGTGTCACCCTTATTCGGAAAGGGGTACCACTTGTACGTGGACAATTATTACACGAGCGTGCCACTTTTTAGTCATCTTTTTGATTATGGAATTGGCGCATGTGGCACCGTGCGACCTAATCGCCGGGGCATCCCCCAACGGCTTGTAGAATCCCGTCTTAGTCGGGGGGAGAGAGCCTGCTTACAGTGTAACAATTTGTTAGCAGTGAAGTGGAGGGATGCACGGAATGTTTTCGTTCTGTCCTCGCTTCACGCAGACACGGCAGTCCAAATTCCTACGGCGACTGGTGTTGTGGAGAAACCCCTCTGTATCCACGAGTACAACCTTAACATGGGAGGGGTGGACCTCAATGACCAGTTGTTGGCGCCGTACCTAATTACCCGTAAGACCAAACGCTGGTACAAAAAAGTGTCGGTTTATTTGTTTCAATTGGCTTTGCTGAACGCTCATGTGCTATACACAGCTTCAGGACAGGCTGGATCCTTCCTAAAATTCCAGGAAGAGATCGCCGAAGCCCTTCTGTTTCCAGACGGTGCTTTGCCCCACCTTCCCAACGCAAATGCAGTGAGCCGGCTGTATGAGAGGCATTTTCCTTTTATCATCCCTAGTACCCCTACCCAAAGAACCCGCCAAAGAAGATGTCGTGTCTGCAGCAAACTCGGATTTAGGCGTGACACCCGCTTTTATTGTCCCGACTGTCCTGACCAACCTGGTCTTTGCATTGGTGTATGTTTCAAACGCTACCACACACTAATTGAGTTTTAGCGTAGGGTACAGCACCACACAGTCCTAGGCACATAAACACAGGGTTTCAGAAGATGTGATGGCCATCACATTTTGAGAGACCATAATCTGCAACGTTCAGTTTACAGTTTATAAAAGTGAAAAAAAGTGGAAAAAATTAAACTCACACAAAAACACAAAAAAAATATAAAATAAAAAATCCAAAAATAGTTGTGGTTGTATTTTTCTCCTCTATTTGTTGTTCTCTTATGTTCACTCTCTACTGTCTACTCACTATTGTTCTATATCTATTCTCTCTATTTTTTTTTTATAGTATTTGCTTTGCAGGTATGGTATGTTATACTGTAATGTTTGTTTTATTGTTAACCATCATTTACTTAGCAGGTACGCCATTTAGTTGCATCGCGGATTTATTTAGCGTGACAGCAACAGCGTTTGCTCCCACGATATATAAAGCCACGACTCCAACACTGTGGGAGGTGATTTCACCACCACAGCTAAAAAAAGAGCATATATGCCGAAGCATGGGGGCATTAGGGGCGGAGGAGCGATTTTGCTCCTAATGCCGCATACATACGATCGAAATTCCGTCGGAAGCTTTCCCGTGGAAAAGTTCAACCGTGTGTACGCGGCATAACTTTTTTTGAGGGAGGATGCCCCCATGCTTCGGCATATATATTTTTTAGGCACAGGTTGCGTTAATTTATTTTTTACTGTTTTTTTATTTTTTGGTATTTGATTTGCAGGTATGGTATGGTAAGATCTTACTGTTAGAATGTAATGTTACTTTGTTTTAATGTTAACCATCATTTGCTTAGCAGGTACGCCATCCAGTTGCATCGCCGATTTATTTAGCGTGACAGCAACAGCGTTTGCTCCCACGATATTTAAAGCCGTGATTCCAACACTGTAGGAGGTGATTTCACCACCACAGTTAAAAAAAGAGCATATATGCCGAAGCATGGGGGCATTAGGGGCGGAGGAGCGATTTTGCTCCTAATGCACGTACATACGGTCGAAATTCCGTCGGAAGCTTGTCCGTGGAAAAGTCCGACCGTGTGTATGCGCCATAACTTTTTATGCAGCGTACATACGTCTGTGAGCGGCATAACTTTTTTGAGGGAGGATGCCCCCATGCTTCGGCATATATAACTGGTGCATGTATGCCCATCATTAGAAGTGGGTGGATGAAGGGAGGTATTCTAATGGTGGGCATACCCACCGATCAATCAATTTTTTTCGTTCAGCCAACAGGCTGAATGAAAAAAAAAAGATTACAATACATGTCCAACAAGAACCATCAACGTATGGTATGTTGCTGGACTTTGAATGGTTATACCAGAATGATGCCTGCGGGTTTAGGTATCATCTTGGTATCATTCTCTTCAGCCAGCGGTCGGCTTTCATGTAAAAGCAATTCTAGCGGCTAATTAGCCTCTAGACTGCTTTTAAAAGCAGTGGGAGGGTATGCCCCCCCCGGATATAAACTGCGCCATTGGGAAAGTGGGAAAACATTTTATCACACCGATCTTGGTGTGGTCAGATGCTATGAGGGCAGAGGAGAGACCTAGGGTCTGATAGACCCCAATTTTTTCAAAAAAGAGTACCTGTCACTAACTATTGCTATTATAGGGGATATTTACATGCCCTAAGATAACAATAAAAATTATAAAAAAAAATAAAAAAAGGAAGGAACAGTCTAAAATAAAATTAAAAAAGCAAAATAAATAATAATAAAAAAAAAAAAAAAAAAAAAAAGCACCCCTGTCCCCCCCTGCTCTCACGCAAAGGCGAACGCAAGCGTCCGTATGGCATCATATGTAAACAGCAATTGTACCATGCATGTGAGGTATCACCGCGAAGGCCAGATCGAGGGTAATAATTTTAGCAGTAGACCTCCTCCGTAAATCTAATGTGGTAACCTGTAGAGGCTTTTAAAGGCTTTTAAAAATGTATGTTGTTTGTCGCCACTGCGCATTTGTGGGAAATTTTAAAGTATGTCGTGTTTGGTATCTGTGTACTCGGCCTACGATCATCTTTTTTATTTCATGAAATATTTGGGCAATATAGTGTGTTTTAGTGCTTTAAAATAAAAAAAAGTGTATTTTTTCCCCAAAAAATGCGTTTAAAAAATCGCTGCGCAAATACTGCGTGGAAAAAAAAAATGCAACACCCACCATTTTAATCTGTAGGGCCTTTGCTTTAAAAAAATATATAATGTTTGGGGGTTCAACTTAACTTTCTTGCAAAAAAAAAAAAAGTTTTTATGTAAACAAACAGTGTCAGAAAGGGCTTTGTCTTCAAGTGGTTAGAAGAGTGGATGATGTGCGACATAAGCTTCTAAATGTTGTGCATAAAATGCCAGGACAGTTCAAAATCCCCCCAAATGACCCCATTTTGGAAAGTAGACACCCCAAGCTATTTTCTGAGAGGTATGTTGAGTACATGGAATATTTTATATTTTGCCACCAGTTGCTGGAATATGACAAACTTTTTTTTTTTTTTTTGCACAAAGTTGCCACTAAATGATATATTGCTCAAACATGCCATGGTTATATGTGGAATTACACCCCAAAATACATTCTGCTGCTTCTCCCGAGTACGGGGATACCACATGTGTGAGACTTTTTGGGAGCCTAGACGCGTACGGGACCCCAAAAACCAATCACCACCTTCAGGCTTTCTAAGGGCGCAAATCTTTGATTTTACCCCTCACTGCCTATCACAGTTTCGGAGGCCATGGAATGCCCAGATGGCACAAACCCCCCCCAAATGACCCCATTTTGGAAAGTAGACACCCCAACCTATTTGCTGAGAGGTATGGTGAGTATTTTGCAGTTCTTGCTTTTTGTCACAAAGATAAAAAAAAAAAAAAAAGAGAAAAAAAAAAAAAAAAAAATATCTTTCTTCATTTTCAAAAATAAATGAGCGCTGTAAAATACTCGCCATGCCTCTCATCAAATAGCTTGGGGTGTCTACTTTCCAAAATGGGGTCATTTGGGGGGGTTTAGTGCCATCTGGGATTTCCATGGCCTCCAAAACTGTGATAGGCAGTGAGGGGTAAAATCAAAGATTTGCGCCCTTAGAAATCCTGAAAGCGGTGCTTGGTTTTCGGGGTCCCGTAAGCGGCTAGGCTCCCAACAAGTCCCACACATGTGGTATCCCCGTACTCAGGAGAAGCAGTAGAATGTATTTTGGGGTGTAATTCCACATATGCCCATGGCATGTTTGAGCAATATATCATTTAGTGGCAACTTTGTGCAAAAAAAAAAAAAAAAAAAAAAAAAATTGTCATATTCCAGCAACTGGTGGCAAAATATAAAATATTCCATGTACTCAACATACCTCTCAGAAAATAGCTTGGGGTGTCTACTTTCCAAAATGGGGTCATTTGGGGGGGTTTTGTGTCACCTTGGCATTTTATGGCCTTCAAAACGGTGATAGGTAGTGATAGGTAGTGAGGAGTGAAATCAAAAATGTATGCCCTTAGAAATCCTGAAGGCGGTTCTTGGTTTTCGGGGTCCCGTACGCGGCTAGGCTCCCAAAAAGTCCCACACATGTGGTATCCCCATACTCAGGAGAAGCAGCAGAATGTATTTTGGGGTGCAATTCCACATATGCCCATGGCATGTGTGAGCAATATATAATTTAGTGACAACTTTGTGCAAAAAAAAATAAAAAAATCATATTCCCGCAACTTGTGGCAAAATATAGAATATTCCATGGACTCAAAATGCCTCTCAGCAAATAGCCTGGGGTGTCTACTTTCCAAAATTGGGTCATTTGGGGGGGGTTTGTGCTATTTGGGCATTTTATGGCCTTCAAAACTGTCATAGGTAGTGAGAAGTGAAATCAAAAATTTGTGACCTTAGAAATCCTGAAGCCCATGCTTGGTTTAGGGGCCCTGCACGCAGCTAGGCTCCCCAAAAAGTCCCACACATGTGGTATCCCCGTACTCAGGAGAAGCAGCAGAATGTATTTTGGGGTGTAATTCCACATATAACCATGGCATGTGTGAGCAATTTATCATTTAGTGACAACTTTTTGTAATTTTTTTTTTTTTTTGTCATTATTCAATCACTTGGTACAAAAAAAAAAAATATTCAGTGGGCTCAACATGCCCCTCAGTAATTTCCTTGGGGTGTCTACTTTCCAAAATGGGGTCATTTGGGGGGGTTTTGTACTGCTCTGCCATTTTGGCACCTCAAGAAATTAGATAGGCAGTCACAAAATAAAAGCTGTGTAAATTCCAGAAAATGTACCCTAGTTTGTAGACGCTATAACTTTTGCGAAAACCAATAATTATACGCTTATTGCGATTTTTTTTACTAAAGACATGTGGCTGAATACATTTTGGCCTAAATGTTTGACTAAAATTTAGTTTATTCGATAGTTTTTACTTTTTGTTATAAGAAAAATCATTTTTTTTCAAAATTTACGGTCTTTTTCCGTTTATATCGCAAAAAATAAAAATCGCAGAGGCAATCAAATACCATCGAAAGAAAGCTCTATTTGTGGGAAAAAAAGGACGCAAGTTTCGTTTCGGTATAACATTGCATGACCGCGCAATTACCAGTTAAAGTAACGCAGTTCCAAATTGTAAAAACACCTCTGGTCTTTAGGCTGACAAATGGTCCGGGGGGAAAGTGGTTAATGCATAGAATGGCTGCAAATTCAAAAGTATAAAGTGAAAACAAAAGGTGTGGTATCTCGCGTCAATAAAAATTAATGTGACAACAACATATAATTATAGTGAACAAGCAGCTCCCCTAAGATAGAGACCTCATCAAAGGTCTGAACTGAACAGTAGTGGTATATGGAGGGGGCGCTAATAATGAATAATGATAATATAGTATTCTCTTATTATTCATTATTAGCGCCCCCTCCATATACCAATAAAGTGAAAACACACTGATACAATGTAATCCTATTGGATTACAATAAAAAATAAAATACAGTGACCTTAGATTGCCCCACAGTGCTTTCTCCAGTGCCCTTGTCTGCAGATTTACTGTACTTTGTGACTGTAAACTGCACAGCGACCATGGCATCAAAAAGGTGAGCTTCCACCTCAAAATCGCTATGTGACCTGCTGGAAAACAGCGACAGCGATACAGAATTGCTTGCAGAGGAGTTAAGTGACAACAACTCGTGGGGAAATTCGTCATCAGACACAGAAAGTGATTTTTAGCAACGATCCTGCGACTGTGCCTAGCAATGTGCGGACTTGGTGCTCAATTGATTGATTGAGTGAAAATATCAAACATTACATGAATTTTTGTTTCATGTTGTTTGGACTTTTACTCATGAATTTCCACTGATTTTATAGACGTTGTGTTTATATATGAATTGAAGTGGTTATTATATACACATTTATTGTACATACTGCACATAATTCTCCTGACTAGATAGCACCCTTTACATTTATTTTTAATTTCTTATTAGTTTAGCACTAACTAGAGGTGAAGCACTAGTTTCTCAGCTTACAGATTGGCGCGTTACTCTCTTTAATTTTTCAATAATAAATGGTGTCAGAATATAGTGTATATGACACTATCCATTAAAATGTTAATTTTCTGTGACACCAAATACAGCTTAAAGACATCTCCCAAGCATGTAATTTAACTTTTTCACTGCCAGAGCCATTTAAAAAAAAAATGGGGAAATTTTAAAATGCACATACAAGGTCTCAAGATTATTTAAATCTCCCAACTCATTACATATTTTCAGAAAGCAGAGACCCTGAAGAATAAATTACCGTTGGTGTTTTTTTATTAGGGCTACTGGTTATCAATGACATTTTTTGTAAAATAGTGCAGTAACCTGCACACGTTTTTCATGCTAGATTGCAGCACAGGTCTAAAAATAATACAAAATACACCAACAGTCAAGTAAAAATCTTGCAGCACTGGGGTCATCAGTTTGAATCATAAACAGAGTACTTCATGCATTCAGTGTACATGTTCTCCTTGTGCTTGTGTAGGCTTCTGCCGGCTGCTTCAGTTTTCTTCCACACTCGAAAAACATTCTGATAGATTAACTGGCTCCTGTCTAAATTGTCCCTAGTGTATGTATGCCATTGAGGGCAGGGACTGATGTAAACGTAAAATATATGTAAATTGTCTTTAAAACCTGTAATAAATAATATAAATACAAATTCATTTGTCTCTTGTATGTGAGCTAGTTTTGCTTAGTATGCTGTTCATTTTTAATATGTATGTTACCTGTATTGTGTTACAGTTTTATGTAAAATAGCACATTATTAATATCAGAACATTGGTTGTAAACAGGTCTGCAAATGATACTGTTAGAGAGATCAAATTTTCCGTACATAATTGGTCTCTGAACCATATTCCTTTTTCAAACTATATCCATTGCACGACTTGCAATCTACATTTAAAGTAATACCTTTCAAGAAAGTTGTATTTTCATATGTATAAATGGATATAGAGCCTTGTAATATAAAGTAGGAACACATTAAAAGTAAGATTATAAAGAGCTTTATTCCTGACCTGACACATAAAAATAAGCTCACATCTAGCTAAAGGCTTTTCATTAATGAAATGATAGTGATGTGAATTGCTGAAGGCAGCTACTATCAAAGCCCCATGCAAATCCTCAAATACAATCTACAGACTATGTTTTGCAAGTGAGTACAATCCAGAACAGTATCAGGGGATTATTCTAATTCAAGAGGATTGAGCTTCATGCCACAGCAGGTACGGTGGATGGTGCAGAGGGATAGCTAAGGTCAGAAACAGCTGATTACATTTTTTGAGTAGTATTTAGAGTTGAGTATCTCATTTTTTTTGTATTTTGAACATATTACCTGAATCTATGACATTTACCTGGGTATCAAGCACAGTACAGCGTATATAAGGTTTGCCTATCCTAAAATCTAGGGTAAATGTTTTATCCCCAAACACCCCCTCTTATCTTAAAACAATTGTATAAACAGATATTTTGCCTAGGCAGTGTAAAGAAAAGAATATTACCAACTTGGATTTCATATATGATTGCATTTAATGTGACTGATCAGTAAGGTTTAATGTAATGTCAGAATGAAATAACATCACTCTTGTTAACATAGTTTGATTGATCTAGTCCACTTGTCTTAGAATATCATCTTTTTCTTACCAGCACCATAGTATCTTTAGCACAATCAGCTTGTACATTTCCCTAGGGCACTGCCCATTTTTTTTCTTACACGCAGTTTTCGTTTTCCAATTGTACCACAAGGCTCTTACTGATGATTACTAAGCATTGCTTATCCTTCCACAAACTGATACCAGTTCCTGATATCATAGGTCTATAGAACTTGCCTGTTTACATATCTTATAATGTTTTGGAACATATTCTAGCATGTTGGAACACGTTGCTTAGCTCTACTTAGGGTAAGTAAAGTTGCTAATTGCTGTAGTTATAACGGCGGTCACAGATGAAAATTAAATGGTGGTATTAAAAATACATTATATTATACCTGTATGCACTTGCTAGGAATCCGTTCTAAAATCATAGGCATTGACGTGTAGCTGCTTCCGCCCCACCCCCTTTTGAAATTATAACATCAAGTACTGATGTTGAAGACCTAGCATGCAACCAGCATTCTAATTCATACCCAGTGTGTTCAATAGAGATCAGATCAAGGATCTGTGGAGAACAATCAAGTTCCTTCACACTAAACTGTCAAATGCAGCTTTGTACAAGGTAGCACTCATGCTGGAACAGAAAAGCCAAACTGTTGCCACAGGAATAGAAGCATGCCATCTTTTAAAATATTTTAAATGCTCTAACTAAATGTAAAGGGTTGTCCACATACTTTTGGTCCATATACCTTTGGCCATAAAGTGTACCATCTAAAATCCTACAGCTAAGGGTAGTCTAACTATTTGAGCAGTAACTTGGACAAATACAGTAAGCACCTGTACTGTATATGGTATAGCACCCTCTTAATTAGGTTCTAGGCTATCAGGTATATTTAGCTCTTTTTATGCTCCTGTGTAATCATCGGAGCTGTTGCTGATTGCTCTGGATTGATTTGGGTTCCACAGATGGCACACTCGATTGCTTCTCCCTGCTTTCTGGAAAGATCCAGAACTTAGGAGTGGATAAGGGTAAGTGGGCAGTGTGAATATTTATGAGGTCCCAGCCAATCTTGGAGGGCGTGTGCTTAGAAGGTGGCTAGAGAGAACCTAAATAATATGTGACTGCAATGTTTAATCTCCTTGTCCAGTAGGAGAAGCATCCAGACAATCCTGTACCTTTACCAGGAGCCCACAAGACCCCAACTACCTTAAAGCAGGGGCCCTACCGGCAGAGAGAGAGAGAGAGAGAGAGAAAGAAAGAGAGAGAGAGAGCGTTCAAGCTACAGAAGCAGAATTTCACCTAAGATTCAGTCTCGCAATTCCACTAAGCAGCTGCCTGACTCAGAGACACACCTATGCACCAAAGGACTTGTGAGCACAGTCCTGAGAGCAGCATCTGTGTAAATGCTGTTTGTTACCAACCCACCTTCCCCCCTCCCCTGCTCTGTTGCACTGAGACTGAGGTTCGCCCAGCCTTGGACATTGCTTGGGTACTCCAGTACTGTCCATTTGCCAGGAGTTGTGGCTAAGGGACTTTTTAATAAGAAGTAACTACTAAAAGAGGGTGTCCTCTTATGACTATTCAACATCTTTGAGTATCCCATAACTCCCTATGCCCCATCCAAGGGGCATTGTGATAAATTCAGAAAAAGCAACCCCCTAGACTAATTATTGAGCCATGTGTGTGTTTAAAACGTTTCATATTTCACAGAAGAGCTACATATGTTTGTTCAACTGTCCATCTACAGAATGAGTAGCTCATCAGTGCAGATATCTCAGATTGTTTTCCTTGCCTCTTTTGATGTAAGGTAAGAATTGTAAAGTTGTGAACATTGTTTCCTGGGAGCTAGGATGCAGCTGAGAGGCAGAAATAGGGGGATTCTTGGACACAGACCACATAATGGAGCTTTGTAAAGATAAACTTCTTTTTTCTGGACAACTTCCTTAATGATATAATTTGAACTTATGAGTTAGGTAATCAGAAACTCCTTAGAGATAAATGTAGCGCTGGTCTCCAAATGAGTCGGGCGCTATTGTAAATTTAGGGGTGTCTGAGCCAATAGTTGGGCTCAGACTCTGCTAATTCTGTGTAAATTCGCCTCTGTTCTGGCTGTGGTTGTGCTCGGAAGAAATTTTCTCCTGTTGTCTGTAGGTGGCATTACCACCTCAGGCCCATGTTGGAACTCGGGCGAACCATGGTGTGTTGAGTGACCCTTCTCGGCAGCAGCCCAGTGGGAGTGGTGCCCCGCTGTGCATGCTGGGAGGGGGTACTTAAGGGGCAGACACAGTTTTTCGCAGTCCTTAGCCTCGTGGCCCTCCTGGCACGAGGTGGGTGGGCGTGATTTCAGCCCCGGGACCACGTTGATCTGAGGCTGTGTTCCTATCAGGTGGGCCCAGCTATGCTGGCTGGTTCCTATGGTTCTACAGGGGGTCCCAGGCTGTCCTTCCAAGTGGGGGAGTTTTCTTGGTGAGGGAGACCGGGGGAGAACCTGCCCTGGAGGAGACAAGCAAAGCAAGCTGATGTCTCGGGATAGGCCTGGTGACCTTGTTAAGGAAAGGGATCCACTGCGCAATTTGTCTTACAGCCCACCGGGTTGGCTTAAAGGCTCTTTTGCTGTAAGACAGGAAGTTTGGGAAGAAAATCCTGTGGCAGAGGATTTCTGATTATCCATTCTGCGTTCTCAGACGGTCTGCGGCAGAGACTGTTTCTATACTCTCCGTGCATCATTCCGGCTGCTAGGCCATGTGAGAGGGGTCTATCCAGGTGAGCAGGAGTGAGCAGTGAACATTGGAACTTTGAATACTACTTCTCTCCATACTCTCTACTTCCTTCACAAGTTTTATGCAGCAAAATAAATAAAGCCTACAGTTGAAGGTTTTACATCTTGTGTAGACATTGCAATTTCTACAGACTTCCTTCCCTGGACAACAAACTTAAAGGTAACGTGCAAAATCCAAAATCTAAACCAGCAGCACCTTCGGGGGTAGTGATACATAAAGTATAACTAAAACTTGTCTATTTGCGTGGGCCATAGGTTGCTAAAACTTTAGTCATTATGTTAACTCCTAATATTTGATCGAAGGCTGTGTGTAGTCATGTGAATATAGAGACATTTATAGTTTGGTGTGATCAATGTTACATTATAGATTTCTGATAAAATCACAATAATTAAAAACATTTAATAAAAAACAAAATAAAATTTATTTCAACAGCTAAGTTTTGAAATGTTAAGATAAACAAAACATTACAATATTTAATTTCAGTGCAAACCACCTTAAAGTTTAATAAATTCACCTAGTTTTATAGAATATTTAAAAACGTACCCAGTTGTATGATTATCAAAAAGCTAAAGACTACCTAATTAAAGTGTAAGTTCACCTTTTTTTCTCATCATGTTGATCCATTAAATTTAGGCATGTGCTCAAACCTGAAATCTGGGCAAACACAGAGGAAATGCATACATATTTACTGTTTTACCTACCAAAGTATTTATTATTCTGTTCAGCCTGCCTTGTGATCCAGGTACACCTTCCAGATAGCACAGCTAGTTTGGTGACCTATATTTTCTCAGCTTTTTTCTGTTTTCAATTTCTATCAGGAAGCTCTCATTGTTAGACTGAAAGCATCATGCAATGCACTAATGCCTGACTGGCTCCACTGTTGCCACCCAAGCCTAAGTCCTGCTATCTTTAAATTTTAAATAAATCTCTAACAGCATTAAATGGCAATTCTCAATATCTGTCTAGAGTTCAGCTGTAATTATCAACATATCTCATGCTTAGGTTCTATTTACAATTTTCTTTTGTCATTATATAGACATAGGGGTAGATTCACGTACCTCGGCGCATCTTTATGCGGGCGTAGCGTATCTTCTTTACGCTACCCCGGCACAGCGTTGAGAGGCAAGCATGGTATTCACAAAGCAAATGCTCTCAAAGTTGCGCCGGTGTAGCGTATAGTCGTTGGCGTAAGCCGACGTAAGTCAAAGTAGGTGGAAGTGGGCGTGTAACATTTAAATAAAGCGTGACCCCATGCAAATGATGGGCTGAGCTTCAAACAAGTACTAAAAACAAACGGCGCATGCGTCGTACCTTGGACGCATCCCAGTGCGCATGCTCACAGTCACGTCAACATAACTGCCTAAGATACGTCAAAACACTGCCTACGACGTGAACGTAACCTACGCACAGCCCTATTCACGTACTACGTAAATGGCATAAAAATCGATGGCTGGTCCATACCTTTGCATGGGTTGCACCTCCTATATGAGGAATAACTTTACGCCAGACGTAACCCTTACGCAAATCGCTTAAAACATGCGCAGGGCGCAAGTACATTCGTTAATCGGCTTATCTTTCTCATTTGCATATTTAAAATGGGAACACCGATTGCGTCGAGCATAACTATGCGCCCACCATACACTGGCGTAGGCAAGTTACGTTGGGTGACTGAAGCCTATTTTTTCAACATATCTAGCTTTGGGAATCGGCGCATAGATACGACGGCTAACATTTGTACTTACGACGGCGTATCTCGAGATACGTCGGCGTAAGTCCTACGTGAATCCGGGCCATAATGCTTAAAAACCAAACCTTCCTGTATATGCTGCTTAACTTCTAAGGTTTGTGTGACCTATACTGTGGTAGACTATGCATGACTGGCAATTACAATTAGGTTATTATGGTCCCAGAAGCCCTTTTTTTCTGTCAAAATAGGGGCTCCACAATTTGTACTTGCTTTATTTGTATGCTAACGTCATGTCTCCTGTAGTTTGTTGGTTTTTACTCTACATACTCCGGAGTGCCTTATGTCCTGTTCTATTTGGGCATTTCTGTACCACTGTACATTGTATTACCTTCTTGGAAAACAATAAAAACTATTGGAAAAAATAAAAGGAAAGAACGCTTATTCATCAAAACTGAGAAACTGGAAGAGACACAGCAAAAAGATATAAAAATGTTATAAAGGTGAACTTACTCTTTAAGGTGCAAAAACAAGTTAATAGTTTATTTTTGGAAATGTACCCTGTTAGGAGACCTAAAACATAATAAATATAGATACCAAAACTGACCTTGCACAAGTCAAATTCTTCTTTTAAAAAGTTGTGAACTAAAAAAAATCATTTAAAATGCGTATCACGTAATATTTACAAATACAGTCAATATTAACATTTAAGTTCAACAGTGAGTCCCAACAGAAGCAAATGTGGACATTTCACGACGTATAGTGCTGAAAGGGGAAAGTTCCAGCTCCGTAGTATATTCATTGTCATTATCATCGCTTGTTGCAGTTGAGGACTTCTGAATGCATTCATCACAACAGCAACAACAGCATTCCATGAAAGCCCTACTGAAAGGCTTGCAAAGGCAAAACAGAAGGACCGGGGTAACACATGATTTAAAGAACAAAAGAAATTGACTAATCAGATGAAGGAGATCCAAAGTCTGCCTGGAGACCCCAGTGGACATATAAGCTGTTACGATGTTACATATATTTTCAGGGATTATGCAGAAACCATACAAAATTGTTAACGCTACTACAGTACAGTTCATTTGACCTTCAAGTTGAATTTGACGCTTATTTCCTCTTGTACAAGCTTTCTCGGCTCTCTTGATTTTTCTTGCTGTTACCAATGAGCATGTAATTGTGAAGAGAGTAGGCAAGCAGAAATAACAGCCGAAGTACCACCAAAGTCTTGCTCCGTCATATGTAAGAGCTAAAACATAAATGGTATCGGGAAGATCGGTAGAAATTTTAACAACACAGCGCTCACTGAGAGTGTTGGCACTTAGTGCAGACTCATCCTTGGTCAGTTGGCGGAGAACAACCTCTGGCAGTGCTAGGAGAAGTGCACCCACCCATATAACTGCAAGCTTGGCAGTTGTTGACGTGCAGTTCTCAATCATTTCATAATACATTTGGACATTTGTGGCAGCACGGAAACGGTCAATACAGAGGGCACACAGTGTGAATGTGGTAACTCCAAGGGAGGCTACCTGCAAAAGAAATGAAAACAGTTGAACCCAAACTGAAAAAGTGTACTCAAATAAGACATACAGTTTTGAAGAAAGAAGGACATAATTATGAAATTCAATGTACAGCCAAGGCAGATTAAAGTATAGGACTGGTCTTGTTGGCTGATGATAAAGTTAGAAAGAATTCAATGACCTGTAAAATAAGAAAACTCTACATAATGCACGTTGCAAAACTCTATTGATATTTTGTTCACATTTTGCTTTTATGTTTCTTGTTGTGACGGTAGAGAAAGGTCAAACAAAAAGGGAGAAGTGTTATGGTGTGATGTTGCAGTTGACTGGCCCCAAGGCTCCTCGGCAACACCTTGGTCCAAGTTTGCTCACAAAGTCCTTCACAAAATCAGGACAGGAGACATACTCAGACTCTGAAGAATAATTACATCTGGAGTAAAGAGAGCAAGTGTTGCAGTTGCCCATGTCAACCAACCAAGTGATAGTTTTTTAACCAAGAAATCTGATTAGTTCCTGAAACCCAAGTAAAGATTTTTTTCCTAGTGTTAATAAACAAACTCCAATTAATAGATAGACAGACAATATACTAGTAAACAACCAGTCACTTTAACAACTATTATATAAATGAAAGTATATTACATTATATCAGTCTACAGCTAAACCCCAATTTCAGGCTTTTGCACGCAGCTGCACCCCATTGGAATCCATGCGCCTGTCCCCCCGCATGTAGATTAGGGGGGCGGCGCCCCTGTGTCCCATATGGACGGGACATCCACTGGCAGATACATATGTAAATTGGCACTTTCTAGAAGAAGCTCTGTTCATAACTGGCCAACACCTCCCACCCCAGCCCCTTCCTATTGACACATTAGTTTGATGGGCAACCGCACTACCCTCCCATGATGTACAAATCTCATTTGATTTCTCTCAGACCTAACACTCTTCATTAGTGTAAAATAGGGTAAATGTGTATTTTATTGGGTTGGTTGCTGTTTTTAAAAGGTTGACAACATTTACTTATAGATACTCAACACTATATTTTTTGGTTCTATACTTTGGGTATAATTCTCTGTTCTTTGTGTACAAATGTGAGACAGTACTACTGCTTCATGTCTCCCGTGTACAGGGTGTAATTTCCATATGTGTTCTTATTTTCTATGTAAGCATGCTAAACTGTACTGTAACAGGATGTGTAATGAGCTGCATGATTAGACAGGGAATATCTGTAACTTGCAGTATGCTAAAGAGATGCAAAGTTAGAATCACTGATGTAAAACAGATTGAGAATGGCAAAGGACATGCAGAATAATACAAAATGGTTTATGAAAGCTGCACAAACATGGACTTCTCATAGCAATATCTCTGTGGATCAATCAGGGTAACGTGGCTGAATAGCATAGTCTCTACAAGTCTTAAAGTAGTAGTAAACCGCAGTTAAAAAAAAATCCTGCAAGGCAATGTCACTTGCCCAGCTACTGCTGTCTCATCAGTTTTGGCCTCTTTGAACTGCTAAGGGAGGGAAGCAGAGGAAGGAAGGAGTACAGGGGCCTGTGCTGCATGTGAGCGTAGTGAGTAAATGGGCATTCCACTACAGTACAGTCTCTTGTATCCTTCATTGTTCAGATCTGTTCTTATTTGATAATTGCTCTTCGCAACTTCCCATTCTCATGTCACTTTTCTAACAGGATCTGTAATCAGCGAATGATCAACAGAGGATAATTTTAACTTAAAGTTTAGTAAATAGGCGCATAGTAGGATTAAATAGGCAAACAGAGACAAACCGATTATAAAGGTGTGCAGACAGGACCTATTCAAAGCAGTTTTTGTGGCTTAATTGGGAGACTAGGAGGCTGCACAGATAAGCCTCCATAAGGTTCTAGAGAAAACAGTAACTAGAAGAAAATGACAACTTTATTAATGAGTACAGTACACAAATACTTGAGTTTATCCTTCCTCACAGTGTCCCGCAAAGTGAAATCCAAGATAGGTCCAGCAACACAGGCAAACAACAGGAGGTATCCCAGTGTGGGTAACACAGGTGAGCAACTGGAAATACAGGACCAAGACACTTAAGGTGCAGTGCTCTGATAGCCATTGAAGAAGTGTTCTCCACAGTGGTTGGGTCTTCCATAGAAGCTGCATGTTATTGGGCTCCTGCCAGTCTGCCCACATGCTGGGACTAACTATGGAGGATTATCTATCTGGCTTCAGCCACCTCTTCCTCATCAATCCTCCCTAAACATACAAAGAAAAAAAGGAAACCTATATCCCCTGAGCATCTCCAGGAGTACAGTGGATTGTTGGAGACTAGGTAAAGTAGCCCACACCTGCCCCTGAGCATAGGGAGTAGAGGAGCACTCCACCACAGCAGTGTATGTTAAGCCAGACCCCTTAGACAATTTTCAAACACCCAGTTTTTGACATAATGTGTGCCACTTTTTATCATCCTATAAACATTTCTTGCAGGTTGACATCTCTGGAAACTCTTTATGAAAAGTATATGATTATGATGAATATGTGATTAGAATTCATTTAATTTATACGTTTATTTATTCATATCATGCAATTCTGTCCCACTGGTGTGAATGAAACAGAACATTTTGTATCAAAACATGCAGCAGAGGTCAGAAAGCAGAGACAAGCTTCTAGATTTACAACTCTTTCCCCTCACTTTGTCCTAGAATCTGGACAGCCAGTCTGATTTTTATGTAAAACTGGCATATGGACACAAAGCAACCGACACCAAGGGAAATCTGATAAAATGCATTATGTATATCTGCCAGAGATTCTGAAACCTAAACAGATCAATATCCTGTGGCTTCACATCTCTAGTGGAAAAAACTCTCTTTAAGTACTCCACTTTTTATATGACACAGCATATTCACTACCAATTAATTCTCATAATCAGCAAAGTAAATATTAACATGTTAATGAATGCGCTGTAAATTATTCTGCTACTATTGTGCGAGACAAAGACTAGTTTGCTCCACACTAATCAGTTTTTTGTAGCGGAATTACTTATACAAGATGGGTCAAAAGAGTACTGTTATTTTTTAACCACTTAAAGACTGGTCTGTTTCACCAATACATTTTTGTAAAATGTAGAATCAAAATGAAGATTTATTTAATGTATATTAATTACATTTCGATATTTATAACACACAGCCTAAAATTACACCCTAAATCACATTCTGCTGCTCCTCCACAACATGTGTGTGTGACTTTTTCATAATCTAGCCACAAAGTCCATGGAGCATTTCAAGTTTTAAAAATTATGCATTCCATTTCCTGACTGTCTATTACATTTTTAAGGGCCCCGAAGCAGCAGGGCAGTGAAAACACCCTCAAAATTTTTTTTGAACACCCCAAGGTATTTTCTAAGAAGCATAGTGAGTCTTTTGAAGACTTACATTTTTTGCTAAAGTTTTTGGAAAACAAGGAAAGAGAGTGAATGAATTGGATTACAAATATTGTTCTCACACAGCATGGGTATACTTAGAATTTTACCCCAAAAACCTTCTGCTACTCCTCCTGAGTATGGGAGTACACATGTTTGAGAATTTTTTCAATGTTTGGACTGGTTATGTACCAGACATTTTATCTTGAGTATCACAAAAATGAACCATTTGTATCTGTAATGGTCACCAGCATTTACGATATCCATTCCATCGCCCCAACCACGACAGCTTATCCGACAAGCCAGCCGACAGGACCTGATCCATAAGAATTCCCTCAGAGACAAGACATACTCTCTGTGTTCTGAGTAAGATGTATGAAAGTTTTAATGGTAAACTCAGCTGGTTCTTATACAGTTACAAACATGTCACAGTTACTCACAGGGACAATGAAACTATCCACCCCCCTCATCACACAGTGGGGCTTCAATCACATTATTTTAGCTAATGACATTCAGGTGAGTTAATTATCCCCCAGACCTCCCGACTCTCAATAAGTGATTCACCTGCAGAATACACATTCTTATGTCAGACGTCCTGTCTCCGGCAAAAGGTATTCACACCTGATCATCAATAGGCTTTAAACAGTGTTATCATCACTCAATGAAATGTCTTTCAGGAGCCAGCCTCAATTAACACCTCAACAGGCTGTTACACAGAGGAATGAGTCACTGCAATACATGATTTATCAGTAATGTCCCATCTTATGTAATCCGAGATATAATTTCTCAGTCACCCTATGGCCCTATTGGACATAGGGTGACCCTAGACACCCTAGACACCCTAGACATAAGAGGCATTGGTGACGCTGGAACAGGAGCACCCCGCATCCCTTAAAAGTCTCTGGGTGTCACGGGCCATTCTGTTACAGTATCTAAATCAGTATAGTACAATGAGCGCCTCTGTATAAGTGCTCAGGGAATGGAGCTTAGTGCAGCTTCACCTATAGCGGTTTGTTTTTATTCCTATATGACAAGCAGGACTAGCCTAGGAAGTACAAGAGTCTAAAGAAAAGACGAGCATGAGCTTCTGTAGTACCAGGAGTGCAGGGGTTGGCTGGGACTGGTATCTCACAGTTAAGTACTCAGTCGGACATGCACATGAGTCAGTCCAGAAGGCAGGCAGAGACATGGTCACCAAAGAAGGGATTGGTCCAGACAGCAGACAGAAACATAGTCAATAATAAGGACAGGGTCAGTACAGGCAGCAGGCAGAGGCAACACTGCAATGGTGTGGTGATAATCAGGAACACAGTTACTGGCTGGTCTTGTTACACTGGCACTGGTGTGACTGAAATCAGGAAAACTGTTGCTGGATGGCAAGGATCTGGTAACACTGGGACTAGTATGAATAGCGAATATCTATCATGGACACTGCTGCTGGCTTAGACTGGTCAAGTGAAACTGAGACTGAAGTGGTGATGATCAGGAACACTGTTGCTGGCGTACACTGGTCTGGTGACACTAAATCTAGTGTGGCAGCAATCAGGAAAACTCTTGGCTGCACTGGTCTGGCATGGCAGCAATCCGAAACACTGCTTTTAGCTACACTGATCTTACTAGCTGAACTTTTAGAGCTAATTTCCATATGAAGTTGGGGCAGTAAAACCTTGTGGTTAAGCTGTGGTTTTACTGCCTCCCAACCGCTACCCCTTTAGCTACAGAGGCAGTGGCTGGGGGAGTATGAATACTTTGATGTGCAGCCATGGAAGGAATTATATCCCCCGTCACTTTCAGTGGGCATAATACGCATCAATCTTGAGCACCATGTGCTGGCAAATATGTACGCCTGTTTTACATACTGTCACCAAAGCACTGCAGTATCACTATGGTGACATTGCACTACTGTCTCTATTGATCAGAGACATTGGCTGCTGCACTGGCATACAGTGTCATCAGTGCGGCACTCAGTGTCTCTGATCCCTAGACAGAGCAGTACAATGCCAGCATACAATGAAAGGCAAGGGGGTCACAACAAAAATACTAACAGTTCCAATGTATAACTAGGTGCACATGTAAGAGATGTGACGTGATCTGTAGAAGTAGTGTAATTGTAGATGTAGATGTAGTTTAATTCTGGGTTATCAAAAATATAGTATGCAATCAGTAATGCACATATGTTCTTTAATTAGCATTTGAAAAGGACAGGACCAGTTTCTAGGCCAGAGTTAACACCTAGATGCCAATAAAAGTTCCCATAAGAGTAAATATAGATTGCCACCTTTCTGAAGTCTTCAAAGGGAGTCCTAGCCAGAGTGGCTACCAGGACCCACAGGGGGCATTCACAAGGCCCCGGCCGGTCTGCAAACTTATATCATCACATCTGAGGAATCTATTTTATGTCTCATAAAAGCTAAAATATTAGCGGCAAAGAGATGAAAATAATTCCTTTTAATCGTACACATGTTGTGCTACACGTACATGTCAATCTGTATTTGTAGCGTGTTTAGAATCCTAGAAAAATACACAAAACCGTTATATGGAGCCTGACTGCGGCAAGCAGGCAGTGACTGGTACAGTCGCGATCGGACTGATGCGCTGGTTTCGGGAATCCTATCCATGACCCAGCAATCAGCGTCATGGGCTGAGACAGGAACACCCCCCAGGGTTAATTGGCCAAGGGCTAAAGCCTAGCCCACATCCATATTTCAATAAATGGAGTAGCCTGCGATATGGACAGGGCTCTTCCATTAAGCCAGTTCAAAACTGGGGAGTGCCACATGTTCCAGTATGCTTCTACAAAAGGATAGACTTTGGTAAAGTTTATTTCTGTTTTTATCCCTTTTTATTTTCATAGCAAATTGCCAATTGTGTGTCTTTCTGTATTTTTTTTTGTATCTTTTTTGGTAACTCCTTTTTCTTTGTATGCGCTGCCCACTTTCGGGATATTAAATGATAAAATTAATAGGCGACTTCTGTGTACTAAGCTAGGACTCATATCTCTGTAGAGGTTGTTGTATTTTAGTGCCTAATTGCTCAGTCTAAGTTACGTGCCAATCAGTATGCAATTGCCCCGTATGTTGGCAGATTGCATGCAGATTGTAAGCTAACAGATCTGCCAGACGGAGATCTGTGCGTGTGGTGGCTCAGCAGACCAGTCTGTGGACAAACTGTTGGGTGGTGGCAGGCTATCGTTTATTGTATGTCTGGTGTGTGGGTGTGGAGACAGTGGGAAGAGTGATTAACACCGGGGTTCAATTTTGCAGGATAGCTGTAGGAATCCTAGAAGTGTGTAGTATTTGCTAGACTGCACCCTAACCCTTAGAGTGCACCAGATTGTATGTAAGATTCGTATCTGCCTGTGTGGTCTGCTAGCTGGATTGGAGTGGAGTCTCCCTCTAGTGATGGCCAAAGGTAGTGCGGGCTATGAAAGTACCACAGCCAGGCTTACATGCTCAGTAGAAGTTCCCCCTTATTCTATTAGTTCCTCATATACCCTAGTCACGGAACGCACGTCGCGGTTAGCTAGTCGCCGTGGGCGGGCAGAATCGTGACATAAGGGTGTTATATAGAGCAAATAAAACAAAATATATTTCCTAGTAGACTTACTAGCTAGCAAGCAAAAAAAAAATAAAAAATACATTGTGTACCAGTTTGCATTAAAACCAGGGGTTTTATTTGCACATCTGCAAACACATTATGGGCCAGATTCAGTAAGGAGTTACGACGGCATATCTCCAGTTACGCCGTCGTAACTCTGAGTGTGAGGCATCGTATCTTGGCGCCTGATTCAAAGAATCAGATACGTCAGAATTTGTCTAAGATACGACCGGCGTAAGTCTCTTATGCCGTCGTATCTTAGTTGCATATTTACGCTGGTCGCCAGGCGGCGCTTCCTCAGATTTACGTGTCGAATATGCAAATTAGGTAGATACGCCGATTCACGAATGTAGTTGCGCCCGGCGTATCTATTTGCATCGTTTACGTAATGCGTCGGACCGGCGTAAAGTTACCCCTGCTATATGAGGCGCAACCCATGTTAAGTATGGACGTCGGAACAGCGTCGTATTGTACACTGTTTGCGTAAGCCAATTCAGAATGGGGCTGGGAGTAGGTTACGTTCACGTCGAAAGCATTGACTATTTGCAACGTGATTTTGAGCATGCGCACTGCGATACGTCCACGGCCGACGCATGCGCAGTTCGTTCGGTGTGTCATTTACGTGGGGTCACCATTCATTAACATACAACACGCCCACTGCCAGCCTACTTTGAATTACGCGCGGTTACGCCGGCCCATTTACACTACGCCACCGTAACTTAGGGCGCAAGTTCTTTGTGAATACGGGACCTGCCGCTCTAAGTTACGGCGGCGTAGTGTAAATGAGATTCGCTACGCCGCCGGAAAGATGCAGCGAACTACCTGAATCTGGCCCTATGTGTGGAGGCTGCACTGCCTCATTATGGCCCCTCTGTAAAGTAGGACAGGTATGCGTGGAGGCAGCCCATTCCTTCAAGTACAGAGACACACGAGTAGCCCAGCAAGAGCACAGTGACAGCTGAAGGCGTCCAATGTGTCCTTGTGCCAATTCAATCAAGCTAAACATAAATGGCCACCTCTTACACTTATAACTAGCTTTTAGAGAAAGGTACACATACTGTAGAGGGTCTTTGCATAGCGCAAACAAAACAAGCACACTTACCAGCAACCAGGAGAAGACCCCAACAGCAACTAAAGCTCACAGAGGTTGTTTCCCCATTGGAAAGGATTTCCATAATTTCTTGTCTCTCTGAACCCGTCATTAGTACAGACCTTAAAGAGGAGTCCCAAGCCTGTTAAAAAAACAAGAGTCAGCAGCAACAAATACTGTTGCTGCTGATATTTTATATAAGGACACTTACCTGTCCAGGGAGCCCATGATGTTGGCACCCGAAGCCAACCCATCCATCGGCTTCGGGTGCCGGTATTCTGTTGAGGTGCCCCCCCATCGAATAGCGCCCGGGACGAATGGTGCATGCGTCGTACATCATAGCACAAGAGCTGATTTTACGACAATGGTGCATTTGCAGATCAAAGGAGGTATCTCTCAATGGAAGATACCATTTCACAGACACAATTAAAATCTATACAACAGCGGGGGGAAACCATAGTTCTCAGATTGTGCTTCGATGTTACGGGTGGCTTTACAGTATGCTGATGCGGATTGTCCGGTTTTGTCTGTGTTGCAGGGCGGGTTTGCTATGCTGACCGTCCGGTTTTGCCTGTGAAGGGGTGGGTTGCAACACAGACAAAACTAGCCCTTCAACACAGCCACATGCTGCCCTCCAGCAGCAGCAATGCACAATCTGAGAACTATGCTGTTGTACAGGTTTAAATTGCGCCTGTGAAATGATATCTCCCATTGAGAGATACCTCCTACGATGTGCGCATGCGCCATGTTTACGTCAGCCCAGCTGATCGGCAAATCAGCTGTTATGCTGTTCCGTATGGCAGATGTCCAGAACATCGGCTCCGGCATCCTTACTAAGGAAAACCGGTAGTAAAGCCTCGCGGTCTGTTTTCCGCTGTGCATGCGTAAGCAGCGCTGCGCTTTCTGAATGGTCCCGCTGTCTGCTTGGACCTGTGTGTGTCTCCCAGAAGTCAGCAGGGTAAGGAGGAGGGGCCGTAAATTACGTAGGTCGCTATGGTGTCCTTACACGGAAGTGGAATCGAGAACCTGTTTTTGACAGGTATCCGCTCCACCCCCCGAAAGGTGCCAAATTTTGCACCAGATGGGAGAGGAAGCAGTTAAGCAGATCTTCCGCTTTTGGGTGGAACTCTGCTTTAAGGGGAAAATTCACCAACATAAACACATAAAGAAACAAACACCAGACAGGAATTGTAACCTTTCCCTTATATTTAAATCAAACTTATTTTTAGAGTTGGGCTTTAATGTATGCAATGTACTATTGTTTCTAAGTGTAGTGCATAACTTTCTCTGTTAATGGGAGTAAAACTATTTTCTCATTGAACACATATGCTCAACTGCATTTCTCTCATCCTAATCCTTTAATTTCAGTACAAACTAAACAGACAGAGGCTGTCTAATTGAAAAGAACAGACACAACATACTCTAAAGCTACCAACAGGCATAAAGTCTGGAGATCTCCTCCACTCTACAGATATCTCCATTGATTTACACTCTTTGTCCTCCTGTACAATCAATATTCTTGTTTAACCCAACTACTACAGAGGAAGTCAAACTTTCTTCCAACGCCCACCTAACCTGCTGCCCGCTGGACCACGTTCCTTCTCAAACACTACGGTCACCCTCTGACTCTATCCTACACTCTAACTCATATTTTCAACCTCACCCTCTCTACTGGCATCTTTCAGAACCCTCTGAAACATGCACTAGTCACTCCCATAACAAAAAAGGCCTCGCTGAACCCCACCAATCTTAACAACCTAAGATCCATCTCCTTACCCCCTTTTGCCTTCAAACTACTTGAACGGTTAGTCTACAAATGAATGAGAGACCACCTTATTGAGAATAAACTTCTTGATTCTCTTCAGTCTGGATTTCATCCACAGCACTCCACAGAAACTATTCTCCTAAAGCTCACAAACGACTTACTAACAGCTCAAACCAACGTTAATTATTCCGTACTCTTACTCTTGGACCTCTCCGCTGCCTTTGATACAGTTGATCCCTCCCTTACATCAACTGTTTACTTAGCTATTTGGCTTGAATTCATCTTTAAAAAAATACAATTTACTGTGCACTTAGCAGGTGTAGGCTAACACTCTCTACCTTCCTGGAACATTCATGGAGCACCCTCATTTTTATTAGAAGAGCTCTCTGTGGGAAATGAAGCTAACAATATTTACACAATTAGGTGACCACTAGAATCATCTTGGAAACTTCTTTTTGCAACCAACAAAGAACAACCCTGGACATCCAAAAAAGAGCTAGCTAGCCAAAATGACAAAAGACACCAGCTCTTATTGTTCCTACAGTATCAGAAGAAAGGTAGGGTGAAATGTAAAGGAGATCACTATGTGCATTATAAGCCCTAGATGTTTATGTATACAAAGTCCTATGCTGTTCCATATTATCTTTTATGGCATAAGAAAGTCTTTATAATGATCGATTTATTTGTTTGTCCAGTTTACTGCACCGCATTATCACAACATTTTAATTTTGTTTAAATAATTGTTTTTAGTACATTAGGTTTTATATATCCTGAAGTTAACAGTTTGTGTTAAATCCTCTTACAACTGTGATTATTGTGTGATCATTCCATTCAATAGTAAAATGAATCTTTTACAATCAGTCTGTTTCTGTTTAAAAAAAGGCAAAAGAAGGCAGCTACTGATAGTTACCTGGTGAGTGCTATTAGAGGATTAAATGAGAGGTGGACCTTTTTAAATACTGTTTGGTTTTACGTGTGAAAGAAATCAGCTTGATGTAAAGCAATCTTATAATGTGTGCTAATGCTTCAAGACAAAAACGCAAGAGCTATAAGAAATTGCCAATGCCAACCTCCTCGTAAACATGTTTGCTTACTGGCTGTCTCTGGCATCAAGTCACTGACCCAAAACAAGTATATGCGAGCAAAGCCAGAATTCCTGATCTTGACTACTTGCTTTAAGTTATTGGCTTAGAAAGTTTTGAAGCCACTGAATCAACATAATAGACAGGAAACTAGCATTTTCAAAAGGAAATGTTAGTAATGGAATCTTATGTACCTCTACTAGCACAGGTTTTCTGGAATAGTTCTAAATTACAGTATATGTATACATGAGGGCAACCATATTTGCTCATAGTTGCAGTGTTGCCCAGTATTTACCTTGTGGACAAAGGTAGGCCTGTGAATGTGCAGTATCTGGATTTTGCAAAAGCATTTGACACAAAAGCTTAACCGATTAAGGACCGCCTCCTGCACATTTACGACGGCAGAATGGCACGGCTGGCACGACCTGGTCCGAAGCTCTGTGACCGGAACCGCGGGACCCGATCGCCGCTGGAGTCCCGCGATCGGTCCCCGGAGCTGAAGAACGGGGAGAGCTGTGTGTAAATACAGCTCCCCTGTTCTTCACTGTGGCGCCGTGATCAATCGTGTGATCTCTTTTATAGGGATACACAATCGATGACGTCACACCTACAGCCACACCCCGCTACAGTTAGAAACACATATTAGGTGATACATAACCCCTTCAGCGCCCCCTTGTGGTTAACTCCCAAACTGCAATTGTCATTTTCACAGTAAACAATGCATTTTAAATGAAAGCAAAAGGGGATGGGGGCAAGTTCAGAACAGAGTGGTAACATACATGGATGATGTGTCCGTACATATAACGTCTAAGTTAAGTGTAACACAAAATGTGGAATACCAAAAATGGCAAATAACAAAGAAAAAGGTACAGATCCCAAAAACAAACAAAAAAAAATAATGTACACAATATACTAGTATGTGTAAATTGTTAAATCAAGAAAGGCTTCCCACTAGGGGCGCCCTAAGGTATATATCACAGTGAGCAATACAAATATTATACAAATGTACATAGATAAATATATAATGTGCAAAAAGAAAGTCTCTGAGAGTGTTTCCCAAATGTCCCAGAAAAAAAGGATCCAAAGATGGAGAAATGGTGCCGAGAAAGGAAGTTTCACAGTGGACACCTCTGGTGGTCCCTAGCTCCTCACCTCACGGCTATGGCACGGATAGCCAAATTAAGCCACCTCCAGCAGAGGGGAAGGGAAAGCACTTCAATGGGCAGAGACGACAGCAGCACTCCTCAGCAATAAGGCATGGAGAAAATACAAAGTAGGTATGGATAGTGTTAGGGAAATGTCTATGCACGCATCATCAATCACTCATACATCCACTCACATGGAGGTGATGGATGGTGGGCCTATCTCCCACGAACTCTGAGTTCGTCCCGGGTCCTGGATGCACACCTGGCTATTCCTCTTCTGTATCTGGGCTGGGTGGACACTCAGAGCAGGTGGAGGGGACCCTCATACAGCATGTATATCAAAAAAGAGAAAAACCATAGTACAGCCCCGCAAAAGTTGAACAGGTTTATTGAAAAGACATGGATGCACTCACATTTAGAAGATAAAACTGGGCACAGAATACCAGACAGACGGCAGGGGGGTCTTGCTGCGTCAGGCGTGTGGATTCTGAAGCTCCTCCTCCTTTTGGGACCGAGGAGCTTCAGAATCCACACGCCTGCGAGTGGATGTATGAGTGATTGATGATGCGTGCATAGACATTTCCCTAACACTATCCATACCTACTTTGTATTTTCTCCATGCCTTATTGCTGAGGAGTGCTTCTGTCGTCTCTGCCCATTGAAGTGCTTTCCCTTCCCCTCTGCTGGAGGTGGTTTAATTTGGCTATCCGTGCCATAGCCGTGAGGTGAGGAGCTAGGGACCATCAGAGGTGTCCACTGTGAAACGTCCTTTCTCTGCACCATTTCTCCATCTTTGGATCCTTTTTTTCTGGGACATTTGGGAAACACTCTCAGAGACTTTCTTTTTGCACATTATATATTTATCTATGTACATTTGTATAATATTTGTATTGCTCACTGTGATATATACCTTAGGGCGCCCCTAGTGGGAAGCCTTTCTTGATTTCACAATTTACACATACTAGTATATTGTGTACATTTTTTTTTCTTTGTTATTTGCCATTTTTGGTATTCCACATTTTGTGTTACACTTAACTTAGGCCTCGTACACACGAGGGGATATGTCCGCTGAAAACGGTCCGATGGACCGTTTCAGCAGACATCTCCGCTCGTGTGTATGGGCTAGCGGACAGATTTGTCCATCGGACAAATTTCAAAGCATGCTTTGAAATTTGTCCGCTACAAACCTGTCCGTCGGATATGTCCGCTGGTTAGTACGGTAAACCAGCGGACATATCCTCCCACACATGCGTCGTATCCTGTGAATGGATCCGACGCATGCGCGCGGAAGTGTTTACTTCCTGGTGCGTGACGTAGCGGTGACGTGGCGGCGTCAACGTCACCGCCGCGTCACCGACACGTCACCGCGCCGTCCGCCGGCGGGGAATTTGATCCGATGGTGTGTACACGCCATCGGATCAAACTCCAGATCGGACATATCCGATGGAAATGGTCCGCGGACCTTTTTCATCGGATATGTCCGATCGTGTGTACGAGGCCTTAGACGTTATATGTACGGACACATCATCCATGTATGTTACCACTCTGTTCTGAACTTGCCCCCATGCCCTTTTGCTTTCACTTACGCTCACTAGTGTAGGGATTTATTTCCCTATCACCCTTGGATCTCACCCTTTCACAGCGCAGACACCAACCCCCCTTGTTTTCTTATTTTCTATTTCTCTCTGCCCAGGACAGAGTGTGAGGTGTTTGCAGCAGTGACCCCATCCCATCCTCACCCCCTTTGGTAGCGCAGGAGCCCCTGTTTACAACAATGCATTTTAAATGCATTTTTTTGCTGTGAAAATGACAATGGTCCCAAAAATGTGTCAAAATTGTCCGGAGTTTCCGCCATAATGTCGCAGTCACAAAAAAAATTGCTGATCGCCACCATTAGTAGTAAAAAAAATAAAAAATTATAAAAATGCAATAAAGCTATCCCCTATTTTGTAAACGCTATAAACTTTGCGCAAACCAAGCGATAAACGCAATAATTTTTTTTTTTTACTAAAAATAGGTAGAAGAATACGTATCGGCCTAAACTCAGGAATTTTTTTTTCATATATTTTTGGGGGATATTTATTATAGCAAAAAGCTAAAAATATTGTTTTTTTTTCAAAATTGTCTCTCTATTTTTGTTTATAGCGCAAATAATAAAAACCGCAGAGGTGATCAAATACCACCAAAAGAAAGCTATATTTGTGGGTAAAAAAGGACGCCAATTTTGTTTGGGAGCCATGTCGCACGACTGCGCAATTGTCTGTTAAAGCGACACAGTGCCGAATTGCAAAACCTGGCCGGGTCCTTTAGCTGCCTAAAGGTCTGGATCTTAAGTGGTTAACCACTTAAGACCCGGACCAAAAAGCAGGTAAAGGACCTTGCCCCTTTTTGCGATTCGGCACTGCTTCGTTTTAACTGACAATTGCGCGGTCGTGCGACGTGGCTCCCAAACAAAATTGGCGTCCTTTTTTCCCCACAAATAGAGCTTTCTTTTGGTGGTATTTGATCACCTCTGCGGTTTTTATTTTTTGCGCTATTAACAAAAATAGAGCGACAATTTAAAAAAAAATGCAATATTTTTTACTTTTTGCTAAAATAAATATCCCCCAAAAATATATAAAAAAATTTTTTTTTCCTCAGTTTAGGCCTATACGTATTCTTCTACGTATTTTTGGTAAAAAAAAATCACAATGAGCGTTTATCGGTTGGTTTTCGCAAAATTTATAGCGTTTACAAAATAAGGGATAGTTTTATTGCATTTTTATTAATTTTTTTTTTTACTACTAATAGCGACTAATCCCGCGGTCCCGGTCCTGGAGCTTCGGACCGGGTCGCGGGCGCGCGCGCCCGCGACCCACGGCTGGGTACTAAAATCAACGTATATATACACGTTGATGTGCCCAGCCGTGCCATTCTGCCGACGTAAATGTGCAGTAGGCGGTCCTTAAGTGGTTAATCTACAAATTGAGGACTGTAGGCATGGAGCATAAGGTTTCTTCTTGGATAAGAAACTGGATACAGGGGCATGTGCAAAGGGTGGTGAGAAATAACGTATACTGGTTAGAAGTGGTTAGTGGGGAACCAAGGCTCTGTACTGGGACCATCTCTGTTTAACTTGATTATACATGACATAGAGGATGGGATAAATAGCCCAAGCTCAGTGTTTACTGACAACACAAAAATAAGTAGGGAAATAGCATCACAGCAGGATATAGAAACTTTAAAAGTGGACCTGAATAAACAAATGGAGTGGGCGACTTGATGGCAAATAAGGTTTAACATTGAAAAATGTAAAGTAATGCACTTGGGGGTTAAAAATATAAACACAAGTTACTCACTAGGGGGAGAACCTCTGGGGAAATCCAGAATGGAAAAGGATCTAGGCTTCCCAGTAGAAGACAGACTGAGCAATAACATGCAACATCAAGCTGTAGCAAGCAAAGCCAGCAGAACAGTAGCATGTATTAAAAAGGGGATTTACTCCAGAGATAAAACTATAATTCTGCCACTTTATAAAACTTCAGCTCAGGCACATCTAGAGTATTCCATTCAAATCTGGTCATTAATCCTCAGGAAGGATGCGCTAGAACTGGAGAGAGTCCAGAGAAGGGCAAAAAAAATAATAAGGGGGGCTGGAGGACCTCAATTATGAGAAACAACTACAGCACTAAATTTAGGGCCAGATTCAGGAAAGAAATAAGCCGGCTTATCTCCAGATAAGCCGTCTTATTCCTGCGTCTGAGCCCTCCTATCTATGCGCCTGATTCATAGAATCAGTTATGCATAGATTTCCATAAGATCCAACTGGCATAAGTCTCTTACGCCGTTGAATCTTATTTTCATATTTTAGGCTGGACGCTAGGTGGCGTTCCCATCTAAAATATGCAAATTAACCTATATGCCGAATCCCGAACATACGTCGTTTGTGTTAGCGTAGTACCGTCGTAATGTTATTCCTGCTATATGAGGCGCAGCCAATGTTAAGTATGGACGGCGTGCCAGCGTTTTTTTTCCACATAGTTTACGTAAAACTTTCACGAATAGGGCTTTGCGTAAGTGCCGTTCACGTCGCTTACATGTTGTATTGATGTCAAGATTTGGAGCATGCGCACTGGGATCAATTCACGGCTTGTGCATGCGCAGTTCCTTCGGCGCGGGGACGCGCTTCATTTAAATAATACACGCCCCCTACCTGCCGAATTTGAATTTGGCCGGGTCTTTTACGCTACGCCGCCTCAACTTTACAGGCAAGTGCTTTGAGAATAAAGCACTTGCCTGATAAAGTTGCGGCGGTGTAGTGTAAATACCAGACGCTAGGCATGCCTAAAGATAGGCAATTCTACGTGAATCTAGTCCTTAGTCTCTGAAGAGACGCTTGAGAGGCGATATGATATGATAGCAATATACAAATATCTCTATGGTGATCTCAGCAAAAGGGAGGAAACTGTTCAGTCTCAGGGAGTGTAAGAAGACAAGAGGCCATGCTATGAGACTGGAGAAGCGGTTTAATCTTAAGCTACGTAGGGGTTTTTCACTGTAAGGGCGTTAAGGATGTGGAACTCTCTTCCACAAATGGTGGTGTCAGCAGGAAGTAATGATAGTTTTAAAAGACTCTTAGACATGCATCTTAGCGAACACAATATACAGGGATATGGGAAATTATCTACACAAACACCCACCTACACAGGTTGAACTGGATGGACTATTGTCTTTGTTCAACTTTGCCAACTACCGTATTTATCGGCGTATACAGCGCACTTTATTTCCCCTTAAAATAAGGGGGGAAATTGTGGGTGCGCGATATACGCCGAAACCCGCTTCCCGCACTCAGTTTGAAGTCTCCGCCAACATATACCGAGCGCAGTTCACTCGGGTACATTCGGCCAGGCTCGGCTTCGCTCGTAGTCACGCTCTGTGACGTTTATGCGCGAGAAGCCGAGTGTGCTGCGCTCGGTATATGTCAGCGGAGGCTTCAAACTGAGCGCGGGAAGTGGAGATTCGACTCGAACAGCACGGGAGAAGCCGGGAGGACACCACCGAGGCCGCAGACGGTTGCCGGACCGGACGATGGACGCCGGGTAAGACATCAAAACTGTAAGTAATAAAATGTTTTTTTTTTTTACAGGAATTTCGGGGCTACTTTAGGGGTGCACGCTATACGCCAGAGCGCGCAATACCCCAATAAATACGGTATGTAACTTTACAGCAGACTGTCTGAATAATATACAATTTGAAGTGTCTATTGACATGAAGCACCCACATGGTACCAGGTTGTCTTTGTCTAGTGAAAATGTGGCTAGGTTATGGATATTCAAGTTTTCCTATGTTCTTAACAAGCAATAAACTAAATCATAACCGGTTAAGCTCTTTGGAGGTACTATGTACAGTACCTCCAAAGAATGTACCTTTAATCACAAGCTGATGGACGCAGTAGCAGCCATCAGCCTGTGCAGGTTTTGTTTGGGTGGCACCCATCTTGAAAGTGAAAGTAATGCGGCAGGTCTATAGCTGCTGATCACTTTCACAGAGACGGCAGCACGATGTCACCCTCCCTCGGCACTCCCTCTCCTACCTGGGCTCTCCTGCACTTACCAGAGCCTGAGAACACAATCAATGGCTAGGGGAGGGAGAGTGTCTATTAGACCCCCTGTCTCCATAAAGCGTACCCATCACTTGCCCTATGCTATCATATATCAAGTAAAAGTAAATAAAAAAATAAAATAAAAACATTTAAAAAAATAAAATTATAATAACATATATTAACAAAAAAAATGCTGCAACCCCTGTTGCCCCGCACACCTGTGCAAAGGGCAAGCCCAGAGTGTGCATGCGTATGTAAACCACGGTCGCACCACACATGTGATATATTGCTGCAAACGTTAGCTAGGAACAATAAATCTAGAACAAGAGCTTTTAGTTAACTCCAAACTGATAAGTTGTAAAGGCTTTTAAATGGTCACCTATGGTGATTTTTGGGCACCATCGTTTTTGGTGAGATAACAGACACACACAATTTTAACATTTGGAATGTTTGGTATCTGTTTACTCAACGCAACCTCATCTTTTATATTTTAACCAAAAATGGGTATTATATTGATTTACAAAAGGCAAATACACTTTGCACTACAAGTGCACTTGAAAGTGCACTGAAAGTGCACTTGGAAGTGTAGTCGCTGTAGATCTTAGGGGAAGATCTGAAAAGAGTGGAAGTTCTGCTGATTTTATCATCCAATCATGTGCAAGCTAAAATGCTGTTTTTTATTTTCCTTGCATGTCCCCCTCAGCGACTCATCTACAGCGACTGCACTTCCAAGTGCACTTGTAGTACAAAGTGGATTTGCCTTCTGTAAATAACCCCCTGTGTGTGTTTGCACAGAAATGTGCATTTAATAAACAGTTGCGCAAATATCATAAGACATACAAATTTGCAACTATAACTTTTTTATTCTAAAGGGCCTCTGCTTTCAGAAAATATATAGATAGTTCTGGGGGTTTAAGTCATTTTTTGCCAAAAATCAAGGTTCTTTAACCACTTAAGACCCGGACCAAAATGCAGGTAAATGACCAGGCTCCTTTTTGCGATTCGGCACTGCGTCGCTTTAACTGACAATTGCGCGGTCGTGCGACGTGGCTCCCAAACAAAATTTGCGTCCTTTTCTTCCCACAAATAGAGCTTACTTTTGGTGGTATTTGATCGCCTCTGCGATTTTAATTTTTTGCGTTATATACAAAAATAGAGCGACATTTTTGAAAACAAAAATATATTTTTTACTTTTTGTTATAAGAAAAATCAAAAACTAAATTTTAGTCAAACATTTAGGCCAAAATGTATTTAGCCACATGTCTTTAGTAAAAAAAAATCGCAATAAAAAAAAAATAGTTACCTAGCGGGAACAGCGACACTAATACAGCGATCAGAAAAATGATCGCTTAGTGACGCTGGCAATAGGGAGTGAAAGGGTTAACTAGGGCTGTGATAAAGGGGTTAAAACTTTATTAGTGGGGGCTATGGGGGCTACCCTGAACCTAACACTAACTGACTGTCACACTGACACTAAATACAGTAATCGTACATGTATGATTACTGCATTTAGTGACACTGTGACAGGGGGAGGGCGATCGCAAGGGGTTAATGTGCCTGCGTGTAGTGTGTGTCAGTGTAGTGTTGTGCAGACTTACTGTGCGATGTGATCTCTCCTCAGCGGTGGTTGAAAATACCGCTAAGGGGAGAGATCACATCACTTCCTCCTTCATCCCGGATCGCTCGGCCAGCTACAGGGACCGCCGCATGTACGGGGGGGGGGGGTCCGATCGGACCCCCGACCCACCTCAAGGCACCAACGTATATATACGTTGATGTGCCTGTCGGTGCCATTCTGCCGACGTAAATGTACATGCTGCGATCCATAAGAGGTTAATGTGTGCATAAAATGAAAAAAATAATTGCTCTGGAGCCAAACTTGATAAACAAGCCTGCTTTCTGTAGCTGCAGTCACTTTGGAGCAATTCATCCCCAAAGTTCACATTAGCAGCACTGCAGTCATATAAATGATTTTCTTCTGCAACGCAAGTCCCCCTACCAGCAGTGACTCAGCCTCCTTCCAGCCTTCTAAAAAAAAAAGCAGAACGTTTAGTAGGGTGGAGCAGGATGAGCTGAGCTACTAAGAACATATCAACAGAGGCTGGGGATGGTTTTTACTGCTTGCTAAGAACATGTAAAGACTAGAAAGTTTGAAGCTTGACTACACTTATAAAAAAATGAAATTTTTCCCTTAACTGTGTTCATATTTTCTCTCCCTGTGTTGTGCACATACTCAGAACTATCTGAGAACTATCTGAGTATATGTGCACGCTTCAGCAGTTAAATTCACATCTTATGCCGCGTACACACGATCACTTTTTGTGATGAAAAAAAAACGTCATTTTATTTGACGAAACAAAACAACGTTTTTCAAACTTCATTTTCAAAAACGACATTGCATACACACCATCGTTTTTCCACAATGCTCTTGCAAAGCGCGGTTACGTAAGACACTTTCAAAGGCACTCTGTTCCATTGAAGCTCCCATCTCATAACTTGCTTCTAAGCATGCGCGGGTTTAAAAACGTCGTTTTAAACAACGTTTTGCCCACACACGGTCACTTTTTATGACACAAAAAACGACATTTTGGTCGTTTTTTTGAAGACATAACACAACGTTTTGCCCACACACGATCATTTACATTTTTTTTCATCACAAAAAGTTATCGTGTGTACGCGGCATTAGTGTTTACTGCGGTGACTACGAAGCGACATTTTAGGGCAAATAAAAAAAGACACAGTACATTTGTGCAATACACACATTTTCCCAAGTAGAAGTCTTTCATGTAATGATAAATAGTGACATTGAATATGAGGCGTCCTCTGATTGGCCGAGGTGGAGATGCAGTGGACGATGACACAATTTCAGAGCATTGATAAAAAATACAAGGCTTCTCCTGAATGGCCAAGAAGCACTTGGCCTGCCATAAGGCATGAAGTCGTCTGTACTGCTGCCAGAACACAGCACTGCTTACTTTATGTAGCTAATGAAACTTTGGTATATTGCGGCACATCCAATTGTCACATTATTTAGTAATGGAAATAATTAATTTGGGTCGGATTGCCCCAAACAAACTATTTAAAGCTAAACCTAGAAAGCTACTTCAAGGACACTTTCACACTGCTTCGGGGGAGCACAGTATACGTGTGGTTTTCATGCGGGTTACCAATGCTTTCCTTGAGGCCCCATACACACGATCGGACATATCCGATGAAAACGGTCCGCGGACCATTTCCATCGGATATGTCCGATCGGGAGTTTGATCCGATGGCGTGTACACACCATCGGATCAAATTCCCCGCCGCCGGACAGCGCGGTGACGCGGCGGTGATGTTGACGCCGCCGCGTCATCGCCACGTCACCGCACCAGGAAGTAAAACACTTCCGCGCATGCGCCGAATCCATTCGGCAGTGGCGCGGCGGCGGTGGGGGACGACATGTCTGCTGGTAAGTGTACTAACCAGCAGACATGTCGGGCGGACAGATTCCCACCGGATGGATTTCAAAGCATGCTTTGAAATCTGTCGGGTGGAGAAATCTGTCCGCTAGCCCATACACACGAGCGGAGATGTCTGCTGAAACGGTCCATCGGACCGTTTTCAGCGGACATATCCCCTCGTGTGTACGCGGCCTTAGACTTCAATTAGATCCAGTGCTCAAGTCCTGCGGGAACGGAGTCCCTGTACTTTTTTCACAGCAGGAACGCAGTTCCCTTTGCACGACTAGAGCAGCCGAGCCGCCCGAGCCAATCCTTCACTAAGCAGCGATGCCCAGCTCGAGTCACTGTCAACGGCAGGCGAACCTCAGTAACCTTTTGTCATTGTTCCCAGGAGACATTGCGGAGGTCTGCTTAAAGTTCTTTCTAAAAACTGCGATAACTCTCGGCAGACCTCCGCAATGTCTCCTGGGAACAATGACAAAAGCTCCCAGGAGACATTGCGGCATTGAGGAAGTGACGGAATACCCGCACACTGCCTGATGAATCCATATACAGGAATCGGCCAGTAACAAAGGATTACTAAGGTACAGTGGATAGAAAAAAAAATATGCGGTTTAGTAATTATGCATATGAGCGTATCTTTTTTTTTTTTTTTGGGGGGGGGGGGAGTGGATCTTGGATGAAAGTTCCCACACATTTTTTCCCAGGACTTGACCCCTGAATAGATCAAACGTTTTTTGTGTGTTTTCAAAAGCCCAACAAAATTCCAGCCTGCTGCATCTTTGGTGTGCTTTCAGAAAAAGCACCACAAACAGCTGATCTAATAGAAGTGTATGGGAAAGCACGGGGTAACCCACACAAAAACACTGCGCTGTGGGAAAACTGCACCAAAGGAGTGTGCAAGGGGCCTTCATTCCTCTTTTGGATTGACACCATGGGGGTTATTTACAAAAGGCAAATCCACTTTCCACTACAAGTGCACTTGAAAGTACACTGAAAGTGCACTTTCAAGTGCATTAGCTGTAGATCTGAGGAGAAAATAAAAAACAGCATTTTTGCTTGCACGTTACTGGATGAGAACACCACTTATCTTCTAAAGAAACAATGACAATTGTACAGAAATGTATGAGTAGACAATACAAGTATCTCAATGTGTAATTCACTGATAGGAAAGAGAAAGTAAACAACAGTAGGTATACATATTTGGATCAAAAGAATATGGTTCAAGTAAATAAAGCAAATTCTCATCAATAGACCTTAACTGGTATTACCGAGCAAGAAAGAACCAATGTCGATTACTGTAATTACCCGGTTCACGTCCGGCTCACAAACTTTTACTGCTGCACAATGGCTCTCCTGGGCAAAATCCCGTTTTGGGTACGGCTTTGCCCAAGAGAGCGGGCACAATCGCCACCTGCCAGGCACAATCGCGTGCATGAGCGCTAGCATGGGGATTTGTGTGATGTTAAGGGAAAGGAGACAGATTGTGTGTTCCTACTAAGTAGGAACGATACGTCTCCTCCCCTAGTCAGTTCTATCCCCATACAGTTAGGACACTCCAAGGGAAACATACATTTAACCCCTTTATCGCCCCCTAGTGTTAACCCCTTCCTTGCCAGTGACATTTACACAGTTATCAGTGCATATTTACAGCAATGATCGTTGTATAGATGTCAATGGTCCAAAAAATGTGTCAAAAGTGTTCGATCTGTCCGGCGCAATACCGCTAAAAATCGCAGATCACCACCATTCTTAATAATAAAAAAATAATATAAAAGATGCCATAAATCTTTCCCATAGTTTGCACAAACCAATATATATATATACGCTTATTGCAATTTTTTTTACCAAATATATATAGAACACATATTGGCCTAAACTGATGAAGATTTTTTTTTTTTTTTAAATGGGGATATTTATTATAGCAAAAAGTAAACAATATATATATTTTTTTCAAAATTGTCACTCTTTCTTTTTTGTTTAAAAATAAAAAACGCAGAGGTGATCAAATACCATCAAAAGAAAGCTCTATTTGTGGGAAAGAAAGGATGCACATTTATTTTGGGTTTAGCATTGCAATTGTCAGTTAAAGTGCTCTGGTCAGGAAGGGGGTAAAATCTTTTGGGGCTGAAGCGGTTAAATGTTAGTGTTTACACACATTTTCCCCTGTAAAATCACAAACCTGACTTTAATGACTAAGAAAAACTGACACAACAGGGAAGCTTGAATAACAGTACAACTAAATACAGTCCCAGTGAATTGCAAGTCTAAAGAAATAATTGAGGAGAGGACATTCTGAGCTTTGGTGACATCTCATTTTTTATTTCATTAACCTTTCCAATCCAATTTTCATTTCCTCTCACAAATTCAATAACAGTAGAAATAAAGAAATACAATTCAGCCATGTTTAATATTTGCTTGAGTTCATAAAAATTCTGCTTTGAGTAATTCATGTGCATTTTTCTTTATTTAGCGCTAACAAATGATTGATTACACTAACAAATTAATCTTTCTTCTACTATACTGAGGTTTCTTTGTATTACATTATCTGGAGGTAATTCAGTTGTTTACAACTATAGATGATTTACTTCACTATCTGAGTGTATCCATGAGAGGGAGTGTGTGTTTGCAGGGGGAGTTTTATGCTCTCTTGTACCAAACATGCATTATAAAAAGTAATAATGCATCGGAGCTGAACATTTGGGAAGGTGCAAGCTCCACAAAATCAGCACCAATGATTTTCTACATTGTAAATAGACAATACAACTTAAAAAAAAAAAAATTCTACCCCTACCTATGATTAGTATTTACTACTGTGACATTATGTTATAATTTGCCTAAAATCTGTGTTTGGGCAAGGTGCAGCCCTGTGCAAAAAAATGCTGCAACTATAGAAAAATACCCGTTAATGCTGTCACAAATACAGTAAGCTCCTAACTTCCTGTTACACATTGACACTGCTGCACTAAAATCCCAAGAAATGTTTTCAGCCCCTCCTGGACTACAGAATACTCCTTTATTTTATGAAGATAAAGATATATTCTGTAGTTCGAACATGTTTGTCAACTGTCTGTTATGCTGATACTTTGGCTTCATCAAAGCGATAACAATAGCAATAACACATTTAGGCCTCGTACACACGAGCGGTTTCCTCGGCAGAATTCAAGAAACTCGGTGGGACAGCTTATTTGTCGAGGAAACCGGTCGTGTGTATGTTTTTCATCGAGGAAACTGTCGAGGAACTCGACGAGCAAAAAAGAGAGCAAGTTCTCTTTTTCCTTGACGGGAGTCCAAATTGGCTCGTCGTGTTCCTCGTCAGGCTGCTTTTTGAAGAGAAACTCGAGCGTGTGTATGCTAAGAAACCCGCGCACCTTCGGTAAAAGTAGCATTTGTAATGGAAATAGCACATTTGTCACACTGTAACAGACTGAAAAGTGCAAATGTCTCTTACCAAACTTTTTCCTAACACGCAGTAACATGAGATTAGCAAAAGCAGCCCCAAGGGTTGTGCCAGTGGAATCGAACTTCCCCTGCTGTTGTATGTGTTGAAGTCACCGCGTTTGAGAACGAGGAGATTTGGTCTTGACAGTGTGTACGCAAAGCAAGCTTGTCGAGTTCCTTCGACAAGCCTAACAAGGAACTCGACGAGGAAAACGATGTGTTTCGCCTGACGAGTTCCTCGGTCATGTGTATGAGGCCTTAGACTTTTATGTGACTCTTGTTATGGGTCAGTGTCGATGTAGGGCTATGTCCCCACAGCCAAGCAACTAGCATTAGGAGGAGCTGAGCAATGGTAGCCCACATTTTTTTTCTAGACAGGTGTATTTAAAAGGTTAAGGAAGAACTTCACCTGACTATGGGAAACCCAACAATTTAGCAACTACAAGTATCATGAAGTCCATCTTTGTCTTCCATGTACCCAATTCTTCACAGGGCTATTGATCTTCTGTGCTTCCATCTTGCTTTTGGGAGCTGGCTCCTATTTCCTGATCACTTACAATCAGCTCACTACTCCTCATGCTTGAAATTACAGATTGCAGAGATGTGCGACGTGTATCTCAAGAGGTCCATATTCTAGTCATAATAATACACATTGAGATTTTTCATGTGTTTTAAGCTAAAATAGCTTCTAAATAACTACTTGCCTCCCAATCATTTCATAACGCGCTAAGGAAAAGTCCTGCAAGCAGCATAGCAGTGTGAAAGGGGTCTAGTAACTGCCTGGGGGCAGAAGGAGAATGCTGTTAAGTGTTCTTTTCAGGTAAAGGTCCACTTTAAGTTTAGTGTTTTGATTTACAGTCACAGTTGTTTTAAAGTGTTAGAATGTAGAAAAAATTAGGAACTCAGTATAGATGCAATAAGATGTACTTTTTCGATGATTTGTGCAATATTTTCTGAAACGTCTACTCCAAAAACAAGCCTGCCCATTCTCAGATGACAAAAATCAATGATGAACAAAGCACGGTGATGTACAACACGTATGACGGCACTCTAAAGGGGAAGTTCTATTCGCCTTGGAGCTGCTTTAGCTGAAAAAAACGATTCATAGCGTGATGAATGTGCTTACTCCATTCTGAACGGTAGTTTTACCAGAACGAGCGCTCCCCTCTCATAACTTGCTTCTGAGCATGTGCGGGCTTAAAACGTCGTTTTAGCCCACACACGATCATTTTTTACAACCCGAAAAACGACATTGTTTCCAGAACCTGAAAAATTATGTGTAGCCCACACACGATCATGTTAAATGACGTTTTTCAAAAACGACATTTTTTTCATGATGAAAAATGATCGTGTGTACGCGGCATTATAGCAAGTTCAAGTTCTCTGGAGGTTTGGCTTTTTCAGCAACACACATATGGCTTTGGAAACCCGCTGAACTCCCTACCATAGAAACACACCCTTTTAAAAGTCTAAGGCTAGTCATACAGTTAAAAAAAATATTTTATATTTCTAATAAGGTAAATAGCAATAGCATAACTTTTGTATTCTATAGCAGGCAGTCATTGTCGGGGACCATGCTAAACTGATGAATTATGAAAACCAGTATACACTTTATTTCTCCTATTAAAAAGGATTCTTACATTCTTGCTGCTAGTTTAGGCATTAAGCATCTTATTTTAGTTGGCTACTTTAAGCTTAACCACTTAAGGACTGCCCACCGCATATACATATCTCCCAACTTTTTGAGATGGCCACCTATTAGCAAAGGTATGTAGACATAGGGTGCACCCTCTGCCACCTTTTTTTTTTTACCATTACTATTCCTTTATATTGGCTTTTGGAATTTACAAATGCAGCAATTTATAAATTGGATGAAAGGTTTAGCACTGGGAAACATTTTAAAAGATAAAAAAGTGCATTTTATATACAACTATATAGATCAGACCAAAATTAGTAAGAAATGAGGAGGAATGAGGGACAGAGGGACTTTGTTCCAAGAGAGGGTCAATCCCTCGAAATCAGGGACAGTTGGGAGGTATGCATATATACTGCGGCAGGGCGCCCCTATTTCACAAAACAATGTACCCGTACGCCGTTTAATGCACGAGTCACTGTGCGCGCCCACCAGCTGCACAACCTGGGAGCCAATGTGCGGGTCCGGCATCCACGATCGCTCCTCAGAGAGGCAGAACGGGGATCTGTCAGTGTAAAGAAAGCAGATCCCTGTTTTGACTGGAGAGTACATTGAGATTATCTGGTCCTAGTGATCAGGATCAGTGATCTCTCTGTATTCCCAGGTAGTCCACTCCCCCTACAGTTAGAAACATCTCCCTAGGACACACTTAACCCCTTGATCGCCCCCTAGTGTTAACCCCTTCCCTGCCAGTGTCATGTATACAGTGATCAGTGGCTATTTTTAGCTCTGATCACTGTAATAATGTTACTGGTCCCAAAAAAGTGTCAAAAGCGTCTGATCTGTCTGCCACAATTTTGCAGTCCTGCAAAAAATCACTGATCACCGCCATTACTAGTAAAAGATAAATAAATAATACAACATTTTATAAATCTATCCCCACTTTTATAGATGCTATTTTTGTTTTTTAATCAAAAATATGTAGAAGAATACATATTGACCTAAAGTGATGAAGAAAAGTATTTTTTTTTACATTTATTTTGGGATATTTATTATAGCAAAAAGTAAGAAATATAAAAAAAAATTCAAAATGTTTTTTGTTTATAGCGCAAACCCCCCCCCCCCCCCGCAGAGGTAATCAAATAGCACCAAAAGAAAGCTCTATTTGTGAGAAAAAAATGACATCAATTTTGTTTGGGTACAACATCGCATGACCGTGCAATTGTCAGTTAAAATGACGCAGTACCGTATTGCAAGTAATGACCTGCTCATTAAAGGGGTAAATCCTTACGGTCCTTAAGTAGTTAAAAGAACATTTTAGCGTCACATCACTATATAATTATTTGTTGGTAAATTCCTAAAAGATAAATGGTTTGGATTGTGTATTTTCCCACAAGCTTCTAACCAAAGTGCTTTGTTCCTTGACATAGCACTATAAACAGAGTGCCTTTGTTCTAACTATTCATCACGACAATTAATTAATAAATGCACATCTTGACCACAAGTAAATGCTTCAGTCTGCATTATGTATAGGGCTCGTTAAACTAATTTTTATACAGCAATACCGATCAGGCATAAATGGGTACTGTGCAAAAAAATGCATTTTTAGGCTTGTGAGAATGCCTTTGATGATAACATTTTGCCTATGTATTTATTTTAATGAACTTTTTTCTCATGATGAAAAACTTTGCAGGCAGTCTTAAACATTTTTAAAATGTAATGTGAGTACTGGAAATATATTTTAATAAAACCTAATAAATTCTATGAAAATAATTTTAAAACAATTTATTGTTCCTTAAAGCTGAACTTTAGAAAAACAACATATTTTTGATATTTGCTTGTAATAATAATTATATCTAATGATGTATGTCCTTATATGGGGATTCTTCTTTTATGAAACTCTTCGTTTCTTTATCTGAAGACAAAACTTTTTTTAATTTTTTTTTTAAATATAGTAAAGGAATGTTTGAAACCAGTGTCAGGATTTTCCCTATCTGTCTCACATTGGAGAGAATTCCCTTCACCTCCACTCCTGTACACACAATGTGAAATTTCTCCAAAATAAAGAAAATCCCCTCTTGTCACTGGAACAAGTGAGTCCATTGGATGGTTTCCCCTCTAGCCCTGTTCTGGTAACAACTTTTTGAAAACAGTTTTGGGGTTTTACCTTAAGTTTAGTCCCAGAGACAATGATAATCAGCAAAGCACAGAAGCCCTGTGAACAATTAGGTACATGGAAGACTTCATGGTACTTGTAGTTGCTGAATTGTTTTGCCCAAAATCTAAAAAACAAATTGGGGTTTTCGATACACTTTAAGGCCGCGTACACACGATCAAATCTATCTGCTGGAAATCCCAGCAGAAAGATTTGATCGTGTGTACGGGCGAGCAGACGGATTTGGCCACCCGACAGATTTCAAAGCATGCTTTCAAATCTGTCGGCTGGGAACCCGTTCGCCCGACATGTCTGCTGGTTAGTACGCTAACCAGCAGACATGTCTTCTCGCACACGCGCCGAATGGTTTCGACGCATGCGCGGAAGTGTTTTACTTCCTGGTGCGGTGACGTGGTGGCGTCAACGTCACCGTGCCGTCTGGCGGCGGGGATTTTGGTTTGATCGTGTGTACACGATCAAACCAATACGTCCCCAGCAGACAGATTTGTTCAAATCGGTCGGCCCGACCGATTTGAACAAATCTGTCTGCTCGTGTGTACGCGGCCTAAGGGTGTCATCTTTAAGCCTTAAACTGCATTTTTGGAGCACAGACTACATTTACAGGGCTTCCATTTCACATCCAAACATCTTTAGTTTAGAAGTCCACTCCATTCACATTTTTTGGTAATCTGTAATTTCAGAAGTGGTTATTTGTAAAGACCCCAGTGTAGGCTGTTTTTTTGTCTTTTACATAAACAAATCCTAATGTAAATCGTGAGCACTAACGTTAAAGTAGATCACAACCACCACTCATAATATCCCACCTTGGAAGTTGACATACAGGGGGTCCCCGGGTTACAAACAAGATAGGGTCTGTAAGTTTGTTCTTAAGTTGAATCTGTTTGTAAGTTGGAACAGGTACGCTTTTTAAGTGTAGCTCATGCTCAAAAAACGTTAAGCTTTTTGGATAACATAGGGAAGGGTTAACACCCCTGTAACATTTGTTTTGCTGTCTGTGCACCTGTTCAGAAGATTTTTACCTTACTTTCTGTCCAAATGACAATTGGATATTGAAACTTTTGGGTTGTTGTGGAAACAAGCCTTGGTGATAAAGCTTCAGTAGAGACACTTTTTCCCATATTAACTCTAACAGGAGAGAATTTCCCTTCCTAGGGGTAGATTTCATCTCACTTCCTGTTGTCTCCCTCCGTTTGTAAGTAGGGGTTATTTGTAAGTCAGATGTTTGTAACTAGGGGACCCCCTGTTGTTGATTTCTACAATACACTGCACTTTTGTACATAAAAGTACAGCACCCACAGTTTGATGTACAAAAGTGCTGTGCATTGTAGAAATCAACTATTAGAACACAAATTGCAGTATATGCAGTCAAGATTTTTCTTTTTTTTCTCTCGAAGTGCTGTTGAATTTGGCTTATATATTAAAATTTGTTTAGTCACACATAAAGCATAGAAAGGATATTACAAAGCACGGCTAACCGATCCATCCCTACGTAAGAAGCCCTTTCCAAATTTGGCTGCAGTTGGTTATCTAGAACTCATCTCAAGGAACATTAAGTGCACTTTGCGACTTTAGCACAGCTGCAATATTTTATTATCAGCAATACAGTAGCAACTAATTGAATAAGTTCACTTGTTGCACAGAATTGCTCTTTATTAAGAGCAGGGATGCGCAATAATTAATTTTACCATGTAGATTTAAACTAAATTTGGTTTAACAGTCATCCCAATGACATAGTTTATTGGTTGTTATGGCTTAATGCATTTTACACATCATCAATTTTAGCAAGCTTTTCATGACTAAGATTAACTTTGTACTGTATGTAATTTATTGCATACATTTATATAGTGCTGTCAATTTATGTAATGCTGTATATATTGTATATTCACATCAGCCTCTGCATTTAAAGAGCTCGAAATCTAAGGTCTCTACCTCATATGCATACACATACTAGGGCCATTAAACCTACCAGAAGATCTTTGGAGTGTGGGAGGAAACCAGAATACTCAGAGAAAACCCACACAAGGACAGGGAGAACATGCAAACTCTATGCAGATAGTGTTCTGACCAGAATGTGAACTAGGGTCCCCATTGTTGCAAAGCATTTTTTTCTCCAACTAAAATGGCCCAAATAAAGACTCCAGGATCCTCTCCTATCTGCTTATATGGATCAGTCTTTCCATGTCACTGTAACTTTCATATAAAGAAGTGCTAACCTCTGCAAGAAGGTATTTAAAAAATAAAACAAAAAAAGACTAAGAAGCGATTTAAATAATAACCTTAGAAAGCTAATGGCAAAGGACTTATAAATCTGCAATTTTGTTCGGTGCCATTATCCAGAAACCCCTGCTAGACTGCACAGTTGGGTTCCATAGTCCTTTCTGTCCTCGTAACACAGGTAGCCAATATAGAGTTTTGGGTACCTTTGCCAGCTGTATGTAAAAATACATTTACAGCAATCTTGTCATTGGGGTGTAGTAGGATTGTTTACTAAAAGTCTCCTGTATAGAAGGAAAGTTTAAAGGGAAAGCTCATCTTTACCAAAAACTGCCTATGTAGGTAACTATGACGTGGATAAAACGAACTGTACAGCTTTGATTAAAGTAAAAAATGCTTTTCCTACATAGTTGTAGGCATTTTACATGCCTCCTGAAGCCTGGCCAAAATACTACCAACGATGGCATCCCCCCATCCTGCCTTACTGCCCTTCCACAGATTTATGTTTGATTTTTTTGTTTAATCTCAGCCATCAGTCGTTATACTCTTATGGCTTTTCTGCTAACATACAGTAGATTTAACATAATTTTATGTCGCCCTTAATCTGTGTGCATGTCAGCCGGCTTCTGTTGGACGTGCATGCTGGAAAACCAGCAGCCGACTGACTCTCTGCTATTGGCTGTGGAGTGTTCCGGAGGAGGGGGTGTCCCCCTGTCAAAACACAACCGCTCAGCTGGGGAGATCGCTGTACTAACCTTGCATGATTAGTACAGCGGCTCCCAACCGGAGTTGTCAACCCGTGGGGTTGCACAAAAAAATAAACCTACGGTGTGTACCAGGCTTAATTTCTCTATCTCTGAGATACTGACTAACTATATCGAAAATAAAATAAGAAATGTTTTTTGCCTTATATTGTACTTGTCCACTTGCCTATATACAGAAATTCACACTTAAATCTGTAATTTGGTTACTTTTGGAAATGCCAGTAAAGACTTGGCTGTGCCAGTAAAATGTGGGTGTTGTGTCGGTATATTTCAATCTGCTAGGTTGCAGGGGTGGATCCAGAGTCTAGTCTCGGGAGGGGCACTGCCAGAAAATATGTTTTTATTGTAAGCAATTTATCAGGTCAATGGTTGGTGTTGGCGCTTCAATCATCACGGCACCATGGTTGATATGGTGTCAGGATCATTGAAGCGCATTATTTCTATTATTACATTGTTATATAAAATTAAATAGTTCTCACCATAATGCAGAATCAGTGGGAGCCCTGAATGTGTCACTTGTCATTTCACATGCCACATCACTTGCCTTCAGATGCAGGTTTGCCAAGTCACCTACCACTAGATGCAGATTGTCACTTGCAACATAACCTGCCACAAGTTGTAGATTGTCACTTTCCTGCCACCAGATGTGGATTGTCAATTGCCATGTCTCCTGCCACCAGATGCAGGTTGTCGCTTGCCACGTCACCTGGCACCAGATGCAGATTGTCACTTGCCACATCACCAGCCACATGTTGCGAATTGTCCCTTGCAAAGTTGCCTGTCACACATTGCGGATTGTCACTTGCCACATCACCTGCCACACATTGTGGATTGTCACTTGCTGTGTCCCAGAGTGAAGACAGGCAGCAGAGAAATGATGTGATCTCTCAGCTGCACAGTGAGGGTGGAACTGAGGTGATGCAGGGTGGGTGGTGAGAGATGATGTCATCTCTCTGCTCCCCCGCCTGCCCACCCGCTCACCTGCTGACTGGCTTGTTCGCCCACTCACCTGCGGACACGCTGACAGGTCTGCCCGCTCACTCACTCGCCGGTCAGCTGACTAGTTTCTCTAGGGGGGCAATTACCCCATTGCCCTCTGCCCCCGGTAGGTTGGTGACACTATTCTAATGTCTCATAATTTCTTAGAAGCAGAATCCTGAGATGTATTTTTTCTAAGGTACATTTATGATTATAAAAGCAAAATAAAATTGGTAAAGCTGAAGTACTGTAAAAGCAAAAAATTGTCAGCAGTCTTTTCTGGCAAAAAACTGTTACGTACATGCTAGCAATTTTTTAAAATCTGTACACTATCTGCAATATACATGCAGTGCAGTACAGTCCTGACATCTTACAAAAAACATGAATGGTTTTGTGCCAAAAGCATGTATTGCCAGGGAGCATTTGTGGGAGTTACATCATCAGTGCCTCCCCAATGGGCAAAGCACGAGAAAGAGAAGGACATGGCACTGATAGCGATGGAGTAGATGCAGGCTGGCCACCACCATTACTTCCACTTTAATCTGACAGGACACATTTCAGTAACAGTGCATAAAACAGGACTGTGACAACTGTCAGAACAGTTACAATTAAGAACATCAAGTAACAAGTGAAGCCAGTCAGTGAATTGCTATGCTATCCAATAAACATCCAAACCATGACAACAACAAATTATCCACTTGGGTTACATTAACCAGACTTTTGTAAAATCCAATGCAGCAAGGTTCAGTTGTCTGCCAACAGCTTCCCCCATGCTGAAATGTATGTGGGCAAGTCTACAGTGGACAACATCCTGGGTGCGGGTTAGGTCAACTAAAGCCAGATCTACCAGGTCACTATCTTGTGGTGCTTGCTATCATGACCAATACTACTTTGTAAGCTGATTAATCATATTATCCACACATAATCAGAGATATAGTGCAGTTACCAATGGCCGTATTAACTAATGTGATTTAACACAAACTTTTGGAATATCCACTTACATACCAACTTTGGGCCAGATTCTCAGCGGCGCTACGACGGAGTATCTCAGATACCCTGTCGTATCGCCGTTTATTCTGCCCCGTATCTATGCGAGTGATTCCTAGAATCACTTTGGCATAGATACGGCTGAAGATCCGACAAGTGTAATACCATTACACTTGCGGATCGTAGTTGTAATGACAACTCCTGCCTTTACGTTGTTTTCTCATTTGCCTATGCAAATGAGGCTACTACGCCGATTCCCGATCGCTTTTACGCCGCACCGTCGTCGCGTACGTCGTTTTCGTTCGTGTAAGGTTACCCCTGCTTCTATAAGGAGTAACCTTACAAAGTACCGTCGGATGCCATGTTAAGTATGGCGTCGGGTCAGCGTCGGCTTTTTCCGTCGCTTACGTCGTTTTACTAACTCGTTCGCGAATAGGGCATTGCGTAGTGACGATCATGTGGTTTTGACGTCGGTTTAAACGAAGCTTTCCGACGTGAGCTGGAGCATGCACACTGGGCTTTTCCCCGGCCCGCGCATGCGCAGTTCGTTCGACGCAGGGGCGCGCTTCATTTAAATAGAAGCCGTCCCCTTTGAATTCCGCGGGCTTACGCGGGGCCATTTTCGATATGCCAACGCAAACTACGGAGCAAATGCTTCGAGAATACGGCACTTGCTCTAGTACGATGCGGCGGCGTAGTGTAAATGCGTTACACTACGCCGGCGAATTTGTCTGAGAATCTGGCCCTGTGTGTTCAAGGCTATAGTTTACCCAGTTCAGCAGCTGCCAGACTGAGGAAAGTATGCACATAAAGTAGTGTAAAAATAACATATTTCTGCATCAGGATAAATGTTGAAATACAATACAAACTTGAGCCTGGGTGCAGTGATCACGCTCAGAACAGGATTGGAAGACTTAACTCAATATGGTGCCCATGCAGATTTGGAGTGTTTTTTTGATAAAACATGGTAAATTTGCTAATTATCCACTGGCAATTACCCAGAAATGGCAGCACTACAAAATAAAGGGGAAATCTGAGTCATCTTCGCCTGCTGTATAGCATGGTGTTGTTCCTTCATGTGTGACAGATTTGCTTTAAGCATAGCTGTTCTTAATCATGCTTCTTGATCTGATAAATAGTTTTGAGCCTTGGGGTTATTTTGTTCCAACTTGTTTGTTCAATTAAACAGTTTAAACCAAATGTTTGAAAAATGAGTTGTGAAATATGACCTTTCATGAAGATCGTAAAATGGAGTTTTCCAACTTATGTAAAATCTGTATATCTTATCACCTCAAAGTGGAAACTTCCCTGACATTCTTTTTTTTTAAACAACAATTTACAGTAATGAGTAGGGATAAAGCTGCCAATGCGTATGTAATAAGTCTACTCAGCAAACACTTGAAAACATAAATTCACCACAAATGGACTTCAGCAACGACTATGCTTAGCAAATCAATCTCTAATGCCGCGTACACACGGTCGTTTTTTGTGATGAAACAAAACGACGTTTTAAAAAACGTCATTTAAAATGATGGTGTGTGGGCAAAACGTCGTTTTATGTCTTAAAAAAAACGACCAAACAAAAATTCGAACATGCTTGAATTTTTTATGTCGTTTTTCAGAATATCGTCTTTTGTTTCACAAAAAATGATCGTGTGTGGGCAAAACGACGTTTAAAACAACGTTTTTAAACCCGCGCATGCCCAGAAGCAAGTTATGAGACGGGAGCTTCAATGGAACAGAGTGCCGTCGAAAGTGTCTTACGTAACCGCGCTTTGCAAGAGCATTTTCAGAAAACGATGGTGTGTATGCAACATCGTTTTTTAAAATGAAGTTTAAAAAACGTCGTTTTGTTTCATGAGATAAAACGACGTTTTTTACATCACAAAAAGTGATCGTGTGTACGCGGCATTAGAATAGGGTTTGCAGAGTTCTACCTAGCCACACTGGTCAGCAAGTCTAACAATGAGACTCCGTAATGGGGAAACCCATCATGCCTTTTTATATAGCAACTTGCAAAGTGTTTGAGGTCTGCAAAAACCACTTTAAAGTGAACCTAAACTTTGATATATGACAATTGAAATATATTTTTAAATATTATTTGTAGTTCAGTGCTGCTGATCTCCTCCAGCATCGTTTAGTCACTTCCTGACTACTTGTTATAGCGTCAGCTGCACAGCAGTGGCTCAGAAATTACTTCCTGAAAGTAACACTGACCATGTCTGTGTAAAGTGTGTCAGCATGGTCACATGTGGGGCCAGATTCACGAACACTTGCGCTGGAGTATTTGGATATGCGCCGCGTAACTGTGATGATGCGCCGTCTTTTCTATGTGCCCGTACCCACCAAACTAGATGCGCCCAATAACGGGTCATTTGCGACCGGCGGAACGTTCCGACGCCAGAGTATCGTCAGCGCTTATTTTCGCTGGGCGCATCAGTCGCGCCTATTGATTTCCCCTGCAAATATGCAAATGAGGGATTTTTCCCAATTCACGATCGGATTAGCACCATACGCTGGCTACATGCGCCGCGCGTATCTGGTCCGTCCGGCGCAAAGTTATTTCTACAAAAGGCTGCTTTATCTTTACTCCAGACGGTCACAGGTCAGCAGGAGAGCAGCTACAGCAGCGTTACCGACGAAACTAGCAAGCTGAACAACAACACTAGCAAGAACAAAACCTCTGTGTGCCAACATGCCAGGGGCACTCGTGGTCCTAAGACTAGTACTGGGTCCCTCGCTACGGAGGAGGCGGGCACGTGAGAGGATATACCGCACTCGTATGAACCTCTTTGGCATGGGGGATGAGGAGGTGTATCGCCTCTTCAGATTCAGCCCTGATGTAATACTTGAACTAACCACAACCCTGCAGGATGACATCACCAGCAAGACACACCGATCACAAGCAGTGCAGCCACTGGTGAAGGTCCTGGCAACACTTCATTTCCTTGCCAGTGGATCATTCCAGCGTACAAGTGGAGTGGTGGCTGGGATGTCACAGTCCTCCATAAGCAGATGTGTGCACCAGGTTGTCCCTGCAATCCTCAGACGCATGTCCAACCAGTTCATCAGACCCACCACTGAGGAGCTGCGGCTGAAGGCAATGACAGATTTCTACAACATTGCCAGATTCCCACGCACCATCGGGGCCATTGATTGCACACATGTGGCCCTACAGCCCCCCAGTGCCACAGAGCACATATACCGCAATCGGAAGCATTGGCACTCCATCAACGTACAGGTGATAGCCGATGCCCAACGCCTCATATGGCACGTCCGTGCCAAACACCCCGGGTCCAGCCATGACAGCTTCATATACCGTCAGAGTCCCATCCCAGCAGAATTCGAACAGAACATGTATGGGGACAGCTGGCTGGTTGGTGAGTGACATGGGAGTCAGGCATGACTATCCCCTCCCGTGATGCACAACAGAAGTCGCACATGCATGACTAACATTCTCCTGTCTTTTACCTTACAGGTGACTCTGCATATGCACTGGGACCCCATCTAATGACTCCTTTCCGGAACCCCCAAACCAGAGGAGAGAGAAAATACAATGAAGCACACATCAAAACCCGTGGAGTGGTGGAGCAAACATTTGGGCTCCTGAAGTCCCGTTTCCGCTGCCTGGATAAGTCCGGGGGGACCCTATTGTATTCCCCTACCTTTGTGTGTCAGATCATCGGTGCATGTTGCATACTACATAACTTTGCTATGAAAAAAGGCCTGCAGATTGACATACGTGATGACCTGACCCCCGACCCACACAGTCCCCACCTGCCAGAGGACACCCAGTCTGCTGATGGAAGAGCAGTCAGGAGGGTCCTCGCCGTAGGCATCTTTGGACACTAAACCAAAACATTACTAACACAGACAGTGCACGCATGTACACCACTGATGTCCCTAGATCACACACATCACATGCACATCGCATTGGATTAGCCCAAGTCCAGCATGTAGGAGTTGGGAGCAGTAACGCCGCGTCAAGGCCCCAATGATGTCACTGTCCATTCACACACCTTTCACACGTCATTCATTCAGCCGTGGGGTTAACTTCACCACCACGGCCGAGGGTGACACCCCTTACTTTCAGGAGTGCCACCCTCTCACATTCACACACCATTCACACTGCAACGTGTGCAGTATCAAAAAATAAAAATAAAATCTCATAACCTGAGAACCAAAAAAATTAACAAAAACTCATGTCCTGAGTATAAACAATAATAATAAATAAAATAAATAAACTCATGTCCTGAGTATAAACAAAAATATATAACAACCAAAAAAACAAAAAACCCTCATCTGGGATGACGGGGGCTCCTCCTTGGGGGCACTCTCGGGCTCCTCATCTGCCTGGAGGGAGTGGGTGGTGGTGGTGGTGGGGGGGCATCAGGAGGAGGCTGATCCCCGGGTGGGCCACTCCTGGGAGCTGTTGGCTGCATGCCCTCCAATGCCACAGCGATACGGCTCAGATACAAATTTGTTTGGGCCTGCATCCTCAGCTGGCGGGTGATCTGATGCCGCTGGTCACGTTGCCGCTGCCTCCCCTCTTCCCGAATGGCAGCAGTGTTGTCTCGAACAGCTGCTGTCAAGTGCCGGATATCAGCCTGCACCTCCCCCAGGCTGGTCACAACGCCCTGCACGCGACTGGGCAGCTGTGACATAGAGCCCAGGCTGTCTGCGACCCTGTCTAGGTGGCCAGCCATCTCCCCCATTTGCTGGGTCTGTTTCGCGTGGTCCAAAAGCACCTGGTCTTCGACCAAATCACACACCCCCCTGGTCTTCCGGGTGGCCTTCCTGGGGGCAGAGGAAGGTTGTCCCCGTGGGGATGGAGTCGCCCTTGAGGGGCTACCTAGGATGGGGGAGGGGATCACAGAGGGCCCTGCAGAGGAGGAGGACTCCTCCAACATTAAAATGAACTCCTGTTCAGGGACAGGCTCCTCCACAACCACCTCTGCTGAAGTGGTGTGGGCACTCTCCTCCTCCACCTCGGTGTCTCCAGCACCCAGGGCCTCGTCTTCAGCATCCCGTTGGGGGGTTGGGGTGGACTGGCCGGCACGAGATGGCCCAGCACCGTCATCTGTGGATGACACAAAGCAGACACATGTTGGTGGTCCCACACACTTGGCACATGTACCCACCCCCGCCCCACATGCAACACACCAAAAAGGGGGTAAAAATCACTTACCTGTCCTGGAGCCTTCCTCTACGGAATCATAGCCTGGGACCCCCTCCAACTGCTCCCTGTCCAGGCAGCGGGCGACCACCTCCTCCTCCGCGGTCAGGGTGACAGGACATGGGGGACCACCACCTGTGCCCCTCTCATGGCTCCTAATGGTGGACACCTTGCCCCTCACCTTGCGCCGCAGGTCATTGATTTTTTTTCGAATGTCTGAAGCACTCCGGGTGGAGTACCCCAGCACATTGACCCTGGCAGCTATGGTGTCCAGGATGGCCTGCTTTCTCTCCCGGCTGGTCTTCCTGCTTTTTTTACCATGGAGAAAATCATTAAATGCCTCCATAGCCGATATTATCACTGTGACCTCCTGGGCATTATAATTTAGGTTCCTCCTCTCTTTGGGGGCAGCGGGAGCAGCCATTACAGGGCAAAAGTATCTTCCCTGGGGTGGGGGGAAATGGAACTACTTTTGCGCCGGAATGGCGTTTCCGCCAGCGCTTTTAAGCGCCCAGCGGAACGCATTGCGCTGACGTTTCCCAGGAAGTGGTGCCGACGGAAGTTGTGAGCATGCGCACAAGGGGGCGAGTGGAGCCGCACTCACTGCGCATGCTCCGTGGATGATGCGCTGAACGTAAGCCTCTGCGCTGGGCTCCGCCCATCATTTACATATGATCACACCCAGTTTCACTTGCGTCGGGTTACGCCAGCGCATTATCGTTACTCTGGCGCAAGTTTACGCGCAACTGCTATGTGAATTACAGGACTTGCGCTGAAAGGGTCTTCAGAGTAACGTAAATGAGAAGCGTTACTCCAGAGGAAAGATACTCTCATCTACCTGAATCTGGCCCGTAGTCTCCATTGGGGCACATGTCACAGGGTGACAATGTATAAGCACAATGGAAAGTTCTTCCCACATTATAGGAAATGCCTGAACAAGGACCTGTATGGCAGGATCTTCAGTTATTCTTTTCATTAAAGCCTGCCATTTTTTTAAATATTGGCACGTTAAAGCTTGACGTTTTAGTAATTGGGTTTACATCTAATTTAAAATAATTAAAATATATAAAATGCACTAATAAGATATCTACTCAAGAGCCCTGTATTTTGCTTTTGTAGGTTACCCTCCTGGGTCCGTCTCCCCACTTCTTCCCACCATACCTGTAAGTCCTGGTCGGACGAAGGTGGAGGGGAAGAGGTTCCACTTTTATGCGATACCATCTGCTCAGAATGTCATAACATGTTGCATTCTATCATGACACGGTATCTCTTGATGTAATAGTAACCTTAACTGTTATATAGTGATCCTGATCACACTTATCTCTGTCTCGGAACTCTATAATTTCTTATGATTGGAAAGCTCAATAAAGTTTATGCCAAAAAAAGAAGAAAGACAGATATCTCTATATCACTATAAAAGGGTGGCTAGTGCCGATTTCACCTTTAGGGTTGCTACAGGTGAAAACAGATCAGCACATGTTCTGAAGGGCATAGATTAAGCAGCATTAATATTTGCTTAAAATTAATACATGAGATATATGCTATCACCACTGCAGCAACAGAGAGCATGTTTAACACAATGGATACCTTTTTATCATTTAAAAACATTCTAAGCCTGTAAAACAAGTGGGAGATTCAATTGAAAAATTCCTGGTTGGTGCCGGAAGAAATGATAAAATTTTAATTTGCATTATTAAAATTTGGCTGAAAATAAACATCCTTGAGAAGGGATGTGCCCTCATGACTTACCTATAAAATGTAGAGGTTCAACCTGAATGTATTGCATCCAGATCCATATAAATTTATGCCCAATCTGAAATACCTAGATACCCATTGCTCAGATGAAACTAGCATAATACAAAATGAACCAGCAGTAGCTACTATTCAATCACTCCGGCCACAAGATTTTTCCCTGACAGCAGAAGCCAATTTGACTAATATATGGGATAGTTTTTGGCAGGTATAGACATAAAGGCCTAATATTGGACTATAAGAAGATTAATGTTGGTCCCATCTTCTCAACGTGGAGAGCACCATACCATCATTATATTAATATTTACTTGGATATCAGTCACATGGTGTGGAAAGTTAATTTGCATGGTAAACACATCTGCATGTATTCTTAGTAATGTTTCACCCATTCTTATTCTGCAACGTTTAGGCATCCAGAATTCTGGTGCAGGTATATGTTATATCTGTAAGTATATAGATAGAATAACTCTAAGGATGGTCTGCCTGCTGCAAGGAGAGTGGGGTCAGGAAGCCTAGTCTTAACATGTATGACTGAGCTAAGCATACAAAAGCTTCTGTATAGAGCACATACTTTTATGCACAAGAACATGCAGTTAACTGTATCTGTTTTTGCATGGAAATCCCATGATTTGTACAGATTTGGCCATGGCAGATACATAAAGAACACATATATATAGCTATGTATAAACTGAAAAGAACATTCACTGGAAGCAAATAAGCGCAGCAAGTCTGAGCCTGTGAAGAAGCTATAAAAAAATGCACATTCCACCTACATACAAGGATCTTTGTGAAAAATCACTCTGTGTACATTATTATAGCTTATTGGAATTCTGAATGCCAATATTCGCCATTTATATGATACAACCATAACAGGAACCTAAAATGTACAGGCCACTGCTGGCAATGCAGATGATGGTTGACATTCAGTGACACTTCTTTTGTTTTCCAATCATGCACAATGTGAATGACAGTGGAGTACAGCCAGTAAACTGTGAACTTGGCAGAGCTACAGTGTGAATACCAAAAAACTGGCACTGTTCTAAAGCTGGTCACTTTTTAAATAAGGAACAAATATGCATAACAAGTGAAAGCAGGCAAACAGCTTCAGGAGTCCATATTTAATTCCAAGGCTCAGACAAGATTTTGGCAGCCTTTTATCCATGTATTTCTATAGCTGAATAATCAAGTACAATTCTGTTTTATGTGATCAATAATAGTTATAATGGCAAGTGCATAAATCACATTAATTGACAGACAAAACATGTTGTATACAAGAGTATAATAAGAAACTAAAATAAAATTATATATGTAGCGACTGTCACCCTAGATCAGAATTTGTCAATCTGTGGCTTGTGGCTGCCAAAAAACTACAAGAACCAGAATATCATCCCAGTCTTATTATGGAATCATAGACTGTACTGGGACTTGTAGTTCTATGACAGCATGGTACATGCATACCATAGTTGAAGGACTTGCTGAGAGATGCAGTTCCACAACAGCATGCAAGCACCAAGTTTCCTGTTTTTGACTTTGATTGCTAAAATTTAAGCATGAATATTACGACAAAGCGAGCATTTACCATAGATAAACTAAACATTTACAGTTTCAAGTATGGCAATATTTATAAATTGTTGGTACACCTAAAAGCAAAATTCTGTTAATTTATCTTGTCTGCAGGCTGGAGGATTTAATCACCCAACAGTTTATATATCTCTCAAGTATTCAACTGGTGAGTTTCACGTCTTTCACGTGCTTCAGTGGTGAGATCTTTGGGCTTTTCGAGTCTGTACACCTGGACAGAAGTATAAACACTTGTTTTAATTTTTTTTGGCGAAAGGAGTGAGACTCCAAGGTTAATGGGAACACATCTAGTTAGCATGTCAGGAAAGCTTGTTCCTAAAGACCACAAGAAATATAGGAAACCAATTGGCTTAACCCAACACTAAATATTACTTTTGGCCAGATTGACCTCTCAAGCCACATAGAGGTCACAGAGTTAAATAGGTCTCAGAATGACAAATACTTGAAGGAGCTTGGATAATAACAAATCTACTTTAGAAATGTCAAACAACATATATGTCATAAAAGTCATAATTATTACCTCTATGTACGGTATGATCTTGCATGACAGGTCTTCCAGTAGCCATTTTTTAGTAAGTTCGTGAAATATCACAAGTGGAAGGCAAAAAAAGATAATCAAAAAGTCCCAGAAGGCCAAATTTGCCAAAAGTGAATTGGATATACTTCTCATATAGTAATTGTGGCAGACTATACACATTACAGCCATATTGCCCATTATGCCAATTACAAAAATGATAATGGATAAACACATAACTGCATAGGCACCATATGAATCTTCTGTCAATGGATAAAATGGGTTCTTTATGTGTAATTTTTTATTGTTGGTTGTATTTTTAGGTACCAATGCTTGATTAACCTCCATATTGTCAGAAAACACTTTAAGATCATTTGCAGCAAAGGGAATAGATCCGTTTAAGGACAAGGCATGCGGTTCTGTCTCTTTTCCTGCAACTGGACTTTGTAAAGTTTGATTCCAGTCCGCATTAAACTTTTTTTCGTTGTTGGATTTACTGGAGTTTTCATTGCCTTTCTTCCATTGCCACTCATATGTTTCCCTTTTATTCCTAGCCTGTCTGTTAATCATAACCTGATCCTTGTTATTTTGTTGCTCAGTATACCTGGTTTCCATGGATGTGTTGTTCACCTTTCTATGCTCCCAGAAAAAGGTATCAGATTGCATATTTGGTGATGGAGTTCTGTCTGCTTCTTGCATGTCACTTGGCCAGTGTACCTTCTGTTCAGTCAATACAGGTTCCTTAGGTTTACTTAGGCTCCCGTGTATGAATTGACAAATAAGGTTCCTAAAAAAACCTTCATGGGGAGAGTTCCAGTCAAAAGTTTGATTGGATGTCTTTCCTAAAGAAACTTTGTTAAAGTAGGAATACACACCGTGGCACCATCTTGAGCCATCTCCTTGCACAGTGTTTAAATCTTTCTGTAATTTTTGATTGCTCACTAATATAGCTCCGAAGAACAAAAATATTGAGTAAAATGATAACTGCATGTTTCAAGTAGAACATTCAGTCAATTAAAAAGAAATAAATTTGCTCTTCCATGCATGTCACTTGATCCTGGTGCACTAGACAAAAGCAGCAAAAAGAGACAAAAATACAAATATGTTGAAAATGACACTCTCTGGTTTTAAGTTTCGCCTTTCTTTCGAAGTATACTGCACCTGACACTATTAAATCATCATGGAAATTCACCTGCAGGTCAGAGCATTGTCCTCAGCCTAGCATAGGTGTGCACGCTGGTAGTAAAAAAGTTATAGCAAGCTATTGCTGCACATCCACATAAATATGAGGGCTCCACCCTTTTTGTGCCACTGTCTTTGTAAGAACTGTTAGCTTTACTCCGGCTGCTCATTTAAAATTTCCTTTCTCTGCTTCATTGCAAATACACCAAGGCATAGGTCTTTCTCTTCCTAATAATCACAAATGAAAATAATCCCTCCCCGGCTCACTGTAAACAGGTTGCAGGGATGTCATCGGATCAGATTAAAGGCTGGACGTTAAAAGACAGCCAGAAAAGGCTTTCGCGGCAAGAGAGACCTGACGTTCCCATTGGATTTTCCTTTGTTTGAGTTGCAGAGAGGTGAGGAAACGATCGGACTCTTTTTTTAGTTGTCAAGGTGCAGGAGGAGAAGGACCTTTGCCTCTGAAGCTGCTTGTCTCTGGTTGTACTGCTGCTGTCACTGCTGTGCATGGAGGAAAGTAGTGAAGAGCCCCGCCTGCAGGCTTTACAAGACCATTCTCTGCGCCTGTGTAGGGTTGTAAACGAGACAGCTTCTCTCCTCCCTTCTATACTGTATCTCTCCATCTAATGTCACTCTACACAATTATCACACCTTGCTGTGTGCCCTCATAGGCATCTGTCTGCAGCCATTTAGAACAACAGAGAGGGTGCAAAAGAAGGGAAAAAAAAAAAAACTTGTTTTAGACCAGCTCCAATGTCTTCAGAATTTTCCGAACAAAGAAAAATACCCTTCACCTCGGTATATTGTAGTGGAATTAGCAGCAGCGGTGCCATTCTCTGTCTGGGCAAAGCATAGCTACTTCTCTTAGCACTAAGGCTGACACAAAGGCTGTGCAGGAGGAGGGGGAGAGGGTGGAGGGGGAATCAGCAGAAGCTGTTAATTCTGCAAGTAAGATCTAGAAGCAGCTGCTCAAATTCTTTCCTACCAGGGAAATAGAAATTCTCTGCAGTGGGGAACAAAATGACGCTACCTTGTTATTTAGAAAAAATATGGTTGTAACAAATAAGGCATTGACCATTAAACCCAAACTGTTATGTTGCTTAGCTATGAGATACTACAGTATACTGTATACAAATCTACCTACACCTATACATGTGTATATATATATATATATATATATATATATATATATATATACACACACACACACACATGTATGTGTGTATATGTAAATATATATTTATATATAGATCATAGCTAGCTAAGCAACATAGCAGTTTGGGTTTAATTGTTGCATAGTTACATAGTTAGTCTGGTTGAGAAAAGTCCAAGTTCAACCAATAGAAGGGAAAAAAAATACAATCCTATATCCACAGCGTGGATGTTACATTCTTTATTTACTGCTTAAAATAAATAAATATATTCTATAGCATGGCTAGGCAAAAAAAAAACTGTTTGTTGTTATTGTTAAATGTCTTATTTATTTCTTTGGGGAAGAGAAAAATAAATTATATATATATGTACAGGGAGTGCAGAATTATTAGGCAAATGAGTATTTTGACCACATCATCCTCTTTATGCATGTTGTCTTACTCCAAGCTGTATAGGCTCGAAAGCCTACTACCAATTAAGCATATTAGGTAATGTACAACTCTGTAATGAGAAGGGGTGTGGTCTAATGATATCAACACCCTATATCAGGTGTGCATAATTATTAGGCAACTTCCTTTCCTTTGGCAAAATGTGTCAAAAGAAGGACTTGACAGGCTCAGAAAAGTCAAGAATAGTGAGATATCTTGCAGAGGGATGCAGCACTCTTAAAATTGCAAAGCTTCTGAAGCGTGATCATCGAACAATCAAGCGTTTCATTCAAAATAGTCAACAGGGTCGCAAGAAGCGTGTGGAAAAACCAAGGTGCAAAATAACTGCCCATGAACTGAGAAAAGTCAAGCGTGCAGCTGCCAAGATGCCACTTGCCACCAGTTTGGCCATATTTCAGAGCTGCAACATCACTGGAGTGCCCAAAAGCACAAGGTGTGCAATACTCAGAGACATGGCCAAGGTAAGAAAGGATGAAAGACGACCACCACTGAACAAGACACACAAGCTGAAACGTCAAGACTGGGCCAAGAAATATCTCAAGACTGATTTTTCTAAGGTTTTATGGACTGATGAAATGAGAGTGAGTCTTCATGGACCAGATGGATGGGCCCGTGGCTGGATTGGTAAAGGGCAGAGAGCTCCAGTTCGACTCAGACGCCAGCAAGGTGGAGGTGGAGTACTGGTTTGGGCTGGTATTATCAAAGATGAGCTTGTGGGGTCTTTTCGGGTTGAGGATGGAGTCAAGCTCAACTCCCAGTCCTACTGCCAGTTTCTGGAAGACACCTTCTTCAAGCAGTGGTACAGGAAGAAGTCTGCATCCTTCAAGAAAAACATGATTTTCATGCAGGACAATGCTCCATCACACGCGTCCAAGTACTCCACAGCGTGCCTGCCAAGAAAGGGTATAAAAGAAGAAAAACTAATGACATGGCCTCCTTGTTCACCTGATCTGAACCCCATTGAGAACCTGTGGTCCATCATCAAATGTGAGATTTACAAGGAGGGAAAACAGTACACCTCTCTGAACAGTGTCTGGGAGGCTGTGGTTGCTGCTGCACGCAATGTTGATGGTGAACAGATCAAAACACTGACAGAATCCATGGATGGCAGGCTTTTGAGTGTCCTTGCAAAGAAAGGTGGCTATATTGGTCACTGATTTGTTTTTGTTTTGTTTTTGAATGTCAGAAATGTATATTTGTGAATGTTGAGATGTTATATTGGTTTCACTGGTAACAATAAATAATTGAAATGGGTATATATTTGTTTTTTGTTAAGTTGCCTAATAATTATGCACAGTAATAGTCACCTGCACACACAGATATCCCCTTAAAATAGCTAAAACTAAAAACAAACTAAAAACTACTTCCAAAAATATTCAGCTTTGATAATAATGAGTTTTTTGGGTTCATTGAGAACATGGTTGTTGTTCAATAATAAAACGAATCCTCAAAAATACAACTTGCCTAATAATTCTGCACTCCCTGTATATATATATATATATATATATATATATATATACAGCCATCTATAAATATATAGATATAAATAAATATATAGATATATCTACAGTATATATGGATATATGGATATATATATATATGTATATATATATATATATATATATATATATATACAGCCCTCAAAATTTCCACTCGCCTACTAGCATTTGGCGAGTGGATTTAAGCTGTTGGCGAGTGATGACAGGGCTGCATGACCAATCTCCCTCCAATCTGTGCCTACACTTAGAGTCCCGATGAGATTGGCGGCTGAAGAGGAAAGGTGCATGCTCGGGAAAAGTAATCTGGTGAGCCGCGCACAGGCAGAGCAGTACACAGGTGCTCTCCTTACAATTCTCATTAAGCCATAGGACCTAACAGTATGACCTCTCTGAGCCTGCCCCCCTCCCCCCAACTATTGTAGCTGTAGAGCAGGGAGCAGGGAGCAGGAAGTAATGAGTGAGGTGGAGGATTGCGAAAATTACCACTCCGGTGCAGCGCTCACTAAAAGTTGCCCTGACATGAGAGCGGCAGCCTTCCAGTTTGTGCAGTTTTCTTCTCCTTGTGCTCTATGTAAGTGTCCAACAGTTCAGCCTGAGCACTGTGAACAGACTGGTCTCAATGTGTGCTGTGCGGTGTCAGTGTGTGCTGTGCTATGGTGTCAATGGCTGTGCAGTTGTGTGGATCTCAGTGCTGCATTGGACTTCCTCCCGCTGTGCTGCAGCTCCTCTCCTCTTTGCCAGCCTGAATAAAAGGGGGAAGTGGGGACATGCAAGCGTGGAGCCGCACACACAGTCTTCTGATGATGAGATGAATAGGAGAGAGAGCGAGAGGATGGATGGGAGTTGCAGAGGAGACAGCAAGAGAATGGGGAAGAGACCCAGATCTAGTGCCATGTCCCTCTGGTCTGCCCCCAGTGCCCCGTCCCTCTGGTCTGCCCCCAGTGCCCTGTCCCTCTGGTCTGCCCACAGTGCCCTGTCCCTCTGGTCTGCCCACAGTGCCCTGTCCCATTTTGTTAAAGTTGTTGTTGGTAATATTTAATTGTGTAACTTGATTCTGCATAAAACATTTAACAGTGTCATTCCATGAGATAATCTACGAGGGCGTGTTTACAGGTGCAATTAATCGCAGGTCAGTGTATGAATTAGGTAAGGCAACTGGTGGTGAGTAACTCTTGAGGCCTGGCTAGTAGCTCAAGGCTTGAAGTTTTGAGCCCTGTATATATATATATATATATATATATATACACACACACACACACACACTAGACACTAGACTATTGGATTAAAAGTACTGGGACATCTGTCTTTACACGCACATGAACTCCAGTCTTAGTCCATAGGGTTCAATATTGAGTTGGTCCACCCTTTGCAGCTATAACAGCTTCAACTCTTCTGGGAAGGCTCTCCACAAGGTTTAGGAGTGTGTCTATGGGAATGTTTAACTATTCTTCCAGAAGCGCATTTGTGAGGTCAGGCACTGATGTTGGACAAGAAGGCCTGGCTCACAGTCTCCACTCTAATTTATCCCAAAGGTGTTCTATCAGGTGCAGGCCAGTTAAGTTCCTCCCACCCAAACTCGCTCATCCATGGTCAAACATTTCCATAGACAGACTACTAAACCTTATGGTCATTATTAAACCCTACATGCTAAGACTGGGATGCTATTGACATTCATGTGCGTGTAAAGGCAGGCGTCACAATACTTTTGGTAATATAGTATATATATATATATATATATATATATATATATATATATACTGTATATATATATATATATATATATACAGAGCTTTTTTTCTCAGAAAATAGGTGCAGGAACTCAACCACGACCCGTTCAGATTTCACAAACAGTAGAAGGGTCTCAAAGGGGCATTAAATACCAGAATTGCATTACATACAGTGTGCAGAGTTCAGGGGGTTACAAAGCAGTCACTTGTAAACACAGAAACCAGACGTCTGTGTTCACAAGTGATTGTGGTGAGCGGGCACCAAAGGGTCTGAGCCAAAGGTGGTGGAACTGAGTTCCCCCAAGTTCCCCCAGAAAAAAAGCCCTGTATATATATATATATATATATAGTTAAAAAACAGAGCCAAGCAGGTCCAAATATTTCACATTAATTTATACAGTAAATTTATTTTAGAGCCTTCTTTTTATTTTTGCGGAAAAAAAAAAAAGTTTATTCTGAAAACATTCATTTTCTGACACTTACTGAGGAACATCATCTTCTTGTAGACTCAGATTAACAAGGAGTACAAGTGCTGGCGTATGTTATTTAGTACAATGGTAAAAAAGAATACAAATCCTAACACACCAATTAAGTTTGCTTTGAACTGCCTGAGGGTAAATCCATTCATTCCTTCTGCAAGCATTGTGCAACATGTATTTAATTCCTTGGTCAACAGGATCTGAACAGTGAAGCACACGGATGTAAATATCTTAAATATTTCTACAGCATTGTATATCTGTAGCATGGGGCTCATTTATATATCAAAACACGATGCCTACTGTCAGTAAAAACACACCCACCCACATCAGGGAATGGTGGCCCTTTGAAGGAACAAAAAAAGCCTAAAAAAAAAAAAAAAACTAGTGTATGAAAATCCCTGACAAATACAAATAAATGTGAAGTGTTTGTCAGGGCAAAGCAAACAAACATGCTGTACATTTGCTTATGTTTTATCCTGTTAAAGCCCCCGTAAGTACAGAAAAATACCTGTTGATCTACCAGAACTGTATGTAGCTTTTAATTCCTGTTGGGGGTTGACAGTACACAACAATTTTGTGGACTGAGTGCTGTCAGCCTTGCCCAGTTGTCTTTTGCTGAACTACTTAACCACTTGAATACTAGGCACTTTCGCCCCTTCCTGCCCAGGACAATTTTCTGCTTTCAGCGCTGTCACACTTTGAATGACAATTGCGCGGTCGTGCTACACTGTACCCAAACTACATTTTTATAATTTTCTTAGGTACTGTCATACAATGTTGTATTCCCCTTTACTGACGGAGACTGATGAGTATGCACTGATATGTAGAATTGATGGGCACTGATATGCAACACTGGTGGGCACCAATAGGCGGCACTGATGGGCAGCGCTGATGATGAGGTACTGATTGGTTACTGACAGGTTTTACTGCTGGGCACTGTGGTGGGCTCTGATTGGCACTGTGGTGGGCATAGATTTGCACTTTATTGGGAACTGGCAGGGGGTTATGATGGGGCACTGACTGGTAGCCTTCTTTTGGTGGTATTTGATCACCTCTGGGGTTTTTATGTTTTGTTAAACAAACTAAAAAATACTAACATTTTTGATAAAAAAATAGTTTTCTTTGTTCCTGTCATAAAATTTAGTTTTCCCCTTCACCGACGGGGACTGATGGGCACCAATAGGCAGCACTGATATTCAGCACTGATGGGCACTGACAGGCGGCACTGATTGACACTGACAAGTAGCACTGATGATGAGGCATTGATTGGTTACTGACAGGTGTTACTGCTGGGCACTGTGGTGGGCTCTGATTGCCACTGTGGTGGGCACAGATTGGCACGGGAAGTGGTTAAACTCTCTCACTATCTTCTCTACCCAATATCTCTACAAAATAGACACTAAGGGGTGTAGTAATAATAATAAAAAAAATTGCAGAGCTATTTATTTTGTGAAACTGAATGTACATTCATTCTGTGTGAATGTGGGCACAAGTAGATGTTACCATGATATTTTTTCTTCAAGTTTAATGTTATTCATGTATACATAATAGAGTGAATTGGGAAAACACTACATTATGTCCACTAGATAGAGCTGATCATTTTGGGAAATAAATACTTTATTCATTTACTATGATCATCATTTCCATCTAGATCCCATAATATGGAATTTCCATAGGTGTGCACATTCTATTGCATTAGGGTGTGCACCCTTAAACTCAAATACACATTCATGTGTGTGTATGTGTACTGTAAATATACAAACACTCTAAAAGTAAAAAACATTTTAAAACATGGGCAGTGTCAGTAGGTCAGTGGACTTTGGTGAAATCTGCAATGCAGTAATCAGGTAAAAGTGCAGCAAGTTATGCCTCAAAAATGAAAGAGGTTCAAAATGAATTGAGGATCATTGTTTTTTAACAATGATTGTTAGGCCCATTTCACACTTGTGCGACCTGAAAGTTGTGCGAATTCGCCACGACTTGAAGCAATGCCTGTGTAATCTTGAGGTCTATGGACTTCAAGTTACATCAAAGTCAGCCCAACGTAGTGCAAAGTCTACTTTGAAGTCACACAGATATGAATGGCACTTGTTGGAAATCATGGGATATGACTTATCATGTGACTTTGCAATCCCAAGTCGCAAAGGCAAATCGCACAAGTGTGAAAGGGGCCTTAGAATGTTTCCAAGTTTAACCACTAGGGTACCGCACGCCGTTAAATGACGGCGGGTGGAATACCCTATTGTTCCGACAGGACGTCATATGACGTCCTGTCATTTAGAGCCGCTAGGGGGCGCGCGCCCGTGCCCACCCGTCGCGTTACTGGGAACACAATGCGTGTGCCCGGTGGCCGCGATGGCCGCCGGGCACCTGCGATTGCCCAGTAACTGAGCAGGGATGTGGAACTCTGTGTGTCAGGGAGAGAGACCGATGCTGTGTCCCTTGTACATAGGAACACAGATCGGTCACATCCCCCAGTCAGCCCCCTACAGTTAGAACACTCACTAGGCTACACATTTAACCCCTTCCCTGCCAGTCACATTTATACAGTAATCAATGCATATTTATAGCATTGTTCACTGTATAAATGTGAATGGTCCCAAAAATGTGTCAAAAGTGTCCGATGGGTCCGCTATAAGTCCTGAAAAAAATCGCAGATCGCCACCATTCCTAGTAAAAAAAATAAAAAATATGTCCCCTATTTTGTAGGCAATATAACTTTTGCGCAAACCAGTCATTATACGGTTATTGCGATTTTTTTTTTTTTTTTACCAAAAATATGTAGAAGAATACGTATCGGCCTAAACTGAGATAACATTTTTTTTTTTTAAATGGGATATTTATTATAGCAAAAAGCAAAAAAATATTGTGTGTTTTTTTTTTTCAAAATTTACGCTCTTTTTTTTTGTTTATAGCCCAAACAAAAAAAAACCGCACAGGCGATCAAATACCACCCAAAGAAAGCTCTATTTGTGGGAAAAAAAGGACGCAAATTTTGTTTGGGAGCCATGTCGCACGACCGCGCAATTGTCAGTTAAAGCGACGCAGTGCCGGAAGCTAAAATTTCGTCTGGGCAGGAAGGGGGTGTAGGTGCACAGTAGGCAAGTTTAAATCAACTCAGTGGAGCATGAGAGTCTCTGAGATTCCCATATATTGTCATTCTGTAATGCCTAATGCAAACTCTGCTTGAGAGTGCATGCTCATTTTAGGTATGTTTAGTCTCCTGCATGTCTGCAGTCTCTGACCATCAGTGTATTATGCCCATAGTATTTTAATATGGGGGGTTATTTACGAGAGCACTTGGAAGTGCAGTTGCTGTAGATCCCAGGGGGACATGCAAGGAAAATAAAAAACAGCATTTTAGCTTGCACATGATTGGATGATAAAATCAGCAGAGCTTCCCCTTATTTCAGCTCTACCCCTCAGCTCTACAGCGACTGAACTTCCAAGTGTAGTTTGCACTTTTTGTACAAAGTGGATTTGCCTTTCGGAAACATACCCTATATCCTGCTGTGTGTCTGCCATCTCTAATAATGAATATTGACTGCATTTTATGTCCTGGTGCCCATTTCATTTCTTCTACTGGTATCACTAGGACAGGAAGTAAAACAAACCCCCTCCCGTGAGGTCACACTAAAAGCACGCCAGAAGTCCCAAAGTTCCTTATTATGTAAAAGCCTACTGGACAGGTTTTGGCTGAAGTTTTAAACGCAGTCACATTGTAAAGCAGGGTGGACTCTAATCACAGTACTGTGTGTACCTGCCCTAAGCTCTAAGTCAAAAGCCTTGTTTAAGTGAGTTTGAAAACACCAGATACAAGCTTTTTTTTTTTTATCCTTCACAGTAATTGCAAGAGCGATAGATGTCTTTCCAAGTTAATAAATCCTACTATTATCATTCCAAGAACTCTGCATGTTTTCATAGCACACTGTCTCAAAAGCCCATTCAGGCTCATTCATTAAGACAAGGACTGCTTTAACATACATAATAAAGTAAACCATAGCAACCAATCAAAATCCTTTTTCCAAATAAGATGATTCGCAGCGCTTTGCATATAGTTTTGGCTCACTGCCTTACCTAATTATGAGTACAAGACATTGCTTGTAATACCTTGCATTTTAATTAATTTTTTCATAAGTTGAAACACACAAAAACAATTAAAAAAAACATGTGCGTGTATATATATATATATACACACACACTGTATCTCACAAAAGTGAGTACAACCCTCACGTTTTTGTAAATATTTTATTATATCTTATGTGACAACACTGAAGAAATGACACTTTGCTACAATGTAAAGTAGTGAGTGTACAGCTTGTATAACAATGTAAATTTGCTGTCCCCTCAAAATTGCTCAGCAAACAGCCATTAACCACTTAAGGACCGCCGCATGTACATTTACGTCGGAAGAATGGCACCGACAGGCACATCAACGTATATATACGTTGGTGCCTTGGGGGGGATCGGGGGTCCGATCGGACCCCCCCCCCCCGTACATGCGGCGGTCCGCGCGGCTGCAGGAGCGATCCGACAAGTGGGGGCGGCTATCCGTTTTCACCCGCCCCCTCCGGATCGCTCCCAGCCAATGCGCGCGCCCGCCCGCCCTGTCACTTCCTCCTCCTGTGTAAACACAGGAAGGAGGAAGCGACGTGATCTCTCCCTCGGCGTTTGTTTCAAGCGCCGCTGAGGAGAGATCACAACACTACAAGTAAGTCTGCACCAACAGCACACTTACACACAGACACAAACACATTTAACCCCCGCGATCGCCCCCCCCCCCTCCCCCCTGTCACAGTGTCACTGAATGCAGTAATCATACATGTATGATTACTGTATTTAGTGTCAGTGTGACAGACAGTGTGACAGTCAGTCAGTGTTAGTGTCAGGGTAGCCCCCCCCACCCCCCCCAATAAAGTTTTAACCCCTTGATCACTGCCCTAGTTAACCCTTTCACTCCCTATTGCCAGCATCACTAAGCGATAATTTTTCTGATCGCTGTATTGGTGTCGCTGTTCCCGCTAGGTAGCTAATTTTTTTTTAATGCGATTTTTTTTTTACTAAAGACATGTGGCTAAATAAATTTTGGCCTAAATGTTTGACTAAAATTTAGTTTATTGATTTTTTATTATAACAAAAAGTAAAAAATATTGATTTTTTTTCAAAAATGTCGCTCTATTTTTGTATATAGCGCAAAAAATAAAAATCGCAGAGGCGATCAAATACCACCAAAAGAAAGCTCTATTTGTGGGAAAAAAAGGACGCGAATTTTGTTTGGGAGCCACGTCGCACGACCTCGCAATTGTCTGTTAAAGCGACGCAGTGCCGAATCGCAAAAACCCCTTGGGTCATTTGCCAGCGTATTGGTCCGGGTCTTAAGTGGTTAATGTCTAAACCGCTGGCAACATAAGTCAATAAACCCCCAAGGGAAAATGGGTCCAAAGTGTCACTATTTTGTGTGGCCACCGTTATTTTCCAGCACTGCCTTAACCCACTTGGGCATGGAGTTCACCAGAGATTCACATGCTGCCACTGGAGTCCTCTTCCACTACTCTATGACAACATCACTGAGCTGGCAGATGTTAGAGACCTTGCACTCCTCCGCCTTCCATTTGAGGATGTTCCACAGATGCTCAATAGGGTAAAGGTCTGGAGACCTGTTGGATGCTTGTCCAGTCAATCACCTTTACCCTCAGCATCTTTAGCAAGGCAGTGGTTGTCTTGGAGGTGTTTTGGGTCGTTATGTTGAAATGCTGCCCTGCAGCCCAGTCTCCTAAGGGAGGGGATCTTCATCTGCTTCAGTATGTCACAGTACGCGTTGGCATTCATGGTTCCCTCAATGAACTGTAGCTCCCCAGTTCCGGAAGCTCTCATGCAGCCCCAGACCATGACACTCCCACCATCATGCTTGACTGTACGCAAGACACACTTGTCTTTGTACTTCTTACCTGACTGCCACCACACACCATCTGAACCAAAAAAGTTTATATTGGTCTCATTAGACTACAGGACCTGGTTCTGTTAATCCATGTCCTTAGTCTGCTTGTCTTTAGCAAACTGTTTGCAGGCTTTCTTGTGTATCATCTTTATAAGAGGCTTCCTTCTGGGATGACAGTCATGCAGACCAATTTGATGCAGTGTGAGTCATATGGTCTGAGCACTGACAGGCTAACCCCCCCACCCCTTCAACCTCTGCATCAACGCTGGCAGCACTCATACATCTATTTCCTAAAGACAACCTCTTGATATAAAGCTGAGCATGTGCACTCAACTCCATTGGTGGACTATGGCGATGCCTGTTCTGAGTGGAACCTGTCCTGTTAAACCGCTGTATGGTCTTGGTCACCATGCTGCAGCTCAGTTTCAGGGTCTTGGCAAGCCTCCTATAGCCTGGGCCATCTTTATGTAGAGCAACAATTCATTTTTTCAGATCCTCAGAGAGTTCTATTACTTTTTGGTGAGTTTTGCGAGTGATTTTGCCATATGATTGGTGTCACAAAGGAACATTGGCAGAATTTTGTGGAAGTCATTTCACTGTGAACAATGCTTTCTCAACAGTGGTGTGGTGTTCTTTGGACTTTGTCAATGGATGATAACATCTTAAGGACTGCACTTTGCTGATTCATTACAGCGCTGCTTCATATTCATTTAATGTGAATGTGAGAACATTTAGCATGTTGTTAGACAAGTCCCACACCTGCTCTCCCTTTGACATTATGTAGGGGTTTCATAGCAGCTGTCACACTTTGCGATCAGTGTAGCTGTGCGGGGCTTTGCTCAGAGTCATGTCATTCCTTTACAGGCATCTGTGAATGAATGATCTACAAGTACTGTCTTCCACCGTAGCAGTTCTCAGTGGAATACAAGTGCAGTGATCATCGTACGTGTATTCCATTGACCCCTAAATACAGAGAGCTGGAGAAGAAGTCTGCAGGAGCCTTGCACTGCACCCACGATCCACAGATTGTGGGTGCAATGCCTCGCAGGACTCTGTAAATGCAAATTTTTTTATGCAAAAATAAATGCGTTTATTTTTATAAGGTGAAGTTAAAGCGATTGCACAGGTAATTTAAAAAAGTAATAAACATGTCTATACTTACCTGATCCGTGCATTGGAATGCCACAAAACTCCTCTTTCCAAGTTCCCTCACCATCGTTACTGACTTTGACAGCAGCAGGAGCCAATGACTCCCATTGCCCCAGAAAAGCCAGTGAGACCCTAAAGTGAGCAGAGACAAAAGCAGCAGATGTCCACTGCACTAGATCAAATGAGGGTTCAGGTAAGTAAAAGAGGGGGGGGGGATGCTGATGCCTAAAGATTTTTTATCTCACTGCAAAACATGTTTAGGCTTTAGAACTACTTGAATCTTTACATTTGGGATAAACACTTGTGAAATTAAAATGTATTTTTTTTTTTTTTTTTTTGCTTCATCACGTTTTTGTTATTTGAAAGGCTGAACTAAAAGGAAAAAAAAAACATTTCCAACATCCCTTTCACAGAAGTCGTTCACACAACCAAATATTAAAGTTGGGGTGGCCAAAATCATCCAAAATCATCCAGTCCTACTAATGTGAAAGCAAACTCTACTACCTGATCACCACCAGTAAGTGACATATGGCTGCTAGCTGTTGCCTGTGTTTACATTCTGTGATTGGTCACAGCGATCACATGGTACAGAGCCCTCATTGGCTCTGTACCTTTTCCCTGTGATTTGCTGTGTCCAATCACAGCATGGTCATAGGAGCTTAGTCCCCATAGGATGTAGTAGCCCGCCCTCCTGGAACAATAGAGAAGAATATAAAGCTGTCATTGTATAGTGGCTGGCCCACAAGAGGTTAAGAGCTCAGCCACTGCCAATCAATGCAGAATCTGAGTCAAGCTGCCTGCACAGTAGCAGTAAAACTCAATAGATTTCAAAAGGGATGGGAGACAGATTAGTCTCCCAGCTAGAAAGGGGTTCTACTGCACACATGTATGCAGCAGGAAGGAGAGCAAAGACCAGTTGCAGGTAAACACTGCAGTGGAACGTAGCCAATTCTCTGCATTGCATCACAAATCTGGGAATGCTAATGTGATGACACTCATACAGTGCCTTGAAAAAATATTCATACTCCTTGACATTTTGTCATGCCTCAACCAAAATAGTAAATGTATATTATTGGGATTTTATGTGATAAACTAACACAAAGTGGCACACAATTGTGAAGTGGGAGGAAAATGATAAATGATTTTGAAATAAATATATGTGAAAAATGTGGCATGCATTTGAATTCAGTCCTATTTAACTCTAATACCCCTAACTAAAATCTAGTGGAACCATTTGCCTTCAGAAGTCACCTAATTCCTAAATATGGTCCACCTGTGTGTAATTTTATCTCAGGATAAATACAGCTGTTCTGTGAAGCCCTCAGAGGCTTGAGAAAACATGTGGAAGAAGGTGCTCTGTTCAGATGAGACTAAAATCTACCTTTTTGGCCTAAAAACAAAAAGCTATGTGTGGCAGAAAACTAACACAGCACATCACCCTGAACACACCATCCCCACCGTGAAACATGGTGGTGGCAGTATCATGTTGTGGGGATGCTTTTCTTCAGCAGGGAAAAGAAAAACTGGTCAGAGTTGATGGGAAGATAGATGGCGCCAAATACAGGGCAATCTTAGAAGAAAACCTGTTAGATTTGAATGGGTACAGGCTATACCCCGATGCATATTCCGCTAAGAAGCCTTCATCAAAGCATCAAAAAACCTGTTAGCTTCTGCAAAAGACTCGAGACTGGGGCTGGAGGTTCACCTTCTAGCAGGACAACCACTCTAAAATACAGCCAGAGCTACAATGGAATTGTTTAGATCCAGACCTAAATCCAACTGAGAATCTGTGGCAAGACTTGAAAACTGCTGTTCACAGATGCTCTCCATCCAATCTGACAGGGCTAGAGCCCTTTTGCAAAGAAGAATGGGCAAAAACGTAAATTTCTGGATGTGAAAAGCTGGTAGAGAGAGACATACCCAAAAAGATTTGCAGCTGTAATTGCAGAGAAAGGTGGTTCTACAAAGTATTGACTCTGAATACAAATACATGCCATATTTTCCCTCCATTTCACAATTATGTGAGACTTGTGTCGGTCTATCAAATAAAATCCCAATAAAATACATTTACGTTTTTGGTTGTAACATGACAAAATGTAAAACATTTCAAGGGGTATAAATACTTTTTCAAGGCATTGCATCTTCCAGCATGGTGAGCTCTCTGTTAATTGATCTGCCTGTTTGTGAATGTGCTAGCTATAACTAGTGCTTAGCTTTCACCTTCAGAGCATCAGACTAAAGTTGGCCATAGTTGGAATTGAATACAATGCCCTGGTGGAAGGGGATTCCTCTATCCATGTTGTTTGCGTGAATGGAGGCTGTTATAAGACGACCCCCTAATTTTACATTTTTTTAAAGATTTTTTGCCTGTACTCACAGTATAAGACGACCCCCCTTCCGAAACTTCATATTTCTTCCTTCTGAAGCCATATTCTTCTTCCTTCTTGCTGGAGTTGGAGCCAATCATGGCGAGCAATGTATTCTATTGATGAATACAAAGCCTGCTTGGATTGGCAGAGGCTGTAAGGCCGCGTACACACGATCAAATCTGTCTGCTGGAAATGGTCTGCTAGACCGTCCCAGCAGACAGATTCGATCGTGTGTACGGGCGAGCCAACGGATTTGGCCACCCGACAGATTTCAAAGCATGCTTTGAAATCTATCGGGTGGGAACCCGTCCGCCCGACATGTCTGCTGGTTAGTACACTTACCAGGAGACATGTTGTTTCTCACCGGCGCCGAATGGATTCGGCGCATGCGCGGAAGTGTTTTACTTTCTGGTGCGGTGACGTGGGCGGTCCCCCCACAGTGTGCGGGGACCGCCCTGTCCGCCGACAGCTGAGCGGAGACCCCCCCGCTGAGCTGACGGACACACGGAGCGGACCGAAAAACGGACTGCTCCGTGTGTAAGGAGCCTAAGTGTTATGAAATCCAAAATGTTACAGTTGCCACTGAAGCAGGATTAAACCACTTAAGGACCGCCGCACGCACATTTACGTCCACAGAAGGGCACGGCTGGGCACAAGGGCGTAAATTTACGTCCTCGCCCAGTAGCGGGTCGGGGGTCCGATCGGGACCCCCTCCGCGGCGTGCGGCGGTCCCTGTGTCTCCGGGAGCGATCCGGGACGAGCGGGCGGATGTCCGTCTTTGCCCGCCCCCCCGCGATCGCTCCCAGCCAATCGCTGCGCTCCCCCGCCTTGTCACTTCCTCCTCCTGTGTTTACACAGGAAGGGGGAAGTGATGTAATCTCTCATCGCAGCGGTATTTCCAACCGCTGCGACGAGAGAAACACCTCACAGTAAGTGTGCACGAACACTACACTGACATACACACACATAGGCACACTTAACCCCTTGCGATCTGCCCCCCCACCCCCCCTGTCACAGTGTCACTGAATGCAGTGATCTAATCACTGTATTTAGTGTCAGTGTGACAGGCAGTGTAAAAGTCAGTTAGTGTTAGGTTCAGGATAGCCCCCCCACCCCCCCTAATAAAGTTTTAACCCCCTGACCACCGCCCTAGTTAACCCTTTCACTCCCTATTGCCAGCGTCACTAAGCGATCATTTTTCTGATCGTTGTATTAGTGTCGCTGTTCCCGCTAGGTAGCTATGCTATGCTAGGCTAAATCAATTTTGGCCTAAATGTTTGACTAAAATTTAGTTTATTTGATTTTTTTTTAACAAAAAGTAAAAAATAGTGTTTTTTTTTCAAAAATTACGCTCTATTTTTGTATATAGCGCAAAAAATAAAAATCGCAGAGGTGATCAAATACCACCAAAAGAAAGCTCTATTTGTGGGAAGAAAAGGACGCAAATTTTGTTTGGGAGCCACGTCGCACGACCGCGCAATTGTCTGTTAAAGCGACGCAGTGCCGAATCGCAAAAACACCTTGGGTCATTTACCAGCGTATTGGTCCGGGTCTTAAGTGGTTAAAGGGAAAATCTAATGGGAATGCCTGTTTTGGTGACAAATGACTAAGAGGACATTGCCCTGATTGTGTAGAATTTTTATTTTATTTCCTTTTGTGTCTCAACTTCAGGGAAGAAAGTGGAAATTCCCAATCAGTGAAAATGGATTTTAACCATTACCTACTCACAACAAATCTAAAAAAATATGTGGCTTTAGATATACTTTAATGTCCGTTATTGGCCTTCTCTAATAAAGAGTGCAAACAGAATTAATGATTTGCAAAGTTTAGTAACCAATTACAACCGACTAGAAATCTACTGGTCAATATTTTCACAGTTTTCATGACAGTTCTGCTTTAATTATTGTTGTGTTTGTCAGTATCTGCCATCTGTGTCCATCTGTCATAGTCTGGGTATGGCAGTGTTTGTGTGTGAATGAGATCTGATTTCTTGCAGCGCTGTGCAAATGTGGATTTTTGGAAAGTTTGGTGACCATTATGTCCCTAAAAATTGACATTCTCCCATATACTATACAATACTTATAAAATCAGGGAACACGTGCCTTTGATGGACCCTTGTCTTTCCCAATATGAATAAAATGTTTTTATTAGGATGGCCAATTTTGAGCATTAATTGTCATGATGAGATCAGAAAAACAAAAATTAAATCATAACAGAGAAAAGAAAGGATATTGGAAGAAAAGAAAATTGTGGGACATATATAACCTATGGCTTTGGTATCTCCAATGCATAAAAAAGGAAACCTTGATGTTTCTCAGCAGTGGTTTTACGCTGTAATGTCTTCAGGCTCTAGAGCACAAGTGACAGCTGAGCTTGAAAAGCAGAGTTTTGAGATGATTGAAGTGGACACTGAAAAAGCCAGTGTATGTAGATTATACACCTGCAGCAACAGACAGCACTGGCTGAAACGGAAAATATCAAATATGTTTTGCTTAATGCAAGCAGTCACATACAGAGCATGCTGAAAGGCTTATGCGATTGGGGGAAGAGAAAACAAAGGGCAATGTGAAATTACAGAGATGATGAAAAAGAATAGTGTACTGTATGACATTATTTTCCTCACAGAAGGAAGTTTTCATAGCATGCCGTTTTCATCTAGTTGGCCATTATAACCATCATTTTCCATCTCTTTTCAATATCATGTTGCTATATGTTCTGTATGTGTAATCACAAAGTTCACTACCGTATTTTCCGGCGTATAAGGCGACTGGGCATATAAGACGACCCCCTATTTTTCCAGCTAAAATGTTGGTTTTGGGATATACTCGCCATATAAGACGATCCCCCTCCCCCCCCCTCACTGCCATTGCCTCACCTCACTTTGCCGATCTTCATTGCTTTATGCCTGGCAGAGTGAGTCAGAATGCGGGCGTCCATTTTTTAAAAGCTGCGCCTCCTCCTCGTGCTGTTCCATGATAGGCAGAACACTCAGTTTCCCAGAAGAGCCTGTGTTCCGTCTATCACGGTCGTCCTCTCATCCAAGGCCGAGACGACATCCGTGATAGGCGTAACACCAAACACAGGCTCTGCTGGGAAACGGAGTGTTCTGCCTATCATGGAACAGCACGAGGAGGAGGCGCAGCTTTTAAAAAATGGACACCCGCAGTCTGCATCCAACTTATAAGACGACCCCCGATTTTTGAGCCATATTTTTAAGTATAAAAGGTCGTCTTATACGCCAGAAAATACGGTACTTTACAAATACAAGCCCATCGACATGCCGGGGCCTTTACTAAAAGATCAGTTGACCCAAAATTGTATTCAGCTAGAGGATGGATACTAATGTGTGGAATCATTCTAAAAACTAAGCCTTTTATCACACCCACCCCATGTCTCACTCACGCATTTAATTTAGCGCAAATAAAACAAAGTCAAAGGCAATGTTGTAGATGGACACCCATTGTGCTGGTTATGGAAGGTGTTCAGGTGAACAGAGGGGGGCAGATAGAATACATTCAGGCCTCTTGCACATGATACTCCAGTTTGAGCATCAACCTTTTCAGACTTTTCTTTCCGCATTTTTGCGAGTGTACACTCGTGCATTGTTCGCACAAATGCACGAAAACATATTCTTGCATTCTCGTTCTACACAAAATGGAAATTTGTGTGCATTAGGTGTAAATTACTGACCAAAAAAGACTGATTTTTCTATTTATTTTTGTGAAAAATGCATGGCACTTGTTTATGGGCCTGTATGCATAGGCACATTACAATTAATGGGCTGTATTTTAGCTCATTACCACTTATGGACCGCCAGCCGCAGGAATACGTCACTACTTTGAAAAGGAATAGTTATGGTAACAGCTAGCTACCATAACCCCGGGAACCCTCTTCAAGAGCGGGTGGTCTGCTTTCAGATAAAAGCAGTCTCTGCAGCAGATTCGCCGCAAGATCACTTATCAGCGGCGGGAGAGGCACTCCCGCCGCTCTCTGGATTTTAGTCGAAGTATGAGACCTGAGGTATTTTTGACCACAGATCTCATATTTAAGAGGACCTGTCATGCTTTTTTCTTATACAAGGGATGTTTACATTCCTTGTAATAGGAAAAAAAGTGACCCATATATTTTTTTAAAGTATCAAAATAAAAAAAATGAAAGTAATATATTTTTTTTAAAGTGCCCTGTCCCGGCGAACTTGCGCGCAAACGTGAACGCACACGTGAGCAGCGCCCGCATATGACAACGGTGTTCAAACTACACGTGCGGTATTGCCGCGATTGTTACAGTGAGAACAATACTTTTTTGACCTAGATCTCCTCTGTGACTCAAAACATGCAACCTGTAGAATTTTTTAAACGTCGTCTATGGAGGTTTTTAAGGGTTAAAATTTGTCGCCATTCCACGAGCGGGCACAACTTTGAAGCGTGACATTTTGGGTATCAATTTACTCGGCGTAACATTATCCTTCACAATATATATATATATACAGGGCTTTTTTTCAGGGGTAACTTGGGGGAACTCAGTTCCACCACCTCTGGCTCAGACCCTTTGGTGCCAGCTCACCACAATCACTTGTAAACACAGAAGTCTGGTTTCTGTGTTTATAAGTGACAGCTCTGCACTCTGTGTGTAACTCCCCTGAACTCTGCATTCTGTATGTAATGCAATCCTGGTGTTTAATGGTCCTTTAAGACCCTCCTACTGTTTCTGAAATCTGAACGGGTCGTGGTTGAGTTCCTGCATCTATTTTCGGAGAAAAAAAAGCTCTGTATATATATATATATATATATATATATATATATATATATATATATATATATATATATATATATATATATATATATTATATATAATTTTTTAACTTACTGTTGTCTTATTTATTTTTTTATTCTGATAAGTGAAAATTTTCCAAAAAAAGTGTGCTTATAACACTGCTGCGCAAATATGGTGTGACAAAAAGTATTGCAACGACCACCATTTTATTCTCTAGGGTGTTCGAAAAAAATAAAAGATATGTTTGGGGGTTTTAGTAATTTTCTAGTTTTTAACTTGTAAACACCAACTCTCAGAAAGAGGCTCGGTCCTTAAGTGGTTAAAAAAATAAGTTGTACTGAGCCTTTTCAAGCTGCAGCGTGCAAGAGGCCTAAGAGATCAAGAGATATATAACTAGTTGGTTGGTGATTATATACAGTAGAACATGAAGTAGTGACAAGCAGGAGCATGAATTAGCTTCCAGATATTGAACTACAGTATTAAATATTAATTTTTTGGAGTAAGAATACATACATACCAGCCCACATTATATACCATAAACTGGGTTGATGTTATTTGAGTAGACAGCAGACTGACTACATTTCCCACTCTATGAGTGACGTTACACTGGGATGCTATGTGCTTACATCCTTATTCCCTTACCAAATTTGCTATTTAAAGTGGAAATCCAGACAAACATTTTTTTTTTCTCTAGGGTAAAGTGAAACCTCTGTCAGTATTTGCAGAACTTTTCCCAGGTATTTTTTTTCTCCTTTTTTTTTTTTTAATTAAAAGCACTTCAGAAAAAAAACTATATCAATAGACTTGCTCATAATTGTATTCATTATCATCATCTCTAATTCAGCTTTTCATCATTGTGGGTTTCCAAATTATTCTTTGGTTCACTTATTCCCAGTTGGTGAAAATTTGTCACTTCCGGTCTCAGAGATTGTGGACAGAAAGACATAAAGTGAGGGAAAATCCCTTCACCTAGACAACGGTACAAAACCAAAAAAGGTTACAGGGGTTGTAAAGGTTCGCTTTTTATTTTCTAAATCGGTTCCTTTAAACTAGTGCATTGTTGGTTCACTAACCTTTTCCTTCAATTTCCCTTCTAAATGTTTTTTTTGTTTTCTTTGTCTGAATTTCTCACTTCCTGTTCCTCCTCAGTAAGCTGTTTTGGCTGACTAACCCCCAGCCAGATGATGGGGGCAAGCTTACTGAGGAGAAACAGGAAGTGAGAAATTCAGACAAAGAAAAAAAACATTTAGAAGGGAAATCGAAGGAAAAGGTAAGTAAACCAACAATGCGCTAGCTTAAAAGGAACCTATTTAGAAAATAAAAAAAATGAACCTTTACAACCTCTTTAACCACTTAAGACCCGGACCTTTAGGCAGCTAAAGGACCCGGCCAGTTTTTGCGATTCGGCACTGCGTCGCTTTAACTAACAATTGCGCTTTTGGTGGTATATGATCACCTCTGCGGTTTTTATTTTTTGCGCTATAAACAAAAATAGAGCGACAATTTTGAAAAAAATTCAATATTTTTTACTTTTTGCTATAATAAATATCCTCCAAAAAGAAATCCCCCTCAGTTTAGGCCGATACGTATTCTTCTACATATTTTTGGTAAAAAAAAAAAAAAAAATCGCAATAAGCGTTTATCGGTTGGTTTGCGCAAAATTTATAGCGTTTACAAAATAGGGGATAGTTTTATTGCATTTTTATTAATTTTTTCTACTAATGGTGGCGGTCAGCGATTTTTTTCGCGACTGCGACATTATGGCGGACACTTCGGACAATTTTGACACATTTTAGGGACCACTGTCATTTTCACAGCAAAAAATGCATTGTTTACTGTGAAAAGTACAATTGCAGTTTGGAAGATTAACCACAAGGGGGCGCTAAAGGGGTTAAGTGTGACCTCATCTCTGTTTCTAACTGTAGGGGGGTGTGGCGTCATTGATTTTGGTTCACTATATAAGGGATCACACGATCAATGACAGCGCCACACTGAAGAATGGGGAAGCTGTGTTTACACACAGCTCTTCCCGTTCTTTAGCTCCGGGGACCAATCGCGGGACTCCAGCGGCGATCGGGTCCGCGGGTCCCGAGGCCACAGAGCTTCGGACCGGGTCGCAGGCGTGCACCCCACGGCTGGGCACTTAAAGAGGACGTACCTGTACATGCTTGTGCCCAGCCGTGCCATTCTGCTGACGTATATGTGCAGGAGGCGGTCCTTAAGTGGTTAAGTTAGATACACATGGGCCGATAATGATTGGTTTGGCAGTTACCGGCAGACTTTCGGCCCGTGTGTACATCTCCTAGTTTGACAAAAGCTAGTCTCACTATCATCTTCTGTAGAATGAGCATGCTGAAAAACCAGCAGCCGATGTGTGGTGGCAGGGCAGTCCCCCTGAAAGAACACAATAGCAGACTGGCTGAACCAATGTACTAACATTGCATAGTTAGTACAGCAACCTCCTCCGTGTTTTTTTCATTCAAACCCACTGGGTTTAACAAAAAAAGTGAATTTTTTTAGTTAAAAAGCATTCACAAATGAAACCCTGTAGGATGCCTTTCATTACAAAGAGTATAGAAGGTTGACTTTTCTATTTTTTAGCAGCATGTACACTGCTGAATAAACAGAGACACGTACAATAACAAAGGATTGAAGATTTGAAGATACATGCTGAAAAGTATGATTTGATCTAAAGACTCCTAACCAGAGAAAAGGCAATGTTTCCATTATCATGCCTGCATCCAAAAAGAAAGTAAAAATGGCGGCTTCAGGAGTATAGTAAGGATTGGTATAGCATTACAATCAGATAATTATAGTATTAAATGACAAAAGATACACTATATTACCACAAGTTTTGGGACGCCTGCCTTTACACGCAAATGAACTTTAATGGCATCCCAGTCTTAGTCCATAGGGTTAAATATTGAGTTGGTCCACTCTCTGCAGCTATAACAGCTTCAACTCTTCTGGGAAGGCTGTCCACAAAGTTTAGGAGTGTGTCTATGAGAACGTTTGATCATTCTTTCAGAAGTGCATTTGTGAGGTCAGGTGTTCTATTGGGTTGTCCTTGTGTATAGCGTTCCCAGAAGAGTTGAAGCTGTTATAGCTGCTAAAGGGTGGGCCAACTGATCATTGAACCCTACAGACTAAGACTGGGATGCTGTTAAAGTTCATGTGCGCGTAAAGGCAGACGTCCCAATACTTTGGTAATATAGTGTATGATTGTATGTGATATTATAGTGTATGGCAGGGCTCAAAATTTCAAGCCCTGAGCTACTAGCCAGGCCTCAAGAGTTACTCGCCACCAGTTGCCCCACCTAACAGCCCATTCATAAACTGCCCCGCACCTAATTGCGCCCCTAAACACGCCCTTGTAGATTTTCTCATGGAATGACACTGTTAAATGTTTAATGCAGAATCAAGTTACACAATAAAATATTACCAACAACTTTAACAAAATGGGACAGGGCACTGGGGGCAGACCAGAGGGACAGGGCACTGGGGGCAGACCAGAGGGACAGGGCACTGGGGGCAGACCAGAGGGACAGGGCACTAGTACCGGGTCTCTTCCAACTCTCATCCATCCTCTCTCTCTCCCTCTCCTATTCATCTCATCATCAGGAGCCCCTGTGTGTGCGGCTCCACGCTTGCATGTCCCCACTTCCCCCTTTTATTCAGGCTGGCAGTGGGGAGAGGAGCTGCAGCACAGCGGGAGGGAGTACAATCCAGCGCTGAGATCCACACAACTGCACAGCCATTGACACCATAGCACAAGCTGAACTGCTGGACACTTACATAGAGCACAAGGAGAAGAAAACTGCACAAACTGAAAGGCTGTTGCTCTCATGTCAGGGCAACTTTCAGTGAGCGCTGCACTGCCTACCTGGGACACCCGGAGTGGTCATTTTCGCAATCCTCCACCTCACTCATTACTTTTTGCTCTCCAGCTACATTGGTCGGGGGAGGGGGGCAGGCTCAGAGAGGTCATACTGTTAGGTCCCATGGCTTAATGAGAATTGTAAGGAGAGTACCTGTGTACTGCTTTGCCTGTGCGCGGCTCACCAGACTACTTTTCCCGAGCATGCGCCCTTCCTCTTCGGCCACCAATCGCATCGGGACTCTAAGTGTAGGCACAGATTGGAGGGAGATTGGTCATGTAGCACTGTCATCACTCGCCCCCAGCTTAAATCCACTTACCAAATGCTAGCAGGCGAGTGGAAATTTTGAGGGCTGGTGTATGATATAGTGTATGTGGGTAGCTTTTCTACTGTCAATGCAAATAAAAAACATTAATATATTTTATGGTCAGCATCTTCACTGGAAATTAGATACCCTAACTACCAAGGCCTGAGGTGTGCCTTGGCCTAGCTGGTCAGTACGCCTGAAAGAGGGCATACACTGAATGTACGAAGAAGAAATTAACGATGTGTATATGTTAAAAATGGGGGAAACGAGTAGGTGGCAACCCAGAAAAGATGATAAGAAGGGAAGGGAACTTCCCAGAACCAAAGTACAACGTCCCGTGAACGATTTGGGTTAGCCTAATTACCGAGAAAACACAGGGATGGGAACAAACTACTTGTGGTGAGAGGATAAGTGGGGGAAACAGGGGCAAGAGCTGACCCGAGGAGCCCCCCCCTTGCCCGGTCTAGGCCCGGGCAACTTGTGTGGATGGACCCCCCCAGGTGAAAGTACCGGGAGAAGTGGGCGGCCCCCTCGATGCTGGTTTGTAGCCTGGGATGAATGAGTGGACGGTCCCCCAATGGGGCCCGACGTGAGCACCGGGAGAGGAACCACCACAACTGCTGCTGCCCACCACCGCTCTGCAGGGAAACTGGAAGTGACGTGCGTCGGCAGCGTTCACCCAGAGAACGAGGCGACGCAGGATCAGACAGATGAGGAGGGATAAATCCCCCCCAGACTCCTTCCACAAATGCAGGCTAGCCTCCGGCCAGCCTTCATACATATTGTTTTTCACCAAAGAGTGGCCTAAAGTTTTTTGTTTAAGTTTTAACTTCATAAAAAGCTGGCAGGGAAATTATAATGCATTCTGTAGAATTATTTATAATAAATCTTAGCGTTAAATAAATCTCTGATACAATATACAAATTCCTAAAGCATAGATATAATGAATACCGTTTAAAAAAATAAAAATAATAAACACACAACTTTTTTTTGTATATTTCTGAAAATGATATGTGTAAATGAATGTGTGCCATTTGGCATGGCCATAATTCCAGCTGGCAATGTATTAAGTGACAACAGAATAATTGTTCTCATTGTCACAATAGAAAATAGACAATGAGTTTAAAATCAACATCCTCAAAAGATACGTCATTATCGCTGGATGAATGGTTTAGACAAAAGCTCCATTTATGGACCACAGGGAAACACATTACTGTAACAATAAATGTAAATGAAGTCTCCTTACAATGGAGACAGAGATAGCCCCACTTGTTCAGAGCAACAGGTTTCTCATTCTGAATGTGTGATTACTGCTTACATTGATGCCAGCAATGATGGCATTAACCTTTTGAAGGAATACATTATTTGTAACATGAAAACATCAGTCTCATTCCACAGTTTATCTTGTAATGACAGAATAGCCAGCTTGCCTCTGTAAAACTGCAGAGGAACTCTCTGAAGATCACTTTAATTATATCTGGGTAAACAACATATTCTTATGGTTGCCTTAGTTACGTTAAAATTCCTGTTAACTTGGACTAAGAGCACCAAATCTCAAAGGCAATTTGGAATATGACCAGCAGCTGTAATGAACCAATGCTTTCTCCATGTGAGATATAGCAAGGAGCCTTCAGTGAGTGACGCAAATACATGGGTTCTCAATAGAGAGTGGGATCAACTGCTGTAGTACAGGCAAACCTATATAAAGTGATTAAATGCAGAGCTCCCCCGAAAGGGGAAGCTCCAATTCCCGGCCTCCTCCCGCCTCCGCTGCCCATTTGGCACCTTTCTAGGGGGAGCGGGTATGCGGTTTTAACGGGATACCTGCCCCCATTTCCGAGTGAGCTCACAGCGGTCTCACAGAGCCCTTATGAAAGCATGGCGAGCTTTAGGCATATGCAGTAGGGAGCCGCTTGTGAAGCTGCAAGGCTTCACTGTCGGCTTCCCTTAGCCATGACGGCGGCGGTAGTACCCGAGAGCCGATTAAAAGATCAGCTTGGGTGATTACACCGCTGGATTTGTGGACAGGTAAGTGTTCTAAAATTAAAGTCACCAACTACAGTATTTGTCGACTTATTTTTTTCTGAAGGCGCTTGGAGTTCCGCTAAGCAGGTAGTTTGTGTTTTCAGGCTTGATTTTTAGTTTTGTATATTTAAAAAATAATTCCATGTATGGCTACTTTAACTATACACTGTATGGCTTCATTTCCATGGACGTTTTTACAGCCACTTTATTTAGCCTTTTTTACAGCTTAAAAATGCCTGTCTATGTTTTTTTAAATATTTATTTATTTTTTTGAGCTGGAGCTCAAAAACGCTACCGCTGCATTTTTGAGCTTTTATAAAAAAAAAAAAAAAAACACAGGGACAGGCATTTTTATGCTTTAAAAAAGGCTAAATAAAGTGGCTGTAAGAACGTGAGTGAGTGACATGGCATTTTTTTAACGTCTGGCATTTTTACAGCTCTAACGCTGGAGCTTCAGAACGCACTGGTCCTGTTTTTTTTTGCAGCTTAAAAATGGCTCAGCCATCTACAGCTCAAAAACGTCATGGTGGGCATGAGGCCATAGACTAACATGGAGAGCTGTATTTAAGCTGCAAAAAACGCTCAGAAAAGTGGCTGTAAAAACGTCCATGGAAATGAAGCCTATATGTCATACCTGGACAATGCCCATGGAAGCTGGTAATCACTGATATGGACACCTGTAACTCCAGTGATCTCCCTTTGCTTCTGGGTCCCGTGCTGAGGAGCTGCCCTGCTGCATTCTGAACACAGGAGGTTGGCAGCTTGGCACAAGTAATGTTCAGAGAATATTTTGCAATTTCTAAATGAAAGTACAACTAAAGGCAAAACTTTTTTTTTAGATTTGGATAGAGTGAAGATGGATTAGAACACCTGTCAATTTTTATTGCGGTCTGTGCCCCTGTTAGGGAGATTCGTCCTCTCTATTTGTCCTGTTTACCAGTATGATTAAAAGTTAAAGTAAAAGAAAAATCACAAATATAGGGTTGCCCCTAGAAAAATAATAAGAGGAGAAATCTTCTAAAGGGGATACTAGTTCTAGTGACCTGGGGCTCTCCAAGGGAACCCCTTAATTTGCAGGTATTTTCTCTCACTTCCTGTTTGGCTATGGGACAGGAAGTGAAGGTATATCTCCCCAATGGGCCACAGATGGCTAAAAAATAAACGGATAGGGGTTATAATCCTTATTCTATGCAAAATGGGAAAAAAAAGCTTTGCCTATAGCTCTACTTTAATGGTAAGGGTTCTCTGATTGGACATGGTGGATGAGAGGGTTGGATTACGTGATGAGCTCCACCTTAGCCAATCAGAGGATTCATTCAGAAAATACAAAGCTTTCTCTGAATGAATGAATGAATGAATGAAAAACTTATATAGCGCAGCACATGCGAAGTAAATCGCCTCTGGGCGCTTGTTGTTCCTGTCTCCTTTGAGATCAAAAGAGATGAGTCTTAATCTTTCTCCTGAAGACCAAGTAGTTCTCCTCCAGCCGAATACTCGCTGGTAAGGCGTTCCAAAGTTTGGGACCTTGGACAGCGAATCTCCTATCCCCTTTGGACTTGTATCTGGCATTCTGTATCTGAAGCCGATTTTGATTGGTGGATCGTAGAATACGATTGGGATTGTAAACTTTTAATTTTTCGCATAGATAATGGGGAGCATTCCCATGGATACATCTATGCGTTAGACAGAGAGCTTTAAAGGTGATCCTGTCTTGAACTGGTAGCCAGTGAAGAGATCTCAATGAAGGTGAGATGGATTCCCAGGGTTTTTTCCCAGTCACAAGTCTGGCGGCCGTATTTTGAACGACTTGAAGACGAGCGATTTGGTACTTGGGGAGTCCGAGGTAAAGGGCATTTGCATAGTCCAGTCTGGAGTTTACAATTGCTCCCACCACGACCGCTATGTCTTTCTTGGGAATAAATGGCGTGAGTCTGCGTAGTAGGCGCAGCAGATGGTGAGACCCGCTGACTACTGACCCTATTTGTGCGTTCATTGTCATGTCGGAGTCAAAGATGACCCCAAGACTTTTGACTTTGGCGCTAGGGGTGATAATTTTGCCCAGAATGGGCGGGGGGATCCAGGTTGTTGTCGCTTGATTCCTACGCTTGGCGTGAAACAGAATAAGTTCTGTTTTCGCTCCATTGAGTTTGAGATAACTCTTTGTCATCCAGTCCTCTACCAGAGAGAGGCATGTCTCTAGGTTGAGGTGGTGATCCTTTTTATTGCAAATGCGGAAGTACAGTTGCGTGTCGTCTGCATAAGAGTGATATAGCAGTTTTTGGCTGCTGATGATTTCGAAAAGAGGACGCACATAAATGTTGAATAACATTGGCGACAGGGGAGATCCTTGAGGGACCCCGCACGATAATGTGCGTTGTTCAGAAGAGAAGGGTCCTAGCTTCACTGTTTGCGATCTGTTTTCCAAAAAAGAGGAGAACCAGGATATATCGCTTTCTGCGACTTTGGCTATTTTAGCCAGTCGAGACAATAACAGCTTGTGATCAACTGTATCAAAGGCTGCGCTTAGGTCCAGCAGAACCAGAAGAGAAGATTCTCCTTCGTCTGCGGCCTCGAGAACGTCGTCCCATATCTTGAGCAATGCTGTTTCCGTCCCGTGTCCGGGACGGAATCCTGATTGAAATGGGTCGAGTAAGTTATGGGTATCTAGATGCTGTTGCAGCTGCTGTACCACTGCTTTTTCCATTACCTTGGAGAGAACAGTTAGGCCTGTTATGGGGCGCCAGTTGAGTGGATCCTTAGGATCCAAAGTGGCTTTCTTCAAGATAGGTTGAATGAAGCCCTCCTTCAGCTGGGAGGGCATTTTGCCCTCCCTGAAGGATTGGTTAATAAGCTGCGTGACAGGAGGTGCCAGGATGTCGGCGCATTCCTTCAGCAGTTTGGTGGGGATAATATCATTTGGCGCAGTGCTGTTGCGCAGAGTGCCGATGATATTTTTAGTGGTCTGAATGGAGATGGGTTCCAGCGTGAACTCACCTACCTGTGGTGAATAGCTGTCGGTGCTGTGTAAATGGCTACGGGGGGGGCTGGGCGAGAAATTGTTTTGCCGAATGCTTTGCCGGATTGCCTCGATTTTGTTAATGAAGCAATCCGATAACTCATCGCAGAATTCTTGTGTATCCAAGTTGGGGGCCTCCAGACATCTTGGATTCATGGTCTGAGTGACCAGCTTGAAGAGTTCGCGGGGGCGATTTAGGGCGCCATTGATAGCCTCAGAAAAATAGTTTTTCTTGGCTTCGAAGATTTGCTTGTAGTATTTTCTGGTTATTGCCTTGTAGACCGAGAGGTTCTCGTCTGAAGAGCTTCTCTTCCAGGCTGCTTCTGCCCTTCTGCGCTCTTGCTTCAGTAACGCCAGCTGGTTGTTGAACCAGCCGGAGTTATTTTTCCTGATCTGGGTCTTTCGTTTCGGCGCTATCAAGTCAGCTGACTGCAATAGTGCTGTGTTTATGGCCTCCAATGTTTCTTCCGCTGTTTGGTGCGGCTGAATTGTGTTTATTTTTCCCCCTAACGTGGCTTTGAAGAGTTCCGAGTGGAGTTTCTTCTGACATCTGGTCCAGTGTGTTGTCACTGGATTTGATGTTTTAGTTAAGGGGGGGAATTCGGAAATAATGAATTTAATTGCATGGTGATCTGTCCATGGCAATGGTTCATTTTCCAAGATTTTTATTTCCAGATCTTGTCTGAAAATAAGATCGAGCGTGTGACCTGAAGCATGTGTGGGCCCACATACTAGTTGCTGAAGCCCTAATCCTTCCAGATGGCTGATGCAGGTGTCAGCAATGGGGTCTTGCGGGGAGTTGGCCCAGAGGTTGAAGTCCCCGAGCAGCAAAAGGTGTTTGCTGTTCAGGGTATAAGTGGAGACAAAGTCCGTCAAGGATGGGAGCAGGTGCGACTTGGGGCCAGGTGGCCTATAGCAGAGTAGAATCCGGACGGACTCAGTGCTCAGCATGACTTGATTTTGTTCTGGAAGTGGGGCTGGAAGTCCCTGTCCCGCTGCAGGAATACAGCGCTACATACAGTCCATACAACACTGACAGACGCTGCATGTGTTGGAAATAGTTTGTTTGGACTGGCTTGGTCAAAGTAAACAATGTAAATCTCACTAAAACATGGAGGTTTTAAGATTTAAAATGTAGATTTGAGGTCAAAAATATCCTACAGGGTTACCCTCGCAAGGGTTTCCAGAATCAGTACATAAATTCTCCAGGTTCCTAGCTATCCAGACTTTGTAGACCCAGAGTCGGTCTTCGCAAGGATTTTCCACTTTGTCTCAGTCAGCTTTGTGCCAAATGAAATGCCCATCTGGGCTGCATAGGCTCCTCCCTAATGACAAACCGGGGGAGAGTTACTAAAACCGGAGCACTCAGAATCATCTGGTGCAGCTGCGTATGGTAGCCAATCAGCTTCTAACTTCAGCTTGTTCAATTACCGTAAGCTTTGTCAATAAAACCTGGAAGCTAACTGGTTTCTTTGCAGAGCTGCACCAGATTTTGCACACTCCAGTGTTAGTAAATAACCCCCCCCCCATTGCCTTCTAATATCTATCGCAACAAAGGGAATTTGGGACTTTAAATGAAACAGTGGGGTATATGGGGACAAAAATAATAAAACAAGCCATAAGCAAAATATTCATGTATTGAAAGAATAGAATATATGGTAAACAAACAAGTAGCTTGTACAGAAGTACAGAACATATATTTGATACCTAATACAATAGTTGGTATAAAAATACAAAGTGACAGTCAATGACAACATATATAACCACAGAGGCTGAGCATAGCCACGCAGTAAATAACATATAAAATATAAATAGATCATAAAAGTACTGATTGATCACGCGTATAGCTACATCTTTGTAAGCCCGGCGCGGCGTTTCGTGTATATGAAAACACTCCTCAGGGGCTGATGTAGTGGGATATCTGGAATACAGATTTGATTAATGATCAAAATATTAAAATTAAATCCACCAGAAAACCGGAGTTAGGCTTACCGGTAACTCTCTTTCCAGGAGTCTTCCAGGACAGCCCTGAGATATATGGCTCCTCCCTCCGGGACAGAAAAAAAACATTCAGCCAAATTATAAAAGGAGGTCCTCCAGGCCTTCTCCTCAGTTCATCCAAGAATTCCTGAAGGCTCTGAAAAACATAACATACTAACACCTCGTCAGTACACATATCCAACTCCTGTTTACAAACTATAAACTCCGGGTGGGAAACCGGGCTGTCCTGGAAGACTCCTGGAAAGAGAGTTACCGGTAAGCCTAACTCCGGTTTTCCCCCCTCGTCTTCCAGGACAGCCCTGAGATGATAAACAAGAAACTTACTTGTCAGGGTGGGGTAGCCGCCTGGAGGACCCTTCGGCCAAATGACTGATCCTTCTCAGACATTAAGTCCAGGCGATAGTGCTTGTTGAAGGTCGTATAGTTTGACCATGTTGCCGCCTTACAAATTTCTTCCGGAGTGGCTCCGGCCTTTTCCGCCTAAGAACTCGAAACCGCTCTAGTAGAGTGTGCTTTGACAAATGGGGCTTGCTTACCCTCTAACGCATAAGCTTTAGCTATCGCTAACCTGATCCACCTGGCAATGGAAGACTTAGATGCTTTTTGCCCCTTCCTAACCCCTGAAAAATTAACAAAAAGAGAATCAGACTTTGAGTTCCTTGGTTACCTTTAAATAAATTAAAATACATCTCTTGACATCTAGAGATGTCCCCTCTGAGCTTGAGGGAGACAAAAAAGTCGGAAGGACAATGTCCTGTGGAATGAGGACGCCACCTTGGGGAGAAAGCTGGGGTCTGTTTTCAACACAACTCTATCCTCATAAATTAACAAAAATGGCTCTCTGATAGAAAGCGCCTGAAGGTCACTTACCCGCCTGGCGGAAGTGACTGCTACCAACAGAACTGTCTTAAGGGTTATCCATTTTAAGATAGATTCCTCCAGAGGCTCAAATGGACTAGCTGACAATGCTTTAAGTACCAAGGAGAGATCCCAAGGAGGACAGGGTGAGATCTTCACCGGCCTAGATCTAGACAAGGCTTTGAAAAAGTTCTTAATAAAAGAATTCTGCTGAAGGGAACATTGAAGAAAGACACTAAGGGCCGCAACCTGCACCTTTATGGTACTTGGAGATAAACCCATATCTACCCCTGCCTGCAGAAAATCTAGAATGGCTGGGACCCCTGGTTGATCGATTCCCAGCTCTTCTAACCAGGAACACATTTTTTTCCAGAATTTGGTATAAATTGTTCTAGTAACAGGCTTTCTGCATTGTATCAGGGTTTTGATTACTTTCTCTGAGAAGCCCTGTGTTCTCAGCAACTGTTCCTCAGATACCACGCAGTAAGGTTTAGTCTGTCTACCTGCGGATGAAGAATGGGACCCTGCGATATTAGATCCCTCCTGCTGGGAAGACTAAATGGGGAGAGAATGGCCAGATTTTTCAAAATGGCAAACCAGGGTCTTTTCGGCCAAAAAGGAGCAACCAAAATTAGATCCGTTCTTTCCGACCGAAATTTCTGAAGGACTGCTGCGATCATCCTTATTGGAGGGAAGGCGTAGCAGCTGTTGAACTTCCATGTTCTGGAAAAAGCATCTATCCCTGTAGCCCTGTCTCCTGGATGGATCGAGAAGAACTGGATTACCTTCCTGTTTCTTTCGGAGGCGAAAAGGTCCACCTCTGGTTGACCCCATTTCTGCACTATTTGAGCGAAAACCTCCTCGTGTAGTGCCCACTCGTCCTGACTGACCTGTTGACGGCTCAGATAATCCGCTAGAGAGTTCTGGGTGCCTTTTAGGTGGACCGCTGTCAGTGAAGCCAGGTTTGTTTCTGCCCAGGAAAAATTTTTGTTGGCTATATCCTGAAGAGCAGGGCTTCTCGTCCCTCCCTGCTTGTTCACATATGCCACAGTTGTTGCATTGTCTGTGCGAACCTGCAGATGTCGCCCCTTCAGGCTTGTTTGGAACACCTCGATTGTCTTCAGGACTGCCAGGAGCTCTCTCTGGTTTGAGGAACGTTCTGCCTCTCTTGGAGACCATGTTCCCTGGGCCACTGCCTCCCCCAGGTGGGCTCCCCACCCCCAGGCACTGGCATCTGTAGTTACTACTGTTTCTACCGGCAGGGTCCAGGTTAGACCTGTGACGCGTTCGCCACCACCATAGAGTCCTTCTGACTCGGGACGAGATTGAAACCTGGACCTCCAAGTCTTGACTTTGGCCACTCCAAAACCGAAGCATTAGTTGCTGCAACGGACGTTGATGGAACCTCGCCCAGGGTACCGCTGGAAAACATGCAGTCATAAACCCCAGCACCCTCATAATTTGTCTGACCGAAGCCTCTCGGTTGGACTGTAACTGGGCTGCTGCTTGTTCTACCTTTACCATTTTTTCTTCTGGGAGATAAAACTTTTTCTCTACAGAAGATATCCTGTAACCTAGGTACAGAACCTCCTGGGATGGGGTCAATTGAGACTTGTCTCGGTTGACTATCCAGCCGAGAGAGGAGAGAAAGTTCTGAGCTACCTGCAAATCCTTTTCCAGCTGTTGGGCTGATCCTGCCACGAACAGGAGATCGTCCAGATAAGGAATTACAATTATCGCCTTGTTTCTCAGCGGTGCTAGAGCCTCTGCCAGGACCTTCGTAAAAATTCTTGGCGACGAGGACAGACCAAAGGGAAGGGCTTGGAACTGGAAATGTTTGATCTCCGAGTTCACTTTCACCGCCACCCTGAGGAACTTTTGGAAGTCCAAATGAATTGGGACGTGTAAGTAGGCATCCCTGAGGTCCAGGGTGGCCATGTAGCACCCTGGAAACAGAGACCTTGCCACTGTGAAAATTGACTCCATCTTGAACTTTTTGTACTTTACAAATTTGTTCAGGGGACGAAGATTCAAGATCATTCTGAATTTTCCCGATGGCTTTTTTACTACAAATACATGGGAATACGTCCCTAGACCCTGTTCCTTTTGTGGGACTTGAATTAGAACTCTTTGGTCTACTAATTCCCCTAGAGATAGGCCCAAGGCCTCCGCCTTCTCTCTGTCCCTCGGAGGCTGGGTCACCAGAAAACTTGGGGGGGTGTCGTCGTGAACTCCAACTTGTATCCGTTCCTGATTATGTTTAAAATGAACGGACTTGAAGTTGCCATGGTCCATTGTGGGAGAAACTGCCCCAATCTTCCTCCCACCGGGACGCAAGAGTCACTGCGGCTTGGGGGTGGTTTGAGGAGGATTAAACAATATTCCCCCTCTCCCCCTACCCTTATGGCCTGCCCAGTGTTTCTTTGGTTGGCCTTCCTTTTGTAGGTTTTGTTTGAAACCTCGAAAAAAAACGTTTTCCCTCCGCTTTTTTCTTTCTCTCAGGAAAAGCCTTTTTTCTGTCCCGAGTCCTTTCTAGCGCCTCCTGTAGGCCTGACCCAAAAAGGTGGTCACCTGAAAAGGATAACCCACACAGTTTTAACTTGGAGGCGGCATCCCCTGTCCAAGTTTTCAGCCACACTGATCTTCGGGCTGCATTTACCAAGGCTGCCGATCTAGCTGCCAACTTTACCGATTCTTCAGAGGCATCAGCCAGAAAGCCTACAGCTTTAAAAAGAAGAGTTAAAGATTTTAATATCTCCTGTCTAGATGTTTCCGCCTGAATGTGGGTTTGCAGCTGAGTCAGCCAACATTCTAGATTTCTAGCTACACAAGTTGCTGCTAGTGCGGGCTTCAGACCTATTGAAGAGGCATCCCAAGCTCTCTTCAACAACAAGTCCCCTCTCTTATCCATCGGGTCCTTCAAGGCCCCCAAATCATCAAAGGCCAGATCCGTTTTTCTTGATATCCTTCCCGTCTGGCAGGAAACACAAAAAACTGAGGAGAAGGCCTGGAGGACCTCCTTTTATAATTTGGGTGAATGTGTTTCCTGTCCCGGAGGGAGGAGCCATATATCTCAGGGCTGTCCTGGAAGACGAGGGGGGAAAAGATAATAAATCAATTCTGGTTACTTACATAGTATGCCAAAGTTCTACAGTAATTGAGACCAAACATATTCCCGTCCCGGGACAGAGGTGGCAGACCAGCAGGCAAACAACAGAGCACATAAAGCATCCTTCCCAGACAGCAGACGACCATAGGTAATGAATTAAAATGTATCCTCATAGTACAGGTGGATGTCTGTAATGAGTAAATAAATAGGTCCATCAAACAGTGACCCACATAGTAAGGGAGTAAAGGCATAAAAAAAATGTATACTTGGAGATTAACAAGGGATACCTAGAATCCGAGTTGGATGGCCACAGCTAGTAACGGCTGGAGGGACTGCATGGAAATGGCCACTGGCTGAATAGGTGGGAAGGTGCTTTATAATGCATCCAGCAATTGCACCAGACTGTCAGGAATGGTCCCCCCTGCTGGTAAATCTGCCTATTATTTTGGCTGCAGTTCTGGCCTCCACCAGCGGGGGGTTCCTAGTATGTTGGAGCACACAGCTTTTTCTGCGTTCAGGTGTGACATGAATGCAATCAGCACGCCTCTACTTATACCCGGCAAGTTCAAGCAGAACTCGCCCTGGTATCCGTCTATCAACCCAACCCTGAGCCTGTTATCTGGACCCTGTACCTGTTGTCTCCCTCCTGGACTTCTGATCTGATCCATCCTGACCCATCCTGACCTGATCCCTCTCCTGGACTTTCCCTTCCTGTTCATTCCCCGTCCGCAGCTACTTCCTGATCCCCCATGTATGACCTCGGCCTGGCCTGTTTATGATTCCGGTATTTCCCTTGCTGTACATATTGTCTTTAGTGTTATTTTTGTCACTGTGGATCTTTGTTTGTTGCACTGAGCTTGTTGAAGGTGTTGGGGTGTTACCCCCTCTTCTTAAATAAATCACCCTTTTTACCTATATCTGTTTGGATTCCTCTTTTGCAATCACACAGTACTGGTCTATTTCTAATCACTGACAGTATACCAGGGCCATCCTAGACCAGACGTGCTTGCATTAAGGAACCACCCTGTTGTTGTGCGTTTTTCTGAAGCATGGATTTCAATGAAATCTATTACTATTCCCTACTGGCTGAGGAGGATGGGGAGTATTGTCGCCAGGTTTTTGAGGGGTGGACAAGGGATCAGCTGATGGAAACCATCCGATCAGCTCATTCTTTGGTGGATCGGGGTCATATGTCTTTTGACAATATTCACTCACTGATTCAGTTATGTGTTGAATTGGCTCCGTCTGTTATTCCTGATGGTGGTGACGACTTCTCTCCCCCCTTCAGTCCTGACCAAGTTGAATCCCTGGTATGGTTGATGGGAGGATGATCCAGCCTCCTTCGATGAACACTATTGCTCTTGTTCCCAGCAGAAGTTATCTGACTGCATTAGTTCAGTGCAGTCCTTGATTAAACAAGGTGTGTGTGAACCAGCCTTTGTTCAACCTGTGCTGCAGGCATGGTCAGATCTCCTGATCCCAGCCAAGCCACTGCATCCCAGCCCTGCCATTAACCACTTACCTTCCCAAGGATCTAGCCGTCCATTGCCAATGACAACCTCAGCTATAGCCCAGTTAATTCCGCTTCCTACCAAGTATTATTACCCAGTCTCTACTTGTTGTACCTACCCCGCCTTTAACCTCCCTGGCGGTATGATTCTGTCTGGAATTACGTACCAAAAGCGGTACAATTATTTTGCATGGAAATTCTGCGTTTTATACTGTAGGCCTGCAATTTTTAGGAATAACTCGCTTAAATTTGTCCAAACCAGAGTCTAGTAGACATCCCGGGTATGATAAAGTTTGAAACACAAAATCATAAAATTATAATATAATAAATAACTATAAATAATAACAAATAATAATGTAATTATAATAAAAATTATTCACTAATGTAATCAAATCAAAATCACTGAAATTTGCTCAGTTGCAGAATTGTCGCTGTCATTACTTTTATTTTTTTATGACGAATTTCCCTACAAATCGCTATCGCTCAATTCTGCAAGTGATTATCATTTATTATCGCTGTTTTCTAGCTGCTCTAAAATCACTTTTGACATAAAAGGGATACTTTTGGTTGCTATGGACAATCTACAGTTTGCAGGCACAAAATTTTTTTTTTTATTATGTAAAAGTACATGCAGGGCACTGGGCAGACCACTAGGGACAGGGGGGTGTGTACTTTTTACATACAGTACTGTAATCTATAAGATTACAGTATTCTGTATGTAATGTGTTTGTTTACTTTTTTGAATTTGCCGCCGGTCTCCGCCCCCGTGCGCCGTTACGTCGCAGGGAACGGAGATCGGCGGCGCGCGGTCACTGTGTGAGTCGAATGGAGGACGCCACTCGCTCACACAGCGGGGATGCATCGCTGGATCCAGGGACAAGGTGAGTACAGTATACCCTGCCTGGATACAAGGTAAGCCAGCGCGCGCTGCAGGCTCTGCATTCACCCCGAGCGCGACTCGGGGATATCGATATTTACATAAAAAATCCAACCCGAGTCGCTCTCGGGTTTACTGTCAGGGGGGTTAATCCACCTGTTTCTTCCTTTTCACCAGTAACAACGCCACAGAAACCTCCTCCAGTCACCATCCCTGTGTCTCTGCCATATTCCAATCCTTCCTCCTACTTTATTCCATCCTCTTCATACATCACTTCTGTTAGCAAACCTGCAGTGTCTAAATCTAAAAAGAAACGGAAGTACTTCCCAACCCATACCATCGTGCCAGTTACCCAGCCTGTCCCAGTGCCCTCTGCTCAACCTGTCCCAGTGCCCTCTGCTCAACCTGTCCCAGTGCCCTCTGCTCAACCCGTTCCAGTGCCATCTGTTCCAGTGCCAGCCTGCCACCCTGGTGTTCCAGTGCCAGCCTGCCACCCTGGTGTTCCAGTGCCAGCCTGCCACCCTGGTGTTCCAGTGCCAGCCTGCCACCCTGGTGTTCCCGTGCCAGCCTGCCACCCTGGTGTTCCCGTGCCAGCCTGCCACCCTGGTGTTCCAGTGCCAGCCTGCCACCCTGGTGTTCCAGTGCCAGCCTGCCACCCTGGTGTTCCCGTGCCAGCCTGCCACCCTGGTGTTCCTGTGCCAGCCTGCCACCCTGGTGTTCCTGTGCCAGCCTGCTGTTCCTGTGCCTGCTGCCCAGCTCGATGACCCGGAGCCTGCTGCCCAGCTCGATGACCCGGAGCCTGCTGCCCAGCTCGATGACCCGGAGCCTGCTGCCCAGCTCGATGACCCGGAGCCTTTGTCCGCTGCCCAGCTCGATGACCCGGAGCCTTTGTCCGCTGCCCAGCTCGATGACCCGGAGCCTTTGTCCGCTGCCCAGCTCGATGACCCGGAGCCTTTGTCCGCTGCCCAGCTCGATGACCCGGAGCCTTTGTCCGCTGCCCAGCTCGATGACCCGGAGCCTTCGTCGGCTGCCCAGCTCGATGACCCGGAGCCTTCGTCCGCTGCCCAGCTCGATGACCCGGAGCCTTCGTCAGCTGCCCAGCTCGATGACCCGGAGCCTTCGTCCGCTGCCCAGCTTGAGGACTCGGAGCCCGCTGCCCAGCTCGAGGACCCAGAGCCTATGCCCTCTGCCCAGCTTGTTAACCCGGAGCCTTTGTCTGCTGACCCGCTCGATGACTCGGAGCCCGCTGCCCAGCTCGAGGACACCACGAGCCTTCCCCGGCAACAGCTGGTTGGAGCGTCCGGAGGCCGCTCCTTTGAGGGGGGGTACTGTCAGGAATGGTCCCCCCTGCTGGTAAATCTGCCTATTATTTTGGCTGCAGTTCTGGCCTCCACCAGCGGGAGGTTCCTAGTATGTTGGAGCACACAGCTTTTTCTGCGTTCAGGTGTGACATGAATGCAATCAGCACGCCTCTACTTATACCCGGCAAGTTCAAGCAGAACTCGCCCTGGTATCCGTCTATCAACCCGACCCTGAGCCTGTTATCTGGACCCTATACCTGTTGTCTCCCTCCTGGACTTCTGATCTGATCCATCCTGACCTGATCCCTCTCCTGGACTTTCCCTTCCTGTTCATTCCCCGTCTGCAGCTACTTCCTGATCCCCCGTGTATGACCTCGGCCTGGCCTGTTTATGATTCCGGTATTTCCCTTGCTGTACATATTGTCTTTAGTGTTATTTTTGTCACTGTGGATCTTTGTTTGTTGCACTGAGCTTGTTGAAGGTGGTGGGGTGTTACCCCCTCTTCTTAAATAAATCACCCTTTTTACCTATATCTGTTTGGATTCCTCTTTTGCAATCACACAGTACTGGTCTATTTCTAATCACTGACACAGACTGCCCCCAACGCCACGTCAGCTGGACAGTGTGGGGGGCGGGGCCCTCAATCAGACGGCACAATTGCCTGTGCTGAAGAGACACTGCACACACCCACTCAATCAGCTGTGATGGATACTACCCATTCAACAGGGCGACGCCCAACAAGGGCATCATCCGGATGGCACGTGGCGTCAATGCACTGACAGTCACCGCCCGTACCCCCAAAAGGGGAGGAAGGGAAGCACAGTGAGTGCATCGCTGTCCCGGGATAGAGAAAAAAAGGGGGTCTATACAATGCGTGAAAGGGGCTAAGTGATGTGTTCAGCAACTGAGTGGCAAATTGAACCATAATAAACGTATGCCGTTTGTGTGAACAAGTAATGCACACTTAATACGGACAGCCCCATATAAAACTGGCAGGGGAGCACTGCCAGTTGCCAACCACTGTTTCCATCCCTGGTACCATAAGGAAGAAGGGGGGGACACCCGAAGGTGTTTTGGGACTTTAAATGAGAATACCTCTGTGATGTATCTCCATCCTAGTGTGTGGACTTTATATGAGATTACATCCATTACATACATCCATCTCCATCCCATATGCGGAAAATTGCAACAAAGGGAATTTGGGACTTTAAATGAAACAGTGGGGTATATGGGGACAAAAATAATAAAACAAGCCATAAGCAAAATATTCATGTATTGAAAGAATAGAATATATGGTAAACAAACATCGGCGCCACGTGCCATCCGGATGATGCCCTTGTTGGGCGTCGCCCTGTTGAATGGTTAGTATCCATCACAGCTGATTGAGTGGGTGTGTGCAGTGTCTCTTCAGCACAGGCAATTGTGCCGTCTGATTGAGGGCCCCGCCCCCCACACTGTCCAGCTGACGTGGCGTTGGGGGCAGTCTGGTGCAATTGCTGGATGCATTATAAAGCACCTTCCCACCTATTCAGCCAGTGGCCATTTCCATGCAGTCCCTACAGCCGTTACTAGTTGTGGCCATCCAACTCGCATTCCAGGTATCCCTTGTTAATCTCCAAGTATAATTTTTTTTTATGCCTTTACTCCCTTACTATGTGGGTCACTGTTTGATGGACCTATTTATTTACTCATTACAGACATCCACCTGTATTATGAGGATACATTTTAATTCATTACCTATGGTCGTCTGCTGTCTGGGAAGGATGATTTATGTGCTCTGTTGTTTGCCTGCTGGTCTGCCACCTCTGTCCCGGGACGGGAATATGTTTGGTCTCAATTACTGTAGAACTTTGGCATACTATGTAAGTAACCAGAATTGATTTATTATTTTTTCTGGTGGATTTAATTTTAATATTTTGATCATTAATTAAATCTGTATTCCAGATATCCCACTACATCAGCCCCTGAGGAGTGGTTTCATATACACGAAACGCCGCGTCGGGCTTACAAAGATGTAGCTATATGCGTTTATGGGACCCATTCTGATCAATCAGTACTTTTATGATCTATTTATATTTTATATGTTATTTACTGCGTGGCTATGCTCAGCCTCTATGTGGTTATATATGTTGTCATTGACTGTCACTTTGTATTTTTATACCAACTATTGTATTAGGTATCAAATGTATGTTCTGTACTTCTGTACAAGCTACTTGCTTGTTTACCATATATTCTATTCTTTCAATACATGAATATTTTGCTTATGGCTTGTTTTATTATTTTGGTCCCCATATACCCCATTGTTTCATTTAAAGTCCCAAATTCCCTTTGTTGCAATTTTCCGCATATGGGATGGAGATATAGTATGGATGTAATCTCATATAAAGTCCACACACTAGGATGGAGATACATCAGAGGTATTCTCATTTAAAGTCCCAAAACACCTTCGGGTGTCCCCCCCTTCTTCCTTCTAATATCTATCAGGCCATGGCCTGGTAAGATCTGAACACCTCTTTTGAGTCCAGGGTAGATGCTCTCTCTACGCACAAATGCGGCTTCTCCAGAGGAAAGGAGCCTTGAATAGCCCCTTTATTAAAAAGGTTGAGAGGTACAATAAGTGTACAAAATATATAATCAGTGAAACAAATTATTCAATGAAAATAATTTGTCCATATGCCACAAGCAGATGAAATATGTAGTGTACAAGGAGGTTCAAATTCTTCTTAGGATAGTAATGCACTCGACTTAACGGCTTGTCCACTGGAGGACGTTATATGATGTCCTCCAATTTGTGCAGGGATATCTGAATAATGCCTGTAGCTACAGGCATCATTCAGATATCACCGCCTTCAGCCAACGATTCTGTGCACCATAAGAATGAGACGGTCACAGTCATCTCTATGACTGTCGGAGGACCGGGCGCAACGTTATGACATCACGCCCGGTACCTGGAAGTAAACAAAGCCGCAACCAGCATGTGATCAGTGATTTTTTTTACCACTTTCATGCTTGTAAGCCTGGAGGAGAGATGTGGGGTCTTATTGACCCCACATCTCTCCATAAAAAGGACCTGTCACAGGGATTTCTATTACAAGGGATGTTTACATTCCTTGTAATATGAACAAAAGTGATAAAAAAATTAAGTAAAAAAAAAATTAAATAAAAATTTTTTTAAAAAAGCCTGTCCTTGTTATCTCATGCGCAGAAGCAAATACGCATACAAGTCCCGCCCACATATGTAAACGCCATTCAAATCCCACATGTGAGGTATTGTCACGTGTGTTAGAGCGTGTGCAACAATTCTAGCACTAGAACTCGAAAATAGTAACCTGTAAAAAATGTTAAAGCGTCGCCTATGGAGATTTTTAAGTACCAGTACCGAAGTTTGGCGCCATTTCATGAGTGCACGCAATTTTAAAGCGTGACATGTTAGGTATCTATTTACTCGGCGTAACTTCATCTTTCACATTATACAAAAAAATTGGGCTGTTTTATTTTTTAATCCATGAAACCGTTTGTTTGTTTTTTTTAATTATTGCGCAAATACCATGCGAAAAAAAAAGTTGCAATGACCGCCATTTTATTCCCTAGGGTGTCTGCTAAAAAAATAGATAATGTTTGGGGGTTCTGATTAATTTTCTAGCAATTTTTTTTTGATTTTTACATGAAGAAGAGAAGTGCCAAAATAGGCCTGGTGGTTAAAGCAAAGCCACGTAAACAAGTTGGAAAGTCCACCATGCACACGTGCCCTCCACCACAATATAAGCCTCTTACCGCATGGTGATAATTCCCAATTACAGACATCAAACACGCATACAGAAAAACTGACCCCTTCAGGTGTATTCAAGCTAGGCCAATACTGTTCAATGGATTGTGGCATGTAATGTTCACCAATATAGTAGCCTCAACCCTAAATCCAAACAGACTCAAATAGCTGTCATGGAAGGAAGGGAACATAGGACGCACATAGTGAAAGTACATTTATTGTTAAAAACAAAGAAAAGTAGTCACATTATTCAAGTCAAACATATGCTGTTAGGTAAAACAAAATCTTGTTGACAGCTGGCATTGGCAGGTGTATGACGTGATGGGTTTCTAGCCTCTCCCTAAGCACTTCGTGTCACAGCGCATCGTCAGAGGAACAAGAGGGTGAACGTGCGACACCAAAATAATGAACTTTAAAACACATTCATATTCTTATTCCCCTGACGATACGCTGTAATGCGAAACAAAAGGTTTTGCCGTAAAGTGCGGATTTTATCCAAAACCCTTATCCAGGATAAATGTAATTCTCTACTCACTAGTCCATCTCACTCCCCTCTATCTGATCACTGTAAAAAAAAAAAGCCCCTTCTTACTTACCTTAAGCCTCGGTCATGTGATATTCTAGCCCTGAGCCTCCTCCTCTTTTGTTTACTTCCGGCTGATAAATGCACATAAAAATGCACAGGTGTGAACAATCACAAAAGTGTCTGAAGTAAACTGGAACATGATGAGGTCAAAAAAACATAGCTATACACAAAGTCAAGGAATGTGAATGATGTATTTCACCTCAGAAAAAGCTGCTAAACAAAAAAAAAAAAATTCCAAAAAATTGGAGTTAGACCTCTCATGCACATAGGTGTACTGATCCATACATGGGAATGTAGGCTACACAAAGAATATATAGAATAAAATAATAATAATAAGACACCAAACCAGAAAATTAATGGTAATAAAATTTAGCCGCGGCACCTTTTATTGGTATATTATCCATAAACATTTAATTAATTTCAAGACTTATCTTTATTAAATATAACAAAAACATAAACTCTATAACTTCAAATATTTTTCCAACTCAAATTCTCACTCAGTTATAGAACTCAAGCAAGTATAATAAATAAAATATTCAATAAAGTCCCCCACCAGCCGGATTTTGTTATTGCTAAAAAACAAAAGACGGCCTACCCCACCACCGCGGCCTTTTCTATCATAGTTTGGAGCCCCAGGTTGAATATATCCAGGCCTGCATCAGACAAATGAATGCCATCTCGTCTGTATAGGCCTGGAAAACCTCCTTCTAGCTCAAAATGTCAAAAGGAAAAACTATGCAAACTGGGCATATATTTTTCTAACGCATGGTTTAAACGACGCCTGATTTTCTCCAACGGTTTGTCCTTCGCCGAAGACAACCAAATTAAGCGTGGGATTATTTCGGAGAAAATTACCTTTTCACCCGGAAAAGAAACATAAATCGTATGTAAATCCCTCTTTATCATAAAAAGCAAATCTAAAGTCGACTTCTTACCAACATCGTTGCCACCCAAATGAATTATTAAAACGTCGGGGGACGGCCATCGTTGAGCCAAATTAAACAAATGAAACAACATATTCTCCCACTGAAGCCCACGAATACCTTTCCATAACACTTGAAAAGATTCAGGAGATAAGGTTAAATTAGTAGTGTAGCATCTTTGCCCAGCTCTTTTATGAGCCCAATGCACAAACGAATGTCCAATTATCCATATGGTTGATTTGTGACCTGAGGAATCAAATAGATAAGTTAGGGATATGTTAAACCTTTTGGAATCCCACCTTCCTAATCTTTTAATCACTGAGTCATTAAGGCCCATTCTAGCTGCCTCTGTGGCGGCTCCAATTCGAAAAGAGTGGGTGGAGAATTTAAATTGTGAAAGGCCAACATCGGCTAAGCACCGATGCAAGATGGCCGAAAATTGAAAATTTTGTTAGTGGGGAAAGATCACAATGGACCAAAAACGTACCTGAACCTGGAGGCCTAGCCGAAATATATTTGGAAAGAAACGCAACTGGGCAAAGGAATGAGTCGCCACTAGCATTTAAAGTGAGCCAATGACCCTTACCATTAACATCTGTTTTTGATTTACTTAAGAAAATTTTAACTTTGTCAGCCTGAACCAAAACTTCCTCAAATTCCAACCCTGACGTACCCCTTTTGTTCTGCGGAACTAGTTCTGATATGCGAAGCGCTGCGAAGAAAACTAACACAAAAGCTGACTTAAATAATAATGCTTCATACCCAGACCTACATATCTTTTGCGTGGCTTCGCAAATTTTTCTTAGAATATCAATGGAGATAGGTCTCCGTGTGTCTGGACTGGACGTTCTTTTTCTGTATCCCTTTAGTGCTTGGCGCACCGAGAAAAAACTGTTACATGCTGGCAATTTAAGAATTTTAAAGAAAAAGGAAATTCCGGCTAAACGTTTATAAATATGTGTAAAAGAATATTTTTTCTCCATCAATGACGCCAAAAAGGCTAAAATTGTATGTTCTGAAGGTGATAATCCAGAACATCCTAATTTATTATTGAGCAATAGCCAATTCTTCCATGCGATCGAATAATCAATCCATGTTTTTGGGGCCAACAAATTCTTTATAGATTCTGCTATTACGGTCAAATCAAGTCCCATAGATGACTTGGGCATTTGAAGCCAATCAAGTCCGCTTCCGGAAACAGTTGTCTGAAACGCGTCATCTGCAAACGAGATAATGAGTCAGCTAATGTATTCTGCTTACCTGGCACATGCTTCGCCTTGACCCAGATGTTCAATTTCAGGCATAACAGCACGAAATAACGAAGCAGCTTTATCACATTCTCTGATTTTGATGACAAACAGTTTACAGCAAATAACACACCTCTATTATCAGAATGAATTAATATTCTCTTGTTGGCAAAATATTCTCCACATAATTCGAATGCCACTATTATAGGGAATAATTCCAACTAGACAATATTTTTCGTTAATTTGTTATTCATCCAAAATTGTGGCCATGTCCCACAGCACCAATGTGTGCCCCAGATTGCGGCGAAGCCTATTGAACCCGCCGCATCTGTATATAGCTCCATGTCGGAAGAAAAAACAAAATCCTCTTGAAACATTGTTCTACCATTATAGTCTGACAAAAATTGAGACCAAATTAATAGGTCGTCTTTTAGGTCAGTAGTGAGACGAATGTGAGAAAATGGTGATCTTAAACCGGACATGGCCATCGACAATCTCCGTGAGAAGATTCTGCCGACAGGCATGATGCGCGACGCAAACCCATATGGAAGAAAAATATATTTCCAATATATTTATTTAAAAAAATTATATATTTTAAATATATTTACAATATATTGGCCTACGCGAATATATTTTTACATCTATTCCAAAAATGTAAATTTAAATATATTTTCCAAAGGCATATATTTTAAAATATATTTTTTTCAATATATTTGACATATATTTTTGAGCATCTAAAAAAATGCATTTAAACATATATTTTTAAATATACTTGTAAAGGCATTCCAAAATATAATTTAAATGCATTTTCCAAAGACATATATTGAAAAATATATTTTTTAAATATATTCTTCAGATTTTTTTCAACATATATTTTTACATATATTTGTAAATGTGTTCCAAAAATATAATTTTAATATATTTTCCAAAGGCATATATGTGAAAATATATGTTTGAAAATATATTGTCCAGATATTTTTGAACATATAAAAAAATGCATTCAAACATATATCTTTAAATATACTTGTAAATGCATTCCAAAAATATAATTTAAATATATTTTACAAAGCTATATATTAGAAAATATATTTTTAAAATATGTTTTTCTGAAAATATTTAATGTCTAATAAAGACATTTCAACATATATTTTGTCTGATATTTTTGTAACTATGTCATAGATAACATTCTGAATACATTTATAAGAGACCCACTACCATTTTAAAATGGCTTGTTTTACTCTTTTAAAAAAAAAAAAAAAAAAAAAAAAAGATTCAAATAAAATATATTTTTTTTATAAGATTTTAAGCACATAATCCATTCAATACAAAGCAGATAAACCTCTCGAATCCACTTTCCATTCCCAAAGAATTTTTGTATAAGTCATTCTGAATTGAGAACGCTTGTCGGCGGACCAGCAAAGTGTCCTAAAATACAGCAAGTCCAGTTATATTGATTTATTGATTGACCTGAATGAATGAGAACCTTCACAGACATCCACCTCCACAGTCCAAGGGTCTTGTCTGCTTACACGGTACCAAGAGAAACTCTGGATATAAATCTTCAATGTTCTGTTTAATCCATGAATCAGAAGTTGCACTATTATTACCAAACTCGCTCATCAGTGTCTTTATGGTCCTTGCTTTGTGCACTGGTGATCAGTCATGTTGGAACAGGAAGGGGCCATCCCCAAACTGTTCGCACAAAGTTGGGGGCATAACATTTTCCCAAAATGTCTTGGTATGCTGACGCCTTAAGAGTTCCCTTCACTGGAACTAAGGAGCCAAACCCAACCCCTGAAAAACAGCCCCACACCATAATCCCCCCCCCCCACACACACACACACCATAATCCACCAAATGATTTGGACCAGTGCACAAAGCAAGGTCCATAAAGACATGGATGAGTGGGTTGGGGTGGAGAAACTTGACTGGCCTACACAGAGTCCTGACCTCAACCTGATAGAACACCTTTGGGATGAATTTGTGTGGAGACTGTGAGCCGGGCCTTCTCATCCAACATCAGTGCCTGAACTCAAAAATGTGCTTCTGGAAGAATGGTCAAACATTCCCATAAGACAGCCTTCTCAGAGGAATTGAAGCTGTTATAGACTGGCATGCTATTAAAACTCATGTGCGTGTAAAGGCAGGCGTCCCAAAACTTTTGGCAATATAATATATATTGTATATATACTGTATATTCTTTTTATACTAAGTCCAGTCCATTGTTTGGACTTCGTACCTGCCGAAGGGTAATTCCAGCAGCAAAAAGTTCCCCCCAGCACAAAATTAAAACTCAGCAGCTACACAAAGGGGGTTATTTACTAAAGGCAAATCCACGTTGCACTACAAGTTCAAACTACAAATTCAAAGTGCACTTGAAATTGCAAGGAAAGTGCACTTGGAAGTGCAGTCGCTGTAGATCTGAGGGGGGCATGGAAAATAAAAAAAACAGCATTTTAGCTTGCACATGATTGGATGATAAAATCAGCAGAGCTTCCCCTCATTTCAGTTCTACCCCTCAGATTTACAGCGCCTGCACTTTCAGTGCAATTTCAAATGCACTTTGCACTTGTAGTTTGCGCTTGTAGTGCAAAGTGGATTTGACTTTAGTAAATAACCCCCCATACTGTACACATACTGCAGCTGCTGACTTAATATTAGGACACTTACCTGTCCTGGAATCCGGCGATGTTGGTATCCCAGCCAATGTTTCCATTGGCTCTCGGGTGCTGCTGCCTCCATTGCCTATATATAGGGACAATTCACACCACATGCAGCCCAGTGCGTTTTTTTTTTTTTTTTGTCTGCATGGAAAGTAAGTTATATGGTTTTCAATGGCATAATTCACACTAGTGCTTGCAGTTCCAGAAAAAAAGTAGAGCATGCTGCATTTTTCCTGCACTGGACTGTAATGGAACACTGTAAAGCACATCAAAAACGCACTAGAATGCACCTGAACACACTGGAACACACATGTCCTTATCTAAGGTTAAGAAAAAAAAGAGGGGAAAATGCACTGGAATGCTTTAAAAACACACCAAACATACCCTGGAATGCATCAAAAACACACATGCAGAAAAGCATTGGCAAAGTAGGTGGGGGGGGGGGGGAAGAGGCAAATAAGTGGAGCTTCCACTTTTGGGTGGAACTCCGCTTTAAATGTCATATCCCTGCCCAAGCTGCACTGCCAATGCTAGGCTGTGCTGGAAGATAAATATGTAAGTGATGAGAGCTGCATTCTTGTGCATGTGTGTATATATATATATATATATATATATATATATATATATATATATATATATATATACTGTGTGTGTGTGTGTATATATATATATATATATATATATATATATATATATACCGTATTTGCTGGCGTATAAGGCGACCAGGCGTATAAGACGACCCCCTAATTTTACAGTTTTTTAACGTTTTTTTTGCCTGTACTCACCGTATAAGACGACCCCCGTTCCGATACTTCATATTTCTTCCTTCTGGAGCCATATACTTCTTCATTCTTACTGGGACTGGAGCCAATCACGGCGAGCGATGTATTCTAATAATGAATACAAAGCCTGCTTGGATTGGCAGAGGTTGTAACATCATCAGCCCGTGCATCTCTGACTCTCAAAGCCAATCCGAGCAGGCTACTGTATGTTGGCACTCGGATTGGCAGAGGTTGTTACCCCAATCTGAGCAGGCTCTGTATTCATTTGAATACATCGCTCACCGGGATTGGCTCAGCGGTATATACTGTATGTAGCCGAAGCTACATGCGATATTACCGCACATCCAGCAGGCATCCGAGCAGCTGACCCGGTGTATAAGCTGACCCCTGCTTTTTACCCAGTTTTTTTAAGTGTAAAAGGTAGTCTTATACGCCAGCAAATACAGTATATATATATATATATATATATATATACACACATATATATATATATATATATATATATACATATACATATATATATATATATCAGATATACTGTGTGTGTGTGTATATATATATATAGGGTGACCAGACATCCCCGGTTTCAGGGGACAGTCCCTGGATTAAGGACACTGTCCCTAGACCAAGTCTGTCCCCAGTTTTGTCCCCATTGGATTTGAACAGGGGCTGGGGCAATTTCAAAGACAGTCAGTGCAGAATTAAAAAAATAATAATTCTGAATTACACCCCCCTACTCTGTCGCTCCTACTAGCTTGGGGGGGGGGGGATTTTTTCCATTACCTGTGCCCCTTTCTGATGATCATGTGTTGGTCGGAGCAGAGGGAATATTTCTTCAGTTTCAGGTGCATTCCCATTCAGCTCCGCTTCCATGTTCTTCTGCCTTGGCTTAAGTCCCGGCCAGCTGCCTGCCTGCTTATCTTCCTCCGCTCCCCACCAAGCAGTAGCGGGGACCCGGAGTGTAAGACTTGGCAGGCTGTGTGGTGGGCGGCTGCAGCGATGGGCAGAGAGATGCTGATTGCCACCATTACTAGTAAAAAAAAATGTGTCCCTGGATTTTTTTTAAAAAATCTGGTCACCTTAGTATATATATATATATATATATATATATATATATATATATATATATATATATATATACACACACACATACACATAGAGTATATCTGATATATATATATATATACACACACACATGTACCAGAATGAAGATACAAAATATATATATAGAATGCATCTCCCATCACTTACTTACATGTATAAATATTTTTCTCATTTCTTTTATCTCATTCTTTTTATTGGGATGTGGGTCTGATTTCTGTGCCTTCGATCTTATAATATGTGAATTCAGCCCTGGGGAAAACTCTTTAAATGAGACTGCAATGATAATACAGGAAACAATACAGGAGGTGTGTGACAGGAAGTGAGCAGTGGGAACCAGAGGGGTGAACTTTCACCTCTCACTTCCTGTTCCTGGTAAGGCCTAGTCTGAAAAGGAAAGCATGGCAGCATGGTGGAGACGCTCTCTGTATTCCCCTGGATGTATTCTCCTGGATGAAAGGTGAGCCTTCTATGTAATAATATTAGAATTGTGAAAGTTTGGTGTATGAGTTAAGTTGTATTTGTCTATTTCCTGCTGAATAGTTCTCATTCTGTGTACATTCACCTTCCCAGTTACCATACAGCATGTGCACAGTAATGTAATATTATAGAGCTCCTCTTCCACAGCATGTCACCCTGCTGCATATAATATGTATGGCATCCATGTTATATCCAGTAACTGTGTAACATACTGTCAGTGCACATTGCTGCATATAATATGTATGGCTTCCATGTTATATCCAGTAACTGTGTAACATACTGTCAGTGCACATTGCTGTATATAATATGTATGGCTTCCATGTTATATCCAGTAACTGTGTAACATACTGTCAGTGTACATTGCTGTATATAATATGTATGGCTTCCATGTTATATCCAGTAACTGTGTAACATACTGTCAGTGCACATTGCTGCATATAATATGTATGGCTTCCATGTTATATCCAGTAACTGTGTAACATACTGTCAGTGCACATTGCTGCATATAATATGTATGGCTTCCATGTTATATCCAGTAACTGTGTAACATACTGTCAGTGCACATTGCTGCATATAATATGTATGGCTTCCATGTTATATCCAGTAACTGTGTAACATACAGTCAGTGCACATTGCTGTATATAATATGTATGGCTTCCATGTTATATCCAGTAACTGTGTAACTTACTTTCAGTGCACATTGCTGCATATAATATGTATGGCTTCCATGTTATATCCAGTAACTGTGTAACATACAGTCAGTGCACATTGCTGTATATAATATGTATGGCTTCCATGTTATATCCAGTAACTGTGTAACTTACTTTCAGTGCACATTGCTGCATATAATATGTATGGCTTCCATGTTATATCCAGTAACTGTGTAACTTACTTTCAGTGTACATTGCTGCATATAATATGTATGGCTTCCATGTTATATCCAGTAACTGTGTAACATACTGTCAGTGTACATTGCTGCATATAATATGTATGGCTTCCATGTTATATCCAGTAACTGTGTAACATACTGTCAGTGCACATTGCTGCATATAATATGTATGGCTTCCATGTTATATCCAGTAACTGTGTAACATACTGTCAGTGCACATTGCTGCATATAATATGTATGGCTTCCATGTTATATCCAGTAACTGTGTAACTTACTGTCAGTGCACATTGCTGTATATAATATGTATGGCTTCCATGTTATATCCAGTAACTGTGTAACATACTGTCAGTGCACATTGCTGTATATAATATGTATGGCTTCCATGTTATATCCAGTAACTGTGTAACATACTGTCAGTGCACATTGCTGCATACAATATTATATGGCTTCTATTCTATATCCACTCGCCATGCAGCATAGGAGTTGATTTACTAAAGGAAAATCCATTTTGCACTACAAGTGCACTTGGACATGCAGTCGCTGTAGATCTGAGGTGTAGAAGCCCTGCTGATTTCATCATCCAATCATGTACAGGCAAAAATGATTTTTTTTTGTCCCCTTCAGATTTATAGTGACTGCACTTCCAAGTGCGCTTGTAGTGCAAAGCGGATTTGCCTTTAGTAAATATACCCCATAATGTCAGTGCATAGTGCTACCAATGTTTATGTCTCCCTCCCCTTTTGCATATTATTATCTGCCCTGCTACTAGGTTCCATTAGATATGGATTTTTTCATACAGATACCAATTATGGGCCACCTTTCAGGCCGATAACAATATGAGGTAATGATATTATGTTTACATCCAGCTGCCCCAGAAGTAGCCTGATATCAGTTGACATCTAGGCCTTTTTTTGTATTCTAACAGCCACTGGCCACTGTCAGAATGCAGGAAAAAAGAGCAGATAGCAGGGAAATCAATAGCCTGCTGTCAATCAGCAAAGGAGAGGATTTGAAGGAGAACATTCTTCTTCAGGTCTTCCTCTGCTGATTGACAGCAGGCAGTGGGAAGGGGGCACAATAGTCAGCCTAATTTTAAAATTTTAAACAGCCAATGGCAGTCTGGCTATGGTTCCCCCACTGCCTGCTGTTTACATTCAGCTACCATCAAATCAATTGTGCAGAAGGAGGTTAGCGGTGTCTGGGGTGTGTGTGTGGGCGGGGGGTTTGAAAGATGGGGGTGTGTGTGTGTGTGTGTGGGGGGGGGAGTGGATGGGGGGTGTGGAGGTGGAAAGATAATGTTTATTTTTTTTATTTTTGGTGGATTCTGACAGATGGGCCGCCAGCCGCTGTCAAAGCACCTGACCAAGACTAACTGACAGCTGGTGAATATAAAACCAGAATAAGCACTTGGAAGAAGAAAACCAACAACTGAGACAACTTGCCTTTGGTAAGCGGACAACTTAATTGCGGTTTATATCACTGCATTAAACTGGCACTGTATCTGATCATCATATCTGCATCATCCTTCATTATTCATTTGGTCATCAGCGTTTGAGTTTTGTGGTGATATCATTAAGAATTTTTGAGGTTTGGTTTGCCAATTGTGTGCTGTTGGCATACAATTTTGGGATCACCGATTTGGCGTATTAACCTCTCATTGTTTATACATATAATTTGACATTCATTTTGTGAATTTATATACAAATTTTTCCTTGCACTCTGATTTTTTTGTTTTGGTTAATTATTGTGCACCGTTTTTGGCATATCAGCCCCTGGATGCCAATCTTTCAATGGAATTGGTATTGGTGAAATTTTTTCAATTTTAATTTTCATTGAATCTTTTTTATTGGCACAGTCTTTTATTTTTGTTATCTATTTATTGTGTGTTATTCCACCAGTTCTGCTGCCTTTGTTATTTTTATCTTTATTTTCTGTTTGACCAATCATTTGCCCTTTCATTCTACAGTGTTTTAAGGCAGAGGTAGGCAACCTTAGAGAGTTGGAGATCTACCTGAACAACATGGGAGAAGTCAAAGATCACAGGGCACAGTCTCCTCCAATGTTGCCTCTTCACACCTGACTAAAACCTATAATTGTCGTACTACCGCGCTGCAATTGTGTGCCTTTCACTGCAATTTTTGGTGTAAACATTTTGCCTCCTCACCACCTTGCAGAATTTCTCAGAGGCGCATTGGAGCATTGCATACCGCACTTGTGAATGAGCCCTAAGTTGCATTTGGCAATAGCACTTTTAAGGCTCATTCACATGTGAATTTGGGGGTGGTAAAACCCTGCCCCCAATCCCTACCCCCTTTAGCTGCTAAGTGGGAGGGGGTCAGGGTGCCATGGGAGGTGGATGCTTGAGAGTTACTATTAGATCTCAAGCAACCAGAAATAACAGTACCAATGGGGATCGTTGAGTAACTGGAAGTTTACTGTACTACATTCATTATAGTATCAGTGAGTGCACTGAGGTAACTACATACTATATGCACAAGTAGGATTTTTGTTTTGTGGAACATCCTTACTTTTACCTTAGGAGAAACCCTCTTGGGGGGGTCAGCAGCAGACTGGAGGAAACCCTCTAATCATTTAAGTACATTTTTCCACAAGTCATCAATTTCTAACAAATGAAATGAATGGATATAGTGAGAAAATAGGCCATTATGTTACTTAAAAAGTTGTTATGCTTTTCCATAGAGTTGCCTGGTGTAATGGATCTTTTGAAAACAACAAGAGCGCAGCTAATAGCACTGAAGAATGATGGTGGAAGTTCATCCTGTGTGGGTGTATCGTGTGCATCACCTTTTGTCCCATCTGAAGACTTGAGCTCATCTCCTTGTCAAGTGTCGTACTCAAGGCCTAAACAGGTAGGTTTTCTTTTGGTATCGAAACATTAAATGGTTGTCTTTTTTTTTAAATATCAAACATATCCTACTCCTATTTACCTGCTCTGTGTAAGGGTTTTTGTACAGAGCAGCTCAGATCCTTCTCTTCTCAGGTCCCATGCCGGTGCTCCTGAACCAGAGCTCTGTGTGTCCAATCACACACTGAGCCTTGCTCTGACCCCATCTCCTAATTAGCTCACTGGCTGTGATTGACAGCACCGTGAGCCAATAGCTCCCACCGCTACAGAAAGCCAATCAGCAGTGCAAGTCCCTGGAGAGACAAGGCTCTCGTGGACATCACTGGATTGAGAGAGGGATCATGTAAGTATAGGGGGGCTGCACACAGAAGTTTTTTTTACCTTCATGCATTGAATACATGAAGGTAAAAACCCTTGTACCTTTACAACCACTTCAATAAAAAGTAACCTTTAAGGAGGTGCCTCCAAGCGGCTGACAGATGGAGAGAAGCAAGTACAGTTAGACCCTATGAAAACATCAGCTTTGACATGTAGACTGTAAGCCAATTTGACTGTTGTGTCAAAATAAGATATCTTGCTCAGTCTGGTAGTAGTCTGAACTAAAAAGGCAAGTTGTAGGCAAGATGTTGATTTTTATACAGATTTTTTAAAAGTCTACAATATTTTTTTTTTACATGCTTAATTTTGTTTGTTTTATTTACTCAGCTGCATCTATTAGACCCCTTTCACACTGAGCCAGTATTCAGGCGTTTTAGCACTAGAAATAGCCTCTAAAAAGCTCATGAAACTGCATCCCTTTCAGTGCAATGAGTACTTTCACACTGGGGCGATGCGCTTGCGGAACTTTAGAAAGAGTCCTGCAAGCAGCATCTGGGGCGGGTTGGGAGCGCTATAAATAGCGCTCCTAAAACACACCTGCCTATTGAAATTAATGGGCAGCACTTCCAAAGCACTTTAAAAGCGCATTAAAAACTGTACTTTTTCCCTTTAAAAAAAAAAAAAAAAACGCCTAAAAAGTGTTGCAAAAACCGCCGGAGCTTTAGCAGCGCTAAAGTGTGAAAAGGGTCTTATATGGCTTTTGATTCACAGGGAAAATCTAATAAGTCTAATATTTTCCATTTACTTTTTAAAGCTGCCACTTTGGCAAAGTTTCCTGGGACTTCAAACGGTGTGATCAGTGACGCTCTTACGAGAACAATTCCGGTGTTGAAATATCACCTGAAGGGAAACATCGGGAACCATCAGAATACCACAAATAAACTTGTATGTCATTTACCACAGTTAACACCACTTTCTATTCTCTGTGTTGTAGTGTTTGTATATTTACATGATAATAAAGTTGTGTGTATTACTGTGTTATCGTTTTTATTTCCAAATATTTGCTGGTTTTATAGGCCTACAATATATAAAATACAATATATAAATGCACAGCATTTCAAAATGTAATAGGAATGTATTTTTTTTTATTTTACATTCAGTACATTTATATTTAAAATATATTTTAAAAAACATTCTTAATATATTTTTTCCCAAATATATTGCCATATATTTGAAATGCTACAATTTTGGCCAGATTCAATATATTTCAAAAATATATTTCAATATATTTGTGAATATATTGGGTAATGCATTGTGAAATATGTTGCAAATATATTCATAAATATATGTTAAATGCATTTAGCAATATATTTATGCAGCCATAAATATATTGCAAAGTGCATTTTGGAATGCATTGTGAATGTATTCAGAAATATATGTTAAATGTACTTCTGAATGCATTTAGCAATATATGTCTGAATATATTCACAATGCATTCCAAAATGCATGTTGCAAAATATTTATGGCTGCATAAATATATTGCTAAATGCATTCAGAAGTACATTTAACATATATTTATGAGTATATTTGCAACATATTTCACAATGCATTTCCCAATATATTCAATAATATATTCACAAATATATTGAAATATATTTTTGAAATATATTGAATCTGGCCAAAATTGTAGCATTTCAAATATATTGCAATATATTTGGGAAAAATATATTTAGAATGTTTTTTTTAAATATATTTAAAATATATTTTTCTTCCACGTGGGAATGCCAGCAGACCCAAAAAAGATTGAAGTTCTTTTAAGATGACTTTTTTCTTACGTAAAAAACAGCAAATTGTATTCTGTATCCTCGCAATTTTCAACTCCGGGAGCTGATATTGGAACAGCTTAGTGTCAATACCAATTCCTAAAAATTCTATACATGTTGTAGGTAAGACAGTTTTATCTAGTGCAATGGGAATACCAAAATTCTTAGCCATGGCCAAGAATAATTTTAATAATAACTCACATACCATTGAATCAGGAGGGCCTATGAAAAGAAAGTCGTCTAGATAATGAATAATACCTTCACATCCTGACTCATACATTACTACCCATTGCAGAAAGGTTGCAAATGTCTCAAAATATTGGCATGACAATGAGCAACCCATTGGCAAACACATATCGTAAAATAAATAACTATCGAAACGAAAGCCCAATGAATTGAATGATTCAGGAGCGATCGGAAGCAACCGAAATGCAGATTCTATGTCTGATTTGGCCAATAAAGCGCCAATCCCACATTTTTTAATTAGATTAACCGCGTCGTCGAAACTGGCGTATGAGACTGACGCCCGAGAAGCATCTATCTCGTCATTTAACGATTTTCCTTTTGGATATGAGAGATGATGTATTAATCTAAACGCATTTGGTTCTTTTTTGGGAATAAGGCCTAATGGGGATATCCGGAAATTTTCAAAAGGTGGCGAGACAAAAGGACCCGCTACTCGACCTGCAGCTATTTCTTTGATCAGCTTTTGTCTGACCACCTGGATATGCATAGAAACTGATTTTAGATTATCAACCATTTCACATCCAGAACCAAGAAATTTAGGAAGCTTAAAACCTGAAGCAAAACCTTCAATTAAAGTTACCGCTTTCTCCCTGTCTGGGTACAGCAGGAGCCATGGGTACATTCTTTCCAATATCACTGGAGTGCACGCTTTTTGAATTGTCCTTTTGCTGGTAACTCCTTTTGAAACACTTAGCCACAGGGTGAGTTCCAGAACAAAAAGAGCATTCATGTTTATAACGACAAGATGTGGCCCATCTACATTGTGTTTCATTAAAGGCATAACATATGCCTTTTTTGTAAACAGAAGCAGTAGGACCTTGAGTAGCTACATTTTGTTTTGGAAAGACTGGCTTCTGTGGAAGTATTAAATTCAGCCACAAGCCTACATCTTTCATTCCCCACTTTAGATTTTTATACACTGACATTTTTTGGCAGAACGACTCATCATAATTGAACCAGCCGAAGCCGCCAAAATTCCTATAAGCCTCCAAAATGTTCTCTAAGGCCTTGTACACACGAGGGAATAGATCCGATGGGAACGGTCCGACGGACCGTTCCCATCGGATCTGTCCGCCGGATTGCTTTGATCCGATGGCTGTACACACCATCGGATCAAATTCCCCGCCGGCGGACAGCGCGGTGACGCGGCGGTGACGTTGACGCCGCCACGTGACCGCCACGTCACCGCACCAGGAAGTAAACACTTCCGCGCGCATGCGTCGGATCCATTCACAGGATACGACGCATGTGCGGGCAGATATGTCCGCTGGTTTGCCGTACTAACCAGCGGACATATCTGACGGACAGCTAAATTTTCCGCCGGAGGAATCCGGCCAAAACGGTCCGTTTGCCCCTACACACGAGCGGATTTTTCGGCTGAAATGGTCCGTCGGACCATGTTCAGCGGATTTATTCACTCGTGTGTACAAGGCCTCAGTGTTGAAACAATCCACTGCATTTTTCTGGGAATTTCTCACCCATAATTGAAGAATATATGCAAAAGGCTTGGAGCCAATTATGAAATGACCTGGGCGCTGTGTGGCGCCTATCCTCTTCCTCACTTTTTCTATCAGTTTTTCCTGAAAATTCTTTAACATTAGGTAATAATGACATTAAATCTATAAAATCACCATTCCATATTTTCTCTTTTATATTGGATGTTAATTGAAAACCTAATGGTTACATTTCACAGGGCAAAACCTCTTTGTAACAATTCTCAGGAATATTAGCTTGCAAAACACCACTAACATTGCAATCATTTAATATAGGAACAGAAGCAGCAACAGGCATTACATTGCTGTCTGACCATACACTAGCATGAGGACTGACAGGCGCAGATGCTTGACCCAAAGAGTCAGTCAGCTTTGTTATTGTGATAAGTAGTTGGTTAATTAAATTTTGCTGTGATAACTCACCAGCTTGTTCAGTGTTAGCTGCTGCTCCAGCTTGCGAGCCCTTTCCTCTTGCGGCCACGGCTGCTTCCAGCTGTGCTAGCCTAGAAGCATACGACGCCGTCGGCATGGCAACGTCCTCCTCAGGTTCCTGAAAAACAAAAGACATGTCTCTCTCCTTGGGCGGGGGTTGCGCTTTCTTCCCGGACTTTACCTTGCCACGAGATGGCGATGTGGAAACATTCTTCCTCTTCTTTGTAACACTGCGTGTGTTACACTCACCCATCCTGCTGTCACTCTCTTCTTCCTCCAGCCTCTGAGACTCCTCTTCAGCGCTGGCTGCAGCTGATGTGGACGGACGCTCTGGAGGGCAGCTGCGCTTAGACCTGTGTGTCTGTGAGGGAGGAATAATTACTTGAGGAGCCGCTGTTGGAGAGGCCATCCCACCTTCCTCCAATATGAGGATATTGTCCTCAGGAGGAGCCCCCTCGGCTGCTGCTTCAATCCTGGCGAGGCATTTCTTAAGCCACTCTTCTCCCCCTTGTGACTCGGCCATCTCCAGTACTCTTCTTACGAGCGTCTTCATCACCTCAGATGTAAGTAAGCTCATGAGTGTAGCAATAACCTGGAAGCTCACAGGTCATTCCAGGATAATTGTGACTGGAACCCTGTCAGAGGGGGGTCTTATATACTCTCTGCCTCACATGTAACCACGCCCTAATCCATGTGACAATCCCGCCTAAATTCACATGTCTCCCACTTAAACTACCCGTGCCTAATTCTACACTACTTAAAGTGATACTAACCTAAAAAAAAAAATATTTTTTTTTAAATTTATTTTGCTAGCCACAATCCCATGCTGTGGGCACTATACTAATGCCCACTTTTTCATTCATGTAAAGTAATATGTTCCTGGGAAATCTGGATTATATTACTTTCTATAGAAAATTACGAAACAGAAGAATCCTGTAGGCCCTCTTGCCAATGTAACAGAGGTCATCTTTAAAAAAAAAAAAATTCTAATGTCAACTAAATGAAGCGTTACTTTCATAATTTAGATAGGATGTTTTAAAATGTGTCCACCCCTGAAGAAATACCATCTCTAGAATAATTTATTACCCATGCAAAGAGCAAGAATAAACTGTAACCCAAAACAGTCAGTTTTAATTTACTTACCCAAGCTACTCAGCTTAAATTTAAATTCAGACTTATAGGCATGGGTAACAGATTTTAGTAGACATCAAAAGAAAAAGTGAAAATAATGGTAAAGCACCTACTGCATACATAAGAGATGTGCACATATTTTTCATTGAATGGCAACCGTTGCTAAAAAAGCCCTTGAGGTAATTACCACACACAGATACAAGCTGGAAAAGACACGTTACTCAACACATATTATATAATGATGCAATAAAAAAAATAAAAACAAAAGATTTGTTTTCTTAACTATACATAAGTGGGTGATTGGAAGTGATCATTTTTTCAACATCCATTGTATTTTGATTATGATGTGATTAGCAGGCATTACTATGTACTTCAGACCTACAGCAACAGCACTGAACGTGCTGTAGCTTCTTGACTCCAAACTTCAGGAATATTTTTTTTCACACCAAACCTCTCTGCTACCATTCACACCCTATACCCTAACCCTGCAAGACTTTAATTTCATGTATTCTGGATCATCATCTCCAGAGCCTCTCCCATCCTCTGGAACTCCCTGCCCCAGTATGTCCGATCAGCCCTACCCTGTCCACCTTTAGGAGATCCCTGAAAACAAATTTATTCAGGGAAGCCTATCCTACACCCACCTAACAATTGTCCCTGAGCCATCCCCATCAAATCAATCTGCAGCTATTACCTTTTATACCACCACCCCTTTCCTTTAGAATGTAAGCTCTACGAGCAGGGCCCTCATGTACCTTTTGTATTGAACTGTACTGTAATTGTGCTGTCCCCCTCTACATTGTAAAGCACTGCATAAACTTTTGGCGCTATATAAATCGTGTATAATAATAATGCGAGTCTGATGTCTATGGCCAAATCTCCACTGCAGCCTCAACTTTCTGTTCTTGGCAGTCAGGGCTGGAACCTGAGGTGGCCTTGTGCTATTGTAGCTAATCTGCCTCAGGTATCAACATGTTGTGCATTCTGAGATGCTTTTCTGCTCACCACAGTTGTTAAGAGTGATTATCAGTTACCATACACCTTTACATCAGTTTGAAACTGGCCATTATACTTTGATCTTGCTCTATCAAGAAGGCAAGTGCATCAATAGTACTGATGCTTATTGGAGATCACCATTTACAGAAAAACCAAACCAGCACATCATCTGGCACTAGTAATCATGCCACAGTCAGGGCTTGTTCACACCAGCTTCTGCATTGTACCGCCACTGCCGGTGTTGATACTAACTTTCTTGAAATGTCACACAGTGACAATTTAAAGAGTTCCATCTGCCAATGTGCAGTGACCTGTGCTTCGTTGGAAAAAAGTACATAGAAAGTCCCATCAGTGCACACTGCCTGCACACCATTGCATCTCAGTCATGTGAACCGGCCACAATGAAGAAAAGGCATTTTTCCTCGTCACGTGGTGGGACTGCACTGGAATAGCTGCCCAATGCAGTCCCACAGCACCTGGTGTGAATGGGCCTTCAAACTTAACATGATCACATCTTTTTTCATTCTGGTGTGTGATGTGAACATTAACTGAAGATCCTGACCTGAATCTGCATGATTTTATTCATAGCCCTGCTGGTACAAGATTAAATTACTAGATAATTGCATTAAAAAAGCAGGTGTACATGTGTTCCATGAAAATTACACAGCAAGTGTAGGAGAATGGAGACAGAACAGCCATATTAATCCTTACTTATCTGGTTATGTGACCTACAGGTAATTGGACACTGACAAAAAATACAGGAAATCCACCCCTTTATAAACGTCTCACATACCATACGTACTCAGTTTTGCAGCAAGCCAGACATCCAACAAAGAAGGGGAGGAACCTCTGTGTCTCCTGTGATGTACTCCAGGAAATGGGTTCTACATGCATGTACAAAAATCCAGTTTTCTTTATTGTACATCACGGGAGAAGCCATAATAATCCTTATAGAGATTTTCTAAAGCACTGCTAATGAGGGGTGGGAGACACAGCCCCCACTGACAGTTAAGGAAGAAACAACACAACAGCCTACAGAACACAGCAACCAAAGGCAGTATCCTCAGCGGCTCTTACATCTACTTGCTAAAACCTTGTAATGGTGTAAACCGAAGACCAGGTTGCAGCATTGCAGACCTGAGCCACGGAAGCTTGATGGACAGCCCAAGAGGCACCAACATTTCTGGCTGAATGAGTCGTCACTGGAAAAGGTGTAGCCTTTCCTTTCAAGCCATAAGCTTGAGAAATAGGTAGTCCAAAAGGGAATTATTGACGTAGAAGCTGCTAGACTCTTCCTTGGGCCTTCAGGAAGGACAAAAAGCAAATATGACTGTGGCAGTCAATTTCAAATACATCATTGTGACAGAAAAAAATAAGGCAAAACAATGTCAGTGTAGTTCAGACGGAAAACTAAAGGTTAAAGAACCACCCTGTTTTGAGGTCCCATTGGGATAAAGGTGACCTGACTTTAGGCACCGTGCACATGACACCTTGAACAAAGGCAGGCACCAAAGAGAGAGAAGTACTTGGCTTTTAAAATAGGGCAGCCAAGGCTGAAATATGTCCCCAGATTGTGCCCAAGGTAAGTTTTACCTCCAGACTGAAGGAAAACCAAAATCTAGCGAGGATGAAACTTTCCAGGATTTCCAGGTCCTGTGGTAAATCCTTCTTGAAGTAGCCTTCATGGCTCTCAAGAGCGTGGGGTGATTGCATCAAACACCCTATATCCTTTAAGACTCTGGCTTTAGTTAAAGCTAAAGAAAAGGGAGGATGGAAGATTGGTTCTTGCGCAAGGACAAACTTCTGCACTTGGAAAAACGTATTGAGATACTTGAAGTCCAGTATGGGCCGAACATCACCGTTTGGCTTTGGCACTGTGAACAGATTTGAGTAGTACCCTTGAAACCCTTCCTCTTCTGGAACCGGCACCCCTTAAAAGGTGATCAAGAGCCAGAAACAGAAATATACTTTTTTGCGGATTCATATAAACATGTCATAGCATAAAATGCAGAGGGGAAAAGTCTTTGGATTCCATTTTGTAACCCTGATACAATGGACCCTTATGTCTGCTACATCGAGGGAGACTTAAAGGATCACTAAAGGAATTTTTTTTTTTTAGCTAAATAGCTTCCTTTACCTTACTGCAGTACTGGTTTCATGTCCTTACTGTTCGTTTTTGCTTTGAAGTTGATGTAATCCTGCTCTGATCTCCACACTTCCTGCTTGTCTGTTTCCTTATAACCACAGTGATGGGAGCTTTCTCACGGTGGTCTAAGCTGTCATTACTGTGTGTCTAAAACTTCCCAGAACCGATCAGATTCATTTTAAAAACAAAACACTGCCCTGGATTTGTTTGTTTTTGTTCTGTGTGTCTATTTCTACTTCACAGAAACATGAAGCCAGTTCAAAAGTGAAACTAACCTGCAGGCACATTATATGATTGATTTTTATCTATTTTTAATCATTTTGAAAAGGAATCGGTTAACCTTTATGTCTGTATACCCTGTAAAAAGTCATTTCAGCAAAACATTTTTTTTTCCTTTAGTGACCCTTTAAGCCTCGTACAAACAATGAGAATATCCAACAAATAATTGTCCATTATTTTTGCATGTTAGTCTCATACCAAAAGAGAAGAGGTTACTTGAGTTACAAAAATGTTCTCGTACAACAGAATAAAACTTTGGAAGGGATGTAACGTGTTGTATTGTATTGTAATTAATTCTGTCGTTTTTGAGCATGCATGGTCTTGGTCCTTCGATTTTTTTTCCAGACGAATACTGTACTGATTAAATGAATATCATACATTCTGGTATCATACAAGAACGTTTTTCGTGTTTGTCCCTTTAGATAATTTTGCATGAACTGTTGTAACCAGCTCTCGAAAGCTATGCACCAACAATCAGATTTCCGCTTTGAAAGCTATATTTTTCATCCGATTTTCTGATAGTGTGTAGTAGTGACATTTGCTGCATCCACAGTAAAACAAAGAGCTTGAGGAAAACCGGCTAAACCTTTTTCCCAGGTCTAACTCGCTGCCTGTGGGGTCCATTCTCCTAGACAGTTGCTTAATTTTCCCCTAAAGCTTTGGCACATGCCAATAGCTGCTACTGCCGACTGCATAGCAGCCCCAACCAAAGCAAAAGATGCCTTGAGCAACATCTCCAACTGTTGATCAGCTGGATCCATAAAGACTGGGATATCATTCACTGGGCACGCAAGACTCTTATTAAGCAAAGCGATTCCACTGTCCACTAGACTAGTCCACTTTTTGGTGATTTTTTCCTTCATAGGGAATAGCTGTGCAAACCACTCTTCTGTCTGGATGAGTTCCATCCGCATACGCCACTAGGTCTGGGTTACATTCTGACCCTGGGGTGCCGCACAATCCTTAGATGGGACAACACACACCTCCCCCTCTTCTGATCCTGCATGGTTTGCTTCTACTCATTCCTCCCCTAACCTAGAGTGCTGAACAAAAAAAAAACACTGACAGATCCCCTGCATCAACGCAAGCGATGTTGATGCAGGGATCTCCCCAGCCAGAATACACCAGTCAGCGCTTGCAGACATTGACTGCAAATCAAATGCTAATTTATTCAGCAGGATCGTTCGACAGAAGCCAGTCATTAGACCGACTTTTATTGAACAGAGAAGAGTACACACATATCGAAAGTTGGCTGGTTCTGCTAGCTTAAAGGCTATTGCAGTTATCCAAACAAAATGCTTAAAGTAGAAATAAAGGCAACCCCATGTTAGGTTTTTGTTTGACACCTGTGTTCCCATTGGGGAGATTTTCCGTCATTTCCTTGACCTTAGTCAAAACTTAGAGGAAATTTGTGATTTTCTTAGTTTCGCTTTTGGTAATGGAAAACAAGACAAAGAGAGAAGGTGAATCCTTTTAACAGGGAGCACAGACAGAGCACAAATAGAGCTTTCTTTTGGTGGCATTTTATCACCTGTGTTTTTTATGCTATAAACAAAAAAAGGACAGCAAATTTTGAAAAAAAAATATATATATATTTATATATATATATATATATATATATATATATACACACACATACACACACACACATTTATAATTTCTTCATAAATGTAGGCCTATATGTATTCTGATACAAATGTTTGGTAAAAAACACCCAATAAGTGTATAGTGATTGGTTTGCGCAAAAGCTATAGCATCTACAAACTAAGGGATATTTAAAAAGAAAAAATGACTAGCAATGGTGGTGACCAGAGACTCATAGCAGGACTACAATATTGTGGCAGACATTCTGACACTAACTTGACCAGTGACACTAATACAGTGATCAGTGCTAAAAATAAGCACCGTCACTGTACTAATGACACTGGCTGGGAAGGGGTTAACATCAGGGAGCGATCAAAGGGTTAACTGTGTGCCTAACCAGTGTTTTATTATACTGTGTGAGGTGCTTTAAACTAGGGAAAGAGATGGAATTTATTCCCTGCTGTGCAGGGATAGCAACTCCATCCCTTTCCCCCCCGTCAAACTGCCTTGTTTACATCACAGTTCTGTCTCTCTGCCCGATGATCGAGGACATCGAGTACCCCGCACCCACCGTTTAGCATCCACTGTGTGTAATCACGACAGAAGAGAGCAGCCAGCGGCACGCATGTGCCCCCCTAACTGGAAGTGTCGTATTACGTAAAAACACGTGATCTGGCTATAGGGTGGACCAAAAGTGGATGAACCAAAATGCACATCTTAATGAGTTGACTTTTTTTTTTTTAACACACTCTGACTGACCTATAAACACAATCGAATGAAAACAACAGAATCCACACTTCAATAGAATCTTTTATATACATAAAGAAATTGACATTTGTACATCAAATTATAACCACACATATACTTTTCTTCTTTTCATCCAAAACAGAAAAGTATCAAGCAATTAGCTTGCATCCTTATCTTCATCTAGCTGCCCTCGTTTTGCTGACCACAGCGAATATTGTGCTTCACACTGGGATTTCCATCTCCTTTAAACAGAGTCCAAGGTGCAAAGAATCTGTGCTGGTTAAACTTCTTTATGAAATCAGTGTATCAAAGATTTCATACAAAGTTTGTTCTTCTCTTCTATCGCAAGAATGATATGATATAATGCAGCAGTCCATCCATGGGTATTCACCTAAGAAAAGGGATCGCAGATAAACAATGAATATACTAATACATACACATTCACAGAAACACATACAGGCACGTGTATATGACCGCTACTTAAAAGATAAATCCACTTTAGTGACCTAAAATACAACGGGTTTCAAATGTACTGCTGAACAACCAAGGGTATATCTGTTTTTGATCTCAAAGGGGAACTCAATCAACTCAATCAACATTGACTATGTTTAAAACGTATGCTGCTGGCATAAGTAAAAGGATAGGAAAAAATATCAATTACTTGTTTTAAACTTTTTTGTTTTACCTTTCTTCAGTTACTTTCTGGTTTCCTGGCCTAGGCAAATTAGGCAACTGATGTCATGCATACCACGAGTCTTCAGTAGAGGATGAGGGGTTTTCCCATCTAAATCACACCCTCCTGCCTGAATGTCTGAGCTAAGTACATGCCCTTATCCAGGATGCTGAGGGGGGGGGGGGGGGGGGGAGTTCAAAGCAAATAAAGCATGGAGACAAGGATGGATGAGGGAGTTTGCTTTGAATATTAAACATTATATAAATTGGCATTTTTGCTTGTGGTGCTCCAGCTGCAGCGTATTTCCACTTTAATATAAATACTTTTTGTAAAAAGCTGTTATAACAAACATAGGACACACTTAACCCCTTTAGCGCCCCCTAGTGGGTAACCTCTTCACTGCCATTGTCATTTTCACAGTAATCAGTGCATTTTTGTGTTGGAACCCAATTAAGCAATACTGTAAAAATCGCAATAAAAAAATAAAAATAAAATAGCTACCTAGGGGGCAACAATGACACTCATACAGCGATCAGAAAAATGATTGCTTAGTAAAACTGGCAATAGGGAGTGAAAGGGTTAACTAGGGCGGTGATCAAGGGGTTAAAAACTTTATTATGGGGGGGGGGGGGGTAGGGGCTACCCTGGACCTAACACTAACTGCCTGTCACACTGACACTAAATGTAGTGATCAGTAAATATATGATCACTGCAATCAGTGACAGTGTGACAGGGGGATCGGAAGGGGTTAATGTGCCTATGTGTGTGGTGTCAGTGTAGTGTTGGTGCGACTCACTTGTGATGTCTTCTCTCCTCTCGGCGGATTGAAAATACTGCCGAGAGGAGAGCTCACATCACTTCCTCTGCCTGTGTTTACATTATACAGGCAGAGGAGGTGCACTGCAGGGAGGGAGCGGATTGGCTGGGAGCGATCCGGAGGGGGCGGACAATAACGAACAGCCACCCCCTCATCCCGGATCGCTCCTGCAGCCATGGGGACCACCGCAAGTACAAGGGGGGGGGGGGTGAGGGGCGGAGTCCGATCGGACCCCCGACCCACGTCTAGGCAGGGACGTACAGATACGCCAATGTGCCTGTCCGTGCCATTCTGCCGACGTAAATGTACATGCGGCGGTCACTATGTGGTTAAAGTCCCGCTGACCATACTCTCTTTTTTCAGTGCATTTTTATAGCACTTTTCGCTGTGAAAATGACAATGGTCCCAAAAATGTGTCAAAAGTGTCTGTTGTGTCCGCCATAAAAAAGTATTAATAAAAATGCCAAAATCCCCTATTTTGTAAACGCTATAACTTTTGCGCAAACCAATCAATAAATGATTATTGTGATTTTTTTTTACCAAAAATATGTAGAATACGTATCGGCCTAAACTGAGGAAAACTTTTTTTCATATATATATTTTTGGGGGGAAATTTATTATAGCAAAAAGTAAAAAATATTGTTTATAGCGCAAAAAATAAAAACCGCAGAAGTGATCAAATACCACCAAAAGAAAGCTCTATTTGTGGGAAAAAAAGGATGCCAAGTCCCACGATTGCGCAATTGTCAGTTGAAGCGACGCAGTGCCGAATCGCAAAAGTGGCCTGGTCCTTTAGCTGCATAATGGTCTGGGGCTTAAGTGGTTAAAAGACTAAACCTACTTTTATGACCTGTTCCACTAACTATAGTATTAATAAAGGATTTCTTAAAAATGTAAAGCTAAGAAAACAATCTCAAATTGAGACAAAAGATCTTGATGCAAATAATACCAATGTATGCCCTTTTAAACATGAAGCACCTACTGGGTTATATGCAACTACATCTGCAATGAAAGACTGATCAACAGCTGCCAAAACTACCAGGTTGAAAAAACAATTCTCTCAGGGAATTTCACTATGGTAATAGATGCTGGAAGTGTGCAACAACCGCATATCATCTTCACTTGTAGCAGTCTTTACTAATGGCCAACACCAGCTACAGGCTTATTTAAAAAGCAATTGCAAGAAGTCATGATAATGTACAAAATTGAGCAATTAATTTTTTGTGCGATTCATGTGTGAATCACATGCAGTGTCTACATTGCACAAATGGCCAGGCTGAGTGTCTGTTAAGGCGAACAAAGGTGATCTACAAATGCTTGGAACTCAGAAGAACTGGAAATGCCGGCTGTAATCTTGTTAGATCAAAGTAAAGTAACATTCACCTTATGAAAAACTTCCTAATAAAAATAAAATTATTTAAAGTTCCCCATTCGCAATTAACAAACACCCCATAACTATGCAACATTGTAATTATTCATATTTAGACAATAATCACACATGCTATTTTTAAACTTATTAATGGTGTATAGTAAAATGGTTGAACCTGCATCTGTCATCCAGGTATACACTATTCATAAAATGTGAAAATAAATAGAAATAAATAAAATAAAATGCTAAAAATATTAATATTGAATAATACATCATTTTTTTTTTTTTTTAAGTAAATGATGATCGCTCTGTATCAGAGAAAATGAACATTTCATGCATTATAGCTTGGGGGGTTAAAAATGTTTACATAAAATATCACTACATCATTAAATATAGTTTATTATGTAACTGTATATCAATAAATTTTAAATATGATATCACATGGTCCTCACAGTAGCTTGCAAAGCTAAAGCTAGATAGATAGTGATCAGTGGCGGCCCATCAATTAGGATTGGATTCCAATAGTTTTTTTTTTTTAGAAGCATGCGATTAGAAGCTAGAGGCTCAAATTGGCTTCAAAAAAGTGTGGGCTTGTGGAGGTAAAAGTGTGGGGCAAATGGACCACACAAGCCGCCACTGATATATCTATATATAGAGATATATTACTATGCAAAAGTTTTAGGAAGGTGTAAAGAAATGTTGTACAGTAAGAATACTAATAAGAACAAAATAAAGATCTTAATCAAATCAATATTTGATGCGACTACCCTTTGTCTTTACACCAGCATTAATTCGTATACATGCACACTGTAAGTCTGGTCATACGTTATACAATTTTCCTATTCAATTTCTTTAGATTTATTACATAGTTCATTACATAGTTTTGGTAAAAAAAGGAAAATTGTACAAGAAAATTGTAGAATGTATGGCCAGCCAAAGGCATTTTATAGCATTAGAGTCAGGTGTACGATTAACAGAAAACAGGTGTGTAGAAGGCTTAGAGCCCATTCACACAGGGGCAACACGACTTCCAGCACTACTTTGGGAGGCAACTTGGACACGACTTGAGTATGAATTATCAGGCAACTTCAAGTCGCCTCCAGGACAGGAGGTTTTCCAGTGGCCAAACAGCAATCAGCTCTGTGGGAGGAAGGTGTTTGCCTGAGAAATGTATGTTATCTTCCTGTATTGTTGCTTCAGTTAAGACAGTGATCCAACTTCTGAGGCGACTTCCATTGAAATCAATGGGTACAAGTTGCCTACAAGTCTGTTTGAAGTAGTACAGGAACCTTTTCTGAAGTTGGAGCGACTTTAGTAGATTACATTAAGACGGCTCCCATTCACTTCCATTCATTTTCTTGACCGCGCAACTTGGGGCGTCAAAGTCGGATCCCAGGTCGCCCCAGTGTGAACCAGCTCTTAAAACTGGATGAGGAACTGCCAGACTCTGCTACTAAGGTGAGGTTGTGGAGGACCGTTTTATTGCCCTAAAGGTCCATACACACGATCGGATTTTCTGACAACAATGGCTTGATGGATGTGTTTTATCGGACAATCCGATCATCTGTATGCTCCATCGGACAATTGTTGGAATTTCCGACAAACAAATGTGGGATAGCATGCTCTCAAATTTTCGCACAAAACATGTGTTCCATCGGATTATCCGAACGTGTGTACACAAATCCATCGGACTGAAATCCAAAGTACAAACACGCATGCTCCGAACCAATGCTAAACATCAGACAACAATAGCAGAAGTTGCCCAAAGTGTGGCGTTAAAGAGCTGAAAAATCACATGGCTTGGTGAATGTTGGCTGAAAATGTTCTGCCGTCTGTATGCAGAACAAAGTTCACGGCCAATGCCCCTTCGGACAAAAATTCACGGAAAAGTCAGATGGAAGTCCAATTGTGTGTATGAAGCTTTACACGATCAGAAAATCGTACAGAAAATACCACTACACAGCTTTCGAGAGCCATTAATATCTGACTGGACAATCCTGAACATTTTTCCCCTGCGATACTACATGGTACGATTTTTGTTTACTCAGTAGTAGTTGTACAAATACACTACAATACATAACTTCCAAACTTTTATTCTGTTATATTCTGAGAATTTTTGTAACTTTAGTAAACTCTTCATTTTCAATATGAGACTAGCATGCAAAAAAAAAGAATAATGGATGATCATTCTTCCGAGAATGTCATTGTGTGTACCAGTCATTAGTCACAGATCATGGTAAGAGTGAGCACAGCAACAAGACACAAGGTTGATATACATCATCAGCAAGGTCTCTCCCAGGCTAAGATTTCAAAACAGACCGTGGTTTCAAAATATGCTGTTCAAGCTCTTTTTGAAGAAGCCCAAATCAATGCTGGGGACTGTAGACACAGTGGTTGGCCAAGGAAATGTAATGCAGCAGATGAGACCCATTATGCTTACTTCCCTTTAACGCAAGAAAATGTCCAGCACTGCCATCGGCAAAGAATTGGTGGAAACCAGTGGGACCCAGATCTACTGTCCAGAGATGTCTATCCCAAAGTTGTCTCCATAGAAGTATTGCAGCCACAATGCTTAAAGTGTTACTAAACCCACAACAGTAAAATCAGCAGTAAATAATGCTAGTTAGACTTACTGTGGAACCTAAAGGGGTAATTCTGGGCATTGTTTAAAAAGACTGTTTAATCCCGTCTTCTCTGATCCTCCCTTCTTCCATAGTCCCCAATTCATTTCCCGATAGAGCAGAGCCTTGGGGCGCTCTGCACATGCTCACTTTGGTATGTATTGCTAGAGTTTTTTTTTTATTGGGAGGGTGCATGTGATCAGCACAGAGCCAATCAGCACTGTCCTGACAAAGGGTCAGGTGTCCTGCAGTGCCATGGGACAATAAAAGGAGAATGAAAACTCCTCCTACAGTCTTTAAACAGTGCTCAGCTGGACACTCATAGAAGTCATACAATTTCTATATAAATACAGCTGATGAGAAAAGGTATTTAGCAGTTTATATTTTCATGTACTGTGGGAGACAAAATATAGTGAATGCAGGGTCCTGGGTTTAATAACACTTTAATGCTACAGAGATAAAGGCTTGTTTAAAACCGATTTTACTGCAGATTCGATATATATTTTAGTATGCATAGTCTGGGCACAGGTTCTCCTTAACAAAGGGAAACTAGTTCACAAAAAGCAAAAAGAAATGGTAACCTTAGATAACAGTGCACAAAATAAGCACTTACCTATTGATTTTCCTGGTGGGCACAGTGTGGTCATAATGACATTAAGTTGTTCTTGTAAAATATTTACCATAAATATCTCAGAAGCAGAAATCTGAAAGAACTGTTCCTATAATTTCAGAAGACATAGAATATGTAAAAAATGCCTATAAACCAGAATATTTAGCATTAAAAAACAATACCAACAAGAAACTGCAATCATATTTATACCCATGTTTCATATTTTTTTTGCAAAAAATCGATAATTTACAAATAAATATTCTTAACATTTCTTTAAAAGCACACTGGTTATTTTACTGAGAGGTGACCATAGGTGGTGACATTTACGGCCGGCTACTTCCGGTTTCACATTGTTTTTAATGTTTTAATGCGAGTAGATTACCTGGAATTTTGGATTTTATACAATAAATATACAGAATTACGCTATATAACTTCTTTTGCCATTTGTACCCATCCCTGGAGGTTTGTTGAGGACAACACCTTTTGTAGCTGGAGTTACCGTCTGTGGGACCACAGAGCCCAGCAGTCCTCATAACATTTGCACACTTAATGGGATTCTGGGATTTCTGATGGTTCAGTGAGGACAACGGAAGCCGCAGTGATACAGCCAGTGGGACTACCAAGCCCAGCCACCCTCTCAAAGCGCATCCTACTTCTGTTATGGGAGTCCAGGATCTCTGGTGAGTGAGAGGGCACATAGAGGGGAGCATGAATTTTGCACTGAATTCTTCGGGTTCCTTTATCATAGTGCAGTCCTCCTTCACTTACCTCATCCTTTGATTTTGCTTTTTAATGTCCTTATTTCTTCTGAGAAATGCTCACTTCCTGTTCTTCTGTCTGTAACTCCACACAGTAATGCAAGGCTTTCTCCATGGTGTGGAGTGTCATGCTCACACCTCCCTTGGACTACAGGAGAGCCAGGACGCTCTCTATGTTGCAGATAGAGAAAGGAGCTGTGTGTTAGTGGGTGTCCTGACTCTCCTGTAGTCCAAGGGAGTGGGCGAGCACGACACTCCACACCAGGGAGAAAGCCTTGCATTACTGTGTGGAGGTACAGACAGAAGAACAGGAAGTGAGCATTTCTCAGAAGAAATAAGGACATTAAAAAGCAAAATCAAAGGATGAGGTAAGTGAAGGAGGACTGCACTAAGGTAAAGGAAGCTATCTAGGGGAAAAAAAATTGTACCTTTACAACCCCTTTAACCACTTAAGGACCGCCTACTGCACATTTACGTCGGCAGAATGGCACGGCTGGGCACATCAACGTATGTATACGTTGGTTTTAGTACCCAGCCGTGGGTCGCGGGCGCGCGCCCGCGACCCGGTCCGAAGCTCCAGGACCGGGACCGCGGGATTCGCGGACCCGATCGCCGCTGCAGTGCGGCGATCCGTCCCTGGAGCGGAAGAACGGGGAGAGCCGTGTGTACACACGGCTTCCCCGTGCTTCTCTGTGGCCGGAGCATCGATCGCGTCATCCCTGTAATAGGGGGACGCGATCGATGACGTCACACCTACAGCCACACCCCCCTACAGTTGTAAACACACACATTAGGGCACACATTCCCTACAGCGCCACCTGTGGTTAACTCCCAAACTGCAACTGTCATTTCCACAGTAAACAATGCAATTTAAATGCATTTTTTGCTGTGAAAATGACAATTGTCCCAAAAATGTGTCAAAATTGTCCGAAGTGTCCGCCATATTGTCGCAGTCACGAAAAAAATCGCTGATCGCCGCTATTAGTAGTAAAAAAAAAATAATTAATAAAAATGCAATAAAACTATCCCTTATTTTGTAAACGCTATAAATTTTGCGAAAACCAACTGATAAACGCTTATTGCGATTTTTTTTACCAAAAATACGTAGAAGAATACGTATCGGCCTAAACTGAGGAAAAAAAATGTTTTTTTATATATTTTTGGGGGATATTTATTATAGCAAAAAGTAAAAAATATTGCATTTTTTTTTAAATTGTCGCTCTATTTTTGTTTATAGCGCAAAAAATAAAAACCGCAGAGGTGATCAAATACCACCAAAAGAAAGCTCTATTTGTGGGAAAAAAAGGACGCAAATTTTGTTTGGGAGCCACGTCGCACGACCGCGCAATTGTCTGTTAAAGCGACGCAGTGCCGAATCGCAAAAACCCCTTGGGTCATTTGCCAGCGTATTGGTCCGGGTCTTAAGTGGTTAAAGAGCAGATAAAACTAGAAGGTTTTTGCAACCACAGGTGCTCTGAAGGGCCTAGCACTGGAGACAGTGGTCAGACCCTTCAGCTTCATATTGGCACGTGCCGCATCAATAGGAACATACTTCCTTGGTAATGAATGGCAAGAAGGAGCACAGATGTCAGCATCGAGTCTTTCATTGTTGTCTTTCAGGATGCAATTTCCTTGTCTTGCACCATGCACCAGGCCTTGAATGTTTTTTACCTTGTTCCCAATTCGGCACAGTAGATGAGGGAGAATCTGGAGGGATGGAAAGGGGTAGATCAGGTTGAACTGATCCAACAGTTTCACCAGAGTATCCACTGCAAAGGCCCGAGAGTCCCTGGACCTGGTGATGAACTTGTTCAGTTTGTTTTTGAATGGGTAATAGGATATCCACATTTGGTGGTTACCACCTATTGTGAAGGGTTTGAAAAACTTTGAAAGACTTCTGGATTGAGAGTCAATTCTCTAGGATCCAGATACTTGTGGCTGAGAAAATCCCCCTGCCAATTTCCACACATGCAATGTGGACTGCAGGCAGGCCTGGAACTTGAAAGTTCTGTCCAAAGGATGATCAATTCTGCTCCCCTTAGAGAAGCACGATTTCTGGCGTTCCTTGATGACCGATGTGGAGCATAGCCATGGCAGTGTTTGACTGTATTCTTGTAGAACGTCCTTGCAATAGAGCAGTCCAGAGTTAAAGGGATAACTGAATCACCCTCAGTTCCAGAATGTTGATTGAAAGGTGAGCCTCCTATAGTGAACCAAGTCCCTGCACCAAGGTGTTCAGGACTGCTCCCCAAACCAACTCTCTGGCATCACTCATGAGAATCATCAGTGACTGCAGATGAAAGGGTTTCCATAATGCCTTGACTTGAAGTCCACCTTGGCAGGGAGAGTTTGGCCTTGCAATTCATGTTTATTGTGCAGTCCAAGGATTGAGTCTGTTTGTCCAACATGACTAGAATGAAACTGTAATAGCCTAAAGTAAAACTAGGCAAATTGCACCTCCTCTAAGGAGTCTGCCATGAAACCCAAGATCGTCATCAATGCAAGAACAAAGGGCTTCCCTCATCAAATGGCATGAAACAAAAATAAAGACGGTGGTCTCGAGGCAGAAACATTCTGAAAAAATTTGTGTTCAGCCTTAGATCCAGGTACTCCCATCTGTGAGATGAAACCAGCAATGACTTTTGTAGGATGAGGATCAAACTGAATCTCTGCAGAACCTTTACTGTCTGTTGAATGATAGGGAGCACTGATACTTTAAATGCAGATCATCGAAGTACCTCAAAACATGGTTCTCCTGAGAACAAAGAAAAGCCATTGAAAGACCATTGACGGGCCAAAGGGAAGGGAGATAAACTGGTAATGCTGTCACCCACTGCAAAATGCAGGTAGTATCGAGGAGATGGAAATATGGGAATGTGCAGATTCGGTAGCCTGATTGTCAATCTAGACCAGAAAACCCACCAGGAGGAGGGATGCAATGATTGGCCTGTCATTTTCCATGGAAAATATCTCAACACATTTAAACAAATTTAGAGTTTTTTTTAGATCCAGAATGAGTCAACCTTCTCAATTTAGTTTTGGAACCTTAAAGAAGTTTGAGCATAACCCTTGAACGCATTCTGTTGGTGGTACAGGGAAAAAGATCCCATGGCTCAAAAGATTTTGGGACAGCAGAAAGCAGATGTGACTGCCATGATGGCGAAGTTTAAAACTTAAAGTGGATGTAAACCTGATTTTTTTTATAGACTTCTATCTTGTACAGTAGAGGATGTCAAGTCATCTGTGCCCAGTTTATCCAGCTCTGAGCAATCTTTTTGTCTTTTTTTAGTGAGATTATAAAAACAACACAAAAGATAAGTTTGTGTCGCTACATCCCCCATTGCTGTGACTGACATCCGATTTCTTTATCTCATGAACGGCATGAGAGAGAAAGAGAGTTACAATTCCAGCTTCACATCCCTCCCCTTTTCTTCCCCAGCTCTCCCATGACTGGCTGATCCACACCTCAGCATGATTCGGAATTCTGAAGTCATGTGGTGCATTTCTTGAGTTTTGACTAGATGTTACTCAAAACTCAGGAACAGGAGCGTAGGAGGGTGTAGAGGTAGGCAGGGAGTCTGGTGACATCATGACTCCGGCCCATTTGTGGACTTGTGTTTTTTTTTAAACCAAACTATGTAACCCAGTTGCAATGGTTTACAATGATTCTGAGTCCTGTACGGTCAGGAAAAGTTACTCTACCTATAATGTCCCCATTTCTATTGTATGTGGAGATTTTTTTATATATATATATATATATATATATATATATATATATATATATATATATATATATATATATATATATATATATATATATATATATATAAAAAAAACAATCACTTTTATTACTGCATGAATTCCATACTATAACCATGCTACCCATCGTTATAAAGTGAATGAGCACTTATACAGTGAAATATTTAGCCTAAAAGAGATTGGCATTATTAACCACTTCAATACCCAGCCATAGACAATTGACGGCCTGGGATGGGATTTACCATCCTAAGTGGCCGTCAATTGACGGCCTGGGTATTGCAGGCGAATATCTGGACGATGCCTGCAGCCAGAGGCATCATCCAGATATCCATCTCTTCAGCCGGCGATTCTGCACAAAGTAAGAACGATCATAGCGGCGGTTCCGCCGCTTGATCGTTCTTACAGGCCGCGGGAGGGGACATCCCCCCCCTCCCGCCGCCATCCGGTGCTTCTCCGGGCTTACCTGTACCTTCGGGGGCCCGGAGAACGAATCGTCGGCGGCGGCAGGAAGCATAGAGATGACTGGTGACCAGATGGTCACCAGTCATCTCTATGACCGTCGGAGGACCCGGGCGCGATCTGATGACGTCACGCCCGGGTCCCCGTATGTAAACAAAGCCGCGATTGCGGCTGTAAGTCACCATTCATGAGATCGGTGAATTTTTTTTCACCGATCTCATGGTTTCCAGCCTGGAGGTGAGATGTGAGGTCTTATTGACCCCACATCTCTCCATAAAGAGGACCTGTCACACACATTTCCTATTACAAGGGATGTTTACATTCCTTGTAATAGGAATAAAAGTGGAAAAAAAAAAAAAAAAAATGAAAAAAAGTGTAAAAATAAATAAAATATAAGTAAAAAAAAATAATAAAAGATAAAAAAAAAATGAAAACGCCCCTGTCCCCGATAGCTCGCGTGCAGAAGCGAACGCACACGCAAGTCCCGCCGACATATGTAAACGCCGTTTAAACCACACATGTGAGGTATCGCCGCGTGCGTTAGAGTGCCAGCAACTAATCTAGCACTAGATCTCCTCTGTAAATCTAAACTGTAACCTGTAAAAAATAAAGCGTTGCCTAGGGAGATTTTTAAGTACCGAAGTTTGGCGCCATTCCATGAGTGTGCGCATAATTAAAGCGTGACATGTTGGGTCTCTATTTACTCGGTGTAACATAATCTTTCACATAATACAAAAAAATTGGGCTAACTTTAGTGTTTTGTTATTTTTTTAATTCATAAAACAATTTTTTTTACAAAAAAAAGCGTTTGAAAAATAATTGCGTAAATACCGTGCAAGATAAAACTTTGGAATGACCGTCATTTTATTCCCTAGGGTGTCTGCTAAAAAAAACCATATATAATGTTTGGGGGTACTGTGTAATTTTCTAGCAAAAGAATGATGATTATTACATGTAGGAGAGAAGTGTCAGAATAGGCCCGGTATGGAGGTGGTATAAAAGCCTAGTATTGAAGCGGTTAAAACAGCTAAAAAAAAAAAAAAAAAAAAAAAAAAAAGAAAAAAGAGAACCACTGGCCATAGCAACCAATTATTTGATCAAATCTATTGTAATATCACAACAGTTAAAACGGCTTATAGTTTTGACCAGCATATTTTCTTTTCCTGTTATTGGAATCAGCCATAGATTAAGCAAATATTTTTATATTATTGTAACATTGGGACAGATCACGAACAATAACCATACCATCTGCAAGCTGCAAGACAAAGTGTATGTATATATAAAAAAACAGTGCTAAATTTACCCTCCTTTCTAAGCACCACCCAGCGCTTAGGTAAGGCGTCAATGATAGGTGAACAATGAACAGTTAATAAATTCTATATAGTAATGGGAGAGAGATCGCAAGGTTACATAACAATGGTTAGCAGCTGCTTAAATTGAAAAATATGGATAAACAACAAAAAATAAAAGAACCAAAATATAGTCCAAATATAGATTGCAGCAGCGCTTAAAGTTCTCACAGAAGAGAAAATACTTTCTTATAAGGTGATAGTCCCAAAGGAAATAAACATGCCAATCTAATGAAAAAGAGTGTTCATGGAGGGCAGAAGATTGTGCACTGTAGATGACCAGGATGAAGTGGATCTTCTTATCAAACCACCCATATGACACCACGTGACATCAAACGACCCCTCATGGGGATGTGCTTACCACAAAGATAAGTACAGATGACCTTTCACACCACCAAGTATCTCTTTCTCCTCCTTAGAATCTCCTTGTGCAGCCTATGAGTCTGGATACAACTCGGGTTCATGCAAATAACAACAGCAGAAAACGCTCCATAGCATAATACTGTTTTGTTTATTAAATACAATGATCCCAAAAAAAAACAAACCTTATTCATATGCACGTACCCGTTAAAAGACAATTCAAACGTTATAGTGAGGGATTTGTTACCACCAGCCGTCCATCAGCAGAACACACTATCGGTTAAGCCTCAATGACGCGCACGTCACTTCCGGGTATCGCGATGAGTCACAGCCCTGACGTTTCGTCCAATCTGGACTTCTTCAAAGGGTGTACACAAAACAGTATTATGCTATGGAGTGTTTTCTGCTGTTGTTATTTGCATGAACCCGAGTTGTATCCAGACTCATAGGCTGCACAAGGAGATTCTAAGGAGGAGAAAGAGATACTTGGTGGTGTGAAAGGTCATCTGTACTTATCTTTGTGGTAAGCACATCCCCATGAGGGGTCGTTTGATGTCACGTGGTGTCATATGGGTGGTTTGATAAGAAGATCCACTTCATCCTGGTCATCTACAGTGCACAATCTTCTGCCCTCCATGAACACTCTTTTTCATTAGATTGGCATGTTTCTTTCCTTTGGGACTATCACCTTATAAGGAAGTATTTTCTCTTCTGTGAGAACTTTAAGCGCTGCTGCAATTTATATTTGGACTATATTTTGGTTCTTTTATTTTTTGTTGTTTATCCAAAGTGTATGTATAACCAAAACAAAAATACCTGACCAAAGTTTGAATGCTTACCTGCACTAGCCCAAAAACAAAAAAAACAACAAAACAAAACATACTTTGGACTATACACACACACACGCAGATTTTTTTTTTAAGGTTCAGTAAGAAACAGCCACTACAACAAATGCTTGTGCAGGAACCCTTCAACCCTTGAAAATATTAACACAGAATACAAACATATCCTAAAGCAACATCACTCCATTGCCTATTTAACAGCGCATTTACTGTATACCTCCAAATCATAAATCATTATACTTACTGCATGCCTCCACAAATGAGCATTAAGTGACCCAGTTTCATCTTCCAGTGTAAGGTTCATAACAAAGACATATGTTAAGGGTTCAATACCCAATGCTAAATCAACAAAATAGAGAAAATAATGTTTTAGTGGATAGTTTTCTCATATTTTAACACGTATAAGTATATTTTGTTTAGTGAAAAACACTACTCCTCATCTTTACTTTTCAAAGTTTTGTGTGTGGGGCGATACAAGGTTTTAAAAAATCTCCCCTAGGGGAGAAAAACACTGCGCTAACGTGAATAAGTAAAAATATATTGAATAAAAAAGCTGCCAGTACCAATTACTTAAACCAAAGCAATCCACAAAACTATAAAAAAACTATAGGTACAGCGCTAAAAATTATGACATATATATGTGAAAAATAACAAATTAGTGAAAAAGACTTAAAAATGAAGTGAAAATGATGTGATTAAAAAAAATGAGAATCGAAAGTGATCCAATTAATATAGTCCATAATATGTGAAATTTGAACAAAAAAATCTTCTTCCACCAAACGACACCCAGTGAATAAGGTTGGCTCCTTACCACAAGAATAGACCGTATGTGAACCGGTCAGATGAGCATGGGGATGATTATAGTCTTCCCAGACCAACTTCTCCAAAGCAACAGACAGAACAATTGATGGTTCCACAACGTTGTTTAAAGTAAAGCATGGGGATGTTTCAAAGGCTCATGGGAGAGAAAACAAAAGGACCCATAGTGTAATATGCAAAGATAGCGGGTTTATTGAACAAAGATAAATGGAGATAAACTCACATTTCAGTTGAAAAAACTGCGCGGTATAATAGTTTAAAGTTGCGGCGTCTCCTCTGTTCCGTGTTGGGGCTCCGTACTGTGTTGTCCGTATCCGGTGGACGTGATGACGCACCACTGCTAGGCCACACCTACGCGTTTCGTCATCAAAAGACGTCGTCGGGGATTGGCTGGCCGTTCGCGTCATCACGATGCCCTTAAATAATAAACCTGCGCCATCTTTGAAGAGGGCGGAAGTGCGGGCTTGATAGGGAAACGAATAACGTCAGCATCAACGCGTTCATCGCGTGCGACGTTAACTACACTAACGGAGCATAAAGTATTAGAGAAAAGGAAGACTGCCATCTTGTGGAGGGAAAGGAGAACACAGACCGGCCCAAAAACGAAAATACATATTGAAAAGGAGGCGCCGCAACCTATAACGACACTATATGAAATATCTGACATAATTCAAAAAATACAAAATAAGCACGATGTGCAATAAACATATTAATAATAAAATTAAAATAAATTAAATACATAACATGAATATGTTTTAAAATTAATAAATCAATAGAAAAATATACAATATATATAAAAAAATATACACTATATATCTAAATCATAAATAGAAATAAATTTAAAAAAATTTATTTAAAAAATTAAAAAATATACAATATAAAAAAGAATTAATGAATTCACTTTATATGATTAAAAAAAGCAATGAAGCTGAATAGGGATAATTAGGTATTATTTAAAAAACAATTAATGTCCCAATCCACGTTCAACCCAAAAGGAATATAAGATCTCATCTCAAATATCCATCTGGTTTCAATCCTGGATATAGCCCTAACTTTATTAGTACCCCTCCAGTTAGGACATAACTTCTCAATAGGGACAAAAAGAGTCCCTTTAATTGATTTGTTGTGATGTTTAGCATAGTGTTTCGAGAGGTTATGTTTGGGGAACCCACTTCCTACTTTCCCCAGATGTTCTTCTAGTCTAACGTGCACCGCTCTTTTTGTACGCCCTATGTACTGCTTAGAGCATGGGCATTGAATGAGATATATGACACATTCACTTGAACAGGTGATGAATGTGTCAATATTGTAGGTCTTATTAGTTTGAGTTGACTGAAAAGTCTCTAACTTCCGTCCCTGGATGGCATTGATTTTGCAAATCTTGCATTTCCGACACGGAAAAAACCCCTTCATATTTTGAAAAAATTGAAGTGCTTTAGGAGGATTGATCACATTAGGGGCCACTTTAAACCGCAAAGAGGGGGCTCCCCTAAAAATGACCGATGGGCGATCCGGGATAATTGGACCTAATATCCTATCATTTTTAAGGACATTCCAATGTTTATTAAGTATTTTTTTGACCGAAAAGTGTTGATTAGAATAGCTGGTCAACATAGAAAATCCAAAATCAATTGCACTATTACGGTTAGCCTTCTGGTTACCACTCAACATCTGGTTCCTGTCCATGATACTCACTAGATTGATGGTTTCATCTATTTTTAACTCCTCATATCCCTTTTCTAGAAATCTAGATTTCAACACAAGGGCTTGTTGATAATAGTCGGTCAAGGTGGTACAATTTCTCCGAATTCTTTGAAACTGACCCTTAGGCACAGCATTAAGCCATTGAGGGTGATGACAACTGGATAAAGGTATATATGCATTACGATCAGTGTCTTTAAAAAAGGTGGTGGTTTGCACCAAACCATCAAGAATCTTGATATCAAGGTCTAGAAAGTGGATCTGTGATTCACTCATCTCATATTTGAGAAAAATACCCTTGGTGTTTTCATTAAGGCTGGAAAGGAATGTATCCAGGGAGGGGAGGTCACCCTCCCACACCACCAAAATGTCATCAATATATCTTTTCCAAAGCCTTAATTGACCGGGAGCATTATCATCAATAACTTCCCTCTCCCAGAACGCCATAAAAAGATTAGCTAAACTCGGAGCAAATTTAGCTCCCATGGCAACTCCGCAGTTTTGAATATAAAAATTGCCATCAAACCAAAAATAGTTATGGCTTGTGGCAAAAATTAACAAATTAATAATAAAATCTTTCTGTATCACCGATAGAGTTTTATCCTGTTCCAAATAAAAACGCACCGCTTCCAACCCATGGGCATGTGAGATGACTGTATATAAAGAATTAACATCTGCCGTAGCTAGAATATACCCGTCCTTCCAACCAACCTCTGTTAAGAGGTTAATCACCTGCGTAGTATCCCGCAGGTAGGAAGGGGTACTGGTAACCAAGGGCTGTAAAAACTCATCTATATATTTGCCTATTCGGGCGGTCACGGAGTCTATGCCACTGATTATTGGGCGGCCTGGTGGTTTAAATAAGTTTTTATGCACCTTAGGAAGGTAATAAATCACCGGAATTCTCGGTGCCGAAGGTACAAGATAGGCCCTTTCTTTTTTATTTAGAAGGCCCAAAGAAAAACCCTCATTGATTAAAACTTTGAGCTCTTTCTTGAATTTAACTGTAGGGTTAATGGCTAGTTGACTATAGGTGTCTGCATCCGATAGAAGCCGGTTCATTTCTTCCATATAGTCACATTTATTAAGAATTACTACGCCACCACCCTTATCAGCTGGCCGTATCACTATGTCATTACGTGCACAGATCTGCTTCAAGTTTGATTGAAAATCATGGTTGTTTCTAAATCTCGGAATTTTAAGATCTGTAATATCTTTCAACACCAGTTCCTTGAAGGTCTGGATAGAAGGAGCAGTAAACCCTGGTGGGTTAAACAAAGAAGCATTTGATAGCTTAGTATGTCTAGTAGGGACAGTATTCATAGTGTTAATTGGAGTTAAATGAGCAACTGGCTGGGTCGTAGAAGCCATTGGGATCTGACTCCGATTACCAATGGGATTTAAAATAAAATGCCTCTTAATATTCATTTTCCGAATAAATTTGTGGGCATCAATAAAGGTTTCAAATTTATTCAGAGAACGGGGAGGTGCATATTTCAGGCCCTGGCTAAGAACCGATTGCTCACCTGTTGAGAGCTGAGCGCTGCTCAAATTAAACACGCCACTGATATTTATCGTTTCCTTTTTTTTTGGCCCTGATCCTCCTCCCCCCTCTTGACCCTCTCTTTCGTCGTGACCCCTTTTGGGTCTGTTGTTGGCTATAGGAAAAAAACGACGTGGACTCTCATTCCCTCTAAAATTAGAGGGGGAATCCAAATCATGTCTGAACCTTATAGAGTGATCAATGAAATCACCTGGATGTCTGGAAACAACAGGCTCATCCTCAAATCTGTCATCTTGCTGATGTAAGAGAGGGGTGAACCTGTTGTGTGTAGGGAACCAGTTCCCTCTAGGGGTATGTCCTGATGGCTGATGATAATAGTCTCTCGGATCATTCCTAGTGTTAGCCTGCGTGTAATGGTTAACCTGGGGTGAACGATAATGGCCTCTAGGGTCAATAGGTCCATAATAGGTATGATCATTAACATAACCAGAGGGATCACGTATGGGTTTACCCCTTTGCGAATAGTTGTTGGTCTGATGTGTATATTGAGTATCAAAACGACCCGGTTGTGGTCCCTTTGTTTTTTTAAATTTCCCTCTAGTATTCTTAGGCTTAACCGAATTATAACCGGGAGGGATATGTGATGGAGGATTATGATTACCCTGTGCTCCTCTCCCAGTAGTCCTCAGAGTGGTTGAAACTGAAGATGGGCGAATGGATGGCATAGTGGGGTTAGAGCCCTCTAAAGAAAATGTAGGGGCAGGAACAACCTCCATGTCCTCCTCAACCCTGACTTGCCATTTAAAGACCATTCTATTCGAATAATCCATAACATCTCGATTGTACTTTTTCTTTTTTTTGGCTTTTTGGTCGAGTTCTTCTTTCTCAAGAAAAGTTTTAAGGAAGTCAGATTTGATTTTATAGACTTCTTGATCCTTAAAAGGAATTAATTTTTCTTTAAGAAGAGTGATTTCTTCATTAAGAGATTTCAACTTGTTCCGTTTCTTTATGATCAAAAACTGTAAGAAGTTGACCCCTGTATCGTTAAAATATGAATACCAACCATCAAGATCAGTCTCCCCCTTCTGAGGGCTGACTTCCCATCTGAGGCTACGGGGAACCATTTTCTGACATACATACTGTTCGAGATATGCGATATCCCAGTTAGTATGCAGCTCAGAAACAAGGAGATTTTTTAATCTCAAAAAAACCCCTCCTACTTCATCGATCAAATCAATATTTCCATCAAAAACACCCTCTAAGTTGATGTTATGCTGGGAACGGAACTCAAAGATGTCCATGATGGACTGAAAGCTGCAATGTTGTGGTTATAGAGACAACAAAAGACATAAAAAATCTCCCCTAGGGGAGAAAAACACTGCGCTAACGTGAATAAGTAAAAATATATTGAATAAAAAAGCTGCCAGTACCAATTACTTAAACCAAAGCAATCCACAAAACTATAAAAAACTATAGGTACAGCGCTAAAAATTATGACATATATATGTGAAAAATAACAAATTAGTGAAAAAGACTTAAAAATGAAGTGAAAATGATGTGATTAAAAAAAATGAGAATCGAAAGTGATCCAATTAATATAGTCCATAATATGTGAAATTTGAACAAAAAAATCTTCTTCCACCAAACGACACCCAGTGAATAAGGTTGGCTCCTTACCACAAGAATAGACCGTATGTGAACCGGTCAGATGAGCATGGGGATGATTATAGTCTTCCCAGACCAACTTCTCCAAAGCAACAGACAGAACAATTGATGGTTCCACAACGTTGTTTAAAGTAAAGCATGGGGATGTTTCAAAGGCTCATGGGAGAGAAAACAAAAGGACCCATAGTGTAATATGCAAAGATAGCGGGTTTATTGAACAAAGATAAATGGAGATAAACTCACATTTCAGTTGAAAAAACTGCGCGGTATAATAGTTTAAAGTTGCGGCGTCTCCTCTGTTCCGTGTTGGGGCTCCGTACTGTGTTGTCCGTATCCGGTGGACGTGATGACGCACCACTGCTAGGCCACACCTACGCGTTTCGTCATCAAAAGACGTCGTCGGGGATTGGCTGGCCGTTCGCGTCATCACGATGCCCTTAAATAATAAACCTGCGCCATCTTTGAAGAGGGCGGAAGTGCGGGCTTGATAGGGAAACGAATAACGTCAGCATCAACGCGTTCATCGCGTGCGACGTTAACTACACTAACGGAGCATAGAGTATTAGAGAAAAGGAAGACTGCCATCTTGTGGAGGGAAAGGAGAACACAGACCGGCCCAAAAACGAAAATACATATTGAAAAGGAGGCGCCGCAACCTATAACGACACTATATGAAATATCTGACATAATTCAAAAAATACAAAATAAGCACGATGTGCAATAAACATATTAATAATAAAATTAAAATAAATTAAATACATAACATGAGGTTTTACCCACTTGCAGGTCCCTATTGCTAAATGTGACCCCAGGGAGAGTAATCATTCTCTGTCCCTCCTCGAAGAGGGAAGACACTCAATAGTTGCCAAAAAAAAGTGTTTTTTATATTGCCCCCAGGTCTACAGAGCAAGGGGCTGTGGGTTGAAAGAAGCCACAACATGTTGCAGATTTCCAAGGCTCCTCTTTTTATCAAACTCTTCAGGGCTGCTTGTGATGTGGGGTAGTGGTGTCTACAGGACCTTACAAGCATACCTTGTGAATGCACAGTAGACCATATACGTGAGAGGTAGAGTGACAACACTACCACCCCATGGATAGCTCTATCAACCTATTATAGAAAGTGCCGGGATCTATTGCATCACTTTTACTTTTTGGGTTTAGCAACACCTTAATTGTCAGGGTTCTACTCATATCCCATAGGATTTTTTTCCCAGAAAGCATATTAAAATGCACTGCAGTGAAGGAAGCCATGAAGTGCAGCTTATTGCAGAGATCTGGCTGTCAAGGCTGGGAGAAGGTCTTAGCACAGTGGTCTAATGGCATCAAACTCTGGAGCAGTTAACCCCATCTCTGCACTCCATGACACTGCAAATTGCAGCACAGAGAACAAACTATTATTATAAGCAGCACCCTGCTCTTCTTTTGCTCCATGTTGGGTGTTAAAATATTAGTTCACCTTTACAGAAAAAGTCTGTAACCCCACCCCCCACAGGTCCCCGCTGTACTTGGCTCCTGCAATCCTCTTCACTGGTCAAGGTATTTAAAATTCCTACTGTTGTGTCCCCTCTCCATCCAGTGCTGCCAGGACAGACCTGATTCTGATTGGAGAGCGCCATCCGGTCCAAATTTCCCAGACCAGTGGAGCTGCTTGTGAGGAAAATGTGTATAATTTGCGCCACAGAAAAACAATGTTAATTCTCCCAACTAGTGGGTAGAATTACGTGTGATTAAACCTAGATATATTAAATATACCAGTTTAAGAGCTGCCACCTAAAAATTTTTCAGTGTGTGATAAATACAAGTAGAATCGGAAGTGAAGGGGCGCTGAAAACACAAAATCAATACAAAATTATGTGTATATATATACATTGAAATCTATTATTACAAAAATCATATATTATTAGTGGAGTGAACTAGTGTCCATACAATGAAATAAAAGAAAAGTCCCAATAGTGCTAAATAATAAATAATAAGCACCCAATGGTATATCTCAGCTCAAAAATGACGTAGATATTGCAGTTCTGGAACCACCACCATATATTTGCACCCGATGTGATCGATAGAAATGGCTCCTTACCAATACTAGTAGACTCTTTTAATTAAAAAAGAAGTCATAAACTGCTTATGTCAATGGGATGACTCAGAATGATCCGGATAGGCACGTCAGATGATCCAACATTCATATAGATAGGAACAGAAAGGCAATCATAGTGAAGTATTGTTTATTAAAATATAATAAAAAGTAACATGCCAAATGGCTGCTTACTCAGATTGTGCCCTGATCCCGGCACTGAGGCTTTAAAGCGTATATTCGATATCCAATCGAACCCGCGGATTCGGATGTAGGACGGTGATCCGTCGCGCTGGTAGTCTCACTGGCCGGCGTACGTTCTACGGTCGAAGCAACGTGGATTCGGAGAAGGATCGAAAGTCCGTCGCACTGCTAGTTCCACTAGTCGGCGTGCGTTCCACCGTCGGAAACCAACGGACCCGGAAATCGGAAGTGGTAGGGAAAAGCGTGACTGGTTAGCGCCTCGACGTACGTTTCGTTGTTGTCGTCATCAGGAAGCGTAACCAGTCACGCTGTGAAGTTGTATTTACCCAATGGCCAATTGAGATTGATAGGGGAACTAGCCAATCAAATTTTTTAACGCCTGCGAACAGAAATTGTTACAACTAATGATTCGAAGGCGTAGGTCCAAAAATGTGCTGTTGGAGGCCAATATAGCGGATCTCAGAGAACAAATGAGACCGCATATGGGCTCCCAAGAGTTTTTAGATAGATCTCAAACCTTACAGGTGCATCTGTCTAAATATGATGGTGAAATCAAACAAAAGAAATTGAAAAAATACCAGAGAGACATCATAGATTATGATGAACATAAGGGGCCAGATTCAGGTAGTCCAGAGCATCTTTGCTCTGGAGTAACGCTTCTCATTTGCGTTGCGCTGCTGAAATTTTAGGAGCAAGTGCTGTCATTCACGAAGCACTTGCTCCTAAAGTTGCGGCAGCGCATCACAAATGAGCCGGCGGAATTCAAATTTAGCGGGTACGGGGCGTGTAGTATGCTAACTACGCGCGATCCCGCCGCCAACGTACTGCGCATGCGTCGAGTGTCAAAACATCCCCGTGCGCATGCTCCAAAATCTGTGAATGAACGTCAATGACGTCACATTCCCATTCATGACCGTTTTACGCAAGCGACGTTTTTTTTTTTTTTTTCCCGACGCGATGACGACGCCTATACCTAACATAGGATACTCCAACCCCATGTAGGTATATCTATGCGCCGCGTATCCCGTCCGGAAACGTCGTATCGTCATTGCGTCGCGCCGGATTTCGATCGTGAATTGCCGATTTCCGCTCATTAACATATTTTTTGAGCGTAAATCGGCGGGAACGCCCCCGGCGCCATTTTTAAGTTGAAGTAACGATGCGATGGCGAAACTCAGTTACGCTGCTCGCATCGGAACTTCAACCCGGCGTTTCTTGTTTTCTGGTTACAGAAAACAGAAACGCCGGCTCAAAGTCACAGTTAGGCTGGCGGATCACTCGATCCGCCAGCGTAACTGTTCCTGAATCTGGCCCAAGGTATATAAGTGGCAGTCAGATTTAGATCCAGCGCAATCAAAAACAACAACAACAGGGGAGATAGGAAAATAAGTGCGTACAGGGACTACCCAAATCATGGATAAACCCAATAAAAACACCAGTACCCCTAAAAAACACCCCAAAGGCCCCAATAAAACTAAAGGCCCGTACCCACTGGGAGATAGGAATAGACCACCTAACAACCAGACTCCACAGTATTCACAAGCCTATAACACTTACCCTACATATGGTGCACCTACGTACAATAGGTATGCCCCATTAGATGATAGAGTGGGAGAGGACAACTACTATTATTATAATCAGGGTCCTAGTCAGTATACACCCAGACCACCACGGGGGCAATATAGAGGTAACCATAGAGGGCGAGCCTCATATTATCAAAATAACCAACCGCGGGGAGGGGGGGAATGGAGAGGCTGGAAAGAGCCGTACAAAATTGCCAGCCCCGTCCCCCACCAGCCTTCAAAAAACATAGAAAAAGAGGTAAGAGGGGGGCGTGACTTGCCTTGAGGGAAGATGGACGCTTAAGCCTTGAGCTCCGACAGACCACAGCCTTCCATCAGCACTTTTCAGGGGATTTCTGCGCCCTCTCACCCCCAGAGAGATGGGAACCTCTTCCCGGCACTCCTCCACATCTCGCTCGCGTTCTCCCAGGGACACTACTGGTGCCCAGACCCAGCAAATCCCGGACATTTTCAGGACCCAAAGACCCAACATGGCGGCGCCACCTCACGACAAGGCCCCATCCCGGGCCCCGGCGGAGATAATCCTAACGCCTACAACTCTCCCCCCGCCCGCCCGAGGCACCGGAGCACCTGGAACTCTGACACAGCCGAGCTTGTCAGACTTACACGCGGTTGCCGCGGATATCAAAAACACCCTATTCGCGGCCATTACGGACCTCAGCCATGAAATACGCGCCATTTCCACACGAGTGCAGGACATTGAGGTAACCACCGCCAAACACCACACGGCACTGAAGGTGACAGGCCACAAGCTGGATACCCACACCCTGCAGCTCCGGGACCTCCAAAGACACGTGGAGGACCTGGACAACCGGGGCCGCCGCCGGAACCTCAGGGTAAGAGGTCTGCCGGAGTCGGTGGAACCGGAGAGTATCTTACCTGCAGTGACGGAGCTCTTTAACCATGTCCTGGATAGACCACCGCTGACAGCTATTCCAATGGAGCGTATCCACAGAGCGCTGAGGCCAAGGGGCAAAGAGACAGACCCTCCGAGGGATATTATTTGTTGCCTGGAAAGCTTCCAGACCAAGGAGGACATCCTTAGAAAGGCCCGGGGGAAGCCGCGACTGGAACGTGACGGCCGTCCGATCCAAATATACCAAGACCTCTCGGCTATCACTTTGCGCCACCGCAAGGACCTCCGTCCGCTGCTCGATGTTCTCCGAGCGAGGGGAATCCAGTACCGTTGGAAATTCCCGTTCGCCCTCTCAGCCACGCACCTAGGCCGCTCAGCACTCCTCCGTGTCCCGGAGGAACTGGAGGACTTTTGCAGGGCACTGGACATCCCGTATGTGGAACTCCAGAGCTGGTATGCGGAATTCGAGGTGCCCAACCTTCGCCGTGGACCCCCCCGTGAAGAAGAGCAGATGGATACGCAGCACACCCGTCACAGGAGACGCCGCTCGCCTTCCACCAGCGAGGAGACTCTGCCTCAAGCATCTCCACACGGGAACCATCCGCTCAGCCCGCACAAAACCCCACAGCCCCGCAGGGCACGCCGCGACCATTGAGGCCTAACACTTGTCCCGCTCTGGGTCCATACCGAACTACCCTCCCTACCCCGGTCACACTATGAACTCCCTCCATCCGTCCCCTCTCAACTGCGGCTCTTCACCAGGAACTGGCACCCAGACGCACAGAATGACAGCTTCCGCTATCCGGATCTTCTATGGCTGCTCCTCTCTACCGGCACAGGGATGGTGACAATGTTATCATCCCCCCGATCCGCGCTGCACTGGCTGTGAACCACACTATCTCCCCGCCGAGGATGAAGTATCTGTGCTTCCCGACCGGACTCCAACTCTCGCCCCGGAGCGCCCGCCTTAAACGACACTAAAGCGACTTACTATCTCAACCGCGCTGGACTTAACTCTATCGCCAACCCAGCTGTCCCGATCCCCCCCGGTTGGTTCTCCTCCCTACTGGACTGTATGTCCCATTGGCGCACTGTCTTCCGCCTACGACCCAAAGGAGAACACCGGTGGGACATAAGTGGAACCCCATCATCACCGCCTTCCTGGGTTGCCATTACACCACTGTGTTTATGGCTGCAGACGACGGCTACTAAGGTGAACTATTGTGCTATTAGATGCCTACTCGAACAATGTGCAGCTAAGTATACATTTTTCTTGTAGAGTGTTAGTTAATTTGTTATTTACAGTGCGATTTATTGGCCCCCGGGAATACCTGCATTTGACAGACACACCCCGCTATGATGAGGGCGTTCCTGTACTATTTTCTAGCCAACCGCCCGCAAATGGATTGTCCTTCTCCTTCCGCTCCCCAGACCCGCCTCCATCCCAACCCCCCTGTCTGACGCTAGGTGCAGGAGCTCCGACGGGCCGTGTCTACAGCCCCTATGCCTATCCCCTCATACTTGTACTGCACACCCACCGCAGCGAAAACCCCCCCCCCTATAGGGGCTTGTGAACCGCTCCTATTATCCATCCCTCCCGACTCTGGTGTGACACCTCGCCCCCACTCACCTGCTATCTGAAGACACAAGTGTCTATACTCTGGCCCCACTCGGACCGGGCATCCTGCCCCTGACACTTCTCCCATCCTCGTCCCAGCCCGTGCCCCCTCCCCCGTCACTCCCAGCCTTCCCATCTCCTCCTTCCCACCTTCCTTGTCTGTATGGACCCATTGCGGTTTAATGGGAACACTCCCTCACATCCCTGCACAGTTGCATTGTTATTTTGCTCTGACTCTGCCTGCCCACAGGAGGACAGGTGATAGAGACTATTAATACTGGTACTCCCATTGCCTCACCGTTGCCTCGCCCTATGTTAATGAGAGTTGTTTATTTTTGTTTATTACTGTTATGTTTATTAGATATGACTGCCCCCTTACAGTTGATTCATAACTGCCAGGGTTACCCTTCCACACCCGCCACTGTCCGCCCTGTGGATAACGCGTGGAAAAGCTTTTTACACCAGTGAAACGACTGATTATCAGACCGGCAATATCCCACAAGTCCCATCCCCTTATTGTACTTCATAGACCCCTATATTCACACATCTGCGCCACATACAGTATATGTTACCTACCCCTAACAGGCTCCAGGTAGAGAGGCTGTTGGTCTGTCCGGCGCCCTCTCTCGTGATATCTACTCTCGAGACACTCTCAACCCCCCCACAGTGGTTCTCCTCTGCTTCCCCCGTACCGCACTATAGTTCAATAAGCGCACCACTGACGTTTCCCGATACTCTTGCCGTAGCTGGCCTATGTGCTCATAGATCGGCGAGGAGCTCCTCGCCGGGCATCGGATTAATACCCCTTTCGTATCTGTAAACCCACCGTCACTCACCCCGAATTTACCCTCCCCGCGCACCCAACCGACCTACCTCTTAGCACCCCCCCCCCTCTTCTCGCTTTCCTTTAGTACCCCTAACCCGGATAGAGCCCTCTATACACATTACACCCCTGTGTTGCACCGCATCTCCCGACGCCCCAATATCCCAGGTTCCAATATCCACTAACCGACGCTCAAATGGCCCCTATCCCTCCTAATTCCGACATGCCCACGCTCAAGCTGATCTCCCTCAATGCCCGAGGGCTCAATGTGCCAGAAAAGAGATCACAACTACTCCAGGTGATGCACCGTAACAGGGCAGACATTGTCTTCGTCCAGGAGACGCACTTTCGCAGGGATGCAGTGCCGAAGCTCCATAACTTTCGCTACCCCACAGTCTTCCACGCCACCACACCACATGCTAAATCCAAAGGCACCTCCATCCTTTTAGCAAAAACTTGCCCCCTCCAACTTAAAGACACACTACTAGACGAAGAGGGCAGATATGTCTTCATTAAAGGAACCATTCATGGCAGGATGGTTACTCTTGCCAACATATATGCCCCTAACTCTCGGCAGGTCCCTTTCTTCAACACTGTGACCAATAACCTGTCGAACTTCCAGGAAGGTATGCTTATCTTGGGGGGAGACTTTAATGTCCCCCTTGACCCTCTCCTGGACTCATCCACCGGAACCTCCTCTCTCAAATATACGGCCCTCAGATCAATTAAAACTAATCTCCGGACGCTGCTTTTACATGACACGTGGCGCACTCTGCACCCCAATGGTAGAGACTTCACCTTCTTCTCAGCCCCTCACAACAAGTATTCGAGGATCGATTACTTTTTCCTTTCCCAAATTGACCTACCGGTCCTAAGCAAAGCCTCTATTGACCCCTTATTCCTCTCTGACCACCACCCAATTTCACTGACTGTAACGCTGCCCACAACCCGCCACTCGTCCTTCTCCTGGAAGCTAGACCCCTCGCTCCTAACTGACCCTGCGATCGCCACAGACGTAGAACGTACCCTGACTCGCTACTTCCTAGAAAATAAACCTGGGGACACATCGACAGTAACAACTTGGGAAGCACACAAATGTGTGGTCCGGGGAGTGCTGATGGCGGCCGCTTCCAAACGCAAGCGGGAACGCCAGCACCACTTTTCCAACCTTACGGCCAGAATACACAAGCTGGAGGCAGCACATAAAAAGTCCCTTGCCACGTCTACCCTTCAAACTCTCCAGGAAGCCAGAAAAGAACTTTTAGACCTACTAGACAAACAAATCAAACGTAAATATGTTCTCACCCAGCGAGTCTTTTACGAATTTGGCAACAAAGCGGGACGCCTACTGGCTAGAGCGCTACAGGCAAAGAAGGCATCCACCACAATACATTCAGTAAATGACTCACAGGGTCGGAAGCTCTCCTCTTCTCCCGACATAGCGAAACAGTTTGTAACCTACTACACTAACCTGTATAATCTTCACCCCACGGACACCCCGGCGGATGCGCACGCTCGCGCGACGGCCATAACTGCTTTCTTGTCCGAATACAGCCCCGAACCCATTCCGACCGCTCTAGCCACTGACTTGGACTCACCCTTGACTACGACTGAGGCCGAAACGGCCCTAAAACAAATGAAACCCGGAAAAAGCCCGGGCCCCGACGGACTGACGGCCGGGTATTACAAATCGTTCGCCCACCTGCTGACATCCCACTTTGTCTCCACTTTTAATTCCCTGGACCCATCCTCCACCCCCCCTCCGCGAGACCTGTTGACGGCCCACATTACTGTAATACCAAAACCTGGGAAGGATCCCTCTCTGGTAACGAACTACAGACCCATATCCCTCCTGAACGTCGACCTGAAATGGTACGCCAAGATACTCGCGAACCGCCTCCTGCCTCTCCTGCCGGCAATGGTTGGCCTGGACCAGGTGGGATTCATCCCCGGCAGAGAGGCCAGGGACAATACCCTTAAAGCCATCTCCGTCCATCACTGGCTCACAACGCATAAACAACAGGGATTCATGCTGTCCCTTGATGCGGAGAAGGCATTTGACAGGGTGGCCTGGGACTTCATGCGAGCTGCACTAACTGCCTTGGGGCTACCACAACGTATGCTCCAATTTATTCTCGCACTTTACACCAACCCCACCGCCAGGGTCCGAGTTAATGGCCACCTGTCGGATGCCTTTTCCATCACCAACGGTACCAGACAGGGATGCCCCTTGTCCCCCCTCATCTTCATCCTCACCCTCGAGCCATTCCTGAGACGCCTTAGAGCCAACCCGACTATTAAGGGGATTGATATTGACCGCCGTACGTATAAAGTAGCGGCCTATGCCGACGACATCCTCCTATTCTTAAAAGATCCTGTCACAACCCTCCCGAATCTCCTAGCAGACCTTAAAACCTTCCAATCTCTCTCCAACTTTAAAATAAACTACTCGAAATCCGAAGCCCTCAACATCTCCCTTGCCCCTGCTTCACTCGCACAATGCCAAGCTAACTTCCCTTTCAAATGGAAAGAAACCTCGATTACATATCTGGGAATCCAACTCCCGAAATCTCTATCGGACTTATACCCTTCCAACTATCTCCCGCTACTACAGAGAATCCAGACTGACCTCAAGAACTGGTCGACGGGCCTCTTTACCTGGTTCGGCAGAGCAGCGGCAATTAAAATGAATATTCTGCCTCGTCTGCTTTACCTCTTTCAAACGGTCCCAATTAGACTGCCGAAGGCCTTTTTCTCTACGTATCGAGCGGCATGCTTAAGGTTCATCTGGAATGGGAAATGCCCCCGTCTTAGCTATACCAAATTGTCTACCCCCAAACTGAAAGGAGGAATTGGTCTCCCGGACCTGGACAAATACTACCAGGCTTGCCTCCTCTCCAGAGTGGCCGACTGGAACATCCATGCCACTTCAAAAGCATGGGTGGGTCTGGAACACGCCTTCTCTCCCATACCGATAGCACTGACGCCGTGGATTAAGCCGGGCTCTATCTCTCCCTTATGTCTGGCCCATCCGCTTATCGCTCCGACCCTGTCCAATTTTAGAAAGGCGTGCACTAGATACCGTATCTCCTCCGGCTTAGGCCCAATGACCCCGCTGCGACTTAACCCCGATTTCCCCCCGGGCCTATCGCCCTCCTTCCTAGCTAATGTTTGGCCACACCCCCACGTACGTGCCGCTCAATTTTTCGAAAATGGTCGCCTTGTCTCCTATGACATCTTGCAATCCAGAGCCCGACCAGGCTCCTTCTCCTTTTGGACGTATGTTCAAATACGACACTTCCTTACCTCACACCGTCCGCTGCCGCCCTGGACCCGCCGCCTCACTCCCTTCGAGGAAGTATGTACGAGTACTAGTCCAGTAGCACACCTGCTGTCCCTTATGTACACACTGCTGTTCCCAGATATTACTCCAAAATCTAACTGGGCAAGCCAGAAATGGGAAGCTGAATTATCCATAGACCTAACAGACAGAGAATGGGAAGCGGTACTTTCATGTATCCATAAGGGCACAGTGAATGTGCACACCCAGGAGAATGCATACAAGCTTTTCTCACGGTGGTACCGGACGCCGACGAGACTCCATGCAATCTCCCCCTCCGTCTCCCCCATGTGCTGGAGATGCAACACTGAACCAGGGTCCCTACTACACATCTGGTGGTCTTGTCCCAAAATACAAGAGTTCTGGCGGGAAGTGCACCGTATAACTTCTGCCGTTTCCACGCTCCAGCTAAACCTCACACCAGAACAGTTCCTATTGCACCACTCCCACCTACCTCCGAAAACGTACTTCAGGTCCCTGGCAATGCACTTAGTGAATGCAGCGAAGCTCTGCATCCCTGCGAAATGGAAAGCTTCGGACCCCCCCACGTTGACGGACTGGTTCAGGAGGGTTGCCCACATTGCAGACATGGAAAACCTCATACATCAGGCCAGAGACACCCCAGCGATATTTACTGAGCGTTGGGCGTGCTGGATACATTTCACCACCACAGATGACTATAAACGAATGGGACCTCGGCCGGCGACCGAGAGATGCGGTGCAACACCATCCTCACACACACCTTAGAAGCCCTATCGTTACCCTCCCCAGTAAACCCCGACGCCTCCTCTTTCTTACCGACTGGCTGACTGTCTTTTACATTATACATAGGACCCTCCATGGGCCTTCCCCGTGCCTGCTCCCTACTTCTTGGACCCACCCACTGGATAGAAACTAACGGCTCACCTGACACTCACTACGACCTCCTCCCTCCTAACCCCCCGCCCAGCCTCCCCGAAACCTTACACGCGCCTCCCTCCATCCCCGAGTGACGGTAGAGACCCCGTGGTCTTTGGGTAATGTACCCTCCCCCCAGGCGATGACGCCATATTAGAGTTTACTGTTTGTTTCTCTCTCTCATTTTATGTTCCCTATATTGCCATGTGTTCTAACTCTGTAATGCTGCGGCTGCGACCGCAAGAACTTGGCCGTTTATGGGCTAATTGTACACTTTTACTGCATGTTGTATGTTCAGTACTTTCAATAAACTTTTGGAAAAAAAAAAAAAGAAAAAGAGGTAAGAGAGGGGGAACCCGAAAGAAAAAGACCACGAGACGACTAAACGAGGGGATTTACAACCTAGCGGGAATTGACTTTACCAATGCAGAATTGGAAGTACTCTCAAAAGGTATGAAATTTGCACCAGATAAGCACATGGATAAATTTGAGGTATTTATCGATGTGGAGAAATTTGTTAGAAAGTTGAATATTAAAAAACATTTTGCACAACAAACCCCGATTGTCACTCAGGTTGACACTACGGGGTACCAACATACCACTTTACAAAATAACTCCACCTTTAATCCCAAAAAGGGCACACATCATCACATACAAGTATTTAGGAACATGGTGCAGGAAGAAATTAGATCTTTAGACACCAAAAATTCCAAACCCAATAGACTGTTGAGGGAAGGTATTACAAAATTAGAGAAGAATAAAAACATAGTGGTGCGTACTGCAGACAAAGGGGGGGGGTGTGGTAGTGCTTACGAAAGAAAACTACTACAAAGAAGTCCAGCGGCTGCTGGATGATACCAACACCTATACGCCATTATTAGGCGACCCACTATGTAGATTAAAAGTACAATTAAAAACTTGGGTTGAAGAAGGAGTCTCAAAAACTATCCTTACCCCAAAAGAGGCACTATATTTAGTGCCCGATGTACCACGTACTCCGGTACTGTACATTGCACCAAAAATTCATAAAAATAACACCAACCCTCCAGGCCGACCCATTGTTAGTGGGATCGGGTCACTTTACTCCAGATTGGGTGAATACCTCGATCAATTCCTACAACCACTAGTACAAAAAGGTCAATCGTATTTGAAGGATAGTACTCAGTTGATAAATGCACTAGACAAAATACGGGTAACCACGGATACGTGGTTAGTAACAGTGGATGTAGAATCCCTGTATACAAATATCAAGCAGTCTGATGCCATCATAGCAGTTACCGAATCTTTAGAAACAGGTACCGATCTTCAAACGATCCAAATACAGTTTGTAGTACAGGGTTTGAAACAGGCTATGGGCAATAATTACTTTTGGGCGCAGAACAAGTATTACAACCAAACAAAAGGAGTCGCCATGGGCGCTAGATACGCGCCAAGTGTAGCCAATTTGGTTCTAAATAGGTGGGAAAGGGAAACGATATACAAAGAGGAAAATAAGGCTCTCCTTTACTATAAACGTTACATTGACGATATTATACTGTTTTGGGATGGGAACTTACCCTCTTTGGAGAATTTCATAATGGAAATGAACAACAACCAATATGAGTTCAAATTTACAGCAGAATTCAACTTATCTACCATTAACTATCTGGATCTTACGCTAACAAAAAGAGGCAACCTAATCAGCACCAAAACCTACTTTAAACCGACAGACCGGAATGGTTATGTCGCACTTTCCAGCTGCCACCACCCAAAATGGCTAGGGGGTGTCCCCAAAAGCCAATTAATGCGCATACGTCGCAACTGTGACCAGATAACTGATTTCGACGTACAAGCAAATATGCTGGTGGACAAATTTGCAGAAAAGGGGTACAATGTCCAAAACCTTGAGACTACCAAAAAAGGAGTTATGGCAATGGAAAGGTCAGTCTTGTTAGCACCAAAAACTAAGGTTCCCTTCCATGGAGACATAGCATTCCTTACAGGTTTTCATAGAGAATATAAGAGTGTAGAAAAAGTTATTAAACAATTTTGGCCAATATTATTGAAAGATAATGATTTAGCTACGGTACTACCAGCCAAACCAAAATTTATTTACACTAAAGCCCCTGGGTTGAGAAATATGGTAGCACGGAATGTACCAGACCCTCCTGAAAAACCTCTCACTTTCCTGGATACTCCCGGTTTCTATTATTGCACCAGGTGCAGATCTTGCAAAACAACAAAGAGACAGGGCAAGAAAAAACTCCAGTTTAAATCTAATGTTACGCAGCAAGAATTTAAAATCAAACCACTTATCACCTGTCATTCTAGGTTTTTGACATATGTCATCGAGTGCCCTTGTCACTTACAGTATGTAGGGCGCACTACTAGAGAACTAAAAGTGCGTATTAACGAGCATGTGGCAAATATCATAAATGGCTATCCCAACCAAAGTGTTTCAAAACATTTTGACCATTGTCACAACAAAGACCCTCGACAAATGACGTTCTACGGGATAGATAGAGTAACTAGTCATTGGCGAGGTTCAGATCTTACTAAGGCGGTATCCCAAAATGAGACCTTATGGATACATCGCTTACGTGCCATGCAGCCTCAAGGCCTGAATGTAGAATTAGACCTGAATTGCTTCTTGAACAACAAGTAAAGGAACTTTTTTGGGAAAAAAAAATAATAATTTTGTTATAAAAGTTTTTTAACTAATTCAAACAGTACTAATTACCAGATATTAGTACAGCTAGTATACCTAACTGGTGGTAGTGGGTGTTCTAAGACTAGCAGCAGCATGTAATATACATTTAGGCAGACAATATTAATGCTGGTATTTTATAGGGGTATTTCAATTCAATTTTTAATTTAATTTCAATTTTAATATTTAATTTTAATTGCAACACCAATTAACATGTTGGAATGTAATTTCAATCTATTCTAATTGTACTGCCATTTTTGTTATTAAAATTGCAACATATATGTAGTACTATATGCAATAGGGCAGGAATAGCACATATATGTAATATACCAGATGTACTGTATATGACAATATTGTTAACTGGATTTGCGAGTGCAGCATCTAGCAGGTGTTGTTAGTATATACAATTCTATGGCGTGTGATAGCGGGACCGAGGCTTCTTATTCGATTGGCTAGTTCCCCTATCAATCTCAATTGGCCATTGGGTAAATACAACTTCACAGCGTGACTGGTTACGCTTCCTGATGACGACAACAACGAAACGTACGTCGAGGCGCTAACCAGTCACGCTTTTCCCTACCACTTCCGATTTCCGGGTCCGTTGGTTTCCGACGGTGGAACGCACGCCGACTAGTGGAACTAGCAGTGCGACGGACTTTCGATCCTTCTCCGAATCCACGTTGCTTCGACGGTAGAACGTACGCCGGCCAGTGAGACTACCAGCGCGACGGATCACCGTCCTACATCCGAATCCGCGGGTTCGATTGGATATCGAATATACGCTTTAAAGCCTCAGTGCCGGGATCAGGGCACAATCTGAGTAAGCAGCCATTTGGCATGTTACTTTTTATTATATTTTAATAAACAATACTTCACTATGATTGCCTTTCTGTTCCTATCTATATGAATGTTGGATCATCTGACGTGCCTATCCGGATCATTCTGAGTCATCCCATTGACATAAGCAGTTTATGACTTCTTTTTTAATTAAAAGAGTCTACTAGTATTGGTAAGGAGCCATTTCTATCGATCACATCGGGTGCAAATATATGGTGGTGGTTCCAGAACTGCAATATCTACGTCATTTTTGAGCTGAGATATACCATTGGGTGCTTATTATTTATTATTTAGCACTATTGGGACTTTTCTTTTATTTCATTGTATGGACACTAGTTCACTCCACTAATAATATATGATTTTTGTAATAATAGATTTCAATGTATATATATACACATAATTTTGTATTGATTTTGTGTTTTCAGCGCCCCTTCACTTCCGATTCTACAGTGGAGCTGCTTGTGAGAACCCTGACAGCTCAGGATTGTGGGAGGCAAGTACAGTGAGGACAGTAAATGTGAACTAACACTTTACCTCAGAATAAGAGCAAATACTGAGGTTAATGTACACCGCACATTCCCTGTTATGTATTCTGGGTATTCTCCAATTTTCAATTCTGAAAATGACAGGTGGATTAGCATTTTAATGTGTCCATTATTAATTGAATCAACTGCATTTAAAATAAATACAAAAGTATAACAGTGTAAATGAGGATTTTTTATACTTAACTATTCCTGGAATCTTTGTTCTTGTACAGAAATTTAATATAAAAACACACTTACAGGTGCGTTTGCTCTTTGTGTCCCCAGACACATGCTGTAGTTCCATCCTCCAACCTCTAATGCCGCGTACACACGATCATTTTTTGTGATGAAACAAAACGACGTTTTTCAAACTTCATTTTCCAAAACGACGTTGCATACACACCATCGTTTTTCCAAAATGCTCTAGCAAAGCGTGGTGACGTACACCACGTTCGACGGCACTCTGTTCCATTGAAGCTCCGTCTCATAACTTGCCTCTGAGCATGCGCGGCTTTAAAAACGTCGTTTTCAACATCGTTTTGCCCACACACGATCACTTTTTATGACACAAAAAACGACGTTTTGAAAAACGACACAAAAAATTCAAGCATCTTCGCAATTTTTTTTTTTGTCGTTTTTTTGAAGACATAAAACAACGTTTTGCCCACACACAGTGATTTTAAATGAAGTTTTTGAAAAAGTTGTTTGTTTTCATCACAAAAAATGATTGTGTGTACGCGGCATAAGGCCCCTTTGGATCTGAACATTCATATGAAAATTCCCATTGGTACATTAAATTTGCTTTTACCATTTGATTTTGGAATGAATGGACTTTCCCAAAAGAAAACCACATTCACTGCTAGAAATTAATTTGTTTGAGAAAAAAATGTTCATCCCGCTCCTTCAAATTTTTTCACTACTGCTGTCGAAAGCCAACTATTATTTGACCCTTTTAAACAATTAGTAGTTAAAATGTCTTTAAAACAAAAAACTTAACAAAAAGTTGTGTCACTATGTGTTTTTAACTAACATAGGGATTGGCATGAACCACACCAAGAGATGGGGAACAGGAGACATCCAGCACACCTGAAAGAGTGCTACATGTAAAAATTCTGCTGGTAGCTTTGTCTAACAAGACAGTAACAATTACAAGAATGGTTGGAGGGAGAGAGAAGCATAACACATCTTTTTTTGCAGGGTATCTTCTTTTAAGGGTGACAGAATTGCTTTAAGGCAACAGTGTATTGCCTGTGTTACTAAAAAACTAACAAATTCATTGTACCGTATTTGCCGGCATATAAGACGACCCCCTAATTTTCCAGCTAAAATGTTGGTTTTGGGATATACTCACCGTATAAGACGACCCCCTTCCTACTAGCCATGCCTCGCCTCACCGTGCCATTACATGCCTCTCTGTGCCATTACATGCCAGACTGTGCCACCATAACATGCCCCACTGTGCCATCATAACATGCCTCACTGTGCCACCATAACATGCACTGAGAGTCTGCATGTCTGCATGTTAGGTTACTGGCGTATAAGACGACCCCAGACGAATTTCATGGGTTAAAAAGTCGTCTTATTCGCCGGAAAATACAGTATTTTTAATACAATAGCATATAGTGAGAGAAAAAAAAATATCACACACACACCGAATATACATATTAATATATGCTATTAGCATTATAGCCCTCTTTGCTGAAATATTTGGGCCATATATTGTACTGGATGGTACATAGATGCAAATAACACAAACTAGATTACTCTGGTTATGACTAGTGAAGTTTACAAACCCAGCATTAAAATAGGAAAACCTAAAAGATACACATTTTAGAGCCTAATGTAAATGACCAGCATGGTGGTTACAAATAACTTTTTACCAATGAAGAAATATGATAAATAAGAATAAATAGGAATAAATGCACAGCGTTATTTTTGCCCATCAAATGATTGTTTTGTTAATATGCAATCATTAACACATCTTTGATTGCTTTCCCATGCACTACCTTTTGCTATTTCAGTAGCATTCCAAGATCCTTCATGGGCTAAAGAGTTAAGTGCTTCTATAGACTTCAGGCTTGAACAATTTCTGCACCTGAAAAAGTAAAGCAGAGTTAATTGAGCTGCCGGCTAAAGATTGTCAAATTAGTATAGCACTGCGCCTGTGACGTCTGGCTTGTGCTGACAACTCCTATGTGGTACATGCAAATTGGAGCACAAGAAAGAAAGAAATAGATATAAACATGTGAGAAAAAGCCTGAAAAACTCTAAATTAAACCCTTAGGGCAAAAAAATATATATATCATTACGCACAGCAAAGTAAATTCCAAATCTGTGATCAGAATGGCTAAGCATAACTATTTCTGGACCATTAGGCCCATAGTCAGGGCTGGATCGACATCACTGGAGTATGTGAGACCTGTAAGATTTGGCACGCTAAGCATCATCCTATTGTTGATACAGTCAATCCCTGAAATTCAGAGAGGTTAGGTTCTTTGAGCATCCACAAATTTTGAAAATCCACAAATTTTGGATGTGGTAAAAAAAAAAAAAAGGCCTATTCCTCTTCTTCAGGCACCTCAGGAGGAAGGGGGGGGGGGCTGGGGGCGGCATCTTAGCGATTCAAGAGCAACAACATGAAGAACAATCATCAACTGTTATGGTGCAGGAATGCTAGGCTGGTAAAAAATCCACAAATGACTGGAGGTTGCAAGCTCTGAACCACGACTTCACGGGAGTCGACTGTATACCCTAGTTTAAAATATTTTAATTATTATGCTAATATGCAAGTATTCTGATATGAAATGACTAGGCCTGCCAACGATGGAAAAATGTGTAAGGAATTCTTATACAGGTAAACACTGTCCCTTTACCTGTAGCCATGTGTGTACTGTATCCAATTGTAAATCTCTCCCTGCCCATAGATCATGATTAGCAATGATCGCAACATGGAAATTTAGATCCACAGAATCTGAAATTCTGTATGACCAGTCTTGTGATGCATGCAGCTATGCAATGCATAGTTGCTGGTTGCGAGGTTGGTGACACTATTTAATATCGCAGCGTCTTGTGTTATGTGGCTGCTCAGTGAGGTACGAAAGATATGCTGCCACAACAACCTAACTGTGTATGTTGTGCTGTTTCTCCTTGTACTTGCAGTTCACTCCTAGCCTGTGCTATTCCAAATATCCTGTCTGCTTTGTGTTGTGGCAGCATATCTTTCTTCTAAAGCCTCGTACACATAAGATTTTCGGACAGTATTTGTGTGATGGCAGGCCTTTGTCAGAAAATTTGTATGCTCCATCGGAAAACTGTTGTCGGATTTTCTGACAACAAATGTGGGATAGCATTAAAATTTGTGCTGTCGGATTATCCGATCGCGTGTACAGAAGTCCTTCGGAAAAAAAAACAAAAGTACAAACACGCATGCTCAAAAGCAGTGCTAACCATAACACAACATTAGCAGAAGCTGCCCAAAGGGTGCCACAAAAGAGCTGAAAAAACATGTAATTTTTATGTTTGTTGGCTGACAATTCTTTGCCGTTTGTATGCAAGACAAGTTCATGGCCAACGTTCTTTGGACAAAAGTCTGCGGAAAATCCAATCGCGTGTACCAGGCTTAAGACCGAGCACAACACACTGCACACAATAAAATGAGAAATATTAGGATTCATTATGTTTCAGTATATTTAAAGTCACCATACCCATAATGCCATCTGTTGCCTTGGACAAGAAATGGAGCTGAAAGATCCAATTCCAAATTGGCCTGGTTACATGTTACTGGGATTATACTGCTAAATTCTCTTGACAGTTTGCAGAACTCCTTGAAAGTCCCACCTAAAAATAAAGAAAGGCAGTATTTCAAAACTATAGAACAGGTAGATAATACTAATATTCAGGACTTGTTGACACCGATGCATTGTGGCACATTTTACTACATTGCCATCATGCACAAAAAACAGTGCTGCGCATCAGGAAGTCATTCATTTTGAATGGCACCCCAACACATGTAGACCGTACACCACAACCTGATGTAAATCTATGAAATGGGTGTGCGACATTAGAAAAAATAGTGCATATTCCCTTTTATGCATGTTAGCAAACCAATAAAAATGAATAGACTGCCCATACCCGGGAGCCTTCTTGGATGGAGGGACAATAACTTAACAACTCTTTCAGTATTTCAGGATAACTCTACTTACTAATTACTTTTGCCCACCTTCAACAACTTAGGACTATCCCACGGTAGGAAAACCTTTGTTAATTACAAATGAAACACTTCTATACCTTAACAGGTTCACAATCACCGTCCTCTTCCCCTACTACACAGTGTATAAATAAATATGTCATTCATCTAGGGCAGGGGTCTCCCATCTATGGCCCTCCAGTTGTTCAGGAACTACAAATCCCATCATGCATAGTCATGTCTGTGAATGTCAGAGTTTTACAATGCTTCATGGGACGTGCAAATCTTCAGGAGGGTCGTAGTTTGGAGATTCCTGCTCTAGGGGGTAAGGTTTTAACCTCTTTCCCACCGCGCATAAGCATTTTACTGCTACGGCGCGGTGGAGTTATTTTGGGACGACGTCCCTGGGACGTCGTCCTTTACTTCTGCGATTGCGCGTCCCCTGGGACGCGCTCACGGAAGTGTCCGTGCTTCTAGACCCGGCGCATCACGGATCACGGTAAATTGCCGCTGATAGAGGTCGTTTACCACGTGATCGCGCCGTCAAATGACGGCGTGATCACTTGTAAACAAACCGGCGTCATTTGATGACGCCGATTCCTCTCTCTCCTCTCCGTTCGGTACAGTGTGAGAGGAGAGGGGGGGGGGGAGCAGGGTGTCAGCAGCTGTGCTGTGGCCGGATCTGTGACAAATGCAGTTACAGATCCAGCCATCCCAGCTCTGCAATACCCCAGTACTCTGCAGTACCCCAGTACCCTGCAGTAACCCAGTACCCTGCAGTAACCCAGTACCCTGCAGTACCGCAATACTGTGCAATACCCTGCGCAATACTCTGCAATACGCCAATACCCTGCCTGATACCATGCAGTACCCCAATACCCTGCAGTACCCTGCGCGATACTCTGCAATACCCTGCGCGATACTCTGCAATACCTTGCGCGATACTATGCAATACCCCAATACTCTGCAGTACCCCAATACCCTGCGCGATACCCTGCAGTACCCCAATACCCTGCAGTACCCCAATACTCTGCAATACCCTGCGCGATACTCTGCAGTACCCCAATACTCTGCAGTACCCCAATACTCTGCAGTACCCCAATACCCTGCGCAATACTCTGCAATACCCCAATACTTTGCAATACCCCAATACTTTGCAATACCCTGCGCGATACTCTGCAATACCCAAATACTCTGCAATACCCATTTTTTTAAAGCACCCCTGTCCCCGTGTGCTCGCATGCAGAAGCGAACGCATACATAAGTCCCGCCCACATATGAAAACGGTGTTCAAGCTACACATGTGAGGTATCTCTGCGAACGTTAGAGCGAGAGCAATCATTTTGGCCCTAGACCTCCTCCGTAACTAAAAACATGTAACCAATAAAAGTGATTAAAGCGACGCCTATGGGGATTTTTAAGTAGCGAAGTTTGGTGCCATTCCATGAGTGTGCATAATTTTGAAGGGTGACATGTTGGGTATCTACTTACTCGGCGTAACTTCATCTTTCACATTATGAAAAAAAATTGGGCTAACTTTACTGTTTTGTTTTTTTTTAGCACAAAACTGTTTTTTTTTTTTTTTAAAACACGCGTTCAAAAAAATTCTACGAAAATACCATGCGAGATAAAAAGTTGTAACCGCCGCCATTGTATTCTCTAGGGTCTTTGCTAAAAAAGCATATATAATGTTTTGGGGTTCTATGTAATTTTATAGAAAATAAATGATGATTTTTACATGTAGGAGAGGAATGTCAGAATTGGTCTGGGTGTTCCAGAACGCCTGATGGCGTTCCCTGCATGTTGGGCCTCTGTATGTGGCCACGCTGTGTAAAAGTCTCACACATGGGGTATCGCCATACTCGGGAGGAATAGCAGAATGTGTTTTGGGGTGTAATTTGTGGTATGCATATGCTGTGTGTGAGAAGTAACCCGCTAATATGACAGAAACAAGATTTTTTTTTTATTATTTACAGAATTTTCAGTCATTTTTCTTTTATAGCGCAAAAAATAAAAAACCCAGGGGTGATCAAATACCACCAAAAGAAAGCTCTATTTGTGTGAAAAAAAGGACAAAAATTTCAAATGGGTACAATGTTGTATGACTGAGTAATTGTCATTCAAATCGTGAGAGCACCGAAAGCTGAAAATTGGTCTGGTTGGAAAGGGGGTTTAAGTGCCCAGTGGTCAAGTGAGGAGAGAGAGGGGCCAGGCTGAATTGTGGCTCAATGTCTGAATGGATACACAAAGCTGTGGCTTGGCTTGCGTTCCACCCTAGAAAGCTGCTTGCTAGGGTTAACTCAACAGGAGGGAAGGGCCAGGAGCTCCAGCCAGGGACCAAAAGAGTCCTGAGGAAGTGGATATTATCTGCGAAACACGTAGACTGTGGTTCTCATTTCATATTGATGTAAGTTCGGTGTTGTATGGTCTTATATGCATGATCTGCAGTGAGAAAAATATTCTAGATATGTTTTTATGCTTGATTTGGGACAGCTTTTATTGTAAGTTTTAAATAAAAGTATTTTGGTTAGATTTGTATCTAATATTGAGAGTATATGTTGCTATTGGAGGAATACTTAAAGTCCCCTTTATTATGTTTTTTGTATTGTTTTTCTACCTATTGCGGATGATACCTCATATGGTACTTTAGCCATATTTACACCAACATTCCACCTCTAATATTGACTATAAAAAAAATCTTTCATACTAGTCATGACTCTAAAGCCCTGTTGTCTGCAAATCAATATTTGTATTTGGATGGAATATTTGTGGAAATGTAAAAAAGCTTGCCTTTTTTCTTTTTGTATTTTGATTTTAGGACACTTCACAGACGTCTGACTTAACTTTAGTCTTAAATGTATAGGATGTATGATATGCTTTATAACACTACTCTTCCTCTATGAATACTATGTAGTGCTTCATCAAAATATCTTTTGTATAGTGATATATTCTGTTTTTTGACATCGCCAAATTAAAAGTTTGTAAACATTAAAGTGAATAGACTGCCTTACGTAATGTGTGTTACAATGCAAATGTGCACTTATTTTGCGTGTATTCCTAGGGACAAGGATAATTTGGGTTTTAGCTTTTAATTAATATTTTCTATTCTGCCATTAGTGAAATCATACTTCTTGCTTTGTAATATTTTTTTTTAAACATTGCTTTCCAATGCAGAGTGTTGAACCATGGAGACCATTGCTCAAAGCAGAGCTCTGGTGAAAACCTGTCGTGTACACAAGGCATTAAAGTTTTTCCATTAATGCATTTTCTGCATTACGGTAAAAAGTCTTCTATGTCCAGAGTCCCCCCAGTCCCTTCCTATACTTCTCTGAGGCCAATCTCATTCCACGCTGTACACAAGAGCAGCTTCTCTCTCTTTCCTCTCCCTCCTCACAAGGCAGATTGATAGGGATAGGAACTATTGGCTCCTGCTGCTGTCAATCAAATCAGGAAAAGCCCTGTTGTTGGTGCCTCTGTGCAAGCAGATTTCTGGGGTGGGGGGGGTTTCAAAAGCGCCAGTGGAGGAACCCCAGAAGAGGAGGATCGGGGCTGCTTTGCACAGAGCAAGCAAGTAACATATTGGTAATTTAAAAAAAAAATTAAAAGGTTTAGAATCACTTTAAGCCAGGGGTAGGCAACCTGGGGCCCTACAGCTGCTGTGGAACTACATTTCCCATGAGGCATTGCAAGGCTGGCAGTTACAATCACTTACAATGATCAGATATGTAGTTCTGCAACAGCTAGAGGGCCCCAGGTTGCCTACCCCTGCTTTAAGCCATACCAAATGTAAACAATTACATCCTAGGAGCTAAGAGCAAGCTTCTGATGAATAGATAGGAATGATCAGGTGGAGTGTCTGCTGAATGGAACTGCTAGTTTTTACCTGAAACCGACAAGTGTAAGTCTTTATTTAAAGTAGGACCCAATACTGGGTGAAGACTACACGGAACTTATATTTTTCTCACACATGGTTCACTGAAAAGAACATATTATTGACGTTTTTGCCTAGAGCTTACTTTTAAGATGTCATTATAGTAAATAAAATACAAGCATTCTAAAAGAAGAGATTTAATACTTGGTGGGCAGTGTCAAATATTTGTCTCTTGAAGTGCCACCAATATCTGAAACTTCTGGGTGTCTTGAATGCCTGGTCCCCTGCTGTGGTTTTCCCCACCAGCCACTACTGTGTCCTGTAGTGAACCTCTTAAAATAGAGTGTATGCGCTTTTTTTTTATACTGTAGTTACAGGGTGTGCATTTTCTTGCCACCAATAATGCTAAATTTCTAAATTTGTTCATGCTGCAGAGCTGCTAAACAACCCAGGCAGGAATAACAAGGATGTATTTCTGGACAGCCACACTCTTGAACAATAGTTGCCTTTATTTAAAATAGGAACAGCACTACAAGTCACAGCAATCGAACCTCGAACAGCTGACGCGTTTCACACTATATCTAGTGTTTAGTCATAGATATAGTGTGAAACGTGTCAGGGGGCCGAGGTTCGATTGCTGTGCCTTGTAGTGCTGTTCCTATGTTAAATAAAGGCAACTATTGTTCAAGGGGGCGGCAGTCCAGAATACATCCTTGTTATTCCTGCCTTGCTGATTGCATTGCCTGCATCTCTGTGGGGTGGATTATTGCAACCCCATATTGCTCCCACCTCGAGCGGCCATCTCTTCTTCCTCTGATATACACCAAGACTGCTATAAATACAGTTTAAAAAAAGTGTCAGAAAAAAGAGCACAAATAAACTTTTTGAAGCGGCTAGCTTCCTGGCTTCCATGCTGATACTGTGGCTTTACGAAGCATTGCTAAAAAGAACAAAAAGGCAGATTATAACTTCTGATTCTAACAGCTGTGTGATCAGTGGCGTAATTATAGGGGTGCTGAGATCGCCATGGCGACCGGGCCCCTTGCTGCAGGGGGCCCTTGAGGGCCCCCTCTACTCTTTGATAGGAGGAGCGGCGGCAGGGGCGGCTGAGATGAGTTTCACAATCGTCAGCGAACTGTGCACAGTGTGCAGGGAAGGAGCTTGTCAAAAGTGAAAGTAGTGTGTGCTGTGCTCTTGGTCTCCCCCTAGAGTGCAGTACCCGGCAGGAAGTGCCAAGGTAAATGTCTCCCGTTTTTTTTTTTTTTTTTTATGACTATCTACTGTATGTATTTATATGTATATACTGTGTGTGTGTGTATATATGTATATACTGTGTGTGTGTGTGTGTGTGTGTGTATATACTGTGTGTGTGTGTATATGTATATACTGTGTGTGTGTGTATATGTATATACTGTGTGTGTGTGTGTATATACTGTGTGTGTGTGTATGTATATATATATATACTGTGTGTGTGTATATGTATATACTGTGTGTTTATATGTATATACTGTGTGTGTGTGTGTATATGTATATACTGTGTGTGTGTATATACTGTGTGTGTGTATATATGTATATACTGTGTGTGTGTATATATGTATATACTGTGTGTGTGTGTGTATATATGTATATACTGTGTGTGTGTGTGTATATATGTATATACTGTGTGTGTGTGTTTATATGTATATACTGTGTGTGTGTGTGTTTATATGTATATACTGTGTGTGTGTGTTTATATGTATATGTGTATATGTATATACTGTGTGTGTGTGTGTGTGTGTATATGTATATACTGTGTGTATATGTATATACTGTATGTATGTATGTATGTGTGTGTGTATATATATATGTACTGTATGTACTGTATGTATGTATGTGTATATGTATGTATGTACTGTATGTGTGTGAGTGTGTATGTGTGCGAGTGTGCATGTGTTTATCAGTGGCAGTGCGTCCATAAGGGCGCATGTGTGCCGATCCCTCTCCCCAGTCACTCCCTCTATGCCACCGCTGCCACCCCCATATTTAGGTGTCCGGCTCCTTTTCGGGCGCCTGAATCACAGGGGGGGTGTTGAAGCACCTGATTAGAGCCATAGTCTCTAATAGGCTTCAAAATAGGTGAACCGCGAGCGCCATGCTGGCCGCTCACAGTCCACCCAGGTGTGTTAGAAAGGCGAATTAATATTCACTTTGCTAACACTGAACCACCTCTCCACCAATCAGGTGTGCGGGTCTGTTAGCCATCACCTGATTGGCTGAAACAATAGGAGCGGCTATTGGACACTTATCAGGAGGAGAGGACGGGAGATGAGGACGGCAGGAGATGCATGGAGGACCCTGGCAGTCACCCGCAGCCCCATGAGACAGGGTAAGAGTCGGACGGGGCGAGGGGGGATTCACAGTGGTGGCATTCGATGGCACAGTTGCAGCATTTGATGGCACACTGGCAGCATTTAATGGGCACACCAGTATTTTCTGGGCACACTGGCGGCATTTGATGGGCACAGTGGCAGAGTTTGATGGGCACCGTGGCGGCATTTCATGGCGCAGTGTTTAAATGGGCACAGTGGCAGCATTTTGGCACAGTAGCAGCGTTTGGGCACAGTGGCAGCATTTGATGGAAAAAGTGGCAGCGTTTGGCACAGTGGCAGAGTTTGGGCACAGTGGCAGCATTTGCTGGGCACAGTGGCGACATTTTATGGGAACAGTGGTGGCATTTGATGGGCACAGTGGCAGCATTTGATGGGCACAGTGGCAGCATTTGATGGGCACAGTGAGAGCTTTTGATTTGCACTGCAAATTATGTTTTTTTAAGCATTTTTCCGTTTGCTTGCGCCCCCCTACAAATTTTGAGTACCAGCTGCCACTGGTTTATATGTGTGTGCATATGTGCATTTATATATATGTGTGTGTGTGTGTGTGTTTTTATATGTGTGTTTACATGTATGTATGCACATTTTATGTATGCACTTTTAATCCCGATGCCCTATTTGTGTACAATCAGAACCTATTTGTTTATTTATTTTTTTTGCTTGTTCATAGTATCTTAAAAAAATGCTATGCCTCCGAAAAGCGATCCATGCTTGGATCATTTTTCAGAGACATTTGACAGCAGGTGAAGAGGCAACATGTTGCTTCCTGACTGCCTGTTTTAACCCCTTAAATACATCATCACTATGCTGCAACTGTATGCAATGCACACAGTTGCAAGGGGGGTTGCAGTGTAGCCCCATTCACCTAGGGGTATACTTCAAGGGTGCCCTGACTGGAAAAAGATTGCGAAACACCGACATAGAAGAATCAATCTCTCCATTTTCCTCCTGCAGCCGCTGAATGCCTGCGGGAGGGAGAGGAAAAAAAGCAAGGGGAACTGGAGAAATCGGTTCATTTATATGCAGCCGCCTACTTGCGACCGGGTCCTGTAACGCCACCGGGCTCAGAGAAAAGAGCCCTATCTGGGGGTCAGGGGGGGGGTGAAGGTTCTAGTTACGCCACTGTGTGTGATCATTCCATTCTGTGATTTGGCAGTTCTAGTAGCCACATTTTTGTTAAGTCAGGTTGACTTCAAAAGTAGTTTACAAATTGACATCCAGTGTATATCAGGAGCACAAGAAAGTCACAGTAACCTCAGAATCTTCTTCATTTATTTCAAAATGCTATAAAGCATAACAGATTTTGACAGGTCAAAATAGTTCAAAAGAATCCAATGAAAGAACATGCACAATAGTGATCACATAATACTCAAAGTAGCTCCTGTGAAAAGACAGTGGCAAGATTTTGGAAGGGATTGCAATGACTACAGAAGCCATATACGTAAGGAAGACACAAACAAAAGCAAAGTTGTTCAGTGTCGGTACTGAGCAGCATGTCCTCTTTACTATGCAATCGGCTGGCACAAGCACAAAGAGCTAGGAATAAAGGTGGGACAGACCACACCTGATCTCCTATAACATCTGCTTTAGATCAGAAAATGTTCAAAGTAATAACACCTCCTCTGACTTCATACTGCTGATAGCAAACCTAGAGTAATACAGCATTCAACTACTTTGATCAAAATTGGATATAAAGCTTTGAGGGATACATGCAGCAACACCTACCTGCTTTGGCATTTAATACAGGTGAACAGTAGCTGTGGTGCCACCGTCCACCCCTTTTGTTGCTGGTCTGGGAACCTTTTTGTTTTCCCAGCTTAAAATGCAGGACTGGTACTCCCAACCACACTTAGTGTAGGTTCCATGCTTTTTCTTGCACACAGAAAAAGCCCGATGCATTATATTGTCAAAAAACTTTCTCAAACCCCCTTGTCAGACATGCCCTGGAAAACGGAATCTGATTGATGATACATCAAATAGAGAGAAGGGAAGTTGCACAGCACTGACTTAAAAATCAGACATACAAACCCCAAATGTGAGTATCTGCCAGAAATCTTGTTGTGTCATCTTACATACAAATCAAATAAAAAGAGTGATGCCTGCACTTGTTCTGGCTAGCAATACAAATATGGTTCTGTTCTAGATGTTTACACCTCACCATTTATTCAGTTTTGGTTTCCTAAATTGAGAACAGTTTCTGCTCTATATGGACTGATTATTAATAAGACAGCTATCTATTCCAATAGGAAGATCCTTTTGAATAGAAGACCAGTATATAATTAAATGTACGTATTGCACTAGTGTGAAAACAGAGCTTTAACAAACCTGCTATAGTACATTTATTCACTTACTTCTATTAACCTACATCACAATAATTTTTGTTCCTAAGCATCTGAAGATAAACAGTTTATAAATGAAGTCAGGGTGCCATCCAGTGGTGCATATTATGAACTGCAACTCAATCTTACCTTCTACCATGATTAGGGATTCCTGTGGATTTTGTAGCATGTCATGTTTTTTAATGAAATGAATAGTCACCGTTCTGTTCTCTTGATTTCTCTTCCATTTAACAGACTGATACCAATATGCATTTTCAGCATCTGTGTCCGGGCAGTTGGTGTAATTTCCTTGCAAAATATTGTCAAGCCTTTCTTCATCTGGGACAGCTTGCCTAATAGAGAAAACATATTCAGAAGAATAATATACTATGGTTATTGTATGTAGATAGAACGTTATAAGAAATCAAGGTGCAATGTCAGAGAAAAATTTTGAACTTAAGCCCTGTACACACAATTGGATATCTGATGGAATCTAATCCGTTTTTTTTTCGTTGGATATCCGATGAAGTCGATTTTCATCAGTCTTGCCTACACACCATCAGTCAAAAATGCGACCGAGCCAAAACGCGGTGACGCACAACACAACGACGAGCCGAAAAAAAAATGAAGTTCAATGCTTCCCAGCATGCGTCGACTTGATTCTGAGCATGCATGCATTTTTCTCCGATGGAGTTCCACACAGACGATTGGATTTTTCTATTGTTTTTTTATCCATAGGAAAAGTTTAAAACATGTTCTATTTATTTTTTTTGCTAATGAAAAAAAGACAGATGGGGCCCACACACGATTGTGTGTGTACACGGCTTAAAGGGTCACTAAAGGAAAAAAAAAATTGGATGAAATGACTGTTTACAGGGTATAGAGACATAAAAGTTAACTGATTCATTTTAAAAATGATTAAAGATAGATAAAAATCAATCATATAATGTGCCTGCAGTTTAGTTTCACTTTTAAACTGGTTCAATGTTTCTGTGAAGTAGAGAGACACACAGAACAAAAACAAACAAATCCAGGGCAGTGTTTTGTTTTTAAAATTAATCTGGTTCTGAGGAGTTTTAGACACAGTAATGACAGCTTGGACCACAGTGAAAAGCTGCCATGAGATTTTTCATAAGGAGCCAGACAAGCAGGAAGTGTGGAGATCAGAGCAGAATTACAGCAACTTCAAAGCAAAAACGAACAATGAGGACATGAAACCAGGACTGCAGTAAGGTAAAGGAAGCTATTTAGCAAAAAAAATAAAATAATCCTTAAGTGATTCTTTAAGTTTATCCACATTTTCACTGATGTTTGTGTCCTAAAGCAGATCTAAGCCCAAGCTGTAAAATCTGATATACTAACATGTTAGTGTAATTCCAAAGGGTGTATTTATTGCTTCCATTAAAACAAAACCTGGTGATCCTGCAATAAGGGCCCCTGATCAGGCTCTTCCTGTGCTCCTGAGTTGTAAACTTGTCACACACACCCATGATGGAGATCATAAGTGACACACATTGTGCAGACAAATGTATCATCATCACCACTATCAGGAAACCAGTCCAAAACAGCGATCTGCAACAGATGCTGGAAAGAGTATGTAGACAAAAAAAAAAGTGGCTAAAGCATGCTAGAGGAGATCAACTACACTAGGAATAAAACAAGGATAAGCAAATTAGGAATTCAAATTGACCTTAGGGTATTATTGTTCTGTGCATATCACTGGTATAACAGTTATCTTATATGCATGGGTGGCCACAACTTTTATGCATACATAATGTGGTATTTTCTTTTACTGAAAATACCCAGAAGAAAAGACATCATCTTAAAAGGTCAACCAAGGTCACTGCATGTTTGTCAAAACAGGCAGAAAAGTTCTCAACTATAATGTATCACTGCTCCCCTAAAACTAATAAACGATCTACTAAGGGCCAAAACTAAGAGACACTATTCTGTACTATGTGAAAAAATATTGGTGTCTGCGCTGTGCTAGGGGTATGTGCCACAATAGTGCACGAACCAGGGGGAGGGTCCTAGGAACTAGGTAAATAATGAACAAGTGTAAACAACATGTGAAAAGTGAATACTGAAACACACAAATAAGGATAACACCATAAAACGTTATGACATCAAATGATTTCACGGAGTGAATAATACAAGAGTGGAATAGTGAATAGTCTGTGGTAAAAAGTCAAAAAAAAAAAAAAAAAAAAAAAAAAAAAATTCTGTGAGTGAAATGCCCAGAGCAGAAAGAAAACTTCCAATATAGAAATGATGCAGATGGAGGCTTTGGTGCAGCACCCCTAGTGCTCTCTAACCGTTCAGAGACGAGTTCGCTGCTCATATGGATTTGTGCCCAGTTTTTACCTTGCAAATGTGAGTTTTATTTTTTCTATTGATCTAAATAAACCTTTATACGGCGGTACTTTGCTATGTGCTTCCTCTGTTCTCTCTCCTCACACATCCATCTGCCACCTGCTTGAGATCCACCCATCTGCCTTTTGGCCACTTGGAACTGGAGAAGGGACTGGGGGGACCCTGAGCATTGATACCGGACCTGTACGAACTCGGAGTTCATGGGAGATAGGCCCACCTTTCATGATCACAAAATCCTTTGTCGTCATCCCTTACTGCTGTGCGTTCTCTGCTGGAGTGGATCCCTTACTGCTGTGTGTTTTTCTCTGCTGGAGTGGATCCCTTACTGCTGTGTGTTTTTCTCTGCTGGAGTGGATCCCTTACTGCTGTGCGTTTTTCTCTGCTGGAGTGGATCCCTTACTGCTGTGCGTTTTTCTCTGCTGGAGTGGATCCCTTACTGCTGTGCGTTTTTCTCTGCTGGAGTGGATCCCTTACTGCTGTGCGTTTTTCTCCGCTGGAGTGGATCCCTTACTGCTGTGCGTTTTTCTCTGCTGGAGTGGATCCCTTACTGCTGTGTGTTTTTCTCTGCTGGAGTGGATCCCTTACTGCTGTGCATTTTTCTCTGCTGGAGTGGATCCCTTACTGCTGTGCGTTTTTCTCTGCTGGAGTGGATCACTTACTGCTGTGCGTTTTTCTCCGCTGGAGTGGATCCCTTACTGCTGTGCGTTTTCTCTGCTGGAGTGGATTTTTTTTGGCTATCTGCACATAGCCGGAAGGTGAGCGGTTAGAGAGCACTAGGGGTGTCTGCACCGAAGCCTCCATCTGCATCATTTCTATGTTGGAAGTTTTCTTTCCGCTCTGGGCATTTCACTCACAGATTTTTTTTTTTTTTTTTGGACTTGTACCACAGACTATTCATTATTCCACTCTTGTATTATTCACTCCATGAAATCATTTGATGTCTAGATGTCATAACATTTATGGTGTTATCCTTATTTGTGTGTTTCAGTATCCACTTTTCACATGTTGCTTACACTTGTTCATTATTTACCTAGTTCCTAGGACCCTCCCCCTGGTTCGTGCACTATTGTGGCACATACCCCTAGCACAGCGCAGACACCAATATTTTTTCACTTATCACTTATTTTCTGGTCTAGGACAGATTACCAGGCATCTGCACGCAGTGCCCCCTAGCTGTATTCCCCGACAGCGCAGGAGCCCCTTTCACACTATTCTGTACTACTCCTGAACCTCTCTGCTGCCTTTGATATGGTTGACCACCCCCTCCTCAAAAAAAAAAAAAACACGCCTTTGGTCTCTGTGACTGGACTCTTCACTGGTTCTCTACCTACTTATCCAAACGCACCTTAATGCCCTATACACAAACAAGCAGAATTCCCGTTGGAAAAAACGTGGATGTTTTTTCCGATGGAATTCCGCTCAAGCCTGCCTTGCATACACACGGTCACACAAATTTGGTGACTGCTAAGAACTCAGTGACATAAAAGACTACGACGAGCCAAGAAAATTAAGTTCTATGCTTCTGAGCATGCGTCGGAATTTAGTGCATCAGGATTTGTACACACGATTGGAAATTACGATCTGATTTTTTCCCCCGACGGGAAAATAGAGAACCTGCTCTCTATCTTTTTTCCGGCAGTTTTTTCGTTGGAAAAAGTCAGATGGAGCATACACACGGTAGGGATTCCCAACCAAAAGCTCTCATCTGACTTTTTCCGACTGGAAAACCGATCGTGTGTAGGGGGCATTAGCCTTACTTAAAATTCTACCCCCTCCTCTCCTCTTCCTTTCTCTTTTGGAGTCTCCCAAGGTTCTGTTCTCGGACCCCTCCTATTTAAGTGTCCTTGCATAGCAAGAACACTTACTGTTATCTCACATATATATTATTATAGCCAAATTTACCACCCTAACTCCTCCCACAGCTTTTACACTACATAGATAGGATAGCAACAGTAGCCCACTACGGCGCACATTCCTAGGAGTAGGACGTGTACGCTTTAGCTCCAGGCAGGCAGGCAGGCAGGTTTTCCAGTTTCCAGCCCCAGCCTTACTGAATCCAGGATCCAGCAACCCTCCTCCCTCCTCTGCAGCTACTTGCAAGGTAAGACTTGCACTATCTGACCTGGTCTGTCCCTTGGGATTGAATGCGGCCGTCCTTTTCAGGATAAGCCGCGGCTTCAATCCCGGAATCGGACGACCGGCACCCCCCCCCCCCCCTCGGCACCCATCTCGCACTCTCCCGCCATCTCCCTGGTACCCTTTTTTGCCATCCTCTACTCGGGAAACCCCTGCCACTGGATCGCGGCTGCCGCATCCAGGAAAGTCTGTGGCTTCAGCCGCGGCCTAGCGGGACCTCCCGAAACTCCCGTGGTAGCTCCCTCGCTGCACTTAACACCCCAATACCACCCAGGCCCCCCCAGGAATTCCCCGAGGTGCCCTTGCAGGTCCCCTTCTCCCCCCCAGCTGCCCCCGCACCCCAGCTCGGGCCTAGACCCGATCGGCGGCCATCTTAGTACCCCCACTCCAGGGAAAAAAAACACTACCTTCATACTCACCCTTACCTTCCCCTTCCACAGGTTGTTTTAGCCTGAAATTTGGGGGCCCCTTTAGTTAACCCAGGGGTACGCATCCCCCCATGCCCCTATTCCATAAAGTAAATTGATCCAGGGTTTTTCACCGATCGCCAGTAGGGAGCAGGAAGGAATTTTTTCCCTAGTTGCGGCAGATTGGCACAGCACGCCTAGGGTTTTTTGCCTTCCTCTGGACCAATTTCAGGGAGGGAAGACTAAAACTAGTGATAGTTTCACTTGGACATTCTTCCTCCCAGCGCCGGCAATACCCCCTGAATCATCACCACTTCCCTGTGTCTTTCTGCAACCATGGGTTATCTGAAATACTCTGCAGAAAACATTTGGGAACTAAAAACTTTCGCCGCTACACTTCCAACTATCACCAAAAAAGCTCTAAAAAGTGAACAACTATTAAGAATCAATCGACGATTAACAGCAAAAAACTGCATGCAGGAGCACCAGCCCAAACGCATATCATGCGCTTTGGTTAACACAAGATCGGCAGTAAAGCATCGGGAAGAAATCTATGATTTCATCCTTCAACATGATCTAGATTGCCTCTTCATCACAGAAAGCTGGCTTACAGCAGATTGCAACACCATTCTGGGAGAACTGGTGCCAGCAAACGATCGCATTCAAATGCAGAACAGAGTGGGGCAAAGAGGGGGAGGCCTGGCAGTGATCCACAAGACTTACCTCTCGATCACTAAACCAGTCCTTCAAAACTTGCTTCTATTCATGGAAACCCTCACTCTTCAGCTGCAAACAAACCCCCAGGACATGGTCCATATTCTACTTTGCTATATAGACCACCAGGCCCAAAAACGCACCTCCTCACGTCGTTAACAGAATTCATCTCCTCATATACCCTAAGCATCAAACACCTTTTGGTGCTTGGGGATTTCAACCTCTGGGCCAACTCCTCGTTGGACCCTGTCGCAGACGCCTGCATCGACCATCTGGAAGGACTAGGTCTGCAGCAATTAATACGAGGCCCCACTCATGCCTCAGGCCATACCCTCGATCTCATTTTCAAACAGGATTTGGAAATTTAAGTCTGGAAAAACAAGCCACTACCATGGACCGATCACCATGCCATTAAATTCAATATCACCTACCACCTCAGGCCAAATAAAAAAAAAAAAAAAAACGGAGACAACTCACTGGACTAGATCTCAGAAGAAGCTCCACTCGGAACTCTTCAAAACAACTCTAGGGCACAAAAAAAAAACAATCCAACAAAAACAAACAGCCACAGAAACACTTGACGCCATCAACAAGGTGCTACTTCAGTCAACCGACTGGGTGGCACCAAAACGCAAAACTTGCATCCGCAAAAACAACTCAGGGTGGTTTAATGACCAGCTGACGTTGCTAAAGCAAGAGCGTAGAAGAGCAGAAGCTGCATGGAAAAAGGAGCTTCTCAGATAAAAACCACACCATTTACAAGACAATAACAAAGAAATATCACAAAGAAATATTTATGGCCAAAAAAAAAAATCACTTCAACATCATCGCAAATGCCCTAAACCGCCCCCGCGAACTCTTCAAGCTGGTTTCACATACGATTAATCCAGCTTGTTTAGAGCCCCCCAATTCTGATTCACAAGAATTTTGCAACGAACTATCGGATTATTTCATTAATAAAATTGAAAAAATCTGTGAAAGTATTGAGCAAAAAGGAATCGTCACTAATCCCTCCCCTAATCCCAAACGAAATACCATTATATACCCGCCGCAATCACCAAAATTCACCTTAAAACCCATCACCATCAATGCTACTAAAAACATCATTGGGACTCTGCACAGCACCCTATGAACAATAAGGATATATATGTCTCAAAGTGGTTAAAGGTAAGAGGGGATATTACGATCCTGGTGGGTGGCTAAGTTGCCACGCCCCCCTGGAATACCATATCACAATCTTATATCCCCCAAATCTAAAAAGATTATAAATCACTAAATCGGGCTAAATGATGATTAATAAAGGAATCCTAACTGAATTTGGTTACAGTCTAAATTAGGCATTACTGATGAAGCAGTTAATATCTAGTTCTATGTTGAGGCCCCTGGGGAATAGGCTTTTTAAAAGGAAGATCCACTGCGTTTCCCTTTGGGACAGGTCTCTCACCCTATTTGACCCCCTCCAAGCCGGGTGAACACAGTCTATACCACAAAATTGAGCCAAGGAAGGATCCTTTTTGTGTTTCTCCTTAAAATGTACCGAGACACAGTGATAATCAAACCCTTTCTTGATGTTGGCTAAGTGTTCAGCCACACGTATTCTCAGGAGTCTTTTGGTCCTCCCTACATACAGTAATCCACAAGAGCACCATATCAGATAAACAACATATGAGGAATTACAAGTAATGAATTCCTTTATAGCGAAAGTATTCCCATCACTCGCCACAACCTGTTGTTTACCTCTGCTCTGTATTTGAACCGTCCTGCAGCATATGCACTTCCTGCATGGGTAAAAACCATTAAAATCTATTTTCAAAAATTGTTGGTCTGGTGGGTCTAGAATTTTACGGACAACCTTATCCCTAAAGTTAGGTGCCCTCCTATAAATGAAACGTGGTTGGCTAGGCAATAGGCCTACCAAAATGTCTCTTTGCCCAAAATGTGCCAATGTCTCCTAAAGATTGACTCAATATCCTTGTATTGGGCATGAAATCCTGTGAGGAATCCCCATTGATGTTTGTTTGTTACTCGCTTGTTCAACCTTTTTTCTAAGGCACTGGTCCCTAGGTATCTCAGCAACTTCTTGAATCAATGCACTCATTTCTGGTTCCTCATAGCCTTTCTGGACAAATTTGGACTTTAACACTTCTGCCTGTGTCAGATAATCCACGTCATCAGTGCAGTTCCGTCGAACCCTCAGGAACTGCCCCTTCGGAATATTTCTAATCCATGCAGGGTGGTGTCCACTGTTAATAGAGAGGTAACTATTACGGTTAGTGGGCTTGAAGAATATCTTTGTCTTCAAGCACCCTCTTTCTTTGAAAATGGTTACATCCAAGAAATTGACCGAATGATTACTAATGACGTGTTCCAGCTTGATATTATTGGTGTTATTGTTGAGTTTCTCCAAAAATTGTAGAGCCCCTTCTTCCGACCCTTCCCATATGTATAGGATGTCATCAATAAATCTTCGATAGAAGAGCAACTGGGGTCTATCGTTCAAAAAAACACGCTTATCCTCCCATTCTGCCATAAACAGGTTGGCTAGGCTGGGGGCAAATTTAGCCCCCATTGCCACGCCAACCTGTTGGGAGAAAAAAGAGCCACCAAACCAGAAGTAGTTGTGTGACATACAAAACTCTAGCACTTGCCCCTAAAAAAATTTTTGAATACATTTGTTTATGGAATAAATACATTTCTTTATGGAAGAGTGGCAAGAAGAAAGCCAGTGTTGAAAGAAAGCCATAAGAAGTCCTGTTTACAGTTTGTGAGAAGCCATTCAGGGGGGCACAGCAAACATGTGGAAGAAGGTACTCTGGTCAGAAGAGATCTAACTTGAACTTTTTGGCCTAAAAGCAAAACGCTATGTGGCGGAAAACTAACACTGCAAATCACCCTGAACACACCATCCCTACCATGAAACATGGTGGTGGCAGCATCATGTTGTGTGGATGCTTTTCTTCAGCAGGGTCAGGGAAGCTGGTCATAGTGAATTGGAATATGGATGGAGCCAAATACAGGGCAATCTTAGAAGAAAACCTGTTGAAATCTGCAAAAGACTTGAGACTGGGACAGAGGGTCACCTTCCAGCAGGACAACGACCCCAAACATACAGCCAGAGCTACAATGGAATGGTTTAGATCAAAGCATATTCATGTATTAGCATGGCCAGTCAAAGCCCAGACCTTAATCCAATTGAGAATCTGTGGCAAGACTTGAAAATTGCTGTTCACAGACTGTAGATGTGCAAAGCTGGTAGAGACATACCCAAAAAGACATGCACCTGTAATTGCAGCGAAAGGTGGTTCTAAAATGTAGGGGGAGGGGGGGTTGAATATAAATGCAAGCCACACTTTTTCCAACTTTTTTTTTACAAATATTGTAGAGTGTCAGCCTGGGGAAGGGTTCAGAAGGGGTTAACTAAAGAGGGCAGGTACTTCCCCTTCAGACCTGCTTATTGCCAGCTGGGCTGAAAGCCTCAGTGAGGAGTTGTGTGTTTGAAGAGAGAGACAGCAGCATGCTGTGTCAAAGGATCCATTACTGGATTGTGTCCTGCTGGGTGCACTAAATGATATAGACTGTTGCTCTGGTTAGAGATGTGTACTGTGCACACCAGCCTGTGGGTGCAGAGACTGAACTTTTTCCATATGTACACCTGTATTGCAAGACAAGCCTGTTTATTCTGTTTGTTTTGAAGTTTTGCTGAATGAAGCCACTTTTGTTTTACTGGACTGTCTGAGCCGGCTATTCACCACTCTGATCCCTTACGATATATGAAACAATTTATTGTTTTCCTTCCATTTCACAATTATGTGAAACTTTGTGTTGGTCTATCAAATAAAATCCCAATAAAATACATTTACGTTTTTGGTTGTAACATGAGAAAATGTGGAAAATTTAAGAGGTAAGAATAATTTTTCAAGGCACTGTATCATTTCAACATTAATTCCCAGAAGCAATCTTGCACAAGGTAAACCAGTATGAACCCTTCTCCCGATTTCCATCAACTGTATGTTTTAGATTTCCACATGCAATCAGTGTGGCAGTTCCCGAAGGTATCCATCACCAAATACAGCAAGAGAACATAGTCATATATGTCATATCCCAGATCATAAAACATACATTTCTGAAAAACTAAACAGCAGATTTTATTAGTAGATAATACATAGAAACAGGTGCAAACGGAAGAATCACATCAGTTTCACAACCATAGCAGCTAGAGCAGCTGATAGGTAAATTCAGCAGATCTCTTCAGTTTGACAGCATACACATGTATATATCAGTTTAGACCGCTGTATCCCAGTATTCACACATCAAAGCCAAGACTGGCCATAGAGGAGTTTGTTTGTTTTTTGCCCGGCCTGTTAGCAGGTTAAATGATATGAGGATGCCATTTAGTACAATATGCTGTAAAATTCTGACCCCATATTTAGTCCAGACAACAGGGTCTGGTTAGTCATAAAAGTGTACCTAATTGGGATTTCTCCACAATGGTAAATTGGGGGAGAACCTGTGCACACCAGACGGCCGCAATCCCTGAGTTACAGTCCATGCCCTAATCACAGGGAATATGGAGACTTCAGACCCCTGTAGACCAAGTGTGTTCACACAGGCCGCTTCCAGGGACACCAAAGCATCATCTGGGGGAGAAGTCAACCAGCGGTGGACTACTGTCAGTTGGCCAGCTAGAATTCATTATAGAAGCTAGGTACCGCAAGACCCCCGCCCCCATGGCTGCTGAAGTATGGTCAGTTCCCCGCCACAAAAAGGAGAGCATACTGTCTATTGATTTGAAAAGAGGCATTGGGATCCACGCTGGAGAATTTCTGAGGACATACAGTAGCAAGGGCAGAATTTTCATCTTGATCAGGTTTATCTTCCTAATGAGGGACAGGGGAAGGTTTTTCCAGGCGTGGAACTTTTTTAGATAGAATACCAACTAAAGGTGAGACGTTAAAATTAATGAAATCAGTCACCCAATTTGTGATCAAAAGCCCCAGATATTTAATCTGCGTCACCCATTGTAGGGGATTATCGGGATTTGGGTACTGGATGCGACCGTAGGGGGAGTATCTTGGACTTGGTCCAATTAACTGTAAGGCCAGAGACCTTGTGCCTAATAATAACAGCGCTGTCTTCAGAGACGATCTAGTAACCTTAACAATACTAGGTTGCCTGTGTAAAGGGGCGTAGTGTCAGTCAGGGTACCCACAGTAACGAGTTACTACGAGTAAACATCACATGATGTGAAACATGTCAGCCACCTTTTTCCTGGTGTACACTTCATTTTGACTGCATCGCGTTGGTTGTTTTTTGGATTTTATTTGTACAACAAAGACATCGTTTTAAGGAGTGCGGCAGTCCAGGATCTTCTTCTATCCAATACCCTGTATCTTGGGGGAGGAACGCAGTGCTATCGCAAGAGGTTCCATAACCAATGCAAATAGTCCCAGTGAGAGCGAGCGCCCCTGTCTGGTGCCTCTGAACACCGGAAAGGCATCTGACACTGCGCCATTAAGACGGAGGGCCACACAAGGGTGGTTGACCAGCTAGTTGAATGAAAAAAAAAAAAAATTACCTGATTTCCCCTATCCAAACATTTAAGGTCTATGGGAGAATCTATGTCTATGTGTTCTGACAACAGGGAGACTTCCCCACTATCAAAATACTCTTATCACCACTGCAGTCTATAGTCTGCAGCGCTGATGGAGCTGAAATTTTCCAACAGGGCGTTTCAATCCATGCATGTGGTTGAACAAAACTCAATCTATCGAAAAGGAAAAATAAATAAAAAATAGGAAATGTAAAGTAGACATACAAGCAAGCAGGTTGGACCCAGGTCCCCTAGATAAACAGTACATGTACTGTATACGTCATCTATGCAGGATCAATGTGATTTTAAGCCCAGGTTCACACTGGGCTGCGGGAGTGAAGCCGTGCGAGTTCAAGCACGATTTCACTCCCGCTGGCAGTCCTGATTTCGGCCGCGATTTAAGAGACATCTGTGCAGGTTTCTGCACAGATGTCAATGTAAATCGCGGCCCGAAATCGCAAAAAGTAGTACAGGAACTACTTTTTGAAATCGGTGCAGCGCCACAGATGCGGCGTCTTACCCATTAGGATGGTGTCATTGCCGACAATTGCGCCGATTTGAGATGCGATTTGACATTTGAAATCGCATCTCAAATCGTACCCAGTGTGAACCTGGGCTAAATGTCTGTTGATGTTTGCAATTACAAAAGCAACAAAACATTTATTATGTATATGGTGATTATCTGATTACTTCCCAGTTTGGTTATCTTGATTTTCATAGAACGGTTATTATAATGAGATTTTAATGTCAGCTGGGAACTAGTAACTTGATTATTGAAGAATCTCCACACTCACTCGCTGCTTGTATATGTATTAATCTAAACTGATCAGTCTTTTTCTATCTGGCAATACAGGTACAAACAGAGAGCAAAAAAAGATTTATTTGCAGGAAATTGTGTAGCTATTGTGCCATCATTGGCTCATTTATTTTCATAGGCTAATGTCAAAATCATTTATTCATATATTTGTAGCTATAAGATTTACTTTGTTCCTTTTGCATTCAGTAGCAACCAAAAGCCTTTGTTCATAGTTCATATGAAGTAATGTAGATACAGAAATGTGTTTTTTGTTAAAAAATGCAGCCAAGAAGCAAAATCATAAACCTTCACACAAGAAAAAAAAAAAGAGAGTGAATCACCATGGATACAAAATTATAGCGTGAATAGATTTATTTATGATTTGTTTCAAAGAGGTAATACCTCTTACATTTGCATCCCAATCTTTGAAGATATTTTGTATGTAGGTCAGAATGTATAAAATATACTTACAATGAACTGCATTTAGTGCAGTGAAGCTTAACAGACTGATAGAGGTGCCGAGGTTGAAAACTTCTCAGTCTCACTCTGACACGATATTTCTGAGGAGGTTTCGTTTTAACAACCGTGCTGAGAGGAGTGGTAAGCCATTCCTCACGAGTTGGATGTACTGCAAAAAAAAACACAATATCAAATTTATCCCGTAATGACATAAGTCAGAGTAAAAAAAAAAAAAAAAATTGACATTCTGCAGTCGTACACTAGCAATCACTAAATCTCAGTAGCCAGAAAAGAAAAAAATAATAACTTTCTTTGGCAGCAAAAATAGGCAGACCCTTGTTTTTAACCACTTGGGCCCCTAGGACTTTTCCCTTATAAAACCCTTGAGCCCCAGAGCATTCTGGCAAAAGCAACTTTGACATAATCAGGGCAGCCTCAGATATGCAACCCCAAAATATATAGCGAGATTAACAATAATATACATAATTCATATATATATATATATATATATATATATATATATATATATATATATATATATATAATGTGTGATGTAATATAACAAAAGGATAAAGATTCAGATAAGATCAAATTGGGCTTGGCAAGAATACAAGTTAGCATGATAAAAAATTTTTTTAACAGGCTTGCTATTGGTAAGAAATCCTGAATGGCATTGCATTTGCTTATGTGAGTATCTGACATAGTAAATGCAAATATTCATATCAAGCAACTTTTTTTTGGGAGGTAACGGAATATAGATAGATACACACACACTGGATATATAAAAGAACCACTCTCCCCTTAAAATAATCACATTTTGTTTCTTTGCAGCCTGAAATGAAGACAGACACGGTTTCTGCTTTATCCCGTTGTATTTACGTCTATGCAACTTAAAACATCCAAGAGAAAGACAAATTACTGACATAAGGGGGTTGGGTAAAGACTATAATTTCTCCAACTCAATGATTCCGTTTGTTGAATTATTTTATCTTTTTCTGACATGTTGGTGTTATATCTTTCACTTTGATGTTAGAAGTTGCCCTAGTAATTACAGATGGATAAAACACAATCTGTGTCTGTCTTCATTTCAGGCTGAAAAGCAACCAAATGTGATTATTTTAAAAGGGGTGATGTATGTATATATATATTTTTTAAATGTTATACTTTTTGTATTTTCATGGGGGGGGGGGGGGTTGTATATCTGGTCAGTGGAGACCCGATATAGACACTCCCATGCAGCTGTACAGCAACAGATCACTTCTAGAAGTAATCTCTTGCTAGCTGCAAATAGTCAGAATTATCTGCTTCTGTATAGTCAAGCAAGTACAGGCTGCTTCAACTCTGGAAAAGGAGGTACCATGATGTCACTTCACTACAAATGTAAACACAATGCAAAAGATTTGTGTCGACAATGCTACAAGAGTTCCTATGAAACACAATGTTCCATGATCAGAAGCCCAGGAGCTGATTGTTTTAGCTCCTTGACTTGGTGCTGGATGCCAGCTGTCATCGGCAGAAGACTGTTTTAAAACAGCACTTGAAAGAATACCTGCTGTCCATATGCCGTTTTAAAACCACTCAGGACTCAAGTGTTTAGGCATAAGCCAAATTATATAAACACAGATAAGTAATAGCAATTTTCTTTTGGTTTAATGTGACCAGATTACCATCAACTGACTAATGATGTGAAAAGCAAACCTGTTAATGTAAAAATCTAAAAGCCACAATTGAAGATCTCCTTTTGAAAAGGGAATTCTTCTGTGTCATCATCCCTTCTTTACTGCTTCCTAAGATATTTACCTGGAGAAAGTATGCAGCCAGTAAAATCTCTTGGCACTGGATATGCACATTTCTGAACCTAATTAGCGTCAAACTTATTTCTTAAACCCTTAAAACACAGCTCCGGTCTGGAGATGTTAAAGCGGTAGTGAAGAAAAAAAAATGTCCTGCTTCAAGGCAATGTCATAATGTGCTAGTATGCATCACATACATGCACATTATGTGAAACTTGCCTTAAAACAAAACCCTCCAGAGGTGCGCTGTCACCAACAGGGCTTCCATCTTCACCCGGTCTTCCTTCTGGGTTGGCGAGCGTCGGTCCTTTGATTGGATGAGCTGCGATGACATGGAGCCGCTGTTCATGGCACAGGGCTCTAAAGGAATGGCGCGGTTACGGCATTCCTTCAGAACGCATGCACTGGTGATATCACCAGCCCACAAGTAAATATCAAGTGCACGTTTGGGATATATTTATCTAGGGCCTGATTATAGGCTTACTTATAGGTAAAAATCATCCATGGGACTTTACTCCTACTTTAGATAATAATAATACATTCAATGACGTAGGGGTTGTCGATCAAAAGTAAATAAAAAATGCTGTTTACTTTTAATTCTAAAAGTGATTGAATTTTACTGAATGAGGGCCAGTTCTCATCATATGCAGTCCAGTGTATTTTCTGCATCAAAAATGCATGGAAAGTAGTGTGTCCCCCCCCCCCCCCCCCCCCCGTGCTTCTCTGGGCTCTCCTGTGTCATCCGGAGGAAGAATCAGCCACCGCCAGATGACAACCATAGAGATTTTCAGTGACCAGATGATCACCAGTCATCTCTATGACCGTTGGAGTCCCGGGCATCATATTATGACATCACGTCCGGGCCGCGGATGTAAACAAAGCTGTGATCGCGGCTGTCAGCATGAGATTTGTGAATTTTTTTTTCCCTCAATCTCATGCTTTCCAGCCTGGAGGAAAGATGTGGAGTCTTATTGACCTCGCATCTCTCCATAAAGAGGACCTGTCACAATAGATTCCTATTACAAGGGATGTTTTTAAAAAAAAAAAAATGTAAAAGATATATGTAAACACTGTTCAAACCACACATGGGAGGTATCGCCGCATGCGTTAGAGCACGAGCAATAATTCTAGCACTAGACCTCCTTTGCAACTCTAAACTGGTAACATGTAAAAAAAAAAAAAATTATGTTGCCTATGGAAATTTTTAAGTACTGAAGTTTGGCACCATTCCAGGAGTGTGTGCAATTTTAAAGGGTGACATGTTGGGTATCTATTTACTCAGCATAACATCATCTTTCACAATATACAAAAAAAATTAGGCTAACTTTACCGTTTTGTTATTTTTTAATTCATGAAACTGTTTTTTTTTCCCAAAAATTATTGCTCAAATACCGTGCGAGATAAAAAGCAATGACCGCCAGTTTATTCCCTAGGGTCTCTGTTAAATAAAACATATATAATGTTTGGGGGTTCCGAGTAATATGTAGGAGAGGAGTGCCAGAATTGGCCCGGTATGAAATTGGTTAAGAAGCCCTCCTGTTCTCCACTCATTACCTGTATTAACTGAACCTGTTTGAACTCGTTACCTGTATAAAAGACACCTGTCCACACACTCAATTAGAATCCAACCTCTCCACAATGGCCAAGACCAGAGAGCTGTGTAAGGGATAGAATTGTAGACCTGCACGAGGCTGGAGTGGGCTACAGGTCAATAGGCAAGCAGCTTGGTGAGAATGGAACAACTGTTGGAGCAATTATTCGAAAATGGAAGAAGTTCAAGATGACGGTCAAACTCCCTCAGTCTGAAGATCCATGCAAGATCTCACCTCGCGGGGCATCAATGATCATGAGGAAGGTGAGGGATCAGCCCAGAACTATACCGCAGGTCCTGGTCAATGATCTGAAGAGAGCTGGGACCACAGTCTCAAAGAAAACCATTAGCAACACACTACGTCGTCATGGATTAAAATCCTGCAGCGCATGCAAGGTCCCCCTGCTCAAGCCAGGCCTGCCTGAGGTTTGCCAATGACTATCTGGATGATCCAGGGACAGGGCAACCATATTGAGGGGAGGATGAATAGGGCCATTTTTCACAAGATCTTGGCCAACAACCTCCTTCCCTCAGTAAGAGCATTAAAAATGGGTCGTGGCTGGGTCTTCCAGGATGACAACGCCCCAAAACACACAGCCAGGGCAACCAAGGAGTGGCTCCGTAAGAACCATCTCAAGGTCCTGGAGTGGCCTAGCCAGTCTCCAGACCTGAATAGAAAATCTTTGGAGGCAGCTGAAAGTCCATAATGCCCAGCGACACCCCCCTAAAGCTGAAGAATTTGGAGGAGCTCTGTATGGAGTGGGCCAAAATCCCTGCTGCAGTGTGTGCAAACCTGGTCAAGAACTACAGGAAACATATGATCTCTGTAATTGAAAACAAAAGTTTCTGTACCAATTAAGTTCTGCTTTTCTGATGTGTCAAATCAGATACTATCAAATACTATGTCATGCAATAAGATGCAAATTACTTAAAAATCATACAATGTGATTTTCTGGATTTTTGTTTTAGATTCCGTCTCTCACAGTTGAAGAGTACCTATGATAAAAATTACAGCACTCTACATCCTTTGTAAGTAGGAAAACCTGCAAAACAAGCAGTGTATTAAATACTTGTTCGCCCCACTGTACGCAAAATGGCTCTGCTGGGCGAAAACCCTGTATGGATACGTTGTCCCCTTTAAAAGCCGCCAAGGGACATACGCACTACCCGCGATCGCAGGCACCAGAGCCAGCACAGGTATTTGTGACACCCTATCAGGTTCTTATTGCTGTATGTGTCCCTGTAAGAGGAATTCACCCTCCCTGTTTGACCAGGTGACCATATCACTGAAAGTGAAAGAAAATTCAAAATTTTTAGTGGTCACCAGAACAGAAATAGAGGGGAAACTTCTAGACAAGAATATTAGTCCTGGACACGGTAGTGACTACCACAGATTTCCCTCACTTTGGAGTCATTTGTTCTCACTTCCTGTTGCGGCTAATTTTTTTTTGTAAGGCTCTGTGTACATGGGACGTTTTTACAACTGCTCCTAAATGATTAAACTTGACAGATAATAACCCACGTTTAAAACGTAAATTTTGGCGCATTTACATGTCGCGGTTGCGTTTAGAAGCATTTTTTTAATAGGCAAAAACGCCTATAAACGGAACGCTGCTAAACGCAGGTATCGCGTTGTAACGTTCGGGGGCTATAGCTCAGCAGGGATTCAGTGCTTTAACCATTGTTTTGAAGAAAAAGGCTTTTATTCACAGAAAAGCAAAACAAGGCTTTCTCAGCATGTCAGAAAACAATAACATAAAAGTCCGCTTGGCTCCAGCGTCAACAAAAAGTCTGCTTATTTCCAGCACAAAACAGTGAAAGCAAAAGACATACGGTTTGTTGCAAGACAAGTCTTCATCCCCTGCACTCCAAAAGTCCTCACTGTGCAGCTAGCAGACTTCCATCTTGTCCTCATTAGGTGCACTCTCCAAACTCACTCCCCACCTCCAGCACCACTTCCTGCTTTAATGGGTGGTTCTCTGTGAGAGTTAACGCCTTGTGTGCTGGCTCCCAAGGTTTAGGAGTGGAGGCTCCGTCCCACCCAAATAACACTTTGGAGCCTCCAAAATTCCAGGCCCCAAACTACTTTATAAAGATAGAGAAGACTGCAAGCCAGTCCTCTCTGAATTAGCGCCTGCCTGGAACTTTTCACCCACTTTTGGGTGATCCCCTGAACCTTCTACCTCTATTTAAATGGACCATAGTCCAAATAGTGGTGCTGTATAGCACCCGTCCAGGACCCACCCCCGGTGTCCTGTACAGCATTTAGTGTCTGAAACGTGGAAATCTTTTGCGTCTGAACCCATTTTTTTTGCTTTCAAAGAAATGCTGTTAAACGCAACTGCCTAAAAACGACAATAAACGAGAATGTGTACATGGTCACATAGGATAACACTGAATGAGTTCAGGGGCTGTTGAAAAAAGCGTCTAACTCCCTCTGAACGTACGTTTAGCAGCGTCCTGTGTACATGGGGCCTTAGGATACTTTTTTTTCCATGTTATTGGTTGAATTTGTTTCCTTTTTCAACCAAACTACATATACAACTATGTAAGAAGTGAAGGAAATCCCCTCAATGGGACACAGATGCCAAGAAACTAAAAAAAAAAAAAAAATCTGAAGATATTACTTCTCCCTTATCTAAATAAGAAATTTTCCATCAGTTTTAATAAGTTCCTTTTTAAATGCAGCATTTTGAGAAAACAGACACCTATCAATAATGGGCAGTTGCGCATTGCATTAAGGCTGTGAGGTCAACCTCATACTGAATGTCAGGAGTATTAAACTTTTTAAAAGTAATACCCTGCCTAAAACCAGGCACCACACGACTTCCAGCCTCACCCTGTGAACCCTAGTGACAAGTCCTTCCCACTTACCATTGCATTGACTAACCAGTGCCCTACTTTGCCACTGAGACCCACTTGTTAAAAGGGCAATATAATGTGGGGAAGGCTTTGTTCCAAGGAGCAAAACTCAGTGAAGATAGAAAAGTTTAGGTAACAAAAAGAACAGGCTCTTTGAGCCTTTCTAAAATCATTTAAATAGACTGCCTAGGCAAAAGCTGAGATAAAACAGTGGATACATCCATTTCTATGGTGTCACTTACTCAATTTAAAATATATCTATGACGAATCATCTTTTTTCTTTCTTGCCCATTTTATTACTTTGCTTAATCTGAAATCTACTTTTATATGAGCCTTACCACAAGAGAGCTTTGAACAGCTCATTTCAGATAACTACATAACCTGCTGTGTTGTAGGCTTTTCTCACTGTGATCTTCAAATCCATTAATGGTTTTATACCTGTCACAGAAAGCTGCTGGCATCTCTCCAGATCATTAAAGGGTGGCGACTTCTGGCCTGTATACAAGATAAAAGAGCAGGGGGAAAAAAGAAAATATCTTAACATAATGTAAGACTGCATCTCACCCAGCAGTTCTGAATTCATTTGTGACCACAGAGCACAACAATGCATACACTCAAAGATAAAAAATGTATACAGGTGGTAAAAACATGTAAATGTTGTACAGGAAAAAAAATGTATCTGACATTTATCAGATTTACATTTATAGTATTACACGTAGGGAAAAGAACCAATTTATTTTTGCAGTGGAAAAATAGTGACGCTGAGATATACTTGTTTGAGGAGATGATTATCTACTTTCTTTAAAGAGGATCAGACACATGCAGATCTTCCCACGGATTACAAGATTAGTTAAATTGGATAAAATATATGCCCAGTTTAAGGCCGGCCACAGACGGTTTAAATCATGTATGGGCAGGTTGAATGTAAGATCAATTTGGATACAACCAGCCTGCTGGATTCACTTGTGATTATCATGGTCTTCTCCAGGTGAGGATGGCTTCCCCTGCACGCCCCTGTGCCGGGTGCAGACAACTGCTTGGTAGGAGGGATTCACGTCAGCACTATTGGTATCGATAGGGGAATTGTGCAAATTTCTTTCCTGCAACCTGTGGTTGCGGGAAAGAAATTTGCACCATCTATGGCCTGCTTTAGACTGCTTCCTTTGCACAGGGAAAATTAAATTGATCACAAAGGCAGCCCACCATAGACACTAATATATATATATATATATATATATACACACATACACACACACATTATATATATATATATATATATATATATATATATATATATATATATATATATATATATATATATATATATATGATAAAGTGAGCCTGAAGCTCCTTGAGTTCTGTGCTTCAAATACCTGTCCATTGAGGGAACCTTTTGTTAAAGGAAAAAAATATGCAATAAACTCACAAGCCCTGGGCAGGGTGCAAAGTTTCAGAGCAAGGTAATTGCCACAATGTCCATTTCCACCGATATGCAGTTTGCTGAAACACTGGGTTCACAAAAGTGTGCAGCTGTATGGAAAGTAGACTAGACTAGAGGCAGGACATAACCAGTCCTGAAGATCGGCTGCCACATATCGCTGGTTGACTGCTTGTAACTATTCATAAGGCATGCATGCAAAATCACAGTATTATTTGGAGACCAAGCTGTAGCCGCCAAATAAACATTGAATTAATGGCCAGCATAAACAAAGCAAGTGTCCTTTTTATTTTAAACTGTTTAACAGAAAACCCAAAAAGTAAGAGAACATTGGATACTATAGAAAAAATTCACTGCAGTGGTTATTGTTTTCTGTTACATAATATTACCTGTGCATATCCTTTATATGTATGTATGTACAATAACTAAAATCTTGGGTTATATTTATTAGATGTTCAAAAAGATCTAGTTATAAATACCAGAAAATGTAATTTATTTTTGTTGTATAAATACACTTTGCCTTATAGCACTGCTAAATGATTACCTGCTGCCTCCACTTTGAGTGTGTATATAATAGAAATTATATTTCCCAATCCCATATCTGACAATTCTTCAACTCTATAGCTGCCATTAGATAAAAGGAATCATATTAGCTGCTGTGTATTACAAACAGTGCTTCCTAGCTCTGCTATAATTCCAGATATTCGTATTCTTTAGATAGGGATATTTTTAATTATAGAAAGCATTGTTTGTAATACACAACACTAGACAAAATTCTATTTTAGCTTGAAATTAAATGTTGTGATGAAGTGCCAAATCATATATCGGACAAGTAGACAGAATTGTATGACAAAAATTAAAAACCTAAAAAAAAAAAAAAAATTCTTACTTAAACAATCATGTGAAGTCAAATCCTCTGAACACATAGGTTCTTCATTTAGGTTTACAGTAGTTAGGACTCTGAAAACACAAAGGTACTCTTGTTAGGTTACTTTTGTGGTTGGTACTATCACAAAAAAATAAACACACACACACAGGATTTGGACCTTTTATTAAGAACTTAATCATGGCCAATGAAGGAAATGAAATTCTGGAAACCATACCAAAAATAATAATTTTCCAGTCTTGTAAAAATATATAATTTGCAGAAATGTGTTTCATGCAACAATAACATGTTGTTTAAAGAGGATGCATTAACTTTTGTCCACTAAACGAGTGTACAGTAATTTAAAAAGGTTTGAATTCTTCCCTACTTTATTAATGTAGAACAAAAAAGCATTGTTTAATATAAATATATAGAGCAGCAGCCACGGAGGTCCATTGAATATGGAATCTAACTATACGAACTTCAGTAGTAAACATTTTTGGAGCAAGGCTAGATGAAAAAAAGGGAGGTAAATATGGAATTGTTACGACCAATGAAAATCCTACAAGGGTTAATGGGATATTATTCGCTTTACCCAAAGAGCCAAAAAGGATGACACATGTTAGACTGGGAACTGCTTTCTTGGCAAGGATCTATTAGGCATTCCACAACGGGGAAACTAGGAAGTAAGTGAGCACTAGGATAGGAGGAGAAACCGCAAAAACTGATGTTTCTCAACCTTGTAGGTTAATAAGACCAAAATGAAAGATGGGCCTGAGGAGATTTAAACACCACAAGGGCAATTATCCTAAATGACTCCACGGAAAAAAAGTAGTGGGAGAGGAAAATGGGGTAGTTTACCCAAAAGAAGGCTCCAGTCCACATAAGAAACCCAATGTTTTAGGGTGTGGGATCTTAATCCAGAATTACGTACATTGGAGGTACAGAAAACCCCGAAGAAAGAAGAAAAGGCAAAGCAACTGAAGCAGATGCCTGGTTGGAGTTGGAGTACTCAAACCGAGAGGAACAAATGCTCATAGTATGAAAAAACAATAGTCCCCTGGTAACAATGATGGTCTGTCTTTAAACAGAAGGTTAATGGTTTTGAGATATGTAGTTTGAATGGGAAGCAGACTTATTGCCTACAAGGGAATACAGCTGTAGTGAATGAAAGCTGGGGTTCTTTGACCCATTTAAAGATCCCCTGCATTAAAGTAGGTGCAAAGCAAGGACCAGCAGGATCAGTAATGTCACTGTCAAGTGTGTGACACTCTCCCTCAAAGGGAAAGTGAATAAGACATTCTTTAAATGTATCCTTAACATCCCAAGCACAAAGCCAATATGCTGTACCCATATTGGCCGACATCACTGCCATGCAACAAACTTGGATGCTTCTAGGGCGCTGTAACGGAATGAACTGTGACAACCAGAGTCTTTGGAAGGATGAGAGATACTCCTGTGCCAGGGACACTAATAACTCCTGGGTCTAAGTCCACCCTGTGCCCTTTTAGGCGTAGGGTGGCCAATAGGATCATAATTCATATTACATGAGATGGGACATTAATAATAATTCATATTGCAGGACTGGAATATTACAAGGGGTTCATGTTGACTTGAGACCAGGTCAACAAGACAGTGACTCATCCCTCAGTATAATAGGCTTTTAAAATGCTAAGTGGCCCGACTTGTAAAAAGACATTACATTGTATAAAGGTGTTAATTACATCGGCTTCTGAAAGACCTTTCCATTGTGTTCTGCAGGTGAATAGATGTTGTCACAGACGGAATGTCTCGGGGAGATAATTAGCTTACCTGAATGCCTTTTAGAATGTGATTGAGTAGATTCAACGGCAGTTGGTCGCTTTTTTAAACTGCCCCTGAACTCATTCAATGTTATCCTATGTGACCATGTACGCAGTCGGGTTTATTGCTGTTTTTAGGCAGTTGCTTTTAACAACGTTTCTTTGAAAGCAAAAGAATGAGTTCAGACGCCGATTTCGACGTTTCAGACGCTAAACGCGACTAAACTTAGTAACCCGCGTTTAGTTTATAGGCGTTTTTCGTTTTTGCCCATTTAAAAAAAAAAATATGCTAAATGCAGCATGTAAACACGGCAAAACTGACATTTTAAATGTGGGTTACTATCTGTCAAGTTAAATCGTTCAGGAGCAGTTGTACATGGAGCCTAAGAGGGCATCACAAATAAAGTAGTGCCCAACACATTTGATCCACTTGTTCCAGAATACAGGGATTCTGCCTTCTGTTGCAGGGTTCCCTTTTAAAGGATATGATACATTCTGACATGGTTTCAGTTAAGTCAAACTGAGATCTAAAATAGGGAGTACAACTGTCTATCAATGAAATCTCCAAAAGTAGAGATGCCATCAACCTGTGTGGTATTATGTTGGTTCGCATGGAGTGGAGACCTGGAGGGTTCACAGAAGGAAAGTACTAATTATCAATACATACTCAAGTAAAAGGAGAAAATGTAATCGCATCATCTGGAGGAAGCCATTATTGCATGGGTTTTTCCCAACATTTCAAGTAATAAGTGCAGCAGCTCAAGCTCTAAAAGACCCTATACCTGGTATAATAGGTTGATCTCTTAGATCCCTTAGAAGAGTCAGAGTGTGCTGCATCAGACTAGGAACAAGGACATATCTGTTCAAATACACAGTGTCATTAAAGGACTCTCAGGCACTCTGAAGCCCTGTACACACGATCGGTTCGTCTAATGAAAACGGACCGATTTCATCGGACGAACCGATCGTGTGTGGGCCTCATCGTTTTTTTATCCATCGGTGAAAAAAAATAGAACCAGTTTAAACATTTTCTTATGGTAAATAAAAACGATCGTCTTTGGGGAAATGCATCAGTCAAAAATCCACGCATGTTCAGGGGGGGGGCAGCGGACATAAGTATATTGGTGAAATATAACCAATATGAGGAGGTTTATATACAGTGGTTGACCGCGATATTGTGTCAATCTCGCTCCCTTTCTCGGCGAGATTGAGCACTTGCGAGCCCCATCGCGGGAGCCAGCGCCGAGCTGGCTTGCCGCGATGGAGACAAAGCCGTCATAGAAGCGACGGGGATCCGACGCGGATTCCCGCCAATTCTACACGTGGGCGGAGTTTGTTATGAATCCTGAGAAGGATGTCCCCGCCGGATTTTAAATAAAAATCCGGCATGGGTTCCCCACTCAGGAGCATAACGGGCCCTTAGGTCTGGTATGGGTTGTAAGGAGACCCCCCTACGCCAAAAAAACGGCGTGGGGGTCCCCCCACAATCCATACCAGACCCGTATCCAAAGCACGCCAGCCGGCCGGTCAAGAGGGGAGTGGGGGGCGAGCGAGCGCCCCCCCCCCCCCTCCTGAGCCGTACCGGGCAGCATGCCCTCAACATGGGGGGGTCAGGTGCTCTGGGGCAGGGGGCGCACTGCAGCCCCCCACCCCAGAGCACCCTGTCCCCATGTTGATGAGGACAGGGCCCCTTCCTGACAACCCTGGCCGTTGGTTGTCGGGGTATGCGGGCGGGAGGCTTATCGGAATCTGGAAGCCCCCTTTAATAAGGGGGCCCCCAGATACCGGCCCCCCACCCTAAGTGAATGAGTATGGGGTACATTGTACCCCTACCCATTCACCTGCAAGAAAAGTTTAAACACAAATAAACCACACAGTGTATTGAAATATTTTATTAGTTGGCCGCCGGGGGGGGTGTGTATGATCGCTTTTATAAAAGCGCCCCCCTCCGGCGGGCTTCTGCGGGGGGGTGGGTGCCGCTGTTCTTCACCGCCGTCTGGTTCTCTTCCGCCGCCGGGGGGGGGGGCGCTTTGATAAAAGCGCCCATCACCCGGCGGGCTTCCTTCGACATCTTCGGCGGCGGGGGGGGTCTTCTCCCACTCTCCAGGGTCTTCTCCCCCTCTCCGGGGGTCTTCTACGGCTCTCCGGGGGTCTTCTACGGCTCTCCGGGGGTCTTCTACGGCTCTCCGGGGGTCTTCTACGGCTCTCCGGGGGTCTTCTACGGCTCTCCGGGGGTCTTCTACGGCTCTCCGGGGGTCTTCTTCTTCTTCAGGACTCGCCGCCGCTATCTTCGTGTGTTAGCTCAATTACTGGCGGCGGCGAGTCCCCTCTTCTGTGACGTCTTCTTCTCTTCTTCTTCTCCAGATGTTGACGCAACGCTTCCTTCCGCTGTTATGGCTGGCGCGCAGCGAGTTATATAGGCCTGTCTTGTGACGTCGCAGTCCCATCATGCTCCGGTAGGTACCACGTGCTACCTACCGGAGCATGATGGGACTGCGATGTCACAAGACAGGCCTATATAACTCGCTGCGAGCCGCGCGCCAGCCATAACAGCGGAAGTAAGCGTCACGTCAACATCTGGAGAAGAAGAAGAGAAGAAGACGTCACAGAAGAGGGGACTCGCCGCCAGTAATTGAGCTAACACACGAAGATAGCGGCGGCGAGTCCTGAAGAAGAAGAAGACCCCCGGAGAGCCGTAGAAGACCCCCGGAGAGCGGGAGAAGACCCCCGGAGAGCGGGAGAAGACCCCCGGAGAGCGGGAGAAGACCCCCCCCGCCGCCGAAGATGTCGAAGGAAGCCCGCCGGGTGATGGCGGCGGAAGAGAACCAGACGGCGGTGAAGAACAGCGGCACCCACCCCCCCGCAGAAGCCCGCCGGAGGGGGGTGCTTTTATAAAAGCGATCATACACACCCCCCCCCGGCGGCCAACTAATAAAATATTTCAATACACTGTGTGGTTTATTTGTGTTTAAACTTTTCTTGCAGGTGAATGGGTAGGGGTACAATGTACCCCATACTCATTCACTTAGGGTGGGGGGCCGGTATCTGGGGGCCCCCTTATTAAAGGGGGCTTCCAGATTCCGATAAGCCTCCCGCCCGCATACCCCGACAACCAACGGCCAGGGTTGTCAGGAAGGGGCCCTGTCCTCATCAACATGGGGACAGGGTGCTCTGGGGTGGGGGGCTGCAGTGCGCCCCCTGCCCCAGAGCACCTGACCCCCCCATGTTGAGGGCATGCTGCCCGGTACAGCTCAGGAGGGGGGGGGCGCTCGCTCGCCCCCCACTCCCCTCCTGACCGGCCGGCCGGCGTGCTTTGGATACGGGTCTGGTATGGATTGTGGGGGGACCCCCACGCCGTTTTTTCGGCGTAGGGGGGTCTCCTTACAACCCATACCAGACCTAAGGGCCCGTTATGCTCCTGAGGGGGGAACCCATGCCGGATTTTTATTTAAAATCCGGCGGGGACTTCCTTCTCAGGATTCATAACAAACTCCGCCCACGTGTAGAATTGGCGGGAATCCGCATCGGATCCCCGTCGCTTCTATGACGCACTCGCTGGAATGTGCTTTTACTATTCCAGCGAGTGCGAGATGTCGGCAGCCTGTCGCCGAGAATCAGCGCGATGCTGTCGTGCTATAAACACATTCTCGGCGGCAGGCACTGTAGGAATGTTTAACGTAAATTTTGATGTGGAGACAAGACATATTTATATTCCTCAGCCCTATTATAAGAATAAATAAGATATAATGTAAAAGGGTGTTATGACCACTAGTAAAACTATAAACTGTGCATATTTTTTTTCTTCTTTTCTTTGTTTGTGCAATAAGTGTAATTCTGCCAAATATCTTTTTCTCTCTTATTTTTTAGAACAGACTTTTTTAGTCCCTGTTGACCTTATTTTTTTTTTTTGGTACTTTGAATATAGAAATGAAATGATATGAAGATATACATTTTACAGTGTATTTTTTATGTTCACAGAGGGAAAAATACGGGAGTGAAAGTTGTAATTTATATAAATAAATATTCACACAGGATTGTGGGGATACAAGGGGGAGGGAAAGGAGAAAAAAGGGAGGTATTACTCTGGACGGGATTAAGTTGAAAGTATGGCTTAGACAGGAGGGGTATGGAGATAATAATAGATGGCAGCCAGGAAGGTGGGGGGAGCTAGGGTAGGAGCCGCTCAACCATTTTTGGTCATCTCCCCCTAATTAGGATTTCACCCACGGAGGTAACTGGGGGGGAAGACCCAGTCAGGGGTGTTTATTTCCCTTAGGGGTATAGAGGGGGGAGGAGGAAGGGACGTTGGGAGGGAAATTAAAATGTTTGTTTGTTGAGGTTCCCTTTTTTTTTTTCTCTCTGAGATGGCGGCTCTAAAAATAACATCACTGAACGCTAAAGGACTTAATGTACCAGAAAAATGTAGAATGCTCTTAAATGACTTAAGGAGGGAGGGAACAGATGTGGCATATGTTCAAGAGACACACTTCAAGGTAGGACATCTACCATTTCTCCAGAACAGATTCTTCCCTTGCGTCTATCATGCAATAAACCAGGAAGCAAAATCTAAAGGAGTATCGATTTTGATCTCCAACCGAATTGCTTGGACATTGTCAGATAAACACTTGGACCCGAAAGGAAGGTATCACTTTCTGAAGGGTAACATTGGAGGGACTAAAGTAACTTTGGCCACACTGTATGTACCAAACACCCATCAAGATGTATTTATTAAAAAAGTTCTTACAGACTTGATGGATTTTGCAGAGGGCAAGTTGATCCTTGGAGGAGATTTTAATGTTACTTTAGACCCCGGTCTGGATGTATCTTCAGGGACATCATCGGTCCCGGGGAAAGTTAGAAAAGGGATTCTGCGGAAATTGCATGAGACACAGTTAGTAGATGTATGGAGGATACTACATGCAGAAGAAAGGGATTATTCTTTTTTTTCTAATCCACATCAGATATACTCTCGTATAGATTTTTTTTTGATTCCACACTACTTGATTACATCGGTAACGAAAGTAGAGGTAGCGAATATAACATGGTCAGACCATGCTCCAGTCAGTGTGTGTCTTTCCCTTTCCAGTACAGTTCTACCCCAGGACAGATGTTGGTGGCTAAACGAGAGTTTATTGCAAAACACGGAAATTAGGGAAGAAGTTGCCAAAGAAATTGCAGCGTACTTTCAAATTAATGATACTCCTGGGACTGACCCGGGCATGGTATGGGAAGCACACAAGACTGATTAGGGGAATCCTGATCAAGCATGGCTCGATCCTAAAAAAGAAACGTGATAAACAAATTAAGGAACTACTGGAAGATATTCAGAAGTTGGAAGTCCAACATAAAAAAACACAATTACCTAGTAGTCTCCCAGACTTAAGTTATTTAAGGAGACAGCTAACAGAGGTAATGCGTTTTAAAGCAAAAGCAACAATTCAAAGAGGCAAGAGACTTAATTATGAATTTGGAGATAAGTGTAGTAAGTTACTGGCAGGAACACTCAAAGAAAAGAGAGGATCAACATACATCCCCCAAATAAAAGGGAAGGAAGGACAACTAATACGAAAACCAAGAGAGATAGCCCAGACATTTGGGGAATACTATTCCTCCTTATATAATCTTGTTATAGATGAGAAATTCCAACCAGGGATGAAGGAATATTTATCCGCTTCGGAGCTACCTAGATTGCCATCCCAGCTAGAGAGAGTTTAGAGAGACCTATTTCCATTGAGGAAGTAGATGCAATATTGAAAAAGATTAAGCCAGGAAAGGCGCCAGGTCCCGATGGATTTACTATAAGGTACTATAAAGGAATTTTCCACACTATTAATAGGCCAAATGACAAAACTTTTTGACGCTCTTGGAAGTACGGCGAAGTTTCCTCCGGACGCACTTCTTGCACATATCACAGTGATACCTAAGGAGGGGAAGGACCCGGCAGACTGTGGTAGTTACAGGCCTATCTCTCTATTAAATGTTGACTTAAAACTATTTTCAAAAATAATTGCAACCCGTCTGCAACCCTGGATGGCGCAGTTAGTGAACTTTGACCAAGTAGGTTTTGTCCCTGGAAGAGAAGCCAGGGACAATACAATTAAGATAATTAATTTGATTCATTTTGCTGAGACAAAAAAAATCCCTAGCGTCATGGTGAATACTGATGCCGAAAAAGCATTTGATAGGGTGAATTGGGGGTTCCTGGAGGAGATGCTGAGCCAGGTGGGACTGGGGGCACATATGATCAGGTGGATTATGAGTGTCTACACGACCCCACGTGCCTCAGTAAAAGTAAATGGAGTCCTTTCCCGCCCGTTTAAGATCTCAAATGGTACAAGACAGGGTTGCCCCTTATCGCCCTTGTTGTTTGCTCTCTCACTGGAGCCTTTATTAAATAGAATTCGTCGGAATTTAGACATCCAGGGAATTCAGATGGGGGAGCAGATGCACAAGGTGGCAGCATACGCAGATGATCTTCTTTTTTCTTTGACTAATCCTCATATTTCACTTCCTAATCTGATAAACGAAATTGAGCTATACGGAAGGATGTCTAATCTAAAAATTAATAGAACCAAATCAGAGGCAATGGAGGTGGCATTGCCAGCCAATATGGGGGAAACCATAACTTTGGATTTAAATGGGGGAAGGCCCTAAAATATTTGGGTAATCTCATACCAGCAAATACAAAGAATATTTTTGGGTTAAATTTTCCATCCTTGTATGGCTCAATACGAATACTCCTAGATAAATGGCAACATGGACTTCATTCCTGGTTTGGTCGGAGTAGCATAGTGAAGATGTCGATTTTGCCAAAAATATTGTGCACTTCCAATTTCTATCCCAGCTTCTTTCCTTCGGCAATTAGATAGGCTGTTCATGAACTTTATATGGGCGGGAAAACGCCCTAGAATAAAGGAGGGAATTATTGAAAATGCCGAGGAGAGTAGGGGGGATGGCTGTCCCAGATATAGTGAAATACTATAGAGCAACCCATCTGACAAGGTTGGTGGACTGGTGCAGGCATAGAGAGTCAAAATGTTGGGTAAATATAGAACAACAGGCTAGCCCAATCCAATTATCTAGAGCAGGGGTCTCCAAACTGCGGCCCGGGGGCCGAATGTGGCCCTTTGCTTTCCTTTATCAGGCCCTTGAGACCCTATCCTCCCTCCCACTGATACAAGGCACTATTTTTTTCTACACCAACGATAGGGCACTATTCATACCACTGACACCAACTGCCGGGCCACTATTCCTCCCAATGATGGGGTCCTATTCCTTCCGCTAATACCAACAATGGGGTAATGTTCCTCCCACTAAAATTGATAGGGCATTCTTTACCCACATTGACACCGGGGCATTTTCTACTCACACTGGCCACAGTCTAGCCTCCAGAAAGTCTGAAGGACAGAAAAGTGGCCCTTTGTTCAGAAAGTTTGGAGAACCCTGATCTAGAGCATCGTGGTGTTATGCAGATTTACCAATATATCATAAAAATCACCCTACAATAGGACCTACATTAAGAATATCAGCAAAAACATGTAAGAATCAGGAATTCTCGTCAAAATATTCACCATTGCTACCTATATTAGGAAATCCGAAATTCACTCCGGGTTTGGAAAAGGGCAACTTTGAGAACCTTAGACAGAAAGGAGGCTATCAGGCCGCATATTTTATACAGTCAGATGACTGGCCTTCAGTGGGTGATCTGACGAAAGAGGAGGGCTCCTTTGGGCTCACTTTCTGGCAGGCAATTCAGTTAACCCATTTCCTGAGGTCACTAGGATCGGTGGAGGACTTTCAAAGGCAGTTGACAGTATTTGAACAATACTGTAGTGATGAGGAACCACTCTCGCAGGTGGTATCAAAGATGTATGGCCTTTTGAATGCTCCTCCAGAAGATTACGTGATGTCGGGAATTGGCAAATGGGAAGAAGCCCTGGAGAGAAATTTCTCTCTAACTGAACGGAAACAGATTATTCTACTGACATTTAACTCTTCGATTTGTACAAGAACCCAAGAAGCCAGTTATAAAATTCTTACACAATGGTACTATACCCCAGTAAGGCTGAATAAATTTGCAAAGGAAAACTCAGACCAATGTTGAAGATGTGGGAGGGAGAGGGGAACTCTTCTGCATATATTTTAGACCTGTAAAAAAATTCGATATTACTGGGAGGAAGGGAGGAGAATATCTCAAAATTTTACAAAATACCAGATACCAAATGACCCTGCTTTCTTCCTGCTTCATTGTTCACAAATTCCAGTCCAGAGTTACAAGAAATCAGTCATATGTCACATGATCAATGCAGCAAAGATGGGAGTCACCCGAAGCTGGAGAGACCCTAGACCTCCCTCTATAGCACGGTGGCTCTCGAGGATTCAGGAGATAGAGGCAATGGAGGATTTAGTTCTCTCAGCTCAAAATAGGAGGAAACAATATGATGATACCTGGTTGAGCTGGAAAACATTTATTAATTCAGAGGAAGGGAAGAAAAAGTTGGAGGAAAAATAATGGAAGATAAAAAATTTTGGTTGAATTTGGACGAATATAAAGGGACTCTATAAGATTGGGTGCCGCACATCCCAGAGAATAGTAGATATGGGGGGGGGGAGGGCGGTTTTCGGGTAGAAGAAGTACTGTAAAGGGGAGAGAGGGATACATTGAGTATAGGAAATACCCGCCCAATTAGGTTGATGGATAGAATAAGGTATATGTTATATTTGTGTATCTGTATTATGTGGACGTGGTGATGCTGTTTCTTTTTTCTTGTATATTCTTGTACGAAAAAAGAAAAAAGAAAAATTGAAAAAAAAAAGAAAAAATCCATCAGATTAGATTTCATCAGATACCTGATCGTGTGTACATGGCTTTAGAGATACAAGCTCAGAGGTAGACTTTTCCAGAGAAAAGAGAAAATTTAGAGCTTCTACAAGCATACTACTTGTTAACATAAGATGCCTGAAAAACAAGTACAGGTCTTAGGGTCTGACAGCAGAGCTATAGGAGCTAAAAATTAGGACAACTGTACAGAAATAGGATGGATCCAATTTACAAGCCTTGATTCCTCCTGGGGATTAAAGTGAATTGGCACCAGAAACAATAGGAGAGTGCAGCACCTGTTGCAGCAGCACTAAGGTCATCTAACTGTCATTTGAAAGAAAAGTTGCACTGCATATTGGTAAGGTAGTCCCAAAGTGAAGGATGGTCTCACTTACAAATGCAAGCAGTTGGTAATCATGAGGGTCAGAGGTAGCCAGAAGTGTCACTGTTAAGTCATTGTAGGCATGCAGTGAAACATTATATGCTCAGAAGCAGCAGGAGCAGCAATAGGAAGGTGCTTCTTCCTCAGCTGAAGGGTGGGAAATAAGCGTGGGATTATATCAGCTCTGAGTTCCCTCAGGCAAGACTGTTACCTAAAAAAGGGCAAGACATTTAAAATGTTGCCCAAAGTTCAAAACTGTGGTAGAACTACTCTTACTGCAGCCTGACTGATCACACTCATTAAGGTGGCACGAAATCCATTGATTTAACCGTTTTCAGCAACCTTTACAATCCAGGCATGCAATAACCATCACAGTTGCCTGTGCACTCAACCAAACCCTCATGCCATTTAATGGCTAGTGTCATAACTAATCACATGTGCATCACCATGGCAACTGCAGATCAAACAGAGGCCCACACGGTAGATGTCTTGGCTGTAAAAGATAAGAAGTTGTTGTTTTGCTTTAAAAGACGATCAGGCTCGAAGACCAGTTGCTATAGCAGTAGCGGGACTACCACCAGCAGGATACACAGGCAGTCACCCTGGCGAATGTAGCGGGCTCATCTGAGGTGCAGAGTACAAGGACAAACCAGTGTTCACCAGAGCTCCTGATGGTGTAGATGGATTTTGCTGCGTGTTAGTACAAGGTCACAGACCTCAGGATTGCCTCACCAGGAGGTGAGCAAGCCAGAGCCCAGAAATCAATAAGCAGGTAAGGATCAAACAGAAGTGTAGTCAGTAAAACAAACCAAAAGGTCAGCAACGAGTAGATGCAAGTTGGGATCGGGCAGAAGCGTAGTTGGGGAACAAGCCAAGGCTCGATCACGAATGGTAACACAATGTGGATAAACAATGATGATTCTCCTGCGCTCCGGTATTTCTTACTTGTGGGGGTCATACAGTTCAATTAAAAAGTATCTTCTAGAGTCTTGCAGCCCTCCTCAGAATCGTGGGAATTCAAAAGGAACTAAAAGAGAAAAGAGAATGGAGGGCGCACCGACCTAGTGTGATACTGTAACACGATTTTTATTTTAAATACTAAAATCAATGATTATACTCACAAAATGAGTTAAAAAACAAGCCTTGAAAGACAGTTCAACAGCGCCAGCAGAACAGGATGGTTGCTTCAGTCCAAGGGTATCTTAACCGATATTGAAGCTAGGCTTACGCGTTTCGGGGGCGTACCCCTTTCCTCAGAGCCCCTTGTGTTTACCTGAAAAAAGGACAAATAAAGCGTTCGGCCTCCATGAAGGTCTTGGTGACCTCTCAATAGACGAGAAGGGTTCTTCTCACATCTAAAAAACTAAATTTATTTTCCTGGTCACCCTGTGGTGAACTACAAAAGGATGGCAATACGATATCCTGAGATCTGTGGAATGTACTGGCCACTTTAGGTAAAAACCCTGGATCTGTTTTTAACACAAAGGGGTAGATTCATGTAGATCAGCGGATCTTTTGATCCGCGTGATCTATCTTTTTTACGATCCGCCTGCGCCAGTTTTTGAGGCAAGTGCTGTATTCAGAAAGCACTTGCCTCGTAATTAGCCCTGGCGGATCGTAAATCCCCCGGCGGAATGCAAATTCCGAGGCTAGGGGGAGTTTACTATTTAAAACACACGCGTCCCCGCGCCGATCGTACTGCTCATGCGCCGCCGGCTAAATTTCCCAGCGTGCATTGCTTTAAATGACGCCGCAAGGACGTCATTGTTTTCGACGTTAACGCAATTAACGTATGGCCGTATTCCCGGACGACTTACGTAAACGTCGTAAAAAATTCAAAACTCGACGCGGGAACGACGGCCATACTTAACATAGGATCCGCCGCACTTACCCCGCATATAGCAGGGGTAACGATCCGCCGGAAAAAGCCGAACGCAAACGACGTAAAAAAAAAGCGACGGCCGGGCGTCCGGTTCTGAATCGGCGGTTCTCCTCATTTGCATATTCGTCGCGTAGAAAAAAAGAAGCGCCACCTAGCGGACGGCGGGAGATTGCAGCCTAAGAACCGACAGTGTAACTCACTTACACCAGTCGGCTCTAAGGGAGATCTATGCGGAACCTGATTCGAGGAATCAGCCGCATAGATCCGAGCGTCGGATCTCACAGATCCGACGGTGTATCAGTAGATACACCGTCGGATCTCTATGTGAATCTACCCCAAAGAGTGTGAGAAATAGCTCCCTTACCGACAAAGCCTGTAACTCGCTTACCCTACGAGCTGAGGTAATTGCTACTAAAAAAAATTGTTTTTAAGGTAAGTAATTCAACAGAAATATCCTCTAAGGGCTCAAAAGGAGGCTCTACCAGAGTTTGAAGCACCAGGGACAGGTCCCAAGTTGGACAACTTCTTACCACTACTGGCCTGGCCCTAGAAATGGATTTAAAAAAAAATCTTGCTACCGTGGGATTTTCCAAAAGAGAAACCTGGAGGAAAACACTGATAGCTGCCGTCTGTACCTTCAAGGTACTAACTGAAAGACCCTTGTCGACACCCTCTTGAAAAAAATCCAAAATAGAAGGAACATCATGTGTTGATCTTTGGTTTTCAGACAACCATGAATTAAACTTTTTCCAAACTTTGGAATATATAGCTCTAGTGACTGTTTTTCTGCAATTCACCAAAGTTTTGATCACTTTGTCAGAAAACCCCTGAGCCTTCAGTATATTTTCTTCAGATACCAAGCCTTCAAGCTTAAGGAAACCACCTGTGGGTGTGACACTGGACCCTGCGACAATAAGTCCTCTCTCTTCTGAAGTCTAAGTGGAGGCCTCGAGACCAGAGTCTGTAGCAGGGAAAACCATGGCCTCTTGGGCCAGAAGGGGGCGATCAGAATGAGGTCTGTTTCTTCTAAGAGAAACTTTCGGAGCACTTCCGGAAAAAGTCTGATCGGGGGAAAGGCGTAGCAGAGGTCGAATGCCCACGGATTCGCCAGAGCATCTATCCCCAGTGATTGATCTTCTGGGTTTAGAGAAAAGAACTCCTCTGTCTTGCGGCTGACCTGATTTGCGAACAGATCTGCCTCGGGACAACCACATTTGTTGGTGATCTCTGCAAAGACTTCTGGATGAAGCGACCAATTGTCTCGCTCCACCTTGTGGCGACTGAGTTAGTCTGCCAGACCGTTTTGCACCCCCTTCTGATGTACTGCTGAAATTAAGACCAGAATTACTTCTGCCCATGAAAAAAATTCCCTGGGCAATCCATTGAAGGATCCGACTCCTCGTGCCTCCCTGCTTGTTCAGGTACGCAACTGTTGCAATGTTGTCCGATAGGATCTGGAGATTGTGACTCTTGATCTCTGATTGAAAGGCTTGCAGGGCTCTCTGGACTGCTAGTTGCCCCAGGTTTGATGAAGCTTTCGCTTCTTTCCAGGACCATTTTCCCTGTGCGAAACTGCCTAAAAATAGGTGTGCCAGGTTATCCACGTCTTCTAAAGCCAACTTAAACCTTGAGCCCCTAGAGGATTCTCTATCCCTGGGTTCTGTGTCTGACCCCGATTCTTCCAGAGAAGAACGGGTAGATTTGGCTTCAGCCTCAGACTCTTCACTCTCTACACACAGCTGCGGAGTGCGAATGACTGATGCTTTTCTTTTTGAAGGTGTACCCTGTGGGGGAGCCTGAATTTTGTCAATTAGGTCCCTAAAAGAGCTAAAAGTAGAAGTAAGCTCATCTCGGACCGAAGTCAGCATTTTCTGACAGGAGGTCACAGGGTCATCCCTCACTAAACCATCTATACATGGGCGACAAACTGTTTTGCACCAAGTGGTGCTCAGTTTGTTTCCGCAAAATGCACATTTTCTTTTATGTGGCTGCGCTTGGGATTTGTCCTGAGTCTTGGCCTGTAAGACAAAAATAAATGGCCCCAATAAGCAACACAAGCCAAAAAAAAAAACCTCCATCACCACGTGCAGGAGGAAATAAAATGTGTCCCCTAACACCAAATCTATGATTGGGAGGGGGGGGGTAAAACACTCACCAGGACAGCAAAAGATAGTAACAAAACACTTTAGGCTTAAGTGAGAGGTGCTGGTGTTGGAGACTGCATCTGCCTGAGAAGGTACTGCAGGAGAGTCCATGTCGCCCGTCTGGTAGACTTACAGCCTGTGCTGCTTCTACCAGCAAGCCATCCAGCCCTTTTTCGCACCGTTTATGGAGACAGTAACCACATCTCCAGCGCCCGATGATGACGTCATGCGACCCGGAAGAGACCTCCGCCGGATCTTTCTGTGGGCCAGCTTGGAGCGCAGAAGCTCAGCCCCAAGTCAGCCACGCTGTGTGTGGGGAAAAGCATCACAGTTACAGCAGAGCCATACAGCCCTGCCGAACAGCGCTAGGGGCCCGACGCCAACCCGGTCCTGGCCCTCTCCAGGCACAGAGAAAGAAGTTACTCCAGCCTCCCCAGCGGAAACACTGCGTATGGCAAGGAGGTTAGTAAAAAAATAACAAACACCCCTCAGACGGCCATTAGAGCCCCTGCCTATGAGACCTAGGGGACCAGGTTCCTGAAACATGTTAACTCCCCCCCCCCCCGTCCGGAGGAAACACTCAGGCCGCGTACACACGATCAGACATGTCCGATGAAACAGGTCCGACAGACCGTTTTCATCCTACATGTCTGAAGGGATCTTTTGGTCTGATGTGTGTACACACCATCGGACCAAAATCCCCTCGGACCAGAACGCGGTGACGTAGAACACGCCGACGTGCTGGAAAAAGGAAGTTCAATGCTTCCACGCATGCGTCGAATCAATTTGACGCATGCGCAGGATTTTGGTCCGATGTTTGGGCGTAATAACCATCGAACATGTCCGACGGACAGGTTTCCAGCAGACAAGTTTCTAAGCCTGTTTAGAAACGTTTGTCCGCTGGAAAACTGTCCGCTAGGCCGTACAAACGATCGAACATGTTTGTCGAACATGTTCGATCGTATGTACGCGGCCTAATACTGGCATGGGGCCTGGAGGACCGCCCTTTTATCCGGTGGTTTTTAACGTGTTTCCTGTTCTGGTAGGAGGAGCCCTAGGTCTCGTGGGCTGTCCTGGAAGACGCTTGGGAGAAAAATTCCTTTACAACCCCTTTAAGCAGACTGTGATTGTCTATTGTTGTGACTTAGATAAAGATAAGATCACATTTTATGACCAATTTGTGCAGAAATCCATACTTATCATTCAAAAAGGGTTCACATACTTTTTGTGGCAAATGTATAAAACAGCAGCGTTTAGGCCACACCAGAGAGAGCCTTGCGGCTAACGAAGAAAATGCACTAAGGTCTGTAAAGTGCCATAATGCAGAGTCCAGTATATGAAGAATACATTTCAGGCTTAATGCTATTGCTGAGAATCTGGATAACTGCTGTATAGAGATTAGTTCAAACAGCATAATAAACATGTTGATTAATGAAAAAAAACCTCTGCAGAGTATGAAACATGTTGTTAGAAAATATGTTTTTCTCAGGAGCTGGCTGGAGGCAGGTTATACAGGCGGCAGATTAATGTTTGTTTGACCCCTTTCACACTAGGGCATTTTTCAGTTGCTAAAAATAGTGCCTGTAAAGCACCTGCAACATGCCACCCCTGCAGTCAAAGTGTGAAAGCCCAAGTGCTTTCACGCTGAGACACTGCGCTGGCAGGACGTTAAAAAAAGTTCTGCAAGCAACATCTTTGGGGCGGCAAAGGAGCAGTGTATACACCACTCCTTCCCCTGCCCACTGAAATCAAAAGGCACCGCTGCCGAAGCGCCTGCAAAGCGCATCAGCATCACCGCTACATGGGTGCCTTTAAAACTTTCTTCAGCTGCTAGCGGGAGTTAACAGCGCCACGCTAGTGGCCAAATAGCGCCGCTTTACCGCTGACGCTGTCCACGGCTTAGTGTGTAAGGGCTCTCGTTTTTTCAGTGTCCAAACCTCCTAAAGAAGAAAAATATTCCAAAATGTCCAAGAATTACTAAATTCCTGTGTCCTTAGTTGATGACAACATGAGCAAGATTTGGCCAAGAAGATCGTTTTATTGTTGTCTATAATGAATGAATGAATGAAAACTTATATAGCACAGCACATGCAAACTAAATCGCCTCTTTAGAACAGTAAGGCAATTTGGTGATTCACAGTAAAATAAAAATGGTTTAAGGTCACCAAATGTTGCAGTCTGAAGGCAGATTATTCTTTATCTGCCAATGAAGATAATATAATTTTATTATATAAAAAAAATGTAACCAATTCATTCAGTAGTTTGTTCACTCCGGGGATAAATTAAGTACTAAAAAAGTATTTTGTCCAATAGTTAGCAATCCATAAGGACTATATATGGTGTCAATTTATGTTTACCGTATTTATCGGGGTATTTTGCGCACCGGCGTATAGCGCGCACCCCAAAGCTAGAAGGGAAGTTTCAGGAAAAAAACAGAAATACTTACAGTTTGAATGCCCCTCGTCGGTGTCTTCCCCGGCGTCCTTGTCCGGTCTGGCGTCTGTCTGCGGCCTTGGTGGTGTCCTCCCCGCTTCTCCCGCGCTGTCTCCGAGTGCCGCCGCCGACATATACCGAGCACAGTACACTCGGCTAGGCTCGGCCACGCTCGGCTCCTCTCGCATAAAGGCTAGGAGGCGGGACAGGGCGTGACTGCGAACGGAGTCGAGCGTGGCCGAGAGTTCCTGAGTGTACTGCGCTCGGTATATGTCGGCGGCGCTCAGAGACCGCGCGGATCGGCGTATATCGCGCACCCACAACATAGGGGGAAAAAAGTTAGCGTTCTACGCCGATAAATACGGTAATTATGTCCTACTAGTCAAGCTTTGTGACCATCACTCATTTTCTCTCTCTATAGGAGGTTGAGCTCAAAAGAAACATCTTTCATATTACAATCTTTAAAGTGGCTGTAAACCTCCAACATGAAATATGAACAAAACGTATCCTTTTATAGTGTGTACTTGTCTCAATTCAAAGCACAGTGTGTGATTTCTTGTCTGTTGCCTCGTTGCTCTGCTATGTGCATGATTTATTTCTGACAGGTTGTGCCAACCCGAGTGATCAATGGGGCGAGGGAGGAGTCCTCCAGCACACATCCTGTGACTGACAGCCTCAGCCGTGCAGGCTTTACTATGAGATTGTGTAAAATGGAATGTCTAAATTCCCTCCAATCAGGTCTCAGGTTACACTAAATTTCTCTTCTCTGAGCTGTGCAGTGTGTGATGTCAGATTCCTGCCCCCCTGCCTATAGAAGCTCAGAACTGCTGTATAAATTCTGGACTTTGAACTGATGTAGAGGAAAGAGGGCTACAGATAAACAGGTAGAATGTTTGATTAATCTCTGTGTATCACCAGAGGCCAGTCACTTTGCTGGGTATATGTAAGCATTCACAACCACTTTAACCACTTAAGGACCGCCGCATGTACATTTACGTCGGCAGAATGGCACCGACAGGCACATCAACGTATATATACGTTGGTGCCTTGGGGGGGATCGGGGGTCCGATCGGACCCCCCCCCCCGTACATGCGGCGGTCCGCGCGGCTGCAGGAGCGATCCGACAAGTGGGGGCGGCTATCCGTTTTCATCCGCCCCCTCCGGATCGCTCCCAGCCAATGCGCGCGCCCGCCTGACCTGTCACTTCCTCCTCCTGTGTAAACACAGGAAGGAGGAAGCGACGTGATCTCTCCCTCGGCGTTTGTTTCAAGCGCCGCTGAGGAGAGATCACTACAGAACAAGTAAGTCTGCACTAACACTACACTACACACACACATTTAACCCCCGCGATCGCCCCCCCCCCCCCTCCCCCCTGTCACAGTGTCACTGAATGCAGTAATCATGTATGATTACTGTATTTAGTGTCAGTGTGACAGACAGTGTGACAGTCAGACAGTCAGTAGTGTCAGGGTAGCCCCCCCCACCCCCCCCAATAAAGTTTTAACCCCCTGATCACTGCCCTAGTTAACCCTTTCACTCCCTATTGCCAGCGTCACTAAGCGATCATTTTTCTGATCGCTGTATTAGTGTCGCTGTTCCCGCTAGGTAGCTAATTTTTTTTTAATGCGATTTTTTTTTACTAAAGACATGTGGCTAAATAAATTTTGGCCTAAATGTTTGACTAAAATTTAGTTTATTGTTTTTTTATTATAACAAAAAGTAAAAAATATTGATTTTTTTTCAAAAATGTCGCTCTATTTTTGTATATAGCGCAAAAAATAAAAATCGCAGAGGCGATCAAATACCACCAAAAGAAAGCTCTATTTGTGGGAAAAAAAGGACGCGAATTTTGTTTGGGAGCCACGTCGCACGACCGCGCAATTGTCTGTTAAAGCGACGCAGTGCCGAATCGCAAAAACCCCTTGGGTCATTTGCCAGCGTATTGGTCCGGGTCTTAAGTGGTTAACATAAGAGCTTTTTTCTGGATTAAATGGGAGAGAATATGCCACTATAAAATGAGGTAGGTATTTAAAGACATACTTTTGCAGTTCTTGTACATCTATGTCATTTTCAGGGAGAATGGTTATGCCTCGTCCATACAACGTCCCTCCGTGAAGGTGAAATTCCAGATATGAATTTTCAGCTTGATTTTCATTACAGGTGTTATGCAACTTTGCATGTAAATTTTGAATTACAACATAACTTCCAACCTGCATGCGAGTAGAAAAATTTAATGAGTGTTACATTAGAAAAACAGTAAGTAAAAAAAAAAAAATTTGTTGGGGGGGGGGGGTCAGAATCAACAGAATTACAAGGATAAACGTATCAGTGCTTCAAATAATATCTGTAACAGCAAGGAAAGGTCCTCATCTCCCTACCTCTTACATCCATCTATGGCATCTGGATTATTTTTTCTCATTTTATCCATTATATGAGCTGTGATACAAGTCTCTATTTGCATGATCAATGATACGGTACAGTGCATGTGGAAAGTAAAATCGCAGTGCTTCACTTTTTCCACATTTTGTTATGTTACGGTCTTATTCCAAAATTACATTTTCCTCAATATTCTACAAACAATACGCCATAATGACAATGTGAAACGAGTTTGTTTGAAATCTTTGCAAATTTATGAAAAAAAAAAATCACATGTACATAAGTTTTCACAGCCTTTGCCATGACACTAAACATTGAGCTCAGGTTCCACTGATCATCCTTAAGATGTTTCTACAACTTGATTGGAGTCCACCTGTGGTAAATTCAGTTTGATTGGACATGATTTGGAAGGCACACACTTGGTTATACAAAGGTCCCACAATCAACATTGCATGTCAGAGCACAAACCCAGACATGAAGTCCAAGGAATTGTCTATAGACCTCCAAGATGGGATTGAATCAAGGCACAGATCTGGGGAAGGGTATGGAAAAATGTCTGCAGGATTCAAGGTCCTAATGAGCACAGTGGCCTCCATCATCCATGAATGGAAGAAGTTGGGAACCACCAGGACTCTTCTTAGAGCGGGCCATCCATCCAAACTAAGTGATCAGGGGAGAAGGGCCTTAGTCAGGGAGGTGACCAAGAACCTGATGGTCACTATGACAGAGCTCCAGTGGTTCTCTATGGATAGAGGAGAACCTTCCAGAAGAATAACCATCTCTGCAGCACTCCACCAATCAGGCCTGTATGTTAAGAGTGGCCAGACGGTAGACACTCCCCAGTAAAAGGCACATGACAAACCGCCTGGAGTTTGACAAAAGGCACTTGAAGGACTCTCAGACCATGACAAACTAAATTCTCTGGTCTGATGAAACAAAGCTTAAACTCTTTGGCCAGAATAGCAAGCGTCATGTCTGGACGAAAACAGGCACTGCTCATCGCCTGGCTAATACTATCTCTACAGTGAGGCAGGGTGGTGGCAGCAAATGGGAGACTAGTCAGGGTCGAGGGAAAGAAGAATGCAGCAATGTACAGAGACATCCTTGATGAAAACCTGCCCCATAGCGCTCTGGACCTCAGACTGGGGGGAAGGTTCATCTTCCAACAGGGAAACGGCCCTAAGCATGCAGCCAAGATAACAAAAGAGTGGCTACGGGACAACTCTGCAAAAGGTCCTTGAGTGACCCAGCCAGAGCCCAGACTTAAACCTGATTGAACATCTCTGAAAAGATCTGAAAATGGCTGTGCACCAACGCTCCCCATCCAAACCGATAGAGCTTGAGAGGCCCGGCAGAGAAGAATGGGAGAAACTGCCTAAAAATAGGTGTGCCAAGCTTGTAGCATCATACTCAAAAATACTTAAATCTTTAATTGACACTGAATGTGCTTCAACAAAGTACTGAGCAAAGGCTGTAAATTCTTATGTACATGTGATTTTTTTTATATATTTGAAGAGATTTGAAAAAAAACTCTCATTCTCATTGTCATTATGGGGTATTGTTTGTAGAATTTTGAGGCAAATAATGCATTTAATTAATTTAATTGTGAATAGTGTGAAATGTGAATACTTTCCGGATGCACTGTAGCTCTTGGTTCCGAATATACACAAGGGGAGCAAAGGACATGAGAAACCTCTCTGTGTTTGTTGACATAGGTTTGTTGACAACTGTCCTTTAACATATTTAGTTTGAAGTGCAAACCCCCTATGCCCATACTAGGCACCATTTAAAATGACTTCTGTGAAACCTTCCCTGTGCATTGGTGCAGTAATAATAGCCCTTTTATTTCCACAAACCGGCTCTGATCAATGGGGATCAAGCAGGAACTTACTGGCTGACTATTGTCAATGTGAAGGCATTGACTAGTCTATAGCATTCTTGTGACCAAATTATTATTCATATTATCATCTTTATTTTTCATGGTTGGTGCTTAAAGCTAATGTTACAAAGTCATGGAATACTAGTTTTGGTTAAATAAAACAGTAGCTTGGAATTATTCATTAATTTTCCTGTTTTCTTTATTAAATAAATTGTAAAAAATATCCAAAATAGATATCAAAAGAGATCAGAAAACATGCCATATTCACTTACATGCACAAGTGTGAAAGAAATTAAATCAATGAAGTGTACAAAGCTCCAGAATTAGACTGTGCATTAAAGCTAATCTCTACTTTGCTTATACAAAGCAACAGGCTTATAATATTAGAGACCACCATAGCAGCATATACTTACTTTCTTATTGCTCTCCCCTATGGCCCATTAAGCCACCGGGAATGAAAGAAAAGCCCTGTGTAGTCTACAGCAGTCACCTAATTTATAGCATACCCATAGCTATAGGATGTCTAGTGACAGTGCTGACTGGACCAGGTTGAGGTGAGCAACATCTTCCCTGTAACTGGAACTTCTAAATATTTTCTTTATTTTCGGATGCTGAGTAGCAGGGAATCAAAGTCAAAGTAAGTATACTGTATGCTTATGGAGAAGGGGGTAGTAATCCAAACATGTTGCTTTGTTCTGAATGAGATTAATTTAAAAGGATAAGTACAGCCAAAGCTGGTTTGGCTGTACTTCTGTGGATCACACATCGTTCTGCAAGCTTGTAACCAGTTTTCAGCAAACAGCGGGCTGAAGCCCACTGTAGGCCGACGTCACAGAGCTGGGCCAGGCTCAGAAAAGATCACATCCATATGGTCGGAATCTGCCCACAAGAACCAGCAAGAAAACTGCTGGCAGAGCTTTCTTGCCGAGTATACCATCCGTGTGTACGAGGCTTTCAGGTTTCTCGTCAAGAAAACAGCCTAAAATCTCGATGAGAAAAATAGAGAACATTGTTTTCCTGCCAAGAAATCCGAGTGTGTATACTTACCTGTCGCCGCGCATGCTCGAAATGACTTTGAAGAATGTGCAGTAGCTTCCTAGGCATAGGTAGGGTGCAGCAAGATGGCGGCAACGGGATCAACGTCACCGCGTTCTTGCCTTTCAAAAGAACCGTGGTTCCTTTGAAAGGAATGTCTGTACACCCGGGCGGCAAGAGATTTAAAGTTTGACAAAGTTTTTTCCTGACGAGATTCTGGCCCGTGTGTACAGGGCTTAAGGCAAAGCAAAAAAAAAAGCAGATACTAATAGAAATGTCATAAAGCATAAATAAGCAATAAAACTGTCTGTGAAGTGTAACAAAAAAAACATGCATCTAAAATTGTACTGCTAAAGCAAGGGCCCATGTCACTGTACTTAACCTGTAACAATGGACAATAAAGCTGATCAGGTTTATTTACAGTTGTGCTTATAAGTTTACATACCATGGCAGAATTTATGATTTCTTGGCAATTTTTCAGAGAATATGAATGGTAACACAAAAACTTTTCTTTCATTCATGGTTAGTGTTTGGCTGAAGCCATTTATTATCAATCAACTGTGTTTACTCTTTTTAAATCATAATGTTCTAAATGACTTTCCATGGCTCGAATGATGGTGGAAAGCTTACTAATGAGAAACAGGAAGTGAAAAATTCAAACAAAGAAAAAAAAAATATTGAAGGGAAATCGAAGTAAAAAGGTAAGCGAACCAACAATGCACTAACTTAAAGGAACCAATTTAGAAAATAAAAGACCAACCTTTACAACCCCTTTATTAATGGCAGTTTCCAGAAGGTTTGAGACTTGTCTCTGTGCTGTTTGGTGTATTATAAGCGGCATACTTTGCGGCATTTGCATAGTAATGGCTTTCTCCTGACGATTTGACCATGCAGCCCATCTTTTTTCAAGTGCCTCCTCATTGTGCATCTTGAAACAGCCACACCACATGTTTTCAGACATTCCTGTATTTCACCTGAAGATATTTGTGGGGTTGTCTTTGTATCTTAAACAATTTTCATGGCAGTTGTGGCTGAAATTTTAGTTGTTCTACCTGACCGTGGTTTGGTTTTATTTTCCACTTCTTGATTAGAGTTGAACACTGCAGATTGGCATTCTCAATATCTTTTTATATCCCCTTCCTGTTTTGTACAACTCAACTACCTTTTCCCGCAGATTCTTTGACAATTCTTTTGCTTTACCCATGACTCAAAATCCAGAAACATCAGTTCAGCACTGGATGAAATATGCAAGGCTCTGTCAGGAGTCCAGAAACTCATTGACCTTTTATAAACATACACACGCACACCCACGCACACACACGCACACACACTAATTAAAAGCAAACAGATCACAGGTGAGGATGGTTACCTTTAATAGCCATTCAAACCCGTTTGTGTCAACTTGTGTGGATGTTATCAGGCCAAAATCACCAGGGTATGTAAACTTTTGATCAGTTTCATTTGGGTAGTTTCTGTTGCCATTATGATTTAAAAAGAGTAAACACAGTTGATTGATAATAAATGGCTTCAGCCAAACACGAACTACGAGTGAAACAAAATGTTGTGCGTTTTCATTCATGTTCTCTGAAAAATTGCCAAGAAATCATAAATTCTGACAGGGTATGTAAACTTGTGAGCACAACTGTACATGTCACAGTGATAAAAATGGCTTTAGCTCATTACTTCTACCAGACAAGATGTGGCAATGTTCAATTATTCTGTTTGTAAATATGAAAAATTCCTGCAGACCAGTAAATTCATGTTAAGTGGAAGTTAAGCCACATAGGGGCAGCATTATCTCACTAGACTGGAGAATGAAGACTAAACCTCCAGGCGAACATATTCTTCAAGAAATTCACTATTAACTGCTTCTCATTACCTGATCTTTTTTATATACAAGGAAAGAAGTAGGGCACAATCTGTAGATCTTACACCGAGACAACCTTTTTTTAATTCTCAATGTGGTGTAGAATGGATAAAAACTTTGTTTTTATTAGCTTTTATTTCTCTATATAGGTTTTTATTCGTCTACAATTGAAAGATTTACCATCAATTACTGTCATTGCAAACACGTAAAAATGAAGGAGTTCGCCTCACGGAGACAGACCACAAAGAAATCATAATTAAGAGAGAGTTATAAAAAAAA